>CM024337.1:11712737-12312737 GCA_014170255.2 Drosophila triauraria
CAACTTCCTCGAATGGTGCGACATGTAAAACGCGTGTCAGGCGACAACGATGCGTGTTAACAATGCGTAAGTATTAAGTAATTACAACAACAGCTAAGAGCAGCAGCAGATTCAGCCTGAAATCAGCTTCGGCCCCCTGAAAATATTCAGACAAAATGCACAACGCGACCAGACGACCAGAGACATGGCCAACACACGCAATGCAAAACCATTTCAGCTAAAAGCAGCATTTTTCACGATCTTGCAGACATTTTACTCTATCCAGTGGGTACTTGTTTTTAGATTTCAATTTTGTTGCTGAAAATTTATACGAGTATATTACTTGAAGACTTTGAATTAATATTAACTACGAAATATCTGGAACTAATATACTTGTATTGATTTTAGTATTTAAAGTCTAAGTTTTGCAAATAAAAGAACAAAGATTTATTGATTTATATATGCAATGAAATAATAGTGCTCTAAAATTATGCATATTGATTTGATTAAAATGTTTGTTATCGAAAAACCTTAAATAAAATATATTAAATATTATTTGGCAATGGAAAATCCATCTCAACGGTTAAAATTAGGGATTTTAGTTTTA
Source organism: Drosophila triauraria (assembly GCA_014170255.2). Lineage (NCBI taxonomy): Eukaryota > Metazoa > Arthropoda > Insecta > Diptera > Drosophilidae > Drosophila > Drosophila triauraria. The sequence goes on from CM024337.1 coordinate 11,713,324, forward strand.
ATTTTAGGTATATTTATATTTGAATGTAAGAAATCATTTCACAATGACTTTATTTTGCTATACTTATTTTAGTTTCCTTTACCCTGCCTTATTTATTCTAAAGAATCCTTTATTAATAACGCATTTTCCTTTTTTTATAAAGCATCCCGCTGTTGTTATTGCCAGCACACAATTTTTCACATATTTCTTGGGCAAATTTGTCAAATTGAAATCGAAAATGGCTATGTCTGCCACTTAACTGGTCTGCCGGTTAATTTAAGCCACAACAAAAACAAAGAAAAAAAGGATCACAAAATTTACGGCACTCCGGTAAGTTCAATGTGCGCATAGCCAGAGTTTTGGGCCAACTAGAAAGTGGCTCGCATGCGGCACGCACTGCAAGCCACTCTACGAGCCACTCTGCTGCTGCCCGGCCTCAGACCCAAACCCAATCCCGTCCCGCCCCAGACACGGACTTGTACTTGTTATCCTGATTGTAAAGTAAAAACTAATGTTATGAATCCCGGGCGGCGATCGCAGGTGCGCGCGGCTTCGAGGCGGCCAACACACTTCCTGATCGGTATTGAGTTGCAGCGGAGCGGCGCACACACGGCGTATGCGTAATATTGTGAATAATTGCAAAAGCGTGTCGTAAACTCGCTGTGAAAAATATTCAAATATCATTTATCTATGCGAACGCGGGTCTCCCGGCCTCTTACAATCTTTTTTTGGGGGTCTGAGCCAGCGTCGGACTCCGAGTCGGAGTCGAAGTCGGAGGCTCTGGGGAGCTACTTCGCTTACGCAGACAGTGGATGGAAAGAGATCCAGATACAGATACAGAGGCAGATGCAGATACAATTGCAGACTTTCAGCAGACGGAGCAGAGGCCGCAACGAAAGTGGCCCCTGCGAAAACCTGTATTTATGTTTTAAGTAGGTTGTTGTGGCCAATTTTCCTGCGTTTTCCCATCTGACCGGCAGTAGTCAACAGGCAACTGGCAACTGGCAACAGCCAAAAGCCAGGTTCAATAGCCAGGCCAAAGTCAGCGATAACGACTCACGTTTTGGTTGCCCGCCGACCCCAAAAATTAGCTCCACTTCTCGCTGACCCCCAGCTCTCGAAGCTGGCAAAGACAATCGGGCAATTGAACAATTTGCAATCTGCTATCTGGATCGTGTGACATTTAAAATATGTATATCTAGCCGCTGCCATAAGAGCTACACAGGAAAAATTCTTAACTTATCCCTGGCATAATTCGTTCTTAAACAGTTATCAATGAGAACTCCCATGTTGTGTCTACTCTATGTGATTTATTTAATTAAAGAATGGAACTATCCTGGCATACACAACATAAATATGCACAGCTCCTTATTATTCACGGATTTCTGACAAATTTTAGTCTCTTTATAAACTAGAACAATATAAAACAGAACTGTTGTTATAGAAAATCATTGAGTTCATTAAAGTGCTCTCAATAAATCCTGCAGTACTATATCCCCTAAAGTCCTAAAAGATATTTAAACAGAAAGATAGCATTAACTATACAAACATAATGCAATGTTGCATCCAACTTTGATGACATTTCTTCCCGTGCATACTGAAGTTCAGGTCGGGAGGCATTGTGTGTGTTGGCAGCGTTTCAAAGTCACTTTTCGAAATCATCTCGAGACAAAAGTTTGCCATCAATGGCGGCTGCAGCCCCACGGCAGCTCAGGTGTTTTTTTGAGTCCATTTTAGTGTTTTTCTTTTTATTTTCCATTGGCATCTGCAAGTGTTGCAATGCCATTTGTTTTGGGTTGCCGTCGCTGCGGCTTTTTGTCGTGCGGTTTTCATTTTTTTCGCTTACTAATAAATCGCGCCGGTGTCTGTCAGGTGACTTCATGATGCGTCCGTCTGCATCACATGACTCTGGAGCTGAAGTGCTGAAGCTGCTTCTAAAAAGCTGTCGACGTGATTCGAGGCCGTGACAGCGAGTGAAACGTTAGGAGCCATCATAACAGCTGAGAACATATAATCCGATACCAGAGATCTGTTTCTGCCACCTCCTGGAAGGCCTATATAAGAGAGCACCTTGGAGTAGCAGTATTCATTGAGTCAATAGCAAAAGAGGCAGAGCCATGAGATCCCTGGTTATCCTTTTCCTTATTGTGGCTTTCACCGCTAACGCTAATGGCCGGGCCAATTTTGTCAAGGCGGACTGCCCCAAGACCTGTTACATGGATTATACACCTCTTTGCGCCGCAAGATTCGGAGGCAAGGCTAACAGCGTATGCACCTTCATCAACCTATGCACCCTTGAATTGTACATTTGCCATACCGATCAAGGTAAGTTTTTTATTTCAACAATTAAGATTCCTGAGGATTTTACAAATATGTTCCCTGATCAAAGTAGTCCCTTTAAGAGGTTATTTCTATGTTATAAATATAAAGTAATCTTGGAACATTTATATATTATTCTTAATAAATATAATAATAATAATTTATATAATAAACTTATATTTTTCAGAGTGGCACATAGAGAGTAATGAGCCCTGCCAGTGGCCTAGCAATGATTGTGAAGATATTTTGATGTTCTTTCGCACTAATAAGCACCTGTTTATATTGGACAAATAAATAAATAATCAAACAAGATCCCAGTAGCATTTGGATTTACCGCCCTTTTAAGTCCCAATAGAGACATCGGCTGTCAGCTGCTACCACTAACTTGGCTACTCGTGTGCAGCAATCGCATCGCTCAGCGGGCCCCCGCTAAAAATGTATATAAATACATATATACATATATAGATATATCTCCCCCAGGCATTGCAAGTTCGGAAAAATCCACGTCAACAGGCGGTTTGCCAAATGATTTCTGCCGCTGTTTCTGCTGCTAATGATTAGCTCAAAGCTCGTATGCCGTGTTGTCGTAGGTGTAGAGCCGTGTTGCTGCCGCTCAAACAAGCTGGAACAGTGCAAACCAAGATTTATGGGTGCCAGTCTCACACAGGGAGAAAATACCACGAAAATGGGTTCTCTTTGAAATAGAAAAAGAGCTCCGTTCTGGAACTTTACTATTCTTTCCTTTAAAGCAGAATTTCATTGATATATTTATTAAGTATTATTGTGCTAGCATGATGTTTCTGTCCATATAGAGAGATGTTCTTTTGAATAAGAAAAACGTTGATAAAATCTGTTGGCAATATTCTTGTCCCTTATTTTTTCTTTCTGCACTACCTTTCGGTGTCAACGCTCAAATATTTGGGACCCAAACATAACCCAGAATGCCACCGAGCGGTTTTTTCCGCAACTTCGCATAGCCAAACACTCGGTTTCTATTTGTACTCACAAAGTGCCGCGGAATAGGTTGACGTTGTAGTCGTAGACGGAGGAGCGACCGGGTCCGGCCAGGAGAAGGGCGCAGTCGGAGCCGTGGGATGTCTGCAGCTGCTCGCCGAACTGATGGTACTGCGCACGCGCCACTGCCACCAGAGATAGTAGAAGTATTCTGCAAACGAGATGTGATCAACATTAGTGGGTTTGTTTTTTGTTTATTACTTTTTGTTTTGGCTAGAGTAAGTACATACAGCAGGTGTTGGCAAATTAGTACGTTACTGTAGAGGCACACATGCAGCGGAGGCGACACGCCCCGTTGACAAACAGAAACACGCCTGCGGCCAAATGCATTAATCAGTCAGCCAGTTGAACGTACATAATTTAAGCCGCAGGTTGACAAATTGAGTTGCAGACACATTGGGTTAGCAAAATATTTATTTTTCTGTTTTTTTTAATAATTTGTATAGGGTTTTATCGAAAAGAATATACATTCTAAAGCACTGTATCAACATTCCCACGATTAGGGACCATAACAGCTTGCCGAGAAGTGTATATTTTACTTTAATAGAACAGTATGACTTCATATGATTAAATCCTTGACTTTTGAACTCAGAACCAGTTTACTATTCAGTTAGAATGTGATAAGGAATGCTGATTTCATACAAATTAAATAAAACTAAGAAATATCTCATGACTTGAGCATTAAGGTGCTTAACATTTGCCCAGTTTTATGGTTTGAGATTCTTTATACCCTTGCAGAGGGTATTATAATTTTGCCATGATATTTGCAACGCAGTGAAGGAGGCATCTCAGACCCCATAAAGTATATATATTCTTGATCAGCATCACCAGCCGAGTCGATCTAGCCATGTCCGTCTGTCTGTCTGTCCGTCTGTCTGTCCGTCTGTCTGTCCGTCTGTCTGTCCGTCTGTCGGTTTCTACGCGAACTAGTCTCTCAGTTTTGAGCTATCGGGCTGAAATTTTCAGCATATTCTTATTTCTTTAGCACGCAGTATATATGTCGGAACGGTCGAAATCGGACCACTATATCCTATAGCTGCCATAGGAGTGATGGCGAAATGAATGTACAAAAATTTTTAATTTCTCTGTTTTTCAACGAATTTCTATAAATTTCGAGATATAGTCATTTTTTATAGTTTTAGAATTACGGTTTTAATTTCATTAAGATCGGACAACTATATCATATAGCTGCCATAGAAGGGATCCGTCGATTTATATGAAAATGTAAAATTCTACATGTAAAATGTAAAATTCTACATGTAAAATGTAAAATTTACAAAATTTACATAATTTGACATTTTTTTTTACATTACCAAAATGGATCGATTTTCAATGATCCAATTGCTGACTGCAAGGGTATATAAACTTCGGTTTACCGAAGTTAGCTTTCTTTCTCGTTTATTATAACTTTAAGGCATTTACTACATTTAAGCCTCAAATTAAGAATTTTTAAATTTATATTGAGTGGTTATCTAAGTGACCCATTTCTTTGAAGAAATTTTATATTTTTTAAATGAAGATTAAATCTTAAAAAGGAGGGAAGGAATTTGTAAAATACATTTATAACATTCATAAAGAAATATAATTTTTACATAAATTCCCAATAAATTGTCTGCCAACTTCTGGTATTATTCCTATATTTTGATCCCTTAGTAGCAGAGTTGTCTGTCGATTGGCAGCCAAATGTAGCCCCATATCCCGGACTGCATTGTTTTCGGAAAACCCATTGTTTCGGGGCGTTTCTTTATCTGTCGGCAAAGTGGCCGCGGAATTCGACATCTGACATCTGGCAACCGGCAACTGGCAGCAACTGGCAACCTTGCCTTTATTTCGCAGCTTTAATGCGCTCAGATTTATGGCTTGCAGCGCGTGTTAATCGCTTGTTAGCTTTTGTCGCCTCACAAAACGAAAGCCAAAAACAAAACCCAATATTTTCGGGCAATTGTTAACGGCTCTTGGTGAGTATTGATATTGATTGCCTTTGTTATTGCTGCCCCTAGGGCAATGGCAAGCAGTGAAAGTCCCCGATATGCCACGCCCTGCTTCTTGTATAACCGAAAAAGAGGTTGACCTCGGACACCCTTTAACACTTATACGGAGTGTGAGGTGACTGAAATTACTTAATTGAAATTTTGGGAAGCAATTAAACGGCTTAATTTATCGGTACTTTTGAACAAGATTAACGTTTGAACTGGTTTATTTTTATTATTTTAATTGCAAGAAAGATACTTTAGGAGTTAATGTGTTTTGATCATAAAGTTATATTAAAGAAAAGGTCATATATTCTTTATATAATCCCAAGAAAAAGTTCTACTTTACTTGAATAAAAATGAGAAAACTAATTTAAAATAAACTTAAGTTTAAAAGAAAAGTTTATGATTTCGCCAAGATAAAAGGCAGCAGCTAGTGTGCAATTTTTCTTTGAGATCTTTAATGGTAGTTGATTATAAATGAAGTTGTAATAACTGGCGATACACTCAGCAATAAATAGTGAAAGTCTTGTGCTTTTCATCTCTATTGAGGGTCTCGTTTTGACGAAGGGCACAGCTCCCTGGGCGTCAGAGATTTGCTTACATAAGCGCCAAGGGAAACAATAACGCACTTAAGTCCTTTCACTTTTAATTTGACAGTTGGGGCCGGGGCTTTCTTTTCCACTGACCAGGTAAAATAAGATACCTTTTATAGGTATCCCATTTCCAGAGTTCACTGAACCAAGGTCTTTAGCTGAAAAGTTTTAAATGCACCTGCTTGAACTATGTTTATTAAGATTTTTTGCACTGAACATCTGCTGGGTGAATAAATATGAATGGAAAGTATGCCACTCTGTTCTTATAAAATACGCTACTTGGAGTAATTGAGCTCATTTGAGTTCTCAGAACTTTTCGGCGTACAACATGAGGAGTGTCTTTATTGTTCTGCTTATTTCACTGAGTGTCCTGGCCTTGGCCGAAGGCATAAGGATTATTAGACCTCCGCCTCCGCCTCCTTGTCCTCGAGCCTGCACTAGGGAGTACAGGCCTGTGTGTGCCATTTGGAAGAGGGGTGGCAGAACTAGTGTCTGCACTTTCGCCAATAAATGCGTTTTGGGCAATCAGATATGTCAAACTGGTCAAAGTGAGTACTTTAGCTTAAGAATATTAAAGCAAAATTCATTTTTATATTTTTAATAATCCTTTCTTTTTAACAGATTGGCAAGTACGGGATGAGGAAGGCAAATGCCGCCGTAATTCTCCGGACTGCAGTGATATTTTAAAGTAAACTGAATGTTTACTGCAAAATTTGTTGATGGCATTTTTAAGAATTTGACAAGAAATCATTAATCTTTTTTCCAAAATTTTTTTAAATTTAAAATGGTTTTCTTAAAATATTAAAACATTGTTTTCAGGTAAATATAACCCAACCAACTTTGATTAATAACAATACCAACCAAATTAACTGAAGATTTGCTCACTCTTGACCGTTGAACGGTCATAATTTGCAGTTTTGCAACTCTTTACGCTCCTCGAGCTCAAGCTTGAGCCGCGTTAAATGCTTATTAAATCTGGTTACCAGCGAGTTGCTTTCATTTCGGCTTTTTGGTGCGACGGGCGAGTATTTTCGCACAGAAGTGAATTTGGTTCAAGGCTGCCCTTAAATATTTCACAGAAACGTGGAGCTGGTTTTCGTTTCGTTTACGATCGCAGTGCAGTTCATTAGCCGTCATGACAGGGCAATTAGAATGCGAACAAAACGCATTCGCCCACACAGTCAGTCGGGTCGGTGATTTTTTTATTAGCCCGTCATGCCACGCCCATGCGCGTGCCAAAATGGGGGTGCAGGGGGGGCCTAAATCCGCGATCGGAGATCGGGGGCTACCGAACCGATATCGAGTGCAATGCAGACCGCCACAGATTTAATTGCCGCACCGGAGATGCAGATCAGAGTGGCTGCCAGCGGGCCAGCGGGCCACTGCGTAAGTCAATTAATTGTTGCTCGCCTTTGGGGCGACAGCTTTTGTGAAAGGCCAGCACGCAACGTCCTTCTGGCCAAGAGCCGATGCCAAAAGCCAATCCAGCAGCGCTGCAACTGCTGCTGCCACAATTTATGCGCACTCGCATGCATATGCAATCTTTACACCTGCCCGCAAGAGTCAATTAATTTCGCCTCGTCGATGGCTGGCCAAACGACTTTTACATACAGAAATCGCAGCGATCGAGGAGCGCTGGCTAATCCGAGGCACTTGGTCACAGCCACTCGGGGTATCTCGGATGACACACATTTTCGCTGGCCCAATCCGACCTTTTTTCGGGGTGAATAGCAACTGTCCAATTCTATATTGCAAATTACATTTAAAGTTTCTTTAATTTTAACCAAGCAAGATATCTGGAGTTTTTCTGTAAATTTTTATCAATATTTTATAATTATTTTGAGTTTTTTGTGTAATAAATACATTTATAATACATTTTGTGTAATTTAATTATATTACTATAATTTGCAGATAGTATTATAGACCATATATTGTCGTTTCAGCTTTACATTCATATTAATAATAAGGTATCTTATTCAGAAATCGATTCAAAAAACTCTCCATTATAATAAAGGTATAAATAAATAATTATATTTAATTTGCTTTAGATACCTTGTATGTGGATTTTTTTGTAGAGTTCCTGCTCTTTCACATGTTTTTATTATAACTCCACCATATGTTTAATGAATGAATAAATACAAGAATTACTACAGAAAATGTATCACAGCAGTATTGTCTTCGACAGCTAGGGCTCCACTCTATAAATACTCTACTTTTGGTTATCAAACTTATTCGAAGTCTGAGAACTCTTCAGTGAACAACATGAAGAGTGTCTTTATTATTCTGGTTATATTTTTGAGTATCCTGACTTTTTCCAAAGGATTTTCAATTGACAAATGCGATCGAATTTGCACAAAGATCTACAAACCTGTTTGCGCCGCGTTAAGGAAGGGTCCCCGAACTACAATTTGCACTTTTGCGAATAAATGTATTTTGGACAATATAATGTGCCGTCAAAAGCAAAGTAAGTTTATTATTTAAATAAATATAATTTTCGATATAATTTATATTATTATTACAGCTTGGACAATATTAAACGCGGATAATAAATGCAAAAGGGATAGTTGCAGCTGCAGATATTTTTTAAAGATAAGTTAATTTATTTAATCCTTGTAAATATTTTACAAAGCCGTAATATTCCATTTAATCCAGGTAAAAAATATATTTCATTTTAGGAAACCTTATTACCGAATAATCTTGTAACCTTTAAAATATTATTTGTATATTAAGTAAGCCCTAACAATACTTGTTTCGTGTGCAGATTGCGAACAAAGAACGGGCGCAGTTGCCCAATTATAGTCGCCATATAGGACTCTCCCGGCGCGATCTGCGCATATTTGAAAGCGCATCCAAAAGTTGACATTTGCTAATAATACTCGAATATGTTTTCCATCGCCAAAGCCGCCACTTTAATTGCCTCGGTGCATTGTTAGGCGATGAGTGGAGGAGGAGAGCTGCCAGCTAGATGATTGTATCAGGGTATAGCTATGATGCTACTTATGTCATCTTCGCTGTAATACCTGGGATCTGGGACCTGAAACCTGGGGACCTGGGGACTGGGTCTTAAGCTGCAGGCCCCCGAAAAGAGGCGTGCCAAGAGCAGACGTAGGACTTTTTGTTCGAATCTCGCTTTGTTTGCAGCAGCTCGTTGCCAACTTGCCACAGAGCTCGCATTGTTTATATGTAAATTGCATGTCTCCCTGGTCTCTTGTTGGCTCCGAGTTAGTGGCTGATGTCATGTAAATGTGTGGAAATGACTTTTGAAATGCACATGCAGAGAAATTCATAATTTATCTGAGCAGCGTTTTCATTGATAGTGATTAAGTATATTTCCCTTTTTAAGCTCGAACAAAAACAGCTCGGTGAATTGTGTGAACCATGGTGAACGGCCGCATCCCTTCGGTGTTCTCAAAGGCGCGTATGGAACAGGAATTGAAGATCTTCGGCGAGTATGGACTTTGCAACAAGCGTGAGGTGTGGCGCGTCAAGTACGTCCTGGCTAAAATTCACAAGGCCGCCCATGAGCTGCTCACTCTTGATGAGAAGGACAAGAAGCGTATGTCCCAGGGTAACGGCCTCTTGGGTCGTTTAGTCCGTAACGTCGTCCTGGACGAGTCGCGCATGAAGCTCGATGAAGTGCTGGGTCTCAAAATTGAGAACTTTTTGAAGCGTCGCCTGGAGACCCAGGTGTCCAATCTGGGATTGTCCAAGTCGATCCGTCATGCTCGCAAGATGATCTGTCAGCGCCACATTAGTGTGCGCGAGCAGGTGGTGAACATCCCATCGTTTGTGGTACGTCTGGACTCCCAGAACCACATTGACTTCTCCCTGGAGTCGCCCTTCGGTGGCGGAGCACGGGAGATGGTGGCGCTGCTGCCGAAGAGGAGGATTACTAAGCAGTGGCAAACATCTGCAGCCGGTTTTTTGAAAGGCGCAGATTTGTATAAAAACTAAAAAATTTTGTTGTACACAAATAAAATCGTTTATGAAGTGAAGTGAAAATATGACAGATGACTGAGAGTGTATTAAATGTATATAGTTTTTGTCTAAAGAAGCCAATAGCATTCGTTGATAATAATTAAGTATATGTTGAAACTATGAAATATATGACAAGCATATACAGTTGTTTGAATGCATCTTGCCAATCGAGGCTTTTAACTCAATGTTCACACCATTTTACTCACAAAGTGCAGATGACATTGCCTGATTCCCTGATAACTGAGTGCAATTTATAGTATTTACTAAAGTGGAGGTGATTTTCATAAGCATTGTTTGTCTTATTCGATTCACACAGTACAGGAAATTGTATGGATTGAGTTAATAATATTAAATTTTCTAACAATATTTAGAAAGTTGTTAAGTGCTCCGACGGAAGACTTAATATTTAATTTTATTGCCCTCCCAAACCGTTTTTAATCTGTTCTTTATGAGTTTTATTTGTAAATATCAAAAAAATTCGTTCTAAAATTTACTGCATTTGAAATGGTTATTTATTTACATCATATGTTTTTCACAATATAAAAGACTCGATATTTCTGCAATTATATCTTACTATTTAATCTCGAAAATAAAGCAGAAAATAAAAATAACATTTCGTTTAACCCAGTTATGGTTTGATGAGATATAAAACTGCTCTACCTGTAAGCCGAAACCTCTTATTAAATATCATTTATCACTTTGATTAAAAAAAACCCATTTGAATAAACCTTAGCTAAAGCCACTCAATCGCCACGAGCCGAGTGCCGACAATCTGCGATATGTTTATGTAAATTTCGAGATATGCTGCTGCACTTCTGTGTATTATTTTTTCCCGTTCGCTTAGCCCATGCTGAGTGTATCTCGTTTCTGGGTCTGATTGCTAATGCCAGTCAGAGTCATGCAGTTTTAATTGTTGCACTTTGCCAAGCTCAACGTTTTGCTCTGGCCAATTGCTTAATTGATTCTTGCCGGACAGGTAGCTCAGCTCCGCTCTCATGTCTTCACATCCGCCTGGCATTTCGCACGGACAGCGGAGCAAAAAGCGACGAAACACATCCATCGATGCGGGCACACATGGCGCATACTTGATAAACGGCAGGCCAATTGCAACATGACGCACATTTATGTGGCATTAGTGTCGCCTTCGATATTTTATTGTGCCATAAATTGGCAATGCAGATTCGATGCCACAGAGCATGCGGACCGATAAGCGGGCCAAAGCTGCCTTAATTCGCTCTCTGACCCACAAAAAATACGTTGTCGATCCAATCTTTGCGAGAAAATCTATTTAAGCTCGAGTGGAGTACAGGGAGAAAAATGTTTCTACTTGCATCATGTTATATTTTCTTTAAATATTTTAATAGATTTATCTATAGCAATATGTGTTTTAATTAATCTTGAAACAAAGAAGATTCTTTGTCTCAATTATAGACAATTATTAGTTATACAAATTTCCTTAACATAACTCAAAACAAATTAATTTTTCCCTCTGTAAAACTCACGGCTTGTGAAGGGTTTTGATATATCACCCCAGCAGCACGCAATTGCGATAGCATCGGACACGGCTTACGTGCGGTTTATGGACTGCAGCAAGTCTTTAATAGAATGTAACCGTAGCCGCAGCTGGCCAGCGAGGCGAACACCAACCGAAAAACCAACTGACTTCGACTCTGATCTCCGCTCCTGGCTGACTGATAACCGAACTGGCTGCAATCTGACGCTTTAACAGCTTATTAATTGGGCGGCCGCCCCTTGCAGATTTATACCTGGCCAAAGCGCGGCTAATTGCACACAAATTGCTAAGCGTCTAAGCTAAATCAGCTAAGAGTAAGCAACCGAGACGGAGCAGCAACTAATTCAATGCCAGCTCTTTGACCAAATACGCTCAATGCAAAACTGGCTGCAGTACCGCCGATCGAATGTGCATAAATCAAATGAAAACTACTTTTGCATCTGACTTTGATTTCACACACGGGGAGAAAATAGTACATATACTTATTTTCATATATTCATAACTATAATATATAGTTGTTAAATTATTTAAAAATTATTTAGTTCATATTTTTCAAGCATTTAAAGGATTTTCTAATCTCTGCAAACTAATCTAAAATTAAACCTAAAGGTTGCGATTTTTCTCTGTGCAGAACGTTGTGCGTTGGCTCTCGGTGAACAAGCCGACCGCCTTGACTTTCTTAGCCGCGTTTCGAGTGCTCTTATCCGCCGCGGCTGAGCATCCTCCAGTACTCCGTCCCCCAGCTTCCATACCCATACCAATACCCATCCCCCATGACGGCAAGATGCGAGTGGGCCACGTGATCAGCAGACTCTTTTCGGCCTTTCACCAGTACCCAGATTCCCCAAAATAGCTGCAACAATTACCAAACATTCAATAACTCGTAATGACTGACGATGTCTGGCAATTGGCACACCGTCTTGGTTCATCATCATCCCATCAGCCATCAATTTGAGTGCGAATGTTGCAAGCGCGGACAAAAAATAAGCACAAATATAATAAAACACATGAGCACTCCACTTGGCCTGCCTACAAATGAGCCAAGTGATTATTCGGGTTCGACTTGGCCTGGTCTGGTCTGGCCTGAGCCTGGCGTTCGAGTGTTGCGTTGCCCAGCATACCGACATGCAGCATACGTGGATACTTGGGCCTTATTTAAATAGTTTTTCCGAAACTATGAAAAGCAGCCGAAAAATATGTAACTGCCGGTTGCATCTGTAACTATTACTGGTGGCTGCCTGGCAGGCTGTTACTGTTCAATTTGCTCCGCCGGCTCACAGTTTTGCCATCAGTTGCCACATCATTTCTGACGAGTGCGCATACAAATCACAGCCGGCACGGCACGCCATTTGGGTTACCAGGGCTCTCACGATCCCGATCGGCGCTGGTGTTTCTGGGCCGCATCTGGAGCTGTATCTGTATCTGTATCAGTATCCGTATCCGTATCTGCTCTGCGAACTGCGTCGACAGCCGCTGCATTTCAATTAGCAATCTGAGCAGCGGGCTCTCTGATAAGCGGCGGGCGAGCCGTCGCCGCCTTGATCCCAGAGTTTTTCGCTTTCGGTTCTCACGCTCGTGGGCGGGTTTACTCAAAGTACACCAAGAAAAATGCAAGCTAAAAAATACACTACAATTTAAATGGGAAAAATACTGAGAAAGTACTTAATGGAGGGTATCTCTTTAATTTTAAATCAATGAATGGACTAACTATGCCAATGAAAATAACATTTTAAGTTCAAGCCTGCTTTTTTATAATTTCTTTTGATTTTTTTTACTTAAGTAAATGTAACATCGAAAACATACCTCCATAGTTATCCTAATATTCCATATAAAATTCAAGAATAAACACAAATAATATTTACAAAACCTGTAATTAAACATTGAAAATGTTATTGAACCATTTATTAAAATTGTTTTGTGACTTGGAATAACTATACGGACTAATAATTATTACAAACAAGATATTTTTCGTTTTTGTTTATCCCACAGAAGCTACATGTTTTGATTTCAATGATTCCCAATTCCCATGCTCGGCTTTCTTGTGAGAAGTATTTCACGTTTCGTTTTGTCATAGTTAATTGTTACACTTTCTCGACCTGTGAGTCAGCAAATAAATAAATATAAAATAAATAAATAAAAGTTTTCACCCAAACGGAAGACAATACTCGAGCACTTTTTTAGGGGGCCCGCACATCGCAGGTGATGATCACGTAGTTGGACCATCAAATGAATCCAAATGGGAGGTCCATTCATAAAGAGGGGCACGCTCAACCACTCTACTCAATCAAATCATCACCGGGCACTTCAATCATGATCCCTGCTCGTTCAGCTTTCTTTTGTTATAACATCAATCAGCGATGTTCGCGAAATCGAAGAGCCCTCCGGCCGAGGCGCAAAAAAAATATCTAATTAAAAAAAATATATAGGTATATATAACGAAAATAGAAAAGCGATTCAAGAGGTTGTTGTGGGCAGGCATGACGTGAATTTGGCTTTTGAAAGTGAAATGATTTCGAGCAATTTACGTTAATGTAGCGCATTAATGGCGCATCATCGGCAGCATCCGAGGGAGAAGGAGATCTTTGGGCCAAAAGTGAATGTTGACCAGCATTCACTTCAAGAAATCGGGCAGTTGCCAAATTAACATGTACCCAAAGCACACATATATCCATCACAACGGCAAGGCCTCCTCGAAATGATTTGTTTCAATGTTTCCTCGACGTCTTCTTCTTTGGGGGCAAGGGATGGCCGGAGTTGTGCGAGTAATTGTGGCAGACAGATTCAGCCAGACATTTGCCCAAAAAAGGGAAAAACAACGGCAAAATGCTACCACAAGTCATGGCTTATGGCTGCCTCTTGTCTGTTGAACCTTGTAAGGCGGTTTATGTAATGGTAACGAAGCCATAGCCACAGATTTAGCCTCTAGCTGCATTTTTTTCACAAAACAAAGGCCCCCAAGACACTGATCAATATAAGCGCAGGCGAATTTTTATGACTTGAAATGGTCCACCATTTTCTGTATTTCGAACAAAGCGCTTTTGCTAATTATAAATATATGAAAAGGAGCGCATTGAAAATTCAAAGACAAAGAAGTTACTAAAAATAAAATTGCATAAAACATAGTTTAATTCACAGAAAAAAATATGTACATTGATTTTTAAATAATTGTGAGTAAATAATAATGTATCCAAATCCCCATCGGCAAATGTTTGTCTGATTTGGACTTATTGAAGTTCAACTGTAGAGGACTTTAACTCTGGCCCTCATTAATACGCAGCTCAAGGCTGCTGTTTATCGCCAGGTCTCGATCTCGAACTCAATTTCGATACTGAGTGTTCGATTTGCGATCTTTGAAAGCACTCCACATGCCGCTTTCCAATTTGGCACTAACGCCCTGCCACGATTGTCTCTGATTTATATGCGGCATGCAAATGGAGTCAGTCGCAACTGCAGTTGGCGGTGCGAAAAGTGCTGGCAGCCTTGACACAAATTCAGCCAGGAGAGCGGCAGTCACCGTCATTTCTTTCGCCAGCCTGCCTGCCTGGTCGCAATTATGTCTGCATTTTATTTTATAACATTTCGAAGCGAAGAGCTCTGAGCCGAGCTGAGTTGAGCTGGGGAGACCGGATTTGTGGCAAGTCACGAGGCAGATGTGGCCTGCGAGGAGCCAGGAAATCAACAGGTTGCTCCGTTTTGTGGTCTTCTACATTTAAGGAGAAAGTAAAACGCTGCCTGCAGACAGACCATGATCGCCATGATCGATTTCAGCTGGCAACTGGTTGAACGTGAAGTTCAACATCCACTTACACATCCACGTCCACACAATTGTGCAACGCGATTTGAACTTCGCATCAAATGTTAATGACCCCGTTTGGCCATAACTAAAGTCCAAACAAAAAGAGCTGTGGCTGTTCTTGGTCATAACCATGTTTTATGGGGCTTTCGGAAAACAAATCAGCGAACGAGGCGACCCAGCAACCGCCCGACAATTAGCAGGCACTCGCTAAGTTTTTATTTTATGCTCATTGCAGTACCACCACATGGCCACGTTGGGCCTGATGGCCAGGTAACTCTGGTATAGGAGGTGTGAGCTGCTGCCGGCCAACAACCGTTAGGCGATAGAACTCGCCGGGAAGTTATGGCCATGTCCCGGAGGCCATGACAAATCACCTGGACACGCCCCACACCGTCTAAGCCTGATTAAAACGAGGGCTAGCGACACAGCCTTGCTTCTAAGCGGATAAGCGCTCCGGCTCGATTGCCTTGCAAATACCATTGGGATAGCACTTGCAAAAATATTCATTTTATTTGCTAATCGATCCCGTGTTTTATTAAATGAAACTTAAATGCTATAAGGATTATTAAGACAGCTTGATAGCCTTCTGAAAATCTTACGGATTTCGCATCTAATCATAAATATTAATTAATCTTACAACTTAATAACTCAAAATGGCTGTCCTTAGATCATAAGAGCCTAATTTAGAAATTGTAATCATAGAACAATTAAAATGAAATGGTTTTCTTAATAGAGTTTGACGTCGAGAAATAGCCTCCAAGTGTGTACAAATTTCTGTTTTCAAAATCAATCAATTAATATCCGAAATATTTATTAATTTATTTATTGAAAACTGAATTTTTTTCTATGTTTAATTAACTTTGGCTGGCGCTTATCTCTCACCTTTACCTTAATTACTATTTAAATTAAAACCGAAAACTCCAGCTGAGCTCTATTTTTAAGCCCGCATCGGAGGTGTGATTTCGAACTCTTTTTTCGGCGGAAGCTGAGATGGCCAAGAGCGTGACCTGTACGCTCATTAATTTTGTGGCTCTTGGCGATGATTTGTTCATCATTACGAGCTGGGAATGGCGCGTGGATGGCCAGATAGAAAGTGGCAGGAAGCCATTAGCATGGGAAGTTGTCGGACAAGCAAAGAGCTGACCAACTCACAGCACAGCACAGGTTGGCCTGAATATAAATGAACAAATCAAAACACATATATGGCGCAATGCCATTTAATCATTCGATGTAAATCCCCCGGTATGCCGCACACCAAACGAAACTTTCTGTGCCAACGACATCAGAACTTTCCAGTCAAAGCAAACAAAGCACACACTGACAAGAAGAGAACGAGAATGTCGGAGAAATGTTAACAAAAAGCCGTCATAACCGTGCGGCGGACACGTAAAAATTACATAAAAACTATGAAGATTATGGCTAGAACCAGTCGCCAAGTTGGTCTAGACTCTAGACATTTTTTGAGACGATTAGGCCGATCACTTGGCACACACAGGAAATTAACTGGAAATATGTGAGCCCAAATCCGAGAGTACGGCTCATTAGGAAATAGCCAACGTTCGTACATACCTTAAGATCATTTTGTTGACGTTGCACGTTGCCACTTGGCCGTTGGCCGTCGTTGTTAATGACTTCTTTAAATGCGTTTTCTGGTGCTTATACGGCTCCGTTCGCCTCTGTTTTATTATTTGGTTAGCGAATACTTGGCGACCAAGAGCTGTGAATTAATCCAATTATGGCATACGAAGCGACGTCTGCGTTAAGTTGGCCTTAATTAATTTATGGACTGGCGCGAAGAGTTCACCGAGTTCGTTGCCAGAGTCTTTCGTTTTTGTTATTATTATTATTTTTTTTTTTTTTGTGTCAGAATGCGACAATTATCGAGCACTTGTCGTTGCTGCGGGCTCCCACTCTTACTATCGGGTTTCACCCTTTTGTCACTGCGCTTTTTGCGTTTTCAATACACTCACACACACACACTTAATATGCACTGGGTGTCGGGGATACCGTTAGCCGTCGGCGCCTCTGAGTCGCTATTTTTCCGCCTGCACAACCGCCACGGAGTGTGTCCAACAATTAACTGAGCTCCGCCAGCCGATGCTGCCACAGAAAAACCAAAAAAAAAAAAAGAAGAAAACAAACGGAGCCGGCCCGCAAAGCAGCGCTGTCGACGGCTACGTCGGCTTCGGTTATCAGCTGCCAAGTGCCGGCGGCAGCAGCAACAAAAAACAAATAAATACAAACAAAAAAAAAGAACAAAAACAGACGCCCCAAGCCGAAGACTGGAGCTTGACTTAAGCTCGACTCGAAGCAGCGACATCGTTTTTGAGTGAAAGTTTGAGTGAAATCGTGTTGGGTCGCGTGCGCTTTGTTGTGTGGTGAACTTCGGCTACTCCGAGTGGTGAAGTTGGTAGGGTGCAGTTCGTGGCTTAAGTCTTTTGATTTTTCATTTAATTTTATTTTATAAAATTATTATGTTAACTGAAATCAATGAAAATAAATAAATACAATTAATTATATTGTATTTTTCATATTAAAAGCAAATTTTACATTCTTTTAAATATTGTTTGTAATGCCACATTTAATTAGGATGGAATAGAATATAAATATATTTAATTTATAAGTTAGAGTTGTTCGGATAATATACCCTTTAATGGTAACTTTTTTATTGTGTTTTTCCTGTTGACATTGTGCTATAAAGTTCTCATCTTGAGTCATTTGATATCCAGTCAACCGGCTGACATTTTAAATAATCATTTGGTAAACAAATAATTTTGATTCTCAGTTTTAAGTACAATAAAATATGCAAAGTACAATTTATGGCAAATGGCAACGTTTTGCAAAGGCTCATAAAGTTCAAGGCTATTAAAACACATTATTGGCGGGCCCATGAAATATTAGAACAATTTAAAATGAACAAATAAATAAGACCCTGTGACTGGTTTTTATTATTCCATTGATTCTGTGATTAATCAGGGTACTTATGGTGTGCGTGTTTTATTATTAAAATTCCCAAGAAACCTGGTAAGGTAATACATTATTTATTTTCAATTCCTTCAACAAATAGTCAGAAGTAAGTTTATTTTTCACGATTATAAAAATATATTTGTTATTTCCAATGGATTTACACACTCCCTCGCAGTTAATACTCACTAACTTTCCGTAACCAAAGACTGGATAATTATTTAGCGACGGCTGGGCCCAGGCAAACCAACTCCTACATCGCTATCAGCCATCTTCGGTGCCCATGTACAAATAAAATCTCAATCTGCTGTCGGATCTTTTTCCACACGTATTTTTTCAATTTGCCAAGCCGAGCTGCACCTCCGGCGGACCAATCACTTAGAGCCTCGTCCGAGCTACGGCATATCAGTTCGAGCCAATTAATTTAATTTGTCAAACCGCACATACAAATCAGGCAGGCGGGCAAGCCTACGGCATAACTCAAAATTCGGCGGGAGGTTACCATAAACTACACCAAAAGGAGCCTAATAATAATAATAGGCGGAGACCAAAAGTGCGGCCAGAAAACGTCAAAATGCAAGGCAGTTGAAATTAATTTAGCCTAAGCAGCGCCAAATGGATTTGGATTTTTCTTGTGGTAAAGTTGGCGCGGCTCAGTCGAATCCATATCGATTTTGTGGCCTTTGGCTTCAGGCTTTGTTGCATTTGACAATTGCTTTGCATGAACGCACGAATGTTGTGCAACATTTTGGACCACAGCGGCAGCAGCAGCAGCAGCAGCGGCAGTAATAAAAACAGCAACAACAGCAGCGGTATTAACAATGTACCACGCATTTTTTGAAAAGTTGTTCGTGCCACGTTTTTGTTCTTTTTATTTAACTCAATTTTTGTTCGGGGTTGACGCTGTTGCCAGTTGTTGTTTTTGAGCATTAAATACCGAAATTTTGTATTAGCGACCCGGTTTGACTGCCTCGACTCCGACTCCTTTTTCTCAAATTAATTTTTCTTACTTTTTTTCCTTTGCGATTTTTGCTTTTTTAAACATGCTATTAATTTTTAATGGCGTGTGACATTTTTGTTTACGCATAGCCTCAATGTAGAGCAAAACATTAGCATGTCTGCGGTATTAGTTTACCATTTTTCTTGCTGCCATTGAGCCATTTGACGGAGTCTTAATTGATATTTATCGCCGGGCGATTGCAATGTACATCATAATAGAGGCATGAAGTCGTGTAGCCGACAAAAAGCTCATTACTCTGAGCTAAACGCACCTGCACTCGAAGAAATAACTAAATGTAACAAATATGCAACAAAGATTGCATTATATTTAAGCCAAGAAAATATAACTAGCAACAATAAAATAAAAACAATGTTTTATGTTTGATATTTAAATAGTATTAAAATTAAAGCCCTTATGAGATTTTTACCTTTTTTAAAGTCCCTTTAATATAGAACTAATTTTAAAAGTATAAAAAAAGTTATCTTCAATTTAAATAATGCCATTACATTTTAATATTAAGTGTTTTTATATATTTTTCTACATATGGTAATTAGCGCACAACTTTAAAGTGATTCAATTCAAATTTTTTAAATTTTAACATCTTTACTTTTAATTAAAAACTATTCTCCGTTTTTATGGCTCTCTAGTTCAGGTAGATATGCCTTTTCTAGTGTAAAATTCGGCCATTTGATTAGCCTCACCTCGCCACGGTCGTCGGGCCTGAAATGGTCTATCCAATCCGCACATAAAATCCAATTTAATTAAGTTAGACTCTCGGATTGAGATTGAGACGCAGTCGGAGGATCGAGATGCAGACCGAGACCGGAGCTGACGGAGATGGAGATGGAGACCCACAGCAGCAGCTGCCATGGCAGACAACCTTGCCAGCATTCTTAACGTGTTCAAGATTTTTACCAACGCACTGCATTTAGGATTGTTGCTGTTGTTGCTGCTGCTGCTGTTGCTGCTGCTGCTGCGTTCACTTTTCAAATGCTTACGAAATGTCAATATTCGGCACAAAGTTATTTGTTATTTGATCGAAGCGATTGAGCAATTGTTGATATACAATTTGTGTGTGTTTTTAGCCATTTTGTTCTTTTTGTATAACGGTTCTCCCATTGATTTGTTAGCTAATTGTATACCGAAAATGTAATTAAAATTAAAACGAGTAACTGGAAACCGCAACGCTTGCATGTCAGCTTAACAAACGAAAAATAAATAAATAAAAAGTGTTAACACCCTGATCGCACAGCTGGTGACAACACGGCGTATGAGTCATGATTGCCTGGGAATGGAGTTCAAATAGGTTGCAAATTAAAGTGTCTTTAGGCCCCCAAATGAATACTAAAGGTAAAAGACTTCAAATTATATTTGACAGAGTACAGAGATCCAACCAAATTGGTTCACACACTTGGGCTACACTTTCTAAATGATAGAAATCGCCCAATAGTAAACTCTTTCACAATTTTACGTAATTTTGTTAAATGTGGCCACCATGACATTTCATTTTTTCGCATTTTTTATTATTTGTGCCCGCCCGGCCCGGCTATCAAAGCAATTGGTTTTGCGATTTCTTGAACAATCCTAAGCCTAATTTGCTTTCATTGTTATGGATCATAAACTGACCCTGAGCCATATAAGGCAAGGTTACTTATTATTAAGCTCTCTTTTCGCACAGAGCCTATATTTCCAAACCTATTTCTACAAATGCCCAACTTCCTGTGATCCCCAGCAATGGGTGTCTGCTTTTGGCAAAGCTAATGGCCGGCTTAATCAGGTCTTCTATATGCCAATTAAATCAATGGCTGCCAGTAATGTTAGTTAAGCCATAATTGTATGAAAGGGGGCTTCTGTGTTAGCCAGCTCCATTCATGTATTATGCATATATTTCTTGAGGAGTTGGCCGAAAAAGTATTAAATGAAAATATACCAATACTTGTCGTGTGTCTAAGATAACTCTGCGTTTTTGCTTCAGCTAACTTTAAAAAAATTTATGAAGGCTTGTGCGTGTAACTGAGCTCACTTCAAATGCTGATTTGTGCTTGTAAAAAGAACCATTAGCCCCTTTTTGAAAACCAGATTTGTAATGTTATTTGGTAGCTTGATTACTGTTAGGATTTAAATTTTATACTTATTCTTAATGAGTTTAAACTCCGAATTACTCACTGCAAACCCACAAAAGTTTGAAAACTGGATGGATCAGGGAAACCCAAATGTAAGGTAACTTAAGTTCACTCGTGGCATCACAGTAATTACTGGAATATTTATTCTGCTCTCAATTTACGTAATTAATGAAAGGTATCAAATTTTTCTGGGCTAAGTTGAGTTATATAAGTACGAATTTTCCCAAAGTCCACATCAGTTAAAACTCATTCTGAAATCGAGCACCAAATCGTTCAAATATTAATTATAAATATAAAACAATGGCATTCCGTTACATCTTTGTGATCAGTGCTGTGGCTGTCTTGGCCCAAGGATCCTATCTGTCCTCTGTGGATCAGGAACCGGAGGTTGGAGTTCACAGCTCTGGAGGAGTACCTTCTGGAGCTCCTGTATCCGGTATTCCACGAGGACATCCTGCTGCACCGCAGCCCCAGCGTCCTGCCTCTGGTCATCGCTCGCCCTCTGGACCTGTTGGAGGATCCCAGCGTCCTCGTCCCCACGGAGGTTCTCCTCGTCGTCAGACTGGTGGATATAATCGCCCATCTGGTGGTGCCAGTCGTCCTTCTGGTGGCGCCAGTCGTCCTTCTGGTGGCACCAACGCAGGTCGTCTAATTGGAGGCGGAGCCGGTCACGGAAATCCTCACCAGAATCGCAATCGCAACCAGAAACCCTATTGAGAAATCCATCAACACAATCGAGCCCTACTAATTTGATTTGAATAATATTGATTTTTTTATTTTCCTAGTTCTATAAAATAATTTCACTCATTGCCTCCTTTAAATAATAAATATTAAAACATAAATTATAAACTTGCATTATTTTCTTATAACATAAC
The DNA here is from genome assembly GCA_014170255.2 of Drosophila triauraria. Classification (NCBI taxonomy): domain Eukaryota; kingdom Metazoa; phylum Arthropoda; class Insecta; order Diptera; family Drosophilidae; genus Drosophila; species Drosophila triauraria. The sequence goes on from CM024337.1 coordinate 11,735,451, forward strand.
AATGGGAATTTTACATAAGTTTTGAACCGTAAGCTTTAATTTCAATTATTCTATCTCGAATTTCCATGCAGAACTGATATTATTATTTCCGTTTACTCATGCTATTAATAGGAGAAGATTCAATAAATACCAGTGGAGGAAAAAAAAAAACAAATAAAAAAAAAAGACTCATGCTTCAATTGCACATAGAGAAGGTGTGTTATTTTAACGGCAATCGCACCTTTGATGAACCTGTTAGTATGCCAATTAGAGCGTTTGCGACAAGTAACCCAATCAACCGAGAGCACTTTATGTTTAAAACATTTCTCGAATAGTTGCCCCAAAGCGTATTGCCAGATCGGTTTATTAAGTGAATTGGTAAAGATTAAAGCCATTTTGGCTTTAAAATGAAATTCAGGGTTTAACACAATTTTAAGAAAATAGAATTGAAAGTTTAAGAATAGAATTATAAGAACATTATATCCGTATCCGAGATTATATATTCTGTGCCCTTCCTGATTACAATATTAAAACAATACCGGAACCCACAGCTATGTGTCCAATTGGCCTACAGCACGCACCTTTCTAAGACTCTTCAAAGAGAAAACAAATCGTTTAATTATGGATCGCTTAGCTCCTTGCCTCGTGATGCTAATGAAGTATATATGTATATACTTATAATAATACATTAAAATAAATTTTAATTATATATTTTGCATATATTATTTTATTCTGTTCTTTATAGTATTCAGTAAGGTTTTTGGATGCGATTGCGATTCTGGTGTGGGTTTCCGAAGCTTGCTCCTCCGTTATTCGGGTGACCTGGATTGACACCAGCAGAGGGACGACTGTGGGGGCCGCCGGGCGGTCTACGGGGTGCAAATGCGGCAGGACGAGGGGCTCCCTTGGGTCGAGTGGCTGCTACAGGACGAGAGCCTGTATTTCCCCCTGCCCTGCCGCGATATCCAACAGCAGACGATGGAGTCTGGGGTGCTGGACGCACTTCGGGAAACCTAATCGCCGCTCCCGACGTAACACCTCCGACTTGATGGGCTTCCACGGCAGTTTCCGGCTCCACTTGCAAGTGCGATCCTTGGCCTAGGACGAACAGGACACTTAACGTGATGACAAAGCGGATTGCCATGCTTGTTTCAGTGTTTTTAATACAAGATTTAGATGAATGGTGCTAATTTTGCTAAGCAACTGGCCTTTTATACAATTATAATTTATATGAGTAGAGAAGAGAATACAAAATGACTTAAATATTGACTTAATTACTTAAGAGATTTTTAAGGCAGTGTCGTAAATAAAATTCATCTGGAGTTTCCACTTTGAAATTCTTGTCAAATTATAAATTTTTGACCCGTAAACTGTTTGAAGTTTATTGAACTCACTGAAATATGGGTATATACTTTATAATAATTGAATTCTTTATTAATTTAGTTTGAAAGCAATTTTTTGTTTATTAAGCATTATTAAAATGGTTAAACAATGTTCTCTTGGACAATCTTCTGTGGCCACTTCAAATGCTTTGTTTAAGATTTACGGAATGTATTTGATATACGATTTCAAATCGGGTTGTTCCAGGTTAGAAGGGTCTCTGGTTGTGATTGCGGTTCTGATGACGTTGAGAATGACCTGATCCACCAACAATGGGGCCAGACACTCGGTGGGGATGGCGGATAGGAGCCACTGGAACTGGAACTGGAATAACAACAGCGACAGGCCGACTGTGGGACACAGGAGGCTGACGACGATGAGGTCCTCCAGCTGGAAGTGGGCCACGATTGTGTATCGGGCGTTGTGGCTGGGAGCCTGAAGAAACGACGACAACAGGGGCTCCAGACTGGACTACAACCAACGATTCCTGGTCAGCACGTCTAATATTCGCTCCTTGAGCCAGGACCAGAATGACACTGAAGGCAATAATGAATCGGAATGTCATTTTGCTGCGATTATTCAAGTTTAACTGATGATTTAAGCAGAGAAAAGGTTCGTATTTATAGCAGAAAATGTGGACATATAAAGTATTTCAAGAAATTCAAAATTAAAAATATTTAATGAGAATGAACCCAGGTGTTACAGAAATGGTCTCTATCTTGATTAAATTTGGAACGCTTTAAGGGACGAACCCCGAACTCCTTAAATACCTTTAGTTTACTGATCTCATTAGCTCGTGGAAAGTTAAAAGCGTACTTAAAGCTGTTTATAACTTTTAAGCCGTTTATTCTGATTTAAAGATTTTCTATTACTATAAATTCCTTAATGTATCTAAGGCGATTTTTTTAGAAAACTATTAAAATCTAATACATCCCATTATAAATCCCTAAAAACACAAATGTAGTTTTAAAAGACCCTTTCAAAAAAATCAAAATAAAACAAATTTAACACATCCATATTTTTACAACGAGTAAAAACTTTTCCAACATTTAATTCTAAAGTACTTAATTAATATTAATAAAAAGGTTTAGGTTATATTACGCTTTGCGGTTAGTACTCAATATATAACATAATATATTAAACGAATTGAAGATTTCGTCTGCAAGACTTAATGATTTTGTAATGGAAGCCTTCTGGTATATTCGTGATCAATAAAAAGTATATTGCTGATATATATTTCTTTACTATTAAATGTAAGTTGCTAACTTGTATGGGACGGTTGATTATTTACCACTGTATTTTCCGCGTTAAATACATAAATCATAAAAGGAGGCTAAAAAAAATTGTTAAAGGTGGGAAACGCTTCTTTCTTTTTTCCTATCCGTTATTTTTATACCCTTGCAGAGGGTATTATAATTTTGCCATGATATTTGCAACGCAGTGAAGGAGGCATCTTCGACCCCATAAAGTATATATATTCTTGATCAGCATCACCAGCCGAGTCGATCTAGACATGTCCGTCTGTCTGTCTGTCTGTCCGTCGGTTTCTATGCGAACTAGTCTCTCAGTTTTTGAGCTATAGGGCTGAAACTTTCAGCATAGTCTTATTTCTTAAGCACGCAGTATATATGTCGGAACGGCCGAAATCGGACCACTATATCCTATAGCTGCCATAGGAATGATGGCGAAATTAATGTAAAAAAAATTTTAACTTATCTGTTTTTCAACGAATTTCTATAAACATCGAGATATAGTCGTTTTTTATAGTTCTAGAATTACGGTTTTAATTTCATTAAGATCGAACAACTATATCATATAGCTGCCATAGAAGGGATCGGTCGATTTATATGAAAATGTAGAATTCTACATTCAAAATGTAAAATTTACAAAATTTACATAATTTGACATATTTTTTTTACATTACCAAAATGGATAAATTTTTAATGATCCAATTGCAGACTGCAAGGGTATACAAACTTCGGTTTACCGAAGTTAGCTTTCTTTCTCGTTTTTAATAACAAACAATTTTTTTTACATATTAAAAGTATTAAATATTTAGGATCAAGAAAAACTTGCTTAAATTATAAAATATTTGATATACTTATCCTCACTTAAACCCCCTTTATTTAAAAAAAAAGGCATTCAAATATATTGTATAACAGTTATTTATATTTGCAGAAGAGAATTAAAGTAATTTTTAAGAGTAGGAGATAAATAGTAGATTATGTTTGAATGGTTTTTTATGGTTCCAAGGTAGGGTTGATCTAATACGGCTGCTGGTTGCGGTTCTGGTGAGGATTTCCGTGACCAGCTCCACCTCCAATTGGACGGCCTGCGTTGGCACCACCAGTCGGACGATTGGCACCTCCAGCAGGACGACTGGCACTACCGTAAGGACGAGTAAGGGATCCACCAGATGGTCGACGAGGAGCACCACCATGAGGACGAGGCCTGGCGGCATTGGATCCACTGGATCGTCTGGGTCCACCAACAGAGCCAGAAGTTGAACCGTATCCGGATGCGGGCCGTTGAGGCTGCGGCACAGAAGGATGTCCTCGTGGTGTGCCGGAAACAAGAGATCCAGAAGACACACCTCCAGAGCTATGAACTCCAACCTCCGATTCCTGATCCACTGGGGAGAGATAGGACGCTTGGGCCAGGACAACCACCGCACTGATCACAAAGATGTAACGGAATGCCATTGTGCTTTGTTGGTTTGTGATTGCTTCAGCTTAAACTGATGCTTTCAACAAAAAATCTGATTGGTTTTATAGTAAAATGTATTCAAATACTTATGTAAACGTTGTATAATATTAATACGGTACTGGGAAAAATTTATAAATTAAAATGTCCAATTTGTTGTTGGTATCAAGCTTAAAAGACAATCTTAGTTCACTGACTTAATTGTCACGTGTAAGGTGAAAGGTTTACGAACTTAAGAGAGATTGAATATGTATTTTAAAACGTTGTTTGTTATACTTCGAATTTTTTAAATATTTCGAACTTAGAATTTGCAAGTATTCACAAACTTTCAAAAAACAAGTCAAGTTTAAAGATCAAATTAAGTGATAAGTAACATTAAGAACTGGGTTAAGCTCACATACGGTGAGTCACACACTCCCATTAAAGCAATTATCTAAATGATTTAATTAATTACAATGTGCAGGATTTTGGCTTTTGAATATATTTCTCAAGTATAAAAGTTGGAAAATTTCAATAGAAAGCATCAGTTGTCTGAAGTGCAATAATATCATCAACAACCAAAGCAAAATGGCATTCCGTTTCATTTTTGTCATCAGTGCCCTCATCGTCCTGGCTCAAGGATCCAATATTTCTCCAGTGGATCAGGAGTCGGAGGTTGGAGTCCACAGCTCTGGCGGAGTGTCGTCTGGAGCTCCTGTATCCGGTATTCCACGAGGACATGCTTCCCAGCCCCAGCGTCCCGCCCCGGGTTATGGTTCAGCTGGAGGATCTCAGCGCCCTCGTTCTCAGGGCGGTGCTCGTAGACCAGCCGGTGGTGCTTACCGTCCTTCTGCTGGTGCCAATCGTCCTTCCGGCGGTGCCAGCCGTCCTTCCGGTGGTGCTCACGGAGCTCGTCCAATTGGAGGTGGAGTTGGACAGGGAAATCCTCATCAGAACCGAGTCCAGAAGCCCTATTAGGACGCCTTTCCAACTCTGCAACGATTGAACCTATCTGAAAACACGATTATCCTATTCTTGACCCTAAATGATATTCACATAGCTGTCTTCTGCAAATTATAACAATTGTTATACAAAATGAGTGCGTTATTTATTTTATTTATGTGGGTTTCGGCAGAAATGGGTGGCTCGCCAGATTCTCTTAAACAATACATTGCAAAAAAAAAAATTATTTATATTTTGTTTAGTTGTTAAATTGGCGTGTGCAATGTTTCACACAATATAAAATCTCCCTTTATTGAATAAAGTGTATTCATTTCGAAAATTTGAAGTTTTAAGATATTTAAAAAAGTATAAACCATTAACAATTAAATTGTTTTAAATTGTTGCTTATGGCACTTTAGCTCTCCCAATTGGATGATTAGTTATTATAATAATAATGTAGACTTTCCATATAATATAGCAATGTTTCCTTTTTTATTGGAACAAATAATTATATTTATAAATGTAAGGCGCTGTAGTTCATCATTTCGACTTCATTTTTCCAGATTATTATTAACTAGCTTACTACATTTGTAGTCATTATGTGTACAATTTGCGTATTAATCCTTTAAATAAACATTTAAAACTGTAAAGATGTTAAAAATAACTACAAACTAATACAAATATTCTTTATAACTAATTTTATATATGCTTGCAATAGTTTATTAACCTCATCTCATTTTTGACCACACTCGCAAGGGATAATGAAATATTTAAAAATTTTAAACGATTATTATTTAATGTTGCTATTTAATATTTTTTTTATTGTGTGACGTTTATTTTCTAAAATAAAACTTAGTCAAAATTAGATGGTTAAACAGCTTATAAGACTGGATGGATTGGATTTGGAATCCATAGGAGGATCACATGACCAGATCCAACAGCATTTGCTTGGCTGGCGTGTAGGTTCCACCGGAGGAGGCAACAGACCAGGATGGGTTGGATTGACTTCTGCATTTTTATGACTTGGAGCATAGGGACGGGGTTCAGTCAATCCTGAATAATAACCTCCGTCGAAAACAGGGAGAGATTGTAGTCCTTGGGCTTTATTCTCCTCTACTTGCGGTGAAATATTCAATCCTTGAGAGAGGACGATTATAGCACAGAATGCCAAAATTAATTCGAGATTCATTGTTGTTCACGAGAGTACTGATGCTTTTTTAAGAACGCTTTTATTTATAATCTCAAATATCTCGGGCTTAATTAATTATATGAAAGTAATTACTGTAATATAAAAGCTATAGTATATAATGAAATTTTACAAGTAATTAGAGCACTTTAAGCCGTCCTCAATTGGCTGAAAAAATCAGCTTCCCAAAATATACAACGCAATATATATTCAGCCCTGGAAATTAGGCCAAAATAAAACCAACAAAACTCAAAACCAACGAAAGACAACACCAACTACAATTAATTTTGATAAAGCTCTAGCAATAGCAAGACAGCTTATTTCGATTTTTAATGGGCAATATGTAGTTAGGACTTTCTATTTTCGTTGTTATTTTTTTTTTCGAAGAAACACACATTTAATGTAAAATATTTATCATAACTAGGATCGCCCAGTGGGGGAAAATCCCCCACTCTACCAACTGTCGACGTCTTTTCATAATGCAAACAAACGATGTTCTATTTCAAATGAAACATTTTATTTTGAATGAAAGAAGATTTGAAACATTCCCTGATTATGTGCAGTAACATCCAATCAAGAATTAAAATGAAGATTTGAAACATTCCCTGATTATGTGCAGTAACATCCAATTAAGAATTAAAATGATATTTTGGAACTTCCGAATATTTTGAAGTCGATTTGATCAAAATGCAATATCAAATTTTGAGAAGCAACGCTTTGTCTAACGGCTCTCCTCTCCCCCCTCCCTGTTAATGTTCGGTGGCGAGGCATAACGCGTTCGAAATTCTAAATTCTTCAATTGAAAACCACAATTAATCGATGTGATAGAATGAAAGACACTCACCGAAACAACCTTTAGACTGACGCTTCTACGATGTGAATAACGAATAACTTGAACAATCGCAATTCTGAAATTATCTTTTCAAAATAACCACGTTCTTTGGATTCACAATTCACTTTTGCCAAACTCACCAATTTTCTCCAGTTTTTTCTGCTTAAATTTGAACAACTTTTGATTTATCGCAATAGAACGGAAAAGATTTCCAATGCTTGCTTCGTTAAATTGTTGTTGTTTCCGTTTCGTATGCTTCATATACGTATTTCTCGTTTACCTGCACTTAACAGGTAACATTGTCAAATTCAATTTTTTTTCATATTCTGCACATCTACAAATTAATACGAATCGAATGGTATATTCCGTTTCAAAATCGGTTAACGGGAAGTAGGGGAAAAAGGGATTACTAAAAAAGGCTTAGCCTATTAATATATAGATAATTCATTTCCGATCATATGTTTTTTTTTTACATTTTTATTTGATAATCATAACAATGAATTAGATGTTATTTTTTATTTATTTTATTTCATTAATTTTTTTATTTCTTAAAAAATAACTCTAGGGTACGCTTTCATTTTGCCTCAGCTAAATAAAACAGAAATTTCCATATTTGTGTTTTAACTCCAAATAACATTTTTGTCTCCACAATTATTGCAACAAAAACCAGATTTTTGATTTATGAACAATTTATTGTTCTAGCTCTCAAGGAAAAAAAGCTTGATTTATTTTTTTTTAAGGAACTGAAATGCGTTTTATTTAATGCTTGTATTGTTTTATGTGAATGAAGTTTCCACCCACAAGTACCCACAATGTTATATTATGTTATATTTCCATAAATTAAAAAAACACCAAAGATTTTCGGTAAAAAGTAAAAATAGGTACGAGTTTATTTCGAAATAATTAGTTTAATAAAATCATATACAGCAGGACATAAGCAGAACTTTCAAGCTACTTTATAGGTCTTAGAATGAGGTCAGTGGATCAGGTCAATTTAGTTCAGAAGAGGCTTAGTGGGACCTGCGAGCTGTGGGCAGATGGTGGCACTCATGCTGGCTGATGTGTCGCAGAACTGAAATATAACAAAGTGAGATATTGCCGCAATTTTAGATAGACTCTCAACTTACCGGGCTGCAGTTCATTGCGACGCAGGCAGTTGAGAATCGCCAGTTCGCAGGCGTTTCCCACATGGTAGCAGGAGTGGCCGTCGGTGGCATAGGTGGGACTGTGCGTGTGGGGGCAGTGGATGGTGGCATGGCAGTTGCGGTGGTGGTGCAAGTGGCTCACATGGCCTCCGAGATGTCCATGATGGCCATGATGTCCATGATGGCCGTGGATGGAGTGCAGCGGGGCCTGCAGATGGTGGTGATGATCTCCCAGGACGTGGTGATGGGACTCGGCCAAGTGGTGTTGATGATAGGACTCGGAGAGGTGGTGATGCGACTCCAGGTGATGATGGGGTCCGTGCTCGTGGTGATGCACCTGGGCCTGGTAATGGTGTCCACCGTGATGATGGTGGCCGACCTCCGCAGGCTCGTGGTGGTGGCCATGATAAGGCTCCACTGCATCCTCGACCGGCAGATATCCCGCCTGGGGAGCCTCCACTTCGGCCTCAGCAATGTCCTCATTGAGAGATCCCTGGACAAGGACCGAGAAGACGCTAAGAACAATCACGAGACGCAGATCCATATTTTTGGTTTGGTTAATTTACAACGATTTGCTTGGTTACTCGGGACACAACTGATGTCACTTCTCGGGAAAGTAAATGGTTTTATACCCAAGGCGCAGTAGAAGCCGCGGCCAAAATTGTATACTTGGCAAGAGCTTCATTTCAATTAGAAATTAATTAAAAGATAAGCACTGCAATGGCATCGCGGGTAAGCGGCTAATTAAAAAATATAAATATCCTAACGCAAGCCGTAAATCATCAGCTATATGGTATATGGTATATGCAACGCTAGAAACGTTCAACTTGGGCATTCCATTAATCCAGTTATCCGCTCTACCTAGAGCTCTGACCTCTGAACCCTCCAGTGTGTCAACCGGAGTTTACTGAACCCCTCTGCACGTTTACGAATAAATGCCTAGAAACACGTTTTCACAAAAGATTAAGACAGCTGATTCCCAGGTGGTGCCAGGGGAAGGAATCTATTGCTGTCACTATATTTAAAAGATTTATTTATACAAATATAAATTTCAGTTCAAGTCCCCATTTTTTTAATGGTCCTATGACACTATTAATAATACTAGAACGTCCTGCTTTATAAGATCCGTAAACCTATTTATGAAGTAGCTTAGGTCAGAAAGTTTTTTATAAGATTAGAAAAGAAAACCTCTGATTAAATTATATATAATAAATAATAATAATAATTTTATTTTTATTTCTAATTTTTACTAAATCTATCAGAGTAGTTATGCATTTTTATCTCAGGCCTATCAGGCAAAAAATATATATAAACACCTTTTTCTATGTTTATTTGATTAATCAACAAATAAATGGACAATAAAGTCAAGCAAATAAGAGCTTGAATTAGTTGTTTTCACCACATAGAGATAAATATTCCATAATTTATACAAGTGTTTAAAAAAGTTTTGTATCTATATTTCACAAATATTTGCGCACTTTTTAAGTAACAACACATGAACTGACTTCTAACTAAACAGTAAGTCCCCAAAACCTGATCAAAACTAAGCAGAGTGCTTCAATGTAAATTAAAGCATATTTCAAGCACTTGGCTGATTTTACAAAAAAGCTGTAATGGAAATATATATATATATTTATTTTATTTTCTTATTTGTGTGCTTACTCTCGCCAGTGAGACAGGTGTGAACCGCTTTGTAGCACTCATTGTCGAACTGTCTAATCTGACCCATATAATGGCCTTGGGCGGGTTGATAAACAAATGGACAGGCGTCCGGGCATCGAGTCTGGCATTTTTGCTTGGTAGTGATGATCATGGCTGTGTGATATTTTAGTTAATAGAAATCTGTCAGGAGAAAGAAGTTAGATAATATAACATTTCTTACGCCTTCTTTGTGCACAGTTTGCCTTTTGGAAGTGACACTCATTCCTATAGACACTACAGCCATTCCCCAAAGCCCACACAACATTTTCTTCATCTGTACATTTTTCAGAACATCTAGCACTTACATCACAAAATGATAAGCCTAAAATAAAACATATCCAGAAACCCAAATTCATACCGAAAATGTATTCCCAAAACTGAAACTAAACTAACTAAATAGCAAACATACCCATGTCTTTATATAGCCAATTACAGCTGAGAAAATAGCTTTCAAAGTCAACATTTTCTTAGAATTCATGAGCTAGCTATATGTATATGTGGCGAATAATTTGGGCACGGCATTCAATAACTCAGAAATCAATTTACCAAATAATTTATTCATTGGTCAGTGGCACGAGTTTAAGACACATAGTAATGTGCAGGTGTTTGCACAGTGGCACACGACAAGCATGTGAAAGAAGGCCTATTTAATAATTTATGCTCTTTTAATATTACTTATTATTTTTTTATTTAAAGAATTTATTGCTTAGAAAGTGTAAAGGATCACGCCTATCTGGGACTCCAAAAACCTTATTTGTAATTCTTAATCATCCTCTCTAAGAAGGCTGTATCAAATTTTAGCCAAAATATTTAATTTAGACACTTAATTTAACAAAGTGATTGTGATATTTATTCGAAAATATTTATTTATTTATTCATTATATAATTTTTTATTTCATTCCCTGGCGTCCACCTGGGCCTTACAAAAAAGCTGTAAGTAGAAGGCAATATTTTATGTTTATTTATTTAAATTAAACTTAAGGTAATTAATTGCACTTACTTTCGCCTGTGCGGCAGGTGTGAGATCGTTTTTGGCACTCATTGCTAAAGTAACGAATCTGTCCCTTATAATTGCCAGTTGTGGGACTATAAATCGCTGGGCAGATATCAGCACATTTTTTCTGGCACTCCTCCTTGGTCGTTTTTGTAAGTCCTTTATATAAAATAATTAGATAGTTTTTCTTATAATAACTTTAACTTATAATTGAATATAATAGTCTCACCCGGTTTGCGAACGCAGTTCGCCTTTATAAAGTAGCATTGATTTCGAAACACATTGCAAGTGCTCCCAAGAGCCCATACTATATCCTCAGTATCCGGACAATCCCCAGAGCAGTTGGCATAAACATAATTCAAAGCAATGCCAAAAATGACGCAGACGAACAAATATGATTTCATGGTAAAACTTTTCGTTGAACTAACTCCACTTCACTTAGCCGATGAGTTTATATAGGGCTTTATGACTTTCAGAGTCAATATTGGCAGAGTTCCACTTGTTGTGGCGGTTCTCTTCTCCTATTTAAATTCCCGATTTCACAAATGATCGCCCATCAAATACTCAGTAATCTTAATTAATTAATACATTTTTGGTTAATAGGCAGAAAATTTCCCAAAGCTAAGCCACCTTGAATGTTTCCATATTAGTTAATTTTTTTATAATAAAAAATATTTTTTACGGATAAGTGTTTGATATTTAACGGTATTTTATTTTCTTTCAAATGTATGGATTTAGTTTTTATTTAATTAAAATATTTATACTTATTCTGTTTTGTATTTCTTGAAAAAAACACAATATATTACTAAATTAAATATGAAGTTTATGTCATACTACAGAGGTATGTACTAATTTACAATCGTAACCATTATCATAATCAGTTAAAATAATTTATAGTTAGTAGAACTATAGTAGTATTTATTAACCATTTAATTAGTATATCTTGTAAATCTCTTGCTTTTCATATTTCCATTGACGTGTAAAAAAAACAAGCTGTGAGAGCATGACAAGACTAAGCTCGTTAAGCTTATACGTGATTTTGTTTAAACTTTTTGTAATATTTAGTTGCTATCTGTTCTCCCTTCAAGCGAGCTCTCATTAATTTGGGCATAACACTACGTGTTTTGTTTATCTATTTATTTAGGTAGCCTTTGTTGAGAATAAATGCAAAAGCACACGTTCCAGATAAAATCTCTAAAATTAATTTTTACATAATTAGTGGAAAATTCCACAAACCTTTTCGACCGGAAAGTCCCAATAAAAATAATTGAGATAGTTATAAATCATTTTAATTTACAATCTCTGTGATAACTCTCTAGGCTTACAGAAAGGCTGAAAATTAAAGGTAGATAATTAATTAATTACTAATTAATAAATTACTCTAAATTACACTTACTTTCACCAGTCCGACAGGTGTGAAGACGCTTTTCGCACTCATTGCCGAATCTTCTCATTTGACCCTTGTAGTTTCCATATACGGGCTGGAACACCTGTAGGCAAGCGAAGTCGCAGAATTTCTGGCACTCCTCCTTGGTTGAGATCGTCAAAGCTTCATGAAATATATTTAATTATATAAAAGAACATCCTTTACAGATGAATCCATCCTTACGTGGCTTTCGATGACAGTTCTCCTTATCGAAATAGCACTTATTGCGGAACACACTGCATCCACCTCCAACGGCCCAAACCACATCCTCAGTGTCGGGACAATCTCCCGAGCAGTTCGCACTAACGTGGCTAAAAGCCAGTCCAAGTAGCAGGCAAATGGCGAGAATCGATTTCATATTGAAGAAGATGCTTCTGCTAACAGCTGAGCTTTGCGATGAACTAACCAGGTGTTTTGTTCGACGCCCTTTTATACCTGTTTTGAGAGAGGGCGGGTCTCAGTACTAGGAAATATATGCAGAAACATGCTCTCCAGATGTCGGGGATTTTTTTTCCGAATTATTGTTTTAACTAATTTACACATCACACGATACGCAATGATCGTCAGTTAATTACCTAGCATTCATATATATATATATTAAGTAATAATATTTAATATTTCTTATTGTCATAAATAAACACTTAGACTGCGTAATTTATTTTTCTTTGCTAAATTGAAAATTGAAGCCTATTCTTAATAGTATATTTAAAAGACAATCTTCCATACAAAATTTTGCAATGATTTTAATAATATATACCCTTCAAATGGCTGAGTATCAACAAACGAAATATAAGAAATTTATTCTATGAGTTCTACGTGGCTGTTGATTTCACAAAATGGATTTTTGTTTTCTTTATTGCCAATTAGGCGAGCATATTATATTTGTTAATTGATAAACATTTGTCTTTATGTTTATCAATTTTATTTGAAATTTGCTAGTTTTTGGGCCCATAGGCTGACTTACTTACTATAATGTTGTAATTATTAATAAATTAAAAGGTAAAGGAATATTATTAATACAAAAATTAAAATTATTATTTAGACCTCAATTTTATATATTAAATCCTGCATAATCAACCTTTTTTATGAAAATTTTATCCCTTATTTTGTAGTGTAACAATCAATATTCCCCCCTTATTCTAAACAATTAAAATACAAATTTTTTACTAATAAACTTTGAATAATTTTATTAGTCATCCCATTTAATAACTTTACGAGGGTACTGTTTGGTATCTTGGGGCTTACAACCATGCTGTAAGAAGTTAAAACTTAAAAAATGCTATAATATTAAAAATTAATTTGTGCTTACTCTCTCCGGTTTCGCAGGCACGAGCTAGTTTTACGCAATAATTTGGAAACTCTCGGGTCTCACCCCTATAAGTTCCACTTACGGGTTGTAAATTGAGGTGGCAGAATTTGGCGCATTTCGGCTGGCACTCCTCCTTGGTGGTAATTGTAAGCTGCTCTCCTACAATTTTTTATGAATAAAATGTATTAGTTTACATCAAAATGTATTACATTAATCAATTGAACCTGTCTTTCGATAACAGTTCGCCTTGTCAAAGTAGCACTTATTGCGGAAAACAGAGCATCTGCCATCAGCCAGTGCCCAGACAACTTCCTCCCTATCGGAACAGCTCTCCGGGCAACTTCCGCTGACGTGGCTCAAGGCCAGACCCAGCAGCAGGCACAGAGCGAGGAACGATTTCATATTGAATAAATTTCAACAATAACCCGGCCAACAACGTGTTGGCTTCTTATATTACCTACCACCAGGGGGGCGTTCTACGCGATTCGAATTGTTGTGACTAAATACGTTATAATCACAGAGCTAGCTAGAAGAGGGGATTTTTCCGTTACTTGTTAACTAATTAACAAATACTGATCTGATTTTAAACTGATAGCCATGGAAATAATTATACCATATAGATTTTTATGGAAATATATCCAAACTTCGGGGAGGAAAAGCAAACTGTAAAGTTATTGAAAAATAAAAAAATTGTAAATATATATTTTAAATAATATTCTTATTGTCTTCTTTATAAAAATTATTTATTATTGTAATAGTCAGAAAATTAAAGTGCATGCTAAAAATAAATTTAATAAAATAAATATAATAACGAAAGCGCAATTCCACTAGAGGCTGAACGTGAGTTTATCTTTGCGGGGTACTGTTTGGTATCTTCGGGCTTACAACCATGCTGTTAGAAATTTAAACTTTAAAAAATGCTATAATATTAAAATTTAAATTGTGCTTACTCTCTCCGGTGTCGCAGGCATGAGCTTGTTTTGCGCATCCATTACTAAACTCTCGGGTCTCACCCTTATAAGTCCCACTTACGGGTTGATAAATGGCGGGACAGAAGGAGGCGCATTTCGGCTGGCACTGTTCCTTGGAGGTAACTGTTAGCTGCTCGCCTACAATTTTTTATGAATAAAATTTATTAATTTCCATAAAAATGTATTACATTAATCAATCGAACCAGTCTTTGTGTAACAGTTCGCCTTGTCAAAGTAGCACTTATTGCGAAAAACAGAGCATCTGCCGCCATCCAGTGCCCAGACAACTTCCTCCGTATCGGGACAGCTCTCCGGGCAACTTCCGCTAACGTGGCTTAAGGCCAGAACCAGCAGCAAGCACAGACCGAGAAACGATTTCATATTGAATAAATTTTCTACAACTAACCCGGCGCACAGTGTGTTGCCCTTTTATATCACCTGCCAGGGGGGCGTTCTACGCGATTCGAATCAAAGTGACTAAATTAGTTATAATCACAGAGCTAGCTAGAAGAGGGGATTTTTCCGTTATTTGTTTACTAATTAACACACACTGATTTAATTTTAAACTGATAGCCAAGTGAATACCGATATCTTAGATTTTTATGGACCAATATCAATATTTCGGGGAGGAAAATAACCACAACGGTAATACTAGGAAATACAATTTGAAAATATATATTTTAAATAATACTCTTACTGTCTTCTTTATAAAAATATTTATTATAATAACAATCAGAAAATTGCTTTTTAAAATACTTGCTAAAAGTAAATTTATAAAAATAAAAGGAATATAAAAGCGGCAATGAAAACATAAATCGTTTAACAATAAATTCCACTGAAAATATTATATTTTATGTGTTGAACAAATATGCCTAGCAAGTGAATAACTTAGGTAATAAATATATTATATATTCGATGGGCTCGTCGGACCTGAACGTGAGTCGGTCAGCTGTTGTATTTCTCTCCACAAAACGGGTTTCGAGCCATTCCCTCTCCGTGGCCAACTCTCGTGACTTCTCGCCGGCCACGTTTTATGGCCAAGTTTTGTAGTTAAATAGAACAGATGTTGGCTCATTGGCAGCAAACGTACACGAGCTAAACGGAACGCGTTGGAGCAAATCCAATTCGCCGATGGCCCACATCGAAGGCGGTGTAATAGCGTCCAATGAACACGTCCCCCAATATCCAGAGCTCGGCATCCATCAGGGTAAAGGCGGACAGGCAGACGGTGGAGCCGTCGTCGTCGGTGGCCCGCATCACGTAGTCCCTGGGCTGCAAGCCGAACCGCATGCCGCCAATGATGAACACTATCTCAGGCAGCTTGTCCAGCTCGGAACAGTTCAGGAGGTACTCATTATTCGAGGTGGGCAATCCGCCTAGGAGGCTGTTAATTATCAGGTACTCCCTGGGAGGAGCTCCCAGCAGGGAGGTACCTGTATCCGCAATGGCCTGCCGGTTTTGGCTGATAACCCTACCACCGATTTCCACGCCGTCCAGGTGGAACTGCCAGTAGCCCGCGTGGGTGAGCGGTACGAAGGTCAGAGATCCCGAGAACTTGGCGGAATCCACACCGCCGAACAGTAGCTCTCCACCCTTCCTTTCGCTCCCGTTCCGTTTTAAGTAGAACGAGAAGACACACTCCTCCACCAGACGCTGCTCGCACATGCTCTCAAAGAGCGGGGTAATCCGCTCCTCAGCTATTGCTCGGAAACCCAGTCCCACGATCCCTGCAAAGTTGGTGTCCACGAACGTGGAGCCCGGCTCGTGCATGGCCATGCCAAAGGTTTGATTCTGGACCACCAGCTGCCCAATGGAGACCGTGTCCTGGGCCAGTCTCCCCGACAAGCTGCCCGTGCCGTAGGCTATGGCGAATCTCCGACCATCTGGGACAAAGCTCCGCGAGGAACTGGAGTTGTAGCGACGATGGTGCTGGCAGGCCAAGTTCTTGGCGGAGCACTCGGCACTGGGCACCCAAAGGTTGGCCGATCCCGTGTCGAAGAGCATATTGAAGGGCTGACCCGGAGTGCCAATGCTAACCGGTCCCGCGTACTCCAGATTCAAGCGATTATCCAGCGTTTCGGTGGCTCCACTATTCCTTGGATCCGTCTCCTGTCCACCGATTACATTGTACTTGGCCAAGAGCGATGATCTGCCGGCGCGATGTTGACGACGACTGGCCATGAAAGAGGCCTGAAACTGCATGGGAATGCGGGTCACTTGGCCCTGACATTCTAACCAGATCAGGGCCAGAGACAGAAGCCAGAGCAGGCAGTGCATGGCAGACCAACCGAAATTGCACCGATCCGAACCGTTCGTATATTCCCTTTCAACTAATCGCCCCAGAATCTGGCGGCGATTGCTTTATAGCGGCTGCAAATGGAGTAATTTAATGGCCAAGTTCGTCTGGCATTCAAATGAAATTGGCTAATGCCGCAGTGTTTGTGGTAAATAGTAGATAAATAGGGCGAGCACATTTAATTGAATAAACAAAGCCAGTGGCAATTACCAAATTAAATCGTGCGAACACTGGGATAGATTCGGTAGAGACTCCAGGAAATCGTATTGTTTTTTATGCTGAAAAAATTCCACTATTGCAGTTTGTCTTGAATTATATACTGGTAGTATATAGAATAAATAATTTTAAAAGCGTTATGAATTTATTTAAACTATTTTTGGCACAGCTTGAAATTGTTTAAAGTTGTTACGAATAATATATTTAAATTAGTGTATTTTTTTATAGATTTTTTTGTCACACATGTAAAGCAAAGTATTATTATAATTATTTTATAAAGATTTAAGGAAAAACTTTGCAAACTGCAACACAAAACTTTTATTTATAAAACAGTTGAGGCAGTAAAAATGTTTGTTTAATTAGCCACGGATAATATATATTTTTAGAGACCAGCTCTTCGCACCGCCTTGGCCAGTCCGATTCTCTTGGCGCTGGCATCATAAACAGTGTAGTAACGCCACAGGAAGACATCTCCGAGCACCCAGAAGTCCATTTTAACGGGAGCAACGGCCAGAACGCAGATCTTCTTCTGGTCCACATCTAACTCCACCAGATAATCCTGGGATGTGAGGGGATATACCTTGCCGCCGATGTGCAGATTGATAGCCGGCAAGGACTCCAGCTTGCAGTTTACGACATAGTTGCCATCCTGCTGCTTAGCTGGCAGGCTTTTAAGGAAGTTTTTATAGGTGTTCTGGGGCATCAACACCAGAGATGTGCCCGTGTCCAAGATGGCGCCCACTTTGCCCCCAATTTGTGTAGTTCCCACAACGGTCTGGCTTATCCAAAGCTTCCAAGTATTCGACTGGCTAATGGGGACATAGTGAAGCTGTCCCTCAAAGCGAGATTTGTCAAGGCCACCAATGAGTATCTCTCCACTGGGAGAGTCTCCCGGATCTCGACGGAGGTAAACGGAGAAAATGCACTCCGCTACCACACGCTGGGCACAGAGTAGTTCCAGAAAAGGTGTCGTATTCCTCCAGGCCAAGATCCCCAGACCCAGGCCAAGTAATCCATCAAAAGTGACGGCATTAAAGGCGGCCTGTTGTTGAAACAGGGTCTCTCCGAAGATCAGACCGGGCAACTCGACGCCTGCAAAGTGCAGGGTGTCCTTCGACAAGTAACCAACGACACTCCCAGATCCGTACAATAATGTGAAATTGCGACCAACCGGGACATGGCTACTGGATCGCGAGGAGTTGTATCTCCTGTGCCGCTGGCAGACGGCATTGCTCTCGGGGCAATTCGAGGAGGGCAGCCAGGTGTTCGAGGAACCCGTGTCGAAGATCACAGTAAAGTTCTGCTCTGGCGTTCCCATCGAAATGTTGCCATAATATTCCACATTCTGGCGATTTTGCAGCGCCAGTCGGAGTCTGTCCCTTCCGTTTGTCACATTTCTGGCCAGGAATAGCTCACTCTTGTTAGGGTTTATCCTGGAATAGAGTGGCACTCTCAAAAGTTTCCTACTGGCCAGGGTTAAGTTTAGAACCGCGAGTAACAACAATAGTATTCGAAGCATATTCGACGAGCTCACTTGGAGAACTGAGCTCTCCCCGATTTAAGAATTGCATCTGAAATAGTGCTCATGTAACTGCAACAGCTGTTGGGGTTAATTAGTCAGGTGGTTGGGTCAGAAACTGGTTAGCACTAGACTCTGAAGGCTTTACAAAATCAATAACACTCAATAATTTATTAGTTTTTAATAATTTTATTAAATTAATACAAAGATCCGTGACGTAATGGCTTAAATTCAGCAAATAAAAATCTAGAAATCTAAAAATTTGAGATCAGAGATTAAGTGGAGCTGGCGAATCCTATCCTATCGTTGGCCATGTCGAACACCGTGCAGTAGTTCCTCATAAAGGGATCACCCAGGATCCAGAAACTGGTACCCTCACAGGTCACCACCGATATGCAGACGGTGTTGCCTTTGTTGGTCTGCACTCGCATCTTCATCTTCTCGCCCGGGATAACAAGCCTCGTGCCGCCAATGACAAAGGTGAAGTCCGGTACCTTCTTCGAGCACTTCATCCAGCACTCGCCGCTAGAGGTCTCAGTGCAGCCGATGATCTTGTTAATCTTCCTGTAGATGTTACACGGTGCGGCGATCAGCGAGGTTCCGGAGTCCACGATCGCCTGCGCGGTGCCGGTGACCCTGGTGCTGCCCACGAAGAAGGCCTGCAGGGCGAGCTGCCAGTAGCCCTTCTTGGTCACCGGGGTGTAGGTATAGCTATTCGATCCAGTGTAGGCACTGGTATCCGTGCTGCCGAAGATAATGATTCCGCCGCGACTGGAGCTGCCGCCGCCCCTCATGCAAATGGCGAACTTGCAGGTGCCGATCGCACCCTGGGAGCACATATTCTCCACCACGGTCTTAACATTGTCCACGGAAATAGACCGGTAGCCCAGGCCCAGGATGCCATCGAAATCGGCCGTCCTGAAGGCGGATCCCGGTTCCTTGGTGGTCATCGCAAAGGTCTGGTTGGCGACCGACAATCCAGCTATTCCCACTCTGTCCTTGGCCAGGACACCTTTCACAGCACCCGAGCCATATACTATGGCGAACGAATTGCCCATCTTTACGTAGGTGCTGGACTTCTTCGGGTGATACTGATCGTGGTTCCTGCAGGCCGGACTGGTGCAATGCGGACCCGGCACCCAGAGATTCGAGCTTCCCGTGTCGGGCAGCACAGTGAACTTCTGCCTGGGTGTCCCGATGTTCATCCTGCATGTGTACTCCATGTTGGCCGTATTGGTCAGCCGAACGGATCCGGAGGTCTTGGCGAAGCTGCTGCCATACCGATTGGCCACAAAGGCCTTGTCCGCACGGAGATTGTCGGTGGTGCGCACAAAGTTCGGCTTGAAGTCGAGGGGTAAAGTGGCATAACTCGAGCCACTGCTGGCCCTACTGGCACTGCTGGCACTCGTCTTGGCTTTGTTCTTCCGGCTGGATTTCTTGGCCACGCTACGGCGCCTCTTGTTATTCTTGGCTGCATTCAGTCGTCGTCTCTGCTGGTTCTTCGATCTGGCCGAGAGTCTGTTTCCCCGACGGGCATTGTTGTTAATATTATTGGTGTTACTCCTGCGCACATTTCGTTGTCTATTTTGGGTGGCCAAGGATCCCGACCTACCAACTTTTCTCTGCCTGCCCTCGACCAAAAGGACAAGGAGACAAATTACGGCACACAACACCAGAACCTTGCAGCGCATTTTAGCCTTAGTAGAAAGACGTTTAGTAGACACTAACCCTGGCAATTATGGGTGAATTGGTTTTATAGACGGCTGAGGTGTCTGAAATTTGCCAGACAAGGTCACCGGCGAAAACAGCTGTGGGAAAGTTTAAATTTCCCTAAAGCAGCGCATGAAGATAAGTAAATAGAAACCAAACGCATGCA
Organism: Drosophila triauraria; assembly: GCA_014170255.2. Taxonomy (NCBI): domain Eukaryota; kingdom Metazoa; phylum Arthropoda; class Insecta; order Diptera; family Drosophilidae; genus Drosophila; species Drosophila triauraria. Next base: position 11,755,905 of record CM024337.1, read on the forward strand.
GGCTGAGCTTAAAAATAGATCACAGCCAAAATTCTGCTTAGATACAAAATAGGTGAAGTCAGGCACGTCACTTAAATAAAGACCTTTCCCAAGGAAAGTTTTACTTTAGAGATCATGAGTCATTTATTTATTTTCTCCGCTTTCTCAGTGCTGCTTAAAAACTACTAGGGGTTTGAAATACCTTAAAATAATGTTTAAAAGTTGGCAATACGCTTTGTAAGGTAATAAAGTCGTTTTGTAAACGATGTAACGTTTTATTGGTTAATTTTTGACACTTTTTCAAAGAATTTTAAAACCCTAATTACATCTGTTGGACCTTTGTGTAATTTTTAAATAACTTAAGTTAGGGATAATCGTAGACTATTCAAATTTAAGCATTTATAGTAATAAATCCTATTTAAAATCAAGTTATCTTGAGTAAAGACCTGAAATATACACAATTACTAAACAATTACTAAACAGTTTAAACAATATAAGCCACAAATTGTTTGTTAGACATTTTTACTAAGATTCTTAGATAAAAATAAAATGTACGCAAAATTCCAACACTATTCAAACAAGTCAGAAGTCGAGTGTGACCAACTGTGAGATACCCGGTACCCAAAGTATGCACATTTACATGGCAAAAAGAAAATATTGACAAATGAGCAAATTAAGTTGGGCAATGTTAAAATAAGACAAATTCTGCAGGTGTACACAGCTGCATTACGAATTAATACTGCACCCGAAAGCACGCTACACGTTTCTTTGCTACTGCCTTTGTGGCTTAAAAGAAGAAGAAGAAGCATATACATACTTTATTGTGTAATAACTTCCATGTTTATCATCCGATTTTACTCAAATTTTCAGAAAACCTCCACAAATGCCTACTTATTTATTTTATCTTTTTACTTTAAGCCAAAATGTACGACTATAGGTTATATAAAGTTTTTTACGATTTTCGGGGGCGGAAGTGGGCGTGGCCAAATTTTAAATCAAACTTGATCTGCGTGCATCAGATTCCAATGCTGTCACCAAATTTGGTAACTCTAGCTCTTATAGTCTCTGAGATCTGTTGTTTCACACGGACAGACAGACGGACAGACTGACAAGGCTAAATCGACTCGGCTGGTGATGCTGATCAAGAATATATATAGATTATGTGGTCGGAGATGCCTCCATCTGCCTGTTACATACATTCTCGATTGGCACTAACTTATAATACCCTTGTACCCTATGGGTACCGGGTAAAAAAAGATTAAAATAAATCCATTAATGTCAATGCAAAACAAAATTTGCGAAAAGGCTCTAGGTAGATTCCCAAAAAGCCGTCAATATTTGGTTAGCTAATTTACGTCTTAGCTCAGCCTATAAACAAGCTTGTTTATTTGCCAAAAAAGATATTTTTAGTTCAGCGTAGCCGAGTGCAAATGGGAGAAGGTTGACGACATTTCTCTAAGGGTACCTCAGACCAGTCTGCAAAAATAAATATTTATAAAAATTACATTTTAAAAGATAAAGTGCGTTGAATATTATTTGCTTACTCAATCTATTTTGACAGGAACTGACTCCCATGGCACAGCCATTGCCAAACTCGCACTTAACCGCTTCTCCATCTATATAAGTCTTGCCGCAGACAGGCATATAGACTGCGGGACAGATATCGGGACAGCCTTCTCTTTGTGCCTCAATTTGAATTGAGAGGAGAAAGAGGCTTAAGCTGACAATAAGCGACTTCATTTTCGGATGACTTCTGACTGATTTGTGACTGCCAGATGCGCTTTTATAGGCAAATCCAGCGGAGGATGAGCTTCCCTTGACAGGTTTTTAAGTAAATACAGCTGTGAAATGCTCATTAAATTTTAATAGTTCGAAAATAATGAATTGCATTCTGCTTCGAATTACATACTGCCTTTATCGGGCATCATCGATCATGTGCCTACGGAGTGGCCGAAACAATCCAAAATATTCCACACCCACCGCTCAAACTGGTTAACCGCTGTAACCTTCATTCACTCTGGGATCACCTTAAATGGCTGTGGAGTCCGAAACGGAAAACGTGCTGCCCAGGTTAACAATTATATGTTTGAATTTCAATTTACAGCGATCATTTTCTGCCACAAATCGATTCGTCTCGGCCACCACTCGAACTCCCTAAAGAGATCGGTGGGGCGCCAATGGAAAGTCGGTCATGCCTGCTCCATGGACGTGGGTGTGGATGCTCTTGGCGGTCATGAATCTGACACTCGGTCAGTCTGTGACTAAAGACTACAGTGATGCTAGTCCCGAGCCTAGGTCTCCAAAGGCTAGCAATTCATGTCAAAAGTGCTATATACTTTATCCCAAAAAGGAATATCGTGTGCGATCTCAAGAAAAGGGTTGGAAAAAGCCCCATAATGTTGTCGTTCTGGTGCAAGATCGCAAGACGGGACGAACCGTGAAAGTGGCCTTTTTGAATGGGATCAAAAATGAAAAAGGAGTTCGAGTCTTAAAGCCCTGGTTTATGTCGAAAGATCCCTGCAAGAAGTCGTCCAAGAGATGCGTCTATCGGTTGACAAGTCGAAGAACAGGACGGGCTTTCAAAATTGATTTCAAGGAGGGCTTTAAGAATGGAAAGCGATTTCGTGCTGTGAATCTAGCCCCCTGAGCGCCTAGGCACTGGAAAATAATGTAAATACTTGACAATATTTGGCATTTTAAATTAAATTAAAATTTAATATTAAATTAACAACAAAATTTAGAAGTCGAACCTTTAGGTTGGATATAAAAATAAAACCAAACTAAATCTCTATCTCCCCGCTGTATTTGAATCTTTCTCAGTGGAGTGCCAGGCGCTTTGAGCCAACAACACTCTGAGCTTCCATTCACTTCGCTGCGACCTGTCGACTGTCATGTTTTTTTTTCATTTGGCCGGACGAAGCTGGAGCAACCGGCGGGTGGGCGTTGAAGTTGGCCAACGAGATACGCACACTGGCACTAACGCACGCGGTGTCGCCAAGCTGACAGAGCCAGAGATTTATTGCTCAAGGAGTTCACATATCTGCCAGCTGCTTGTTTTCTTTGGTCCGAATCGATACACCTTCAAAAGACAAAGTCAATCAAAATGTGAAATAAAAAAAATTGCGCGTGCGTACATATTACTCGTACTTTCGAATTGAAAGCTAAAACCGGAAATCTGCGAAGGCAATGACTTTCAAAAATCCGAGACGATTAATGCAATCATTGAAGATGAGTGTCTGTCTTCCATCTTTGAGTATTTCTAGTGACCGATTGATGTCAAGCTAGTTTGTGGCTTTAAATCAAAATTATGTCGGTGGAAAATTATAATTTTTCAAGCTTAAATAAATAAGTGAATATAAATATGGAAAAACCACCATTCCAGCTAAGAGCTGCAAGCCTAAACCAATGCAATTTTACTATGCTCTCCTTTGCTGCCTCATTTATTTGTTAATATTAACTCAATCTGAAAGCAGTATATTCGACTCTATTAAAAAGTGTAAAATAAATTATACATTGACTGTTCGAAGCCGCTGTCGCAAGTTAAGTAATACATTTTAATATTTACACCAAGCCCGTGAGCGATTTCTTTTAATTGTTTGCAATATAAATACCTTATTATTGGTTTTTGTTAAATTTAACAGAGAGCATAAAATAAATAACATTCCCAGCTGTTTACACATGGATTTCACTGTTGAAGATCGAGTTCAAAATACTTGGCTGTGATGAGTTTGGCTTTATAAAGATATCAGTATCCGAGGGGAAGCGTTTTAGTCACCTGCCCTCATCACTCTCAACATGTACATCAAGCTGTCGTTGCTCGTCGTTTTATTTAGTGGGTTACTGTACCTAAGTAACGCCCAAACTACGGATTGTTCCAATAACTGCATGCTACGTGCTAGATGCACGCCCTACCACAAGGACCTGGTGTGGGCAGTAGTGGACCGTGTGTGCCGCGTTTTCCAGAACGGTTGTATCTTTGGCAACGAAAACTGCATGAGGGCCAATCAATGCCTGCCACGTAAGTTATTCCTGTCTATTATCTGAAGTAAATTAAAGATTATTTGTCCTCTAGCCATGGTGGCCACTACCAAGGAAAACTGCATGAAATCCTGCCCCAGGATGTGCTCTCGCGGAGCACCCGAGGTATGTGGCTGGTTTCCCTTCACGGACAGCAACGGAGTTACTGGAGGACGGTATCGAACGTTCCGAAGTCGCTGCCTGCTGGATCTATATGCCTGCAGGAATGCCGAGGGTAAGAATAAATATATTTAAATATATTTATATTTTTTTAATTACATTTTCTATTACAGCTTATGTTAATGAGCCACAAACTGGGCGCTGCACTACTGAAAATTAGTTGAAACTGACGAGAATTAAATAAAAATGATTTGCTGTTGCCCCTTACTTTTTATTTTTATCATCTTGAAAAGATACGGAACTTTTAAATCTTAAATTCAATTCAATTATTAAATACTAGCTCAATGAACTCCATTTATTTCTTTAGATGTAAGAAATATATGATATATTGCAAAGATTATTTAAATGAAGCAAAATAAACAGACTTCACGACTTTACTCTCAGCTGTTTACACACGAATGCCTACCTCGAATTTCCTTATATTTGTATCCGTGACTATATATTCTGTGCCATTCCTGATAAACTCTCATTACTTTCTAAAAATGAGTGCCCTTAAGATAATCCTCGTGACTCTGCTTTGTGGGTTTCTCCACCCGAGTGCTTCCCAGACTAGAAATTGCTCCGGCACGTGTTCACTCCAATTTCGTTGCGATCCATACGCCAAAAACCTTGTGTGGACAATATCGGGGAGAGTTTGCCGCGTTTTTAAAAACTCGTGTCACTTTGGATCCCACAATTGTCAGCGGGAAAACCAGTGTTTGAGGGGTAAGTGTGCAAAGTAATATTACTTTAAACTTATTCCAACTGAAAATAGGGATATTCGCATTACTTAGTTCTGACAGCAACATCTCGGGAGAACTGCATGAAATATTGTCCAGCTTGTTGTTCTGTGGGTGGTCCATCAGTTTGTGCCTCATTTTCCTATTTGGATGTCCAAGGAGTCAGAACAGATCGCCAAGTCACATTTCCTAGCCGCTGTCATTCGGACCAATACGCCTGTCAAAACGCAGATGGTAAGTACATTTAATAATAATAATAAGAGATATTAAAAAAAAAAAATTGTAATACTTTTAAAATTTAAAAGATGAACCCTTATGTATAAAAATAAAGAAGATGTGTGAGTTAATTTAATCGAGCATAAACGTCTTTTATGAATAATTTATTGTTTTTATGTATATTTTTAGCTTACATAGGTGAACCATCGATCGGCGACTGTTTATAACCGAAGACTCTAAGCAGCAACTCTACTGAATAGGACTTAAAAATATTTAATGTGCAAAAGTGTTTATTTCTAAACTCTCAGGACCGCTTATTTAAGTAAGATTATAAACTTTGGAAGCTTATACTGGAATTAAAATTCATTCACATGCATTTTAATCTAAAAATTTGTATTAGAATATTTACTACTTAATCACAATTTTGTTAACAATAGATTTTTTAACTGTCTGCTTAAAAATGGGTGGGCATTGTGTTTTTTATTTCTTAAAAACGAAATTTTCTTTCCCAAACTATTACACAAACTACAAATAATTGTGTGTTTTTTATTTTTGTTTTATAGTATTCAAAAACCAACAGATCAACGTTTGTTAAATTTAATAGGAATAATTTATAAAAGCCTAAAAGTACACTTTACATTGTATATAAAGTACCCTTGATAAAATTAAAAAAGGCATATACTGTAATCTTTCCTTACTGCAAAATAACTTTTTAAAAAATATGAATTTTAAATTAAATCGTGTATATGTAGACCCCATGAGGTATTTACACGTGCAAAGGTATATAGATTATTCTGACATGAAAGCTACCCTTTGTCTCCGACTGACAATATGTTATTCGAATCTAGTCCGTTTGCTGGCCTAAATCTGATCATATATAAAACATAATTAAGGCAGCAGCTGGCAACAGTCTCACTGCCCTCCTCCAAAAATGAAGTTGATTCTCCTAGTTTTTCTCATCGCTTATTTAGGAATTGCACAGTCCCAGAACTGCAGTGCTACATGCGGACCTGGCGTCGACTTTCTGTGCGGAAAAACAGTGCGAAATGGCAGGGAGATATACTGCACCTATAGAAATCCCTGTGAGATGGATCGCCACGCCTGCCTGAAACGAGAAGGTAAGCCCTAAAAATTCAATTAGCCATTAACCAGTATTCACTTGCAACTATTTCTGCAGAGTGGAAGAAACATTTGACGGGTCGATGCCCACGCGATTCGGAAGAATGCAGACCCTAGGGGGAAACTTACCCGGCCGCAGGAGAAGCAGCTGAATATTCTTAATAAAAATTGTACAAATATTGACACAATTGACAACACAAAATATACGAGGTAATACTGTTTTTTTTTTGGCAGACCCCAAAAACTGTACTGGAATAAATTTTTAATACAAAATTCGCAAACAACGCGTACGGTTGCCCAGTTAAAATGCAAATTAACTGCACTTTGTGCAAGAAAATTTTCCGCATTTGTGTCTTTCTAGGGATATGTGTCGGGTTCGGAGTCGAGGGTCACTTATTTTCCTTGACGGGTAAGTCAAAATAAAAAAAAATTATTTAAAAGTTATGTGGGAAACCTTTTGGGCCGCCCTATAGGTTCCAAGAAGTGCCACGATGTGTGTCCCATGGGCTACCGGGTGGTGTGTGCCCTGGATGTCCTAGACGGTTGCCTGCGCACCTTCGCCAGCACCTGTGTTTTGAGAATGTATAACTGCAAATACCAAAAGGGTGAGTTTACCGAATGAAAATGATGAAAAAGAATGCTCTTAGGCCTTTTATTTACTTTTGTAGATTATCGCATAATAGCGGAGCGAGCCTGCGAGTTTATCACCAACGACGACCTCGATAGGCTGACCATCTAGCGGCCAGAGGCAGAGGCTGGATGGATATGCTGGCCGTCGACAGAGGCCGCCAGTTCCACAGCGCGCACGCGTCGTATACGCAATGTGTGGCGCGAATAGCCGCATGTGAAGGCGAACGGCTCAGGACATACCAGATTATATACTCTCTGGACTCTCAGACTCAATATCTAGGCACGCGTCACGTCACCTCCGCGAACGAAAATCGCCAATTTCTTCTCCGTTTTTTCCCCAAAGCTATCCTTTTTGTACAAATCAATTTACATTTTAGAACAAATAAATAAAATCTAAGAAAAAAATTGTTAAATTCATTAAAGAGTGTGATAAGGAAACGAAAAGAAAGTGCTGGAAAAAGTGCCAAGAAAAAGTATACAAACGAAATTACGCGACAGCGGCGCGGATTGGCGCAAGTGAAAAATTGTTTGGGCAGGCAGCAGGAGCAACACACAAGGAAAATAATACTCGGGCTACTCAAGGGCTTGTAAGAGCTGAAAAAGGCTGCAAGGTTTTCTCGCCTAGCGATTCAATAACAGGTTGGTTTTTGTTTCTCCTAATAATTGTTGCTTATTTGCGGGAAAAGCAGAGGAAGAACAACAATGTCAGGCAAACTGCGTATCATAAATTATGTATAACAATTGCTTGTGTGCGCGCTCCGTCTAGTGTGTGTGAGTGTGTGTATTTGCCACATTTTGTTGCATACATTTTGGCGTTGTTTGTTGTTTACTCGCGAATGTATTAGAGCACTTTATATTTTTGTAACTTTTATTGCATATTTTATATTTTTAAGATTTAGTAAATATTCTAGGACTATTCTGTGAATATTTTTACAGAAAAAGTTTCTTAAATTTCTTAAGAAATGTGTGCTCTTTCTTAAATTGTATACATTACGACAAAAACATACCAAAGCTTCGTGCCAAAAGCTTACCCTAAAGCTCGCGGCGATTTGTGGCACTATGCTGATATACCAGGGCAAAAAAAAAAAAAACAATTTATTTAACAATTTTTATTGTAAAGCAATAATATTTATTATATAAAATATATTCATCTGTTATCTATTACCTTAAACGTATAAATTTACTAAAAACTTCTTCTCTTTGTTTTTAACCGTAGTTAATCATAGATTGAACTCACTTTAACAAATAAAAACAAATGGTTCAGGAATATACTGTGATATATTTTAAAAAAATATGTAACAAATACTTTTCAAGTGCGCGCCTCGAAGCTAATCGATAATCGATCATCTCTATGTATATCGATATTTCAAGTATCAAACATTGCTGTAAAAATGAAATTCCGGAGTTTCTTTACAAAACTGAATGTTTAAATACATATACAAACCGTTTTCATGTACATATAATCCCATTCATTAAATTAATTAGCTAAACACAGAGGTCACGATATTCATAAAAGTAACCGTGACTGCAAAGCAGGTTCCCGAAGTGCCATCTTTAGGTTTGTTATCAACATTGTTACATTGTAAATCTTCACGTTTTTGTTCACTTACATTGTAGATCGTTACGTTTTTGTTTAGAGCTGCTTTCTGCTCTCCCAATTTTTATGCTCTCCCTCACCCAATTTTTATGCTCTCCCTGAAATTCTACTTGGCGCGAACAAACGTTAATTTAAATTAAGTCATAAAGTGATTAAAACCAGTGGCCTTTGGTAGTCTGAGAAAAAAAAAGAACCATGAATTCGACTGAGTGAGTTAATTAATTTTTATTAATACTAATTATATTATATTTAATTAATATAAACTTGATATGTAATATATATACTAAATATTAATTAAAAAAAAAAAAACAACAAGATTCAAAACAAATTTTGAATTTACCGTGTTATTTGTGTGGTTGAATTTATTAGTTAAGAAATCCTAGTGAGAAAACAAAGAAAGAAACAAAGAAAAGAAATCACAAGTGTTGAGTGCAACATGCAAATAAGATTCAAGGACAAATTGGCAACGAAAAGGAGTTTAAAGAGGAACCTTGAACGCTCCTTTGTTTGTGTTTGTGAAGTGAAGTCAATTGGAACTGTCAACACTATTACATTTTTAATATAAATTTGTTTGTGAATCCAATAAATCAAAGGAATATTTGTAAATAGCAATTAATACAAAATAAATAAATTAAATAAATCAAATTTATTGAGTTTTGATTTCATTACTTTGTTTAATAAATATCTTTCTTGTTTTAGGATTTCGTGGGAATTGGGTCCTAGATCACTACCCTGCAGTTCCAGTCATCAACGTTTCATCAAAAAAAACTTCGTTTTAGTTGATGAATCATCGATGACATTCCATACAAACTGTTGATGAAATTTACATGGGCATGTCCTAGGCTGTCATCAGTGACAAATTCATCAATAATTCATCAATGATTCATCAACATTTTATCAACGTTTCAGCAACATTTCATCAACATAATTTTTGAAGAGAGAATTGAGAGCGAGAGCGTCGGTTTGGCCAAAGCCGAAGTCGACGCGTTGATGAAACGTTGGTACTGCAGGGTACAGCTGCGGTGAACGGGAGCGAAAAACTAACCTGTCAGGAGAAATTGAACTATAATATCAAATCGTATCCATTCGGGACAAAATAAAAAGAATATTGAAGAGAAAGGTATAAACTATATAAATAGTTTTTAGTGACCAAAGGATAAAATTTATAAATAAATGTTAATAATATTGTATGGATTTTTGCTTATGCTTATATTGTTATAATCGTCAACATTAACATAATATTATTATATAAAAATACTATTATTACATAATATATTTTCTTTTAAAACAATACCTAATAAAATCTTGCACAGCTTTTTGTAGATAGATATTATAATCGACCTTCTTTAAAAAATACGGCCTTAGTTAATTCTTAAATTTGTTTTTACAAAGAAATAAAAAGAAATTTCATATCCGGCAATTTAATTCTGGCAGCACTGCCTTTGAGATTTTTTAGGGGGAAAGCTAAATTCTCATCTGGCAACACTAATATTGTTGTCGGCAACAAGCGTAAAGATGTGTGCAAATTGAATAATAACAATAGTGCGTGCGGGTCTCCTGATCGGAATTAAAAAAAAACTAAGAAAAATAGTATTAATTCAGTTTTAATTGATGGCGTGCCAAGTGAAATAAGTAAGTTAAGCAAGTGCCGTATAACATCCTGTGTGGTTATCTCTGCGTTTATCTCAGATGTGTGTGTTTGTTTCTGCACATACCATAGTATGTGTACTTGTGCCGATTTGTGTTTGGTTCCCCGCCCACAAAACAAGACAAGAAACGGACAACAACAAAGGCAACAAAAGAGCAGAGTCCGCTGCAGTGGCAATCAAAGAAATGGAAATTTACCATGAATCAGAGAACTGTCAGTTCCCCGGGCGGCCGCCTCTATATCTATCATTCCCGGGGTCTTTATCGTAAGCTGCGTACAATTCCACTTGCATTAGACGATCGGCGGAATCAGATCCCCTACACGGGGAAAAATATATGTACATATATATGCTTAATTTGTATAAAATTAGCTGGGTATGTTTATTTAATCAAAAAGAAAGTTGGTTGGGATAAGGACAAGACTCTATTCTTCTTGGGTCAGCCTTAATCCAAGTAAAAAAGGATTTATCGTCAGTAGTACATTTTAACTTTAAAAAACCCAAAGAGATAATATTTTTCTATTTTTGTACTTTTGTATCCCCCATAACCGTATTACTGAAGTCCTAGCTTATTTTAAACATGTACAAAAGTATGCTTTTAAATTTCATTAAAATAAAATTAAATTAAATTAAACCTAAACCATAAAATGCTCTTAAATAAGTGTGTAATGTCTAATATTTCATTTTATTATATATGTATTTTTTAAATAATTTTTTCCATGCATCTCTTTCACTTGAACGACCATTTAATTGGCCTCAATATGCATTGTTCGCATATGCTAAAAATCCGTGAAATTTGAGAAGCGTGTCTCAAATTTTGCCGTTGGCTTTGAGTAACAATCAAGTTCGGGTTACGCGGCGTCCGGTATTTCAAGGGGTTAGTCTCGTAACCGTAAATTGCGGTGCACTTTCAACCTTTGGCTTTGACATTGGCTGCTTTTCCAGGAATCGTCCGACACCCGCTCTCACTAACCTTGACATTTGCCGTTAAAATACCAGGAGGAGCGCATTCCTCCGTGTGTGTCGTGGGTGGTTGGGTTGGCGAACTGGCGGGTTGGCGATTCCTTCACGTACCCCGCGGCATTGACAGCTTTTAAAGTATTACCCAGGCAGGGCAGGAGGGAAGCATTCACTTTGCATGCATTAATATTTCATTTGATTTAAGGAAACTTCATTCGTTTTAATAAACCCTGAAAAAGAGGAGTGTTTGGGTGTGAGAGAGTCGAGGTCAACTTCCTATTTACTTATAATTTTCATGAATACATTTTTGAGTTGTTAAAATGAAGTTTACTATGTGGTTTACCATTAATTTAGTTCTGACTAGTATTAAAAATATGTTTACAACACTTATAGTGCTTACTTTCCCCTTACAATTGCTTAAAAATACAAATATTTGAATGGAAGTTCTACGAGGTATGTTATTGTCGAAAAAACCATCTATAACTTATTTGTTTGCCTTATTTTGACGTCACTGTTGGAATGCTTAATTATTGATTTGCGTGTAGGGTTTTTGAAAAACTTTATGGTCAACTGGTTAATAAGGAGCGACGGCGACTGACACAAACAAAAGCAAAAGTAATAAAGCCGGGCTGAATGGGGATGTGGATGTGGAGGCGGAGGGAGTGGGTGGGTCTTTGGTTGGTGTGGGAATGAGGAGAAGGATTGGGTGGGACAACCATGACGATGACGCACGATATATGATTGCCGCCCGGCTGACGCACAATTGATAAAGTGCAGCCATAAACGAGGCGGTATTCATCCCGGGCTTTCCTTTTCCACTGATTGCGCACAGAAAAAAATACACTGCAAGGATTAGGTCGGTTTTCTTTAGATGAAATATTTATTATCACTGTTAGTTAATGGTTTTCCCTTTTATCAGAACTCCAAAGGAAACAATTCTTTTAATTCTTTTTAATTAATCATTTTAAAAAAAGAATACGGGCCTTTAGCATAAATTAGCTAGGATTACTATTTTTAAAGATCTTTACAGAACATAGTTTATTGCATATTACAACCATTAACGGGTAAACAATATTTAATATTTAATTTTATTTGTTTACATTCTGTGCGTATGCCTGCAGAGGCCTGGCTGAAAAGATTTGCTAATTGAGTTCCCAGCTTAACATTCGGGGCCCGACCCTGTTTTAAAGCTAACCAGTGCAAATAAATTGTATTTTTTTTATATCGAGTGTAATTAAGATTTTTTCAAACCAACGTCTCTAACAATTTATTTTTTTCTGTGTATAGGGTAGAGCAACGAGTTCCTTCGGCTGCGGCTGCTGCTGCTGTTGCTTGGGCACACTTCTGGGCAACGCATTGTCGCCGCCGACCGCAAAGCTGGGCAAAATTATGAACTTGTGTTCCTCGGGCGCAACGGCATCGACCACATCGTTATCGTCCACGGGCCAGGCGGAAAGGAGCGGGGGAGTCCCAGGAGGAGGTGCCGGAAGCGGAGGAGGCGGCGGAGTCGGAGGTGGGGGCAGTGCCAGCGGCGGCGGCGACACAGGTCCCTCAGAGGCCACTCACTGCTTTGGCGCAGTCAGTGGAATCTCAGGTTCGGAGGAGTTGACCAACGCGAACAGCCCGGCCAACGGAGGAGTAGGAGTAAGTGCTGCCACAGGTGGTGGCCAACAGCCGACTGGCGGCAACGGACACAGCCAGCTAAACAACGAAAACAACGCAACCATGCCGCCCGAGACGCGTCCCAAGATGGTGACCGTCAAGCATCCGGAGTCTAACAAGCCCAAGCCCACCACCAAGAAGAGCAAGCCCATTCAGGCGGACCAGGACGTCATCAAGGCGCTGCAGAGGTGCCGAGATGAAGGCAAGTAACTCTAATTGAAAGTAACTAAATATCTAACATGGCTCTTAAATATCTTAACGCAGGCATCAAGCGCTTGGACCTGAGCAAGTCCTCAATCACTGTGATCCCCAGCACGGTGAAGGAGTGCATTCACCTGACGGAGCTGTACCTGTACAGCAACAAGATCGGGCAGCTGCCGCCGGAGATCGGTTGCCTGGTGAGCCTGCGCAACCTGGCGCTAAACGAAAACTCGCTGACTTCGCTGCCGGAGTCGCTGCAGAACTGCAGCCAACTCAAGGTGCTGGATCTGCGACACAACAAGCTGGCAGAGATTCCCCCGGTGATCTACCGGCTGCGCAGTCTGACCACTCTGTACCTGCGCTTCAATCGGATCACCACAGTGGCGGACGACCTACGCCAGCTGGTCAATTTGACCATGCTGAGTCTGCGGGAGAACAAGATCCGGGAGCTGGGCAGCGCTATTGGGGCGCTGGTCAACCTCACCACGCTGGACGTGTCGCACAATCACCTGGAGCACCTGCCGGAGGATATTGGGAACTGTGTGAACCTCAGTGCTCTGGACCTGCAGCACAACGAGCTGCTGGACATACCCGACAGCATTGGGAACCTAAAGTCCCTGGTCCGCCTGGGCATGAGGTACAATCGGTTGAGCAGTGTGCCGGCCACTCTGAGGAACTGCAAGAGCATGGACGAGTTCAATGTGGAGGGCAACGGCATTACCCAGCTCCCGGACGGAATGCTGGCCAGCTTGAGCGGGCTGACCACCATAACCCTGTCACGAAATCAGTTCACCAGCTATCCGACTGGCGGACCGGCGCAGTTCACCAATGTCTACAGCATCAACTTGGAGCACAATCGGATCGACAAGATCCCGTACGGAATTTTCTCGAGGGCCAAGGGCCTCACCAAGCTGAACATGAAGGAGAATATGCTGACTGCCCTGCCGCTGGACATTGGCACCTGGGTGAACATGGTGGAGCTGAATCTGGCCACAAATGCGCTGCAGAAGTTGCCCGACGATATCATGAACCTGCAGAACCTCGAGATACTCATCCTGTCCAATAATATGCTCAAGAAGATACCGAACACGATTGGGAATTTGCGAAGGCTGAGGATACTGGACCTGGAGGAGAACCGCATCGAGGTGCTGCCCCATGAGATTGGTCTGCTGCACGAGCTGCAGCGACTGATCCTGCAGACCAATCAGATCACGATGCTCCCGCGAAGTATCGGCCACCTGGGCAACCTGACTCACCTGTCTGTTAGCGAAAACAACCTGCAGTTCCTGCCCGAGGAGATTGGGTCGCTGGAGAGCCTGGAGAATCTGTATATTAACCAGAATCCCGGCTTGGAGAAGCTGCCATTTGAGCTGGCCCTGTGCCAGAACCTCAAGTATCTAAACATTGACAAATGCCCGCTGAGCACTATTCCGCCCGAGATCCAGGCGGGCGGACCGTCCCTGGTGCTGCAGTGGCTCAAAATGCACTCGCCATACCGCCAAATGTGAGATGTGGACGGCGTCTGGCGCACCGTCTACGTGGGCAGCGATTGCTACTATCAGTACGAGCTGCAGGCGGTGAACCAGGCGCCCGGTGGAGGTGCTGGAGTGGGTGGCAATGGTAATGCTGGCGGAGGAGCTGCAGCTGGATCCTCCAGGAGCGGCGACCGTCGCTAACGGTGCGATCTCAGCTAACGGGCAAGAGATCCTGTCCTCACATCCTTAATCCCAATCCTCGAGGGGGGAAACTACATTGGTTAGGTGCCTATTTCTTGGACTTTTTTACAAAAAGAAATTTCTAAACGTTGAGGTAATTTTTTTTAAGTTGTATCGTTCGACTTGTTTAAGTTAAAACTAAATTAGAATTTTCAAATTAATTTCAAGATGGAAATTAATGCTAACATCAGTATCTGTTAATTGTTAAATTTACTCAAACTGGGAAAACAAGCAAATAATATATTTTTTCGATAATAAGTAAAAGTGTTTTAATTATTATTCCATCAAAATTGACAAAACAAACAAATTGCAAGCACACAATATTAAAACCTAAAACTGTAGAGTGTTTTGAGATCATGTTTAATTCTTTAAAGTACCCCTTGTTTTAATTAATTTGTGAAAAATTTGTGTAGTCCTTTTTAGTGTGGTTTTACTCCCTTGGCCCCGACTGGAGTGCGTTGGCTGACAAAATGATAGCTTTAACATGTTATACCAATGTCCCGCGTATTATAAACTGCCCCGATTTGCTATTTCTTTCTGTGTGTTCAAGTCAAGTCCAGTTCAGAGACCACACTTTAGGTTCTAATTTAACTCATGCTTCCAAGAGCTAGTCACAAAAAAAAAAAAAGAAAAACTGAAAATGTAACACGCGAATCGAAACGAAAGTGAATTGAAAGCTTTAAAACCTTCTGTTCGATGTTTGGTCATAAAGAAAGCTAAATCTAATGTTCAAAACTACACAACAAATACGCAAGCGCCAAGGAATTGTTTGAAAACAAAAAAGAAATTGATAAATAAATAAAAACAAAAAGTGGTTAAGAAATTATTAATCTGTATACACATAAGCCGTAGTCGTATTTTGTATAAGCAAGCGCAAACAAAAACTAAGCAACAAGTATTAAACTGTGTGTAATTTGTTAAAAGAAAAAAAGAAGAAAATGGCAAATGTATTCTTTTTTGTGGCTCCCGGTGCTAGTTGGGTGCACTAATTAGATCGGCATTTTATATGTTAGTCTAAGGCATTAAATAACCACATAATAAATAAACTACAGCCATTTGCACTAAGCGAAAGATAATACTGTATTCTTTTCATCATTTTAACCAGCGTCGTGTGTATGTAATAATTTTGAATGGATATTGTTTAGATGATTTCAATGCATTTAGTTGGCATAAACCATAATCAACGATATATGTTTGTTTGCATGGAGAGTATAGCGAGTTAAGATTATATTAATATTGTAAAATGGCACATAAATCATAAGCGGAAGAGATATCTAGAGATAACATGGACTAAGAGCTGATCTTCTTCTGGGAAGGATTTGATTTAACAATGAATTTTCGTTCACAAGATTGGAAAAGTGTTTTGACAACCGAGGCCATAAAAAAAATCAAAATAAAATGTTTTTAGTTGGGTGTAATGCATTTTATGGGTAAATGCATTATTTTCCAACGATAATACAATTGTCAAAACACATTTTAATAAATTAAATGTCAATCTGCCATTTAATCAGCTCAAAAAACAAGTTTTTACGTTGTTTTTATGTCTTGAGGCACAAACCTAAGAAGAAGGATACAATTTTGAGCTACTCTCCGCTGCAATGCAACGCAAATGGGCTTTAAACTTTAAGCAAATCTTAAATCAATAAATCAACGAAGCTAACTTTAACTGTTGTGCATCCAAACGTACATATTTACACAACTTTTACACATCTATTTTTTGAGAAAAGAGAAAAGAAAGGGAAAAGAAAAGAGCCAACAAAACACTCGATATTCTATACATACGTATTTATTTCAGACTCCATGAGATATGCCTAGTATGTACATATATTTTTCAAACAAACTGTATGCGGCAGGGTAAACTAAACTGGCAAAAGTAATTTAATTACAACAAAAAAAGGATCTAATAAAATGAAATAAACAAAACGTATATTTCCAACGGTACAAAGATGTAAACGTAATTGTAAACGAAATACAAATAAATGTTAACCTAAATATGTTCGCACGCTAGAATAATGAAAACAACACAACCAACAAATACAAACAACAACAAAAAATAATCAAAAACAATGGAAATAGAACCAGATTTTGGCACAGTTTCGAGCCAAATTCGCAAATACAAACAATAAATGTTAAATGAAGTCAAGTTAAATGAAAATGAAATGTACAAGTTATATGGTAAACGCGATCAAGTCAAAATATAATGATATTCCTAAAGTGAAAAACATATTTAAGCATACCAATAAATATCTGTGAAATAAAAAGAAAACTAATGTTGAAGTACGTTAAAAATTAAATTCATTCTTTTCAAGTCTGGTCTCTTACTTTTTTGAAGCTGGCAATGCCTCGTGATCGGTATGTTGATTGTCGATCGGTTTGTACCCTCGAATTTAGCCAAATCCATGCATTAAAGGCGCTTTAAATTATTTATATTATACTTTGTTATTTAATTTAATAATTATTAATCCACTAAGCTTTGAATACTTTTATCCAGGGGAAAACCACTGGATGCCTAATATTCTTCTCTTGCAAAATAAAGTTCGGATTATTAAGGTTATTACCGCTTTAACAATAAACCAGATATTTATTTGAAAATATATATGTATGTATATTGTTATTGTAGCTTACTCAGGGGACCAGTCTAGAGCCCATCAAAATTACATCAAGTGATTCTGACTAATGTGTGAGTTATGAAGGTGTATGCCCTCACCAGTTGACTCAGTCCGAGGTAGCAGCTCAAACAGCTGTTTTTAGCTCTTTGTACCTGAGAGAGCTGATAACAAAGGCACAATATTTTGCAAGTCAGTTAGTTGCCAAACAAATCCCAAAGCAGAAGCACCTATAGGGGTGATACAACCTTTAGATCGGGCCAGGTAGGAACGTGCAGGGCCCAACGTACTCGGTCGAAGAAAATAAATGCGCAAAAGGTCAGTGCCAGCGTCTTTGTGTTGCTTTCCATCCGTTATCTATTCCATTTCAAGGCTGGAGCTCTGCGGATTTTCTGCCTATAAAAGTGGTGCTCCTGATCTCAGTCGTCAAGACTCTATCTCTTAAATCGGCTTTACTTGCAGCTAAATAATGAAAACCTTCACATCTCTATTGCTGACCTTGATGCTGGCCTTCCTGGGTCCAGACTCTAGCTGTTCCTACTCTCCCAGGGAGGATGCCCGAATTATTAAGGAATTAAAGCGACAAGAACAGTTGGATCATGCCAAGATCGCCAGGGAATTGGTTCATCGTGCATCGTGGGCCGCCGTGGGAAGTATCTCCACAAACAAAATCGTGGAAGGTTACCCAATGGTCAACATAATTTCCATAGATGACACCGATGCCAGTGGCAATTCCACGGGCTTGGTGCACTTTCTGCTGACCGATTTGGATTTCACGGGTCCGGATTGGCAGAGGGACAATAAGGTGACTTTCATGTTCTCCGATGAGCAGACTTTAAGGTGCAAAAACGCTGGAAAGGATCCCATGGAGCCCACGTGTGCCCGTACCATGATCAGTGGCCAGGTAATAAAGGTGAGTAAATAGAGCTATAAAATATGAGAAAGCTTCTAGAAATAATGTTCACTTTTATCATTAGCTCGATCAAAAGGGTAGGAACTATAAGCCCGCCTTGGAAGCCTTTATAAAGCGACACCCAGCAGCCCACAATTGGATATCCGGTTAGTATTTATAGTAACTATATTTATTTATTTGATTAACTTATTAACACTTACAGCCCACACTTTCTACCTCTGCATCTTGGATATTAAAAATATCTTTGTGCTGGACTTCTATGGAGGTCCCCACCAGGTCACCGCCTCTGATTATTACGCCATTAAACTCTGAAATAGGCGTATCCAGAAGGAAGCAATTGACGACTTTTGTTTTTAACTGATAAGCTTTGCAAATGTTTCAATGAACTGCAAAAAAATAATTAAGGAGAAAAGACAAATCGCGCGCAGCCACTTATCAGTTAAGCTTTATGATTCCAGTCATGGGGATTGTTCAATAAATATAAGCGAAAACGTATAAATATTAAGTAAATATTATTCGAACAGTGGTAAGGGTGAACCAAAATTATATTAATAAATATATTGCTAGGTTTTTAATTTTACAACTTCTCGAAATAAATGTAAATTAAATAAATGTTGTACAGTAAGTAAAGATGTGTTGGCGATACTATGGTTTAACATCTCAGATTATTACGTGTTCCATTAAGTCTGAATGCACTTATCCAGAAGGAAGCATTCCTTAGCTAGCACAAAAATATGGCCTCGAGGGAATTACCATATCATTTAAATCCGAATAATAAAGATACGGACCGCTCCAAATATAAACTGTATGAGTCTGGAGCCCATAAAAATTACATCAAGTGATCCTGACTAATGTGAGTTATCCAAAAATAACCTGTGTCGTGTACACCATTACCAGCTGGACTCAATCTTTGTACACAAGAGATGTGATAAGAATGGGACTACTTACTGGGTTGAAGAAAGATAGACCGAAAGAGGCCAGTGGTGCGCCTTTGTTTTGCTATCTCGTTTTTCATATTCAATGGCAATTCCACGGGCTTGGTGCACTTCCTGCTGACGGATTGGCAGAGGGACAATAAAGTAAATGTTCTCCGATGAGCAGCAACCAACAGGTTGACACCTCAGATTATTTTGCCATCAGCCTCTGAAAGGAGGAAACATCTGACGCCTCTTCTTTTTAAAGAGAATACATACAAAATAAATGCTGATCAAATAATTTTTGGTTAATTTGTAGGTATATTTCAAATGGAAGTTTCCAAAGTTAATCGATATAAATGTATTGGCGTGTCGCCTCTGATTAGTCTTTCGAGGGGGGTTACAGTGACGGGGGGGATCCTAGTGGGATCCGGGCACCGTGCACAGGGTGGCATCGATCTTCTGAAGCTGCGGCAGAATGTCGCGCAGCTTGGAGCGGTAGCGTATGTCCTTGGCCACCGGGTTGTACTCCAGGTAGATGGTCTGCAGGGCCTTGTTCACCTTCAGCACCTCGATGTTCTTCCAGTCATCCACCCCATTGTGATTTAGCCAGAGCTCCTCGAGGAGCTCGAGGCTCTCCAGGTTGGCGATGCCCTTCAATCGGTTCTTGGCCAGATCGAGGGTTTCCAGCTTTTTGTTCTCCGAGAGGTTTTCAATGGTTTCCACTCCGTTTTCCGATATGTAGAGTTCCCTGAGACTGACCAGCTTTTCCAGGTTTTCGATCTTTACAATGCGATTGGCCTGCAGGCTGAGTATCTCCAGGTTGACCAGCGTGTCCAGGTTCTCGATCTTGGCTATCTTGTTCTTGCCCAGGAAGAGCTGTCGCAGATTGACCAACATCTCGATGTTTTCGATCTTCTTCAACTTGTTGTCGCCCAGCTCCAGCATGGTAAGGTTGGTCAGCGCCCCCAGATTCTCGATTACTGTAATGCGATTCGCCACAAAAAAGATCTTGTCCAGCTTGACCAGCTTGTCGACGTTCTCGATCTTGGTCAGGCGATTGAAACTGAGGTCCAGCAGCTCCAAATTGGTCAAGTCATCGAGGTTCTCGATCTGTGTGATCTGGTTGTCGTACAGCTCCAGTTCCACAAGGGACGTCAGCGTGGACAGGTTCTCGATCTTCTTAATCAGGTTCCAGCGCAGGAACAAGCGCTCGATGCGCGTCAAGGGCTCGAAGTTCTCCAGCTTCTCGATGCGTCGATGATTCAGATCCAGCTCATAGCATTCCGGATCGATGGTGATTATCTCCTCGATGGAGGCCACATCCTCGGCGGGAATCACCTGGATGCCGGCGGTTGGCTTAGCACCTTCCGATTTGTTCATCGCTCTGTCAGCATCTCCCATTTTGTATGTTAAGTATTTTCTTTAAAAGATCTCTCTCTAATGACTGATGGGAAAATTCTATGCCGACTTGACTTGTTTATTTCGTTAGCGCGGGGTGTCGAGTAAGGTTAGGTGGTTTTCGGCAAGGGAGTTGAATGACGTCACAGCTTATCAGTTTTTGTAAAGCTAAACCACGAAGAACGTTAATTTTGAACCCACCTAAAATGGTTTTTTTTATATTTTAGTAACTCCATTAAGACTTGCTGCATTATTTATTAAGTTCTATTACTATGCAAAGAGCAGTTTTAATCTAACTAAATAAATATTTGATTACTGCGTCACCTTGTAACTTTTCCGGCTATTCAATACTGACAATTCTAGAGATGTGTAGTTTCGGACACCTTGTATATAAAAATGTATAAATAGTTTATAATATTACTAACCAGCTTTAAGACTAGCTTAATTATAAAGGCAATTTACTGTCGCTTATAAAGTTAGTATAATTCGCTAAGGAATTACACAAGCGGCGTGAATATTTCATGCCCTACACTACACATCTCTAGAACAAAAGTGTTGGAAAACACCGCTAGGGGATTTAGTCAGCTGTGCTGCGAGCGTGTTGATTTCAATTGGCCATAAACTGCGAATTGTTTAAACAAGAGCGTCGGAAAATGCTGTGAGTTGTGACAGTCAACAAGTTGTGTGTAAGCCCCTAACCCAATTTCACGCTGGCAATCTCGGTCCTCAAGGAGTTAAGCTAAGGGAAATTGAAGGAAAACAGCCAGCATGTCGACGGGTTTAAAATGTCGCAATTGTGGATCCAACGAGATCGAAGAGGATAATGCTCGTGGCGATCGGGGTATGTTATAGAATAATCCATATTCCCCTGTACTTTAATATATCCCACCTTTTCCAGTGTGCATGAACTGCGGCTCTGTGCTTGAGGATTCACTCATCGTTTCCGAAGTTCAGTTCGAGGAAGTTGGCCATGGAGCTGCCGCAATTGGCCAGTTCGTTTCGGCCGAGTCGTCAGGCGGAGCTACCAACTATGGCTATGGCAAGTTCCAGGTGGGCTCGGGAACCGAGTCCCGCGAAGTCACCATCAAAAAGGCCAAGAAGGACATTACACTGCTCTGCCAGCAGCTGCAACTCTCGCAGCACTATGCCGACACGGCTTTGAATTTCTTTAAGATGGCCTTAAGCAGGCACCTGACCCGTGGCCGCAAGAGCACCCACATCTATGCGGCCTGCGTCTACATGACCTGCAGGACAGAGGGGACCTCCCGTAAGTTTTTGAACTACATACGTGGAGTAATTTAGCTAATCCCTTTACAATCTCCCGCAGATCTCCTCATCGACATCAGTGACGTTCAGCAGATCTGCTCCTATGAACTGGGCCGCACCTACTTGAAGCTATCGCATGCCCTTTGCATCAATATACCGTCTGTGGGTGAGTGATTGCCATGAATACAAAATCAGTAACAAAATCGTTAGGCTTCTATGGAAGACATGCTGGGTTTCTTACATTCTATCACCGACTATAAGTAGATTTGTTATTTAGAAGCAAGTGGAAAGGCAGAGTCGGATTTGTAGTTTTATTTCACAAAGTGGAGTTCTCAACAAGAAGGTCGAGTTTTTATTAGAAATTAGTCATTCAAAAGGTAAATGTCAGTCAAATCTTATACTTAATTCTTCTGTTCGTTCTTGTCATTAAGTTGAACAAACCCTTTGAAGAGCGAATAATTGGTCGATCAGAAGTACAAAAACAAAACCTTCATGTCGTCGGGGTCAAGCACTGAAAAGTATTGAAAAGATTCCATATTCTTATATCTAAAAATCGATTTTAAATCGATAAGCATCGATGTTTTGCACTGCACCCTCCCACATCCCAACCAATACATTTCAAGCTGTTAATTTTAAATTCGGAAAAGTCTAATATGTATTTTTGTTTGATTAAAGTACATAAGTGGTAATAGATTCATAATCAATATAGGATAACATTTGCTTTATTTATATAGATTTATTATATATGTATATAAAAAAACGGTAATTGCCTTCTTACCAAAAGCAAAAAATCAGTACAATTTCCAAAAGAAATCCATTAAAGTCAGAACGTAAAACTGATTGTTGCGCAGAGCAGCCTAGAATAAAATGCGTATCGGAGCAAAGTACGGGGCTTAATATCAGTAGAAAGGCATGTTTGTATGTGTATATGTTTGTAAGAGAGTAATAATTGAACAACTACGAAATGGAGATGCTACAAGATTAATGTTTGAATATAATTCGATAATATTTGCGCATACTCGTCGTACCTTACTTTTGTTTTGATTCTCTTATTACGTAAACTGGTTAACTTGGCTTCAAATTCGTCGTATGCAATTCTTAACATGACTTATTATCCCTTGAATAGTATAGGTATAGGTAGGTCTATAGTTATACGCGTGTATATATTGTTATCAGATCAGATGTGTGTATATATGCTGGCAAAAAATATGTTTGGTATGTATATATCATCGTATTATTTCCTTCCACTCCTTCCGACTCTCAACTCTTTAGAATATTGGTTAACGCTAGCTTGACTGATTGCCCCGAATTCACTGCTTATTGCATTTACATTACGATGTATGTGCGTCTCTATATAGCGCCGATTTGACTTACCCCCTCTCTCAACCCGCCCCCTCTCCCAAATCGTACGGAACGTATTAAGTTTTTCGAGTTTCAACTACTAAATCTGCATCTAAGTATAAAGTTATGGGTGTATATATTCAACTTGCTTCGATTTTGAAAATATCTCTTGTATGCATTTGCCAACAAACTGTGTACGGTGCGTTTCACAACTGTAGGGCGGTTGAAGACTTGACTGGCTTAACGTGTGTGTATTGGCTATAACGAAGGGAATCCGTAGTTCCTTAAATCGAGTGACTTTCTTGACATGATCTCGCTCCAACAACCGTTCCAAAGCTATAAAACGCACCGCCTCGAGGTGTATATATATGTATTACTATATATAGGACTATTATGAAAACTAGAGCACTCTACTATCGTCGCATATATCTATATCAATATATACGGTCTATAACTGCGTCTAAAACTCCAATTTGCTTGCTTGTGTTGCACTGAAAACCCATGAGTTTCGATTTTGTATCTGCTGTGTTGGTCTCCTCGATTGTTGCTGCTGCTGCTGCTGCTGGCGGTAGTAGCAGGCTCCCTGCCACTCGGCACAGTACAGCTGTGCGCATCAGGTGCTGCCTTCCGCGGCCAGATCCTCTCCAGAACCGTTCACATTATTGCCGGAACCATTGCTGCCATTGGATGTAGCAGTTCCAGCTGCTGCTGCAGAGGCTGATGTGGATGTTGGTCCTCCGCCTCCTCCACCTCCGATTGGCGTTGCACACACCGAATTCGTGGGCGAACTCATAGCCGTCATTGTGGTGGGTCCATAGAAGATCAGTTCGGGGATCTGGCCACCCTGCACTCCCGTGCCGTTGGTGCTCTCCGACGAGCACTGGAACTGGAATGTCACATTGCCCATGAGCACCTCCGACATGCCCTCCTGTCCGAAGAAGCTTAGCTCATTGCCGTCCAGAATTACGGAAGCGGTGTAGTAGCACTCAGGCTCGATCTGAATTGGATTCTCAAAGAACACGTGGAACGTGTTGCTCGAACCGTCCGAGAAGAACTTGGTGTCGTTCTCTGCAAGAGTGCGTCCCAGACGCTTCAGCTCGATCTTGACGTTGTAGTTGGCGGCGCCAGTCGATGAGCCGTACAGTCCGAAGCCCACAATGAAAATTCTGTGAGAAATAAATTCAGAATTAGACTTATGGATGAGATGGAGAACCAGCTCCTCTTACCTGCGATCCACTGAGAACTGAATAGAGTCACAGCGTCCGCGATATCGCCATTGATTCGAGCGGTAGGCGCACGACTGGAAACGATGACAGACCTGCGTCTTCAGGCCCGCCCTCGAGCGTGTGGGGAAGCCTAAGGAGGGCTTCACCTTGGCGGTGAAGTGCAGGAACATGTCGATTGTTTCCTGCGACGAGAGGATGCCCGTCTGGGCCACGCCGTTTGCGAACTCCTCCAGCGACATCGTGGGGATGCGGATGAGGTGTAGGGCCTGTCCCAGCAGCCTGCGCTTATTCTGTGGCGTGTCATCGATGGTCATCTTCTCGCAGGCGTTCAGAGCCCAATTGAGAGCCGCCTCGAACAGGTGGATCTCCTTGCAGTTAAGCGTCTCCCGCGACAGGATCGACTCGAAGGTCTTAAGGTCAATGTCCACAAAGTCCTCGGACTTAACCGCCATCTCGGCCTGTGCGTCGATCACTTCCCAGCAACGCTGCATCAGTTCGGGCTCCTCGAACAGACGCGATTGACTGAGAAGTAGGCAGGCGTTTTTTGCCGTCAACTTCACCTCCAGATAGTTAACGCAGGCCCTGGCCAGATGGGGCACTATGTACTTCTTGGCCGCGTACAGGGTGGCGAGGATGTGCTCAGGTTCCAGTTTGATTTCATCACAATAGAGGTACCTTTGGATAAGCTCAGATAATGAATAAGGAATAAGGTTTTTAGAGACTAGGTTACCTCAGCAACGTTAAGAAGGCAGTGGGTTCAACGTCAGGCACTTTGATTTCCTGCTTGTTCTCCGCCAATCCGCCGTAAAACATGGCGTAGAAGACGGAGCTGCCCGTGGCGAGAATGTATTTGTGGGCGGGTATAGTCTGAATGGGATCAATGTCTGTGTCATGTGGGACGGGTTAGAGATTAGAAGCTATAGTCGACTTAAGATAATAAATTAGTTACCGAACTCCCCGCCCACAACGAACTTCACGTCGGACATCAGTTCGTTGTTGAACATGGCCGCGTTCCTCTCCAGCACCGTTGCCTTGCTGGCCTGCCAGTTCGGATCCGCCGTATCGATGGCATTGGATGCCGCCACTGCCGCGAAATGCCAATTGGTTCCGGCGGAGCACACGTACGATCCACTCCCGCTGGTGGGTGTTGCCGACATGGCAGCCACTGCCGCAGCTGCCGCGGAACTGGAGGGCAGACAGAAGGCTGTGGGGCTGCCAGAGATACCGCCGCCACTTCCAACCCCACCGCCACTGCTGCTGCTGCTGTTCAAGGCGCCCGGCGAGGCCAAGGGTGAGGATGGAGCACTTATGGGCTGGGTTATCTGTATATTGTGATCCGCTCCAGCAGAGGCACCGCCGCCCGGAGGAGAGGCTCCACCTCCTCCCCGCTGCTGTTGCTGCTGCTGCTGGTGATTGTGGGGCGGCGAGTGGAGCAGTCCGTTGCCATTGTTGAGTGTTTCCACTGTGGATTATAGATGGAAAAATCGGATTAAATAATTTTCGGTTATATGGGTTATAGTCTAGCCTGATTCCCACCCAGCTCGTTCAGAACCAGCAGCACGCGTGGCCACATTTGTGCAACTTCCGCTGCGTGTGCATCGTAAATAACGAATGCCAGGGTCTCCCCTTTTTCCACAATTATTTCAACCAAAAAACACAGTGGAGCTTCAGTAGGTTGGACTGAGCTACTTCGGGGCTTTGGAAATATTAAAAGTATATTATTGGTAAACTATAATAATCAAGCTTAGTCTGTATCTTCGACTGGCTTCTTTTATGCAAGCATTCACCTAACATCTGCCTTTTTCCCACTTATTATTCCTCAAGTATTGGATGCTTTATACGCCTTGTTAGCCATTAAAAATGCAAATAATTGTATGCAGTTGTTGACCCAGAGTTCAGCCTGAGTCATAGTGATTAATTAATAAATTCTTAAAACTGGACTTGGCTACAAGGCATAAATATATAAATGCAGTAAAAGTAGTACAATTCTTGATTAAATTAAGTCAATTAAATCAAGAAAATTACATGATTTTTTTTTAATTTTTAGTTTTTGAAGTTTTTTTTTAATACAAATATGTTTATAAATATAATTAAAAATCATTCAAGGGAATTTTATTAACTATATTTATATTGCCTGATATTGGAATTAGGACAGGAACTTTTACCAAATATTTAAATACTTCTCAAGAGCTTTATAAGCGTGACTTTTCCAGGTTTTACTGTAAACTAAAAGTGGAGCGTCTCAAAATAGCAACGCATTCTGTCGCTGGTGTTGTTTTTGTTGCCAGACACATACAGCCCCTTCTTTCCGACGCCCCTCTTTACCCCCCTTTCTCCTGGTGACACTGCGCCGCCTGGCTTTGAGTTGTGTGAAAAATCAATAACTCACAGACACACACAGCGGCGGCGGCGACGGCACCTGCCGTCGAGCTGCCTCTGCCTCTCTTTCTTTGTCGTCCGCACTTTTCCACGGAGCGGAGCTCCCCTGATTTTTCCTCGGGATGCCCTGGCCCCTTACCATTGATCCATCCGCCATTTGGCTGGGAATGCGACATGCTCTCCTGGTTTCGTTTTCCGGCGGATTTTAGCGATAATCTGTTCAGGGGATTATTGCCACCGTGATTGTTGGCCGAGGAATTATTACTACTATTGCTGCTGCTGCTGCTGGCCATCGTCGTACTTTGCGCTTCTACTACTAACGCGAAGGTCGGGTTTTAGCACTTCAAGCACTTGCTGTTTAAACATTTGCTTTCAATTAACCATTTCAACGCCCTCCATTTTATTTTTCCCGAACTGCGCTTTGTGTTTTTCTGTTTTTTACGGTTTGTTTGATTTGTTCTTGTTCCTGAGCAGTGCGATAACAGAGCTATGTTAGCAGCGATAACGATAACATTACTGTGGGACATGGTCACTTTACTGAGGAGTGCTGGTTAACTTTTAAGCGATAGTGTTGGTGAACGTAAGAGCTAGGCGCGTGTTTTGAATTTGAATTAGCTGAGAAATACGTCTGCTTTGGGTTTCGCAAGCCATTTGGATTATATCATGGTCACTCGAATACTAATAGGTATTTCCGTCATGGCGCGCCATTAAAAGGCGTACGTGTGGGAGCAAATAGGGCCGATTCATGTGTTATATTGTACACCGGGGAAAAATACTTCTGGGAAACTATTTAATGTTAACAATTTTTGATACAAGAAATTATTTATTACTATCTTTATAAGGGATATCGCCTGAATAATAATCTTTTCCTTGGTGTATTCACCTCTATTTTCATCTATTTTCCTTGATATATGCCTCTGTCTCTTTCGGGGCAGCCTTGCTTCTGGCTTTACCTGGTATTTGCATGCTCGAATCGTATTTGGTCTATTATTTATTGACTGGCCCGGCGCATTCATACATATTTATTATGAAGAAACAAAACTGAAGCTGAACTTGAAATCGATTTTGATGTGTTTGCTTGGACGGCGACCGAGCGACCGAGGGAGCTCACTCGCTTGTCCAAGGTTTGTTTATCTCTTAGCACATTCGTGTACAGTAAAACCTGTTTCTGCAGTAGCAGCAGCCTGCCAGCCGGCAGCAGATCGAAGATGTGTGCCGAAAAACTAAAAAAGTTGTTGACCTTTGCCTAAGCTAATTTTCTGACTCATCCCCTTCCAGTCCAACCCATCTGGAACATTCGTTAGGCCTAATATATGCTAATTAATTAATTAGGTCATATTCAAAAGGGTAACTTAGGTAATTATCCTTACTGTGTTCGGGCGGTGGCAACTCCTCGTTCTCCGGCACTCGAGCGGCGTACTCCGGCTCATAGTTGTGCGCATAGGCGCTGCCCCAATGGCCGGCAAAGTCGTCCTCCTCGAGGGTCAACAGGTGATCCAGCACCTGCACGCCCCGCTCGAGGGGGCCGTGGAATTTGTTGATCAGCTCGGAGAGCCGCAGGTTGAGGCCGTAGTTACCCGAACTTCCGATGTTGCTGCTGCTCGATTCGATGGCCCAGTAGAAGAGATGTCGTCCCAGGTGGCTGCTCAGGTGATTCGCAAAGGCCTCGATCATCTTTCGAACGGCAGCGGCGAGATCATCTTCACATTACACCTGATGCCTGGCCTGAAAAGGCAATCAAAAGGGGTTAGAAGGAAGAATAGGGTTCTGTTATTAGGTTCTAGTTAATTTTTCGGTAATTTAAGCAGTTATTAACACCTTAAACCTTTTTTATATGTACTCTCATTAGTGACAGTGGCTTCTATCCCTTACAATATTTTATCGACTTCCCCGACTGTTCTCCATTATGTCACATTATGAAACTTATGTGAGAGGCAGACCGCAAAAATGTTAATAGCTCCGGGCTCCCATCAGTTGAACCGCAATCGTAATTTAAGATATATGTAACATAATCTGATTTTTATGGATATAAATGATACAATTTGGAATCAATTTCAATTTCTGCTCGCCGCCTCTCGCGATTGAAAAATTGCCAAATGCGGGACTGCCGCTGCACTTTCACTTCTCCATTTCCACTTACACTTCCCCTGCCATTTTCATTTTCAACTCCAACTCGCACGCATTTGTCGCATTTTATTAGCTTCAGGAAGTGGAATTAAGTCGGTTGCCCCCGTTGGGGATCCAACTTTGACTTAATACTTTTTTGGGTCAGCCGGAGAACGAACCCATCTCTCTCTTTCCCTCCGGCTCTACCTTTTGCACCTGACTCTCGCGGCCAGCGGAAATTATGCAAGCTGCTATTTTTAATTGGCAGCACGGCGAAGTCCGTAACCAAAACAAAACGGCGACAGACATGAACATAAGTCTTGACTGAGAGAGTGCGAGAGCGCCTTATATTTTCGACTAGTCATGGCGTCTCTTGGCTTTCCTACAATCAACAAGTCTGTAGTCTCGAGTGGGATATGTGTGGGAGGGGGCTAAAGGTTGTTATCTCTCTTCCTCTGTCTACACCTGACACGGCCACGCCCCCTAATAAACAAAGCAATTTGTTGTCAGCGCCTAATGAAGTTCTTCATGCTTCGATTGCCTGTGGATTTTGAGAACTCTCGGATCTTGTACTGGCATTAGTTTTGGTTTACGATTCACCTTTAAGGTGATTAGCTTAGAAAAACATCAACAAAAGTATATATATAATGTATAATATATATAGTAATACAATGGAATATCCTATAGAGGCAATAATTTGCCTTAATTAACATTACACAACAGGGAATAAACCAAAAGTTGGTTGTGGCTTCTATAATAAAGTGTTTTTAGCCTTCACATTAACTCTAATCACCGTTGGCAATTTGCTAGCCGCTGTTAAAATTGCTCAAATATTTATTTTGTAATAAATAATTGTACAAGATGCCTCAAACTAAAATTGCTGAAACCTTAAATCGGGTATATAATATTGAACAAATAATATTATATCAGGGGTGCTCAAATCTTACTTATGACAAAATCTTTCAACACAAATAAAAGAAAACATTTGCACACTTGTAAAAACACGTTTCTTGTATTTCAAAATGTACATTGAGAGAAAGGCACTTGCCATTTCCTCACCGATCCCTTAAGAAATGCGAATGAATCAATCATAAAGAAGAAAAATAAGTTCTATGTAGAAACAAGAACAAATTACATTGGTATTAGCTGTGGGAAAAAGAGATCAATGAAATTGTTTTTGGCTTACTCGGTCCTATCAGCGACAGAAAGAGAAAAATGCAAAAATGTTTGTGTATAGCGCCGTGGGATCCAGAACCTTACCTATGGGATGGGTTTACACAAAGCCAATGCTGTGTGCATTTACCAAAACAAATGTAATGCGTGGGCATAGGCTCGCTCGAGCATCCCGGTATTAGAGCATAGTTCATTTAAGGGTTTATTATATTCCGTTTAAGGGTTTATTATATTTATATTTTCAGAAGATATTTCGCCCAACCAACCTTGGGTATTTGCTAACCGCTGTAATAAATAATCCAAGCAGTTACCAAGATCTTCAATTTCTGCATGCTATTTATTCTAAAACTATTATAAAATATAAAATAAAATAGAAAAGTATACTTTTTGTAGGTTAATGGTTAAGGGTGTGATATCTTTTCAGGAGTGACGACACCTCATTGATTAATTAAAGACAAAACTCCCTGCTTTTAATAATCCCCTCAGAATTAGTTAATTTTTAATAAAGTTTTCATTAATTTATGGACTTGTTCTAGGCAGCTCTTTGCACATCAACCTCGAACCTCCTTCACCCCTTCTAGCTGCCATATGCAAAGCATACACATACAATTTATGCCAAATTAATTTCATGGCTTAACAATCGAGTCACGTTTATTATTCATCAGCTGTTGTGGTCTTTTGTCATTTTCCCTGCGCATTCAATGCTCGGTTTCGGTGTGCTGTGTTTTCGTATTTTTGCATTTTCGTATTTTGTTTTAATTTCTTTTGCGCATGTGCGTGTGTGTGCGAGGGCTGATTTTTGTAATATTACTTATTTTCCGCTGTGCCGTTGCACATTAAGGCGCATTTCGAATTTGCCGCTTGCATTAACTCTTGGGTTGCCCTTTTCTTAATTTTATTCGCTGTTGTTTTCTTCGGCTGGCCTGGCCCTCTCGGGTTTATTTCATTTTTCATTGCCTCTTTAATTGCGAATGGTGGCGACCCACTTTTTGGCCAAGTCTCGGGTCAGAGTCTCGTACTGGAAAAAAAAAAACAAGGTGGTAAAGCGGAGACCCCAAAGCAACGCCCGCGTAACACTTTCGATTTTATTTCCTCATTACACGCTCGCTCGCCAAGAAAAAAACAAAAATAAATCACAACCACATCCACAAGATCACACAGCACAGCGAGAAGACCCAACAAAAAGTGGGGAGTTGTCTCTTTTTCTTGCAGTTACTGTCTTGGCGGGTCTTGGGTCTTGGCTCTTTTGTTTTCTCATTATTTCGTGGCCCTTTTTAACGAGCTCCTCCCTTTGTTGCATTTTCCATTGGCCAAAGCATTTTGCAATCGCCACGCATTTAGCTGATTATCCAAAAGTGTCATAAGGCATTTAACCCACTGAGTAGTTCCCACGCAGAGAAATAATTATTAAATATTGGATTGTATTTTATATTTACTATAGCCAAAGTGGTTATTAAAGTCTTATAACGATGCTTTGGAATTAGAAGACCTAAACGCTAACTTATTTCAGCATATATTCCCGAATTTCCAGCAAACTTATTCTTGCTTTTGTTGATAAAATCAAAGACAGGCAAAGCAATTGACCTCTGAAGCCGCCTTTACATTCACTGGCTCACGTGGCCAATATAAAAACAACCCGTCGAAGCTCTCGAACCGTCCGTCGATCAGTCAAGCTCTCGAACCGCCGAACTCTCGGTCAAGTAGTCCACACATGAGCCTGTTGATTTGCCGATTTTGCACTTTAATTGTGTGAGCTTGTCGGATTTTTGTTTTAATTTTTGTCTTGTCCGTTTTTTTTTTGCTAATTTGGTTGAAGTTTTTGGAGTCTTTTGTATTATTTTGTGGCAAATTATTGCCAACTTTGTAATCTGATAAGGGCTTCAAGGAACGAAAGATTCGAGTTACAAAATTGGCTTTTAAAAAGCAGGTTAAGAAGGGGTAATAGGTAATATTGCCATTTGAAGGTCAGTCACTTCATATAAATAAAAATATCTAGTTGGAAATGTATTTCCCAATATTTTTATTGTATAAATAGAAAGTATACAACTATAATGAATTCTTGATACATTTATAAGCTTTAGGTAGTTTATTGTAACTATTTGATAATAATTATTAATTGAAAAGTTCACATAATAATTTAATCAGTGAAGTGGTCAGCTTATAGATGAGGAAGAAATTGAGTAACATAAAATACATTTAAATACAAGTTATTCCTATCCAAACAATTTTTTCACAATATCCGTTAATACAAGTTTCTACGAGCTTAACAAATTCTTCACACTATCTTTCCTATATTGTAAAATGTTACGTCATTAATTATTCAGAATATATTTGCAGTCGCTGTAAATACATATTGAATATACTTTAGGAAGAGCTTAAAGTCTAGTGCCATTCCGGACCACAGTGTCTAATTCTCGACCCCAACTGAAAAGTCTGAGTTCCATTTTGTCAGAGTGCCGACTTTTGTCTGAGGTGTTTCCATATGAGTTTGGACCTCGCTTCGAGTGCCCTTAGGTTGTTTCGCAATTATTCAGACCGTCGGTTGGCTTCTGTCGGCGGTTGGCTGTTGGCTGTCGTTTGGGGGCTCTCCCTCCGTCTTTAGGTATTTCAGTCTATCAGCTTTTCAGCCAGTCTTTGGCTCTAGACGCTTTAATTTGCAGATCATTTTATAGACATTAACATGCATTTTTTCTCACTCACTTTTCATATTTCTTGGGATTATTTGGTAAGTCATGGTTGCATTTTGTCTAATGACTCGACGAATTAACATGTTTTTCCATAATCCGTAATTCGTTTTTGCATTCAATTCTTTCGGCCCAGAAAAATCCCCATTTGCAAGCTTTGATGATTTGCTGAATTCTAATTCGGTTTCTTTGCTTATTGTGACATATTTGTTTTTGTTTTTATTTATTTATGACTGTATTTCGGTTTCAACTGAAACCAGTTTTCGTTGCCATTTCTGGAAGTTAAACCTAAAGTTTTTGTTTAATAATCTCCCGTCAGCGCGAGTTGCTTAATATTTAAAATATTCATGCCGCCAGTCGGCGTTTCTTGAGTGGAATTCTAAATGCGAATCCGATGTCCAGAATTTGAATACAAATTCCTGTTGAGCTTTTGTTTGGTTTCGACAGCTTGGGAGGGGCCAAGTTTTATTTTTTTGCTCTTTCTTTTTTAAGTTTTTTTAGTTTTTGCCAAAGTTTACTTGGGTTTTGAAATACAAACACGAATTTGTACGAGACTATGAAATGAGCGATCTTTGTTCATCTCTAGCCTAGGGAACATTTCGAAAACTTCAGCCCGGGGGGCTTACACGTGGGTATTGGCAAACACAGGGAGTAGGAGGAGGGCCGTCATTAAAAGCAGCACCTTTTGCACACCAACCATAGTTATGAGCAGTAAATTATAGCCAAATGCATGACAATTAACGGCGGAGAGTGCAGCTAACAGATAATTACACGACGAGACTTATTATTCCATTGGACGATAAGAGAGT
The DNA here is from genome assembly GCA_014170255.2 of Drosophila triauraria. NCBI lineage: Eukaryota > Metazoa > Arthropoda > Insecta > Diptera > Drosophilidae > Drosophila > Drosophila triauraria. The sequence goes on from CM024337.1 coordinate 11,789,364, forward strand.
TTAGCCTTGATTGAGATCTCCAGCTATTGTTTGCACTGAGAGGCGTCGAGAGCCGATCATTAAGTCAGTCATTAATTCACTTCATTGGGCTTGCTGTTGGCACACTTAAATTAAGCGAAATTCTTGATTTTATTCATTAAAAGGTGACACTGGCAAAGGCCCTAATGGGTTAAGCACTGTTTAGACAATCAATTAACCGCAAAAATCGATAGATTCTATATTTAGACGTCCTCTAAACACGTAACGTATAGCCAGAGAATATTCCAGACACGGAGAGCATAATAAGTAATTATCTAAACGGAATTTTTGGGGATTTTTTCTATATTTGCTTTATTTGCACTTCACTCGCAGGCAGTTTTCTTCAGGTTTTTTTCTTTTTCTTTACTTTTACACGCTCAGCCGGCATCTCAAAAGCTGTCAGCTGAGTGTGAGTGTAAAAAACAACACACAAAAAGTGCACATAAATTAAAACGTCAACAGAAGAACAAACAAACGAGCTACGCGCACTTTGTCAACGATTATTTTTATTACTTTTAACAAGCAATCAGACAAATATACACACTTTTTGTAATTTGTTGGGCGGACGACAGGCGGATTGACAGGCCACTGATGAAATAGGTTTCTTTGCAGGGATTTATTCCACGCAGCTTCCTCTCTTTCTTTTTTTCGGTTTGCGCAGGCGCGACGACCGGCCACGTTTTATTTTCAAACGGTTTATATTTTTTTCGGGCTCAGACTGCGACTGCGCGAGTCAACGAACGAATTCGTTGTGAGAGATACGAATTTTTCGAGTGAGATACCAAACCGGCAAGTCGAGACCGAGTCCCGCGACAACCCGATCGACCACGATCGACGATCGGTTTCGCTTATTGCATGCGATAAACTTTGGCCACGGTTTGGATTTTAATTTTATTTCCATTTAGGTGCTAACCATTTTTTATGCTTCGGCTTCTGCTGTTGACACGACTCTCGAACGCGACATTTCCTCAGATTGCATTTCCTCATTTATCGCGCGTTCTTGGTCAATTACAAAACAATTAAAGCAGCAGCAGCAACAGTAGCAGCAGCCGCAGCAGCAGCAGCAAAACGCAGTTAATTGCTGGTTTGTAAGGGAAACTCGAACCCAAATTGCTGGCATTTTTCCACCAAAATGCCAAGTAATCAGCCGAGAAGGGGTGACCGAAGCAGACCGAAGGGTAGACCGCACCCGAAATGATAATTGCTGTCATGACAAACGCAAAAATAAAGTTTAAATAATAATTATTTCACTAGCTGCAGTTGCAGTTGCCGTAGGAGCTCTGCACGGAGGAGGTTCTCTCTGCCCAGAGGGGTTCCGGGGCGACATTAAGAAACCATTAGCAGCAGCCGTGCTGGCAACTGTCAAGCAGTAGCTCAGCACTTGAAAAAATTCGCTAGAAATTTGCCTATAATCTGGGAGGTGTCCCTTTTGATTTCCCTTATAAAATCAATAATTAAAATCTATGAATTTCACTCTATTTGTTTTGGTATAGGAATCAGGCAAATATCAACAACAACGGAACTTAACTTTAAACATTATATTTCGCAGTGCATCAGTAACAGTTAGAGCAGCATCAGCAGCACTTCGAGTAACAGCTGTGGCAGATGAGTGGGCGCCCGGCTGAAGGGTCAATGCAGTCACAGCTTCCAATCGCAGTTCGCAGTCACTGCCGCAGCAGCGGCATCATTTTTCAAGTGGACCACTTCAGCAGCAGGAGCAGCAGCAGCAGGGGCTGTTGCCGGGCCTCCACAAATGTGCGCATTCATTAGGGTTTAATAAATAATTTTTTGTCCCTTTTTGCGGAGTTCTTTCTTGTTTTTTCTGCATTTTTTGTTGTTGTTCGTGGAGTACAGTTAGCGAGACTTTGACAAGCATCCACCTACCCCGGCCAGCGCAGGGGTTGACGCTTAACAGCATCTGCCTTTGTGTGTCAAGTGGCTCTGGCATAAACAACCAACTTGGATGGGGATGGAAGGGCGGCAGATTTACCAGCAAAGACCTGGGCTAATGTGCTCTCAGCAGAGCGGGGACAAAAGTAAAACTACAAAATTCTAGACAAAATTAATGGTTTTGGTGACGGGAAAACGTTGGCACATTGATAGGGGAAACTGAAAAAGTAATTTAACTTTTAATATAGGAATGTATTTTATTTTATTTTCTATAATTTAAGCATCTTGTTATATCATTTCAAGTATTGTTGTTTACTCTTTTTGTTACTAAATCTTTGTATATTTAAAAGGAACTTAATTGCAGTTTAAATATGTGCACAGTTTACACTTCATTATTTTATAGTCCCTAAACTACGATACATTTTTTTACTGCCAATAAAAAGAGAACTCGAGCTTTACGGTAATGATGTAAATCTTACTTAAGTCCGGCATACAAAATAATATTTTCTAGTTATTATATGGATAATTATAACGTAAATGAAGCTATTACCTTAAACATTGCCTTATTCAAGCAATTGTGTAAAATGTAATTGTTTAACTCAAGTGACCATCCGCTCAGCCCACGGAAATCCACTATTAAGACCTTAAAAAAAGCGTCATTATCATTTTGATTTTCCTTCTTTGCCTCCATACGCGTATTTCCCAGACCAATTTGAGGGCGCATTGTAAAGTCCAAAAGAAGTACGTATTAAAAAATGCTGAAACGCTTGGCAAATATCTTTGGCAAGGTCGAGTGTCCGCTGGTTTTGATTTTCCAATGCGTTTCGCACTGTTTTTCGAGTCGTATTTGCTTGCGGTGCGTTAATGGCTGTTTGTGCTTTGCTTCGCTTTAGTTTTTGCTTTGGCTTTGGTTTTTGCTTTGCCTTTGGTCGAAGCGACAACGACTGGGCCGAGTGTTAATTGCATATGCTGGCTGGTGGGTTTCCTTGGCTGGGTTGCTCTATCTTTCATCTGGTTCAAATATACCTAATTATTGGTTTAATAGGCCAAATGAATGGCCGAAACCTTTTTGGCGGGACTACGTGACGGATGCGTGATTTTCGTGACGTAGAGCGAAGGCAGATTTATCGCATGCTAGAGAGCCTCAACTTCGGCTCTGGCCATTCTCCAAAAAGCGCTCAAGCCTCGGCTTTCCTCTCTCTCACCTCTCTCGCACCTCTCATTGCCATGTAAAAGTTGAATGAATTGAATAATATCGGACCTGAAGTTCGGGTTCAAGATTGTTTATTTCGGCAGCTGTCCATGAAGAGACGTGGGCCCGGGCCGGTTATTGAATGTTTTTGGTTTCATTGGCTAGACCGAAGCGAGGCGACTTCAAGGTCGTCGAACAAGTTCTTCGGCTGATGCTCTTGCAGTTTGTTAATATTTATTGAAATCTTTTGATTTTATAGAAGATACCCTTGCTGTTGAGGGTATTGGCAGTTGGTGAAGAAGTTGGCAAGCTTTACGATGATATAAGATCGAGTTATAGATCTTTTTTTGGATTCTATGACAGAAAAGAGTCTTCCTATACATATAATACCCTTTGTGGGAATAGTCTCTGACATAAGTCAGCATTCTTAATTAGCACAACTAATTTAGCAACAAGTTTTATTATTCTTTTTTATTTGGGGCAATCAAAACCAATCTTTTTTTGATTAGTTTCTAAACAGCACGCTTTAATTCAATTAATATTAAACTGCTAAACAATATTATTAAATATATTTCCGAAGGGTATTTCAAGCTCTGGTTTCCCTAGTATTTTTCGCTGTCACTTCCCGGTACAGATTATTTTTATTAATTACTTCCTTATTTATTTATTTTTGCTTACAGATCCCTGCTTGTACATCATGCGCTTCGCCAATCGCCTGCAGTTGGGCCCCAAGACACACGAGGTGTCCATGACGGCCCTGAGGATTGTGCAGCGCATGAAGAAGGACTGCATGCACTCGGGACGACGACCCACAGGCCTCTGCGGAGCAGGTGAGTGAACCGCCAAAGTCAAACTTATTAAGAAGCCGCTAAAGGGGAATCGTTATCTACCCGAAAAGCCCTGCTGATCGCTGCCCGCATGCACGATTTCAGTCGTACCCTGGTGGACGTGATCGGTGTGGTCAAGATTCACGAGTCCACGCTCCGCAAGCGCCTCTCCGAGTTTGCCGAGACGCCTTCCGGTGGTTTGACATTGGAGGAGTTTATGACCGTTGACTTGGAGCGCGAACAGGATCCGCCATCGTTTAAGGCGGCACGCAAGAAGGATCGTGAGAGGATTAAAGATGTGAGTAAAGGTTATCTACTGTTAAACCCAAAATATTTAACTTTCTATGCTTATTCTTACGTACTTTTGACGGTAACCTCAATTAACCCGTTTTAAAATTGGAGAAACATCTGTTTGACCCCTGGAATAAATATTTCCTAAGTTCTCCCATTAATCTGCTTGCCCAGTGGGTTGATCTTTCAATAATTGTTTACCCCTTTTATTTCTCAGATGGGTGAACATGAGCTTACGGAACTGCAGAAGGAAATCGACGCTCATCTGGAAAAGGACTTGGGCAAGTACTCCAGCAGCGTGCTCCGTCAGCTGACTCAGGGAAAGGGTGACACGCCGCCGCTTAGCTCTCCGAGCACCCCCAAGAGCGTCTCCGAGAACGACCTCGAGCTGGAGGAGTCCAGGCAGTTCATCGAACAGTCCAATGCCGAGGTTATCAAGGATCTGATAGCCAACAATGGGGAGGTGAAGAAAACGGAATCAGGAGGCTTGGTGGCCGGCATTGAAGGCCTGCGTCCCGATATCGAGGCTATTTGCCGGGTAACTCAAAGTGACCTGGAGGATGTGGAGAAGGCCAAGCAGCCTGCCGAAACGGAACTGTTCATCGACGACCTGAACGACGATGAGCTGGATCAGTATGTGCTAACGGAGGAGGAGGCGGTATCCAAGCTCGACTTGTGGAAGAACCTCAACGCGGAGTATCTGCGCGAGCAGAAGGAGCGTGACGAACGGCTGGCCAAGGAGCGGGAAGAAGGCAAGCCGGAGCGAAAGAAGCGCAAGCCGCGCAAGAAGGTCATCGGACCATCGTCCACGCCCGGCGAGGCCATCGAAAAGATGCTGCAGGAGAAGAAGATCTCCAGCAAGATCAACTACGAGATTCTCAAGACCCTGACTGAGGGCATAAGTGGGCTGACGGGTGAGTCTCCCGCTCCGAGCGCTGATACAAAGCCCAGCACGCTAGATGCTCTGAAACAGCAGCCGGTAATCGTGGAAGAGGGTCCCATTGCACCCAAAAGCGGTCGCTCCAGGCCAGCCTACGATCTGCCCGGACCAAGCAGGAAGCGTCCCAAAGTGGAGGCGGGTCTGCCAGTTAGCCAGCCAGTTGATGAGGACATCAAGCCAGCTATGGTATTGGAAGGAGGTGGGTTACCTATGAGGATTTAATTGATCAACAGTGATGTAATGAGTATTCCCTTATTTTCCAGATGACCTAGACGAAGATGCTGAGGCGGAAGCTGAAGAGGTTGACGCCGAACCCGAGGGAGAGGCCGAGGCCACTCTCCAGGACATGCTGAACCAAGGCGACGATGATGAGTTTGGCTATGGCTTTGACGAGGAGGAAGAATACTAGACTTAAGTTCGCATTTAGCCTTTAAAGCATTTTAGTAACTTAACACCGATTTTATAGAATCGCATCTTGTACTCGTAATACGATTAAACTAAGCTTTTAGACCCCATTTGCACTTGTTGCCGCTGCCGTGCGCGCCGGCAATGGGAAGAAGCTATTAAATCATGGGCTGCTCCTCGCGGCCATTTACATGCTTAAGCCATGTCGGCGTGGTGAAAGCGTGGAGGAGGAGAAGGAGGAGTCAGTACTCCGGGCTGGTACTTGTAGTTCGCTTCTAATTGTCGGCGCTGCCGTGGTGCGCGCCTCCAAGTGCTGCAAATAAATATTTCACTCTTAATCATGTTTTGCACTCTGTTTTGCTTGCCTTTCTCCAGGCGCTGCAGGCGGCCAGCCCGTTTGGTTGTTAGCCGGGCCAGGAACTTGGCTCGACTCCACGGCAAAAGCCGTAGTCGTGGCCATAGCCGTAGCCGTGTTGAGTGGCAAGTGCCCGGCAATGAGCTGTTGAGTCTGCCCAAGCACTTGTCTCTGCGATTTTATAGTTATTATGTTGTAATTAGTGTTAATTTACTTGCCTACGGTTCAGCAAGTCAGCAGCCTCATAAAGCATTGCATAGTTTGGCGGGGAGTTCCTCGGAGCACCGTCTTCCTGATTTTCGAGACGGTTGTCAAGTATATTCCGATCAAGTTAGAAGTTAAGCCTAAGTCCCATGTATGTATCTTATTTGTTTAATAAAAGTCTGTATTTAAGCACACATTAAGTTTATATTGCATATTTTTGAGGTTGGCAATCAAGAGTGATGAAAGATCGTATAACATACGTTTAGAGCCACAATTTCCTTTATCTTTTAGGTTTTTTGAGCACATTTACTTGATTACAAACCCAATTACCGGTATTATTAATTCAAAACTTCGGAAAATAATTAAAAGCTTTCTGGAAATTTTTAAGTTACAGAAAATGATTGAATGCTATTCGTTGATTATGCATAATTGACTCTCGCTTTTAACTTCTCATTCCAAAACTGAAATGTTTGCCACTTTCCTATTCTCAGAACATGAATAAATTTCACTTTCCAACAAATTTATGCCGGAAGTTAAGTTGAGAACAAGCGCGGTTGGCCCGGTCCGGTTCCCTCCCAGTTTCAACTTTAAATTTGCCAAATGGTTGCCGAAGCTAGCTGCACTTAATGCCCGTTCGCTAATTTGCATAAGCCACAGCCTGGGCCCCGAAGGATAATTATTAATAAAATGCACACGGACCGGACCGCTCGAGGACTCTGATGGGGCGTGGCCCAGACCAGGCTGGGCCATTTCCCGGGACAGGCTTAGCAGGCCAAACTTGAAGCGATAATGTGAATTGTATGCACATGTAAATCCCCAAGCAAATGTGACAGTAAAATGGCAATTAGTAGACATCTCGACTCGACCAACCAGCCACTTGGAAGTTTCCCCGGTCAGGCTACTAATTTATGCGCAGCCAGTGCAGGGCTGCTGGGAGCTGGACAGGAAGGGACGGAGGTGGACCTGCTCTTTCACTGGCACGCCTCTTGATGTGGATAATCGCACGATTAAGCGCATTAATCCCCGATGATATAATTTTAACGCTTTATTGCTCGCGCTTCTCTTGGGATTTTTTATAGGTCGTGTAACTAAAACAGGCCTTATCCGACATAATTAATTACGAAAAATTAATTAATACTTAGGAATGTAAGCTGTATTTATGAAAGTTATTTATATTAATTCATACAAATTATTATTTTATTAGACCATCTAAGAAAAGGATTCTTTCTGACTCCCCAGGCGAATCTTGCTAAAGACAAGAAGCTACACTAAATATACACCTAGAACTGCCTGCGAATTATATTTAGTGCAAGGCAAGGACTGTGTTTTTTAATATCTCATATATAACCCGTACATAGATGCTAAGAAATTCGCTTTCAAGGGTATATATTCCGCATAAAATCACAATACAAACAGTTTTTGCATCGTGTTTGGCAATAATTAGTTTCTTGGTGATGCGCCGACTGTCACTTGCGGCATATTAATTAAAAAGTGCTCTTTTACTGCTAAAATTCCATATAAAATATATGGCATATATACCATATATATATTGAACAACACACGTTGGCAATATATTTTAATGCAGTTTAATTAAAAATGTGCCAAGCTGAGGTCATTTCACAGTTCCGGGGATTTTGTTTGCCGTTGATTTACTTTTTTCGCTGGCCGCCTTTTCTCTCAATAAAATTTTTATCATTTACACTTTATTTGCGGATTTGGCTGCTTTATTATTAAATACAGCCGCCGCAGGCTGCCATGGTCAGCGGCGACTCGCTGGCGACGCTGGAGACCATTTTGAAAAGTATTTAATAAGTGGAAACAAATATAACGACGGCAGCGGCAGCGACAGAAGCAGCAGCAGCAGCAGCAGCAAATACCGAAAATGCGGAAATAATGCTTTTAATTAAAATAACTTGTGCGGGCGTAACGCTCCGGTGGCAGAGCGACAGGAACAAATACATATGTATATATGCTCCCCCGATCGTTTAATACGCTTAAGCAGCGGTGCATTAAGTATACGCAGTGGCTGCCCAATCACTATAGCCGTGGGCCCTGCCACGCCCAGAATTTAATTCAGTATTAAGCGCAGAAAGTCTGATTAATTAGACTCAACATCCCCGGGCGAATTAGTTGCAATAAATGCAGCTTTGCCGGAACATCCTGAAAGTATTTGACACACTTTAAAGCCGCCCTTCGATTTCCTCGTTTCACTTGTGATTTAATGGGTGTATGTGGATGTGGCAACTAATTTATGCGCTAATTATGTTGTGTTTTGGCCGCGGAGTGTTGTTTCGGCTCGATGAATAATTAAAACTCGTTTTCCCCGCATGCCTATTAATTAAGTTAAATGTTTTGTTTGGTAATTTGTTTTCGGTCTATTAAAGTGGGTTTAGGAGTCCCCACTTACAAAGTGAGACTGTTAATTGGGTTTTCATTCGGGCTAGTTGTCCCCTGGTTATCCGGATTTTGCAGTAAAATTAAATCGAAAAATTAAAACACGATTCGATGTTTTCGTTTTAGAATTTTTTAAATTACATTGGGGAAATTCGGTAATTTATATTTTTATTTAAACATATTTATTTTCTAAGGATATATGTTGCCAAATATTTGGCAAAACTATTGAACTTATTGATGTCAGCTTTCCCAGAACCAGAAAATCCAGGTTATGTGTTAATTAAACCCGTTTGAAGGCGCCATAACGCCAAACTGGCTAATGCCTAATCATTAATTAGAGCTGACTCACATAATTGCACCGAAGCAAAGCTATAAATGACGTTGTTGGCAATGGCAACCTGCCCAATCAGCGGATCGCTGGTGTTTGCCCACCATGTTGGCTGCAAGATGTCCGGTGGTCGACGGGGCGTGGGGAGTGGGGAGTGGGTGCCGATGCTTGGTGGTCTTGGCCAGCTATTGGAGGCTGCTGATAATGGCCACGGCATTAGCAGCAGCATCAGGTGAGCGGCAAGGGCTGCCGTCAAGTGGCAGGCAGCAAGGAGCAGGCGTTGCATCTGCGGAAGCACGCTCCAATGGCACACGCATACACTTTCACACATCAGCGCACACACAGCCTGCACACAAACACCCTACGCTGCAGCGGCCGTTAACAGACAATTCCCAATCGTCCAGGCTCCACGCACACACACTCGCACATAAACCACGCACATTTTGGCCTGAATGCAAATATGCAATAATAAAGTAAATAAACGCTTGCCAGCCGCCATTAAGCCGCAAGATGCAAAAACAGCACGAAGCTACAGTGGAAACGCACTAAAGGGAACTTTAGTAAATATTTAAGATACAGATTCTTTTTAAAATTCTTTAGTAATTATATACTTATTAAAGCTTAATTAAAGTCACCTTTTAAACATATTCATATATGATAATATTTTACAATAAGTATATATTTAAATATGTTTTAAAGCGCAGTTTTAAACAGGAGACCTTAAGGGCTGTGTGCTGTACTCATGCATCTATGGCCAGAAGCGTATTGAACATAAAGTGCCTGGCAAACTAGGCAAGGCTGTGATTGCAAAACACAAGTGCAATTACCTGGCCTGCAGGCTCAGCACACACACACAAACACTGATTACTGGCACCGCACACGACCTGCACACACAGTTGGGTTCAGAATTAAAATTCAAAATTAAAATTTGAATGGTATTTCAGCAGTTTTATTGAGCATTTATTTAATTATTCTACTAGCTTACAATTATTTTCCACCATACGGCGCAGCATATGCTTATATTAAAATTATTAAAAACTGTAATAAAATGAAACTATATTGTTGAATACAGAGTATAATATAATATAATATAAAAATAATAATGAAAAATTCTAGTTTCTGTTATTAATCTGTAGAGACAAAAATTGTAAAAGTCTATAAAATATCCCTGCATAGATTAGCTGCAACTTTGGAGACTAAAAACACATAATATAAATTCATTTAGGTAATACGAATTAACGAAATTAAATGAATTTATTAGGACCTATTTTTCGTAATTAAATATAATTTAAAAAAAGCAAGGAAGCTAGCTTCGGAAAGCCAAAGTTTACAAACCCTTACAGTTTGCTAAATAAAGTTATGAAAGTTTGTAAATTTTCATAACATCTACATACCTACACATTTTAAATGTTACATGTAGAATTCTACATAATCATATAAATCAACCGTTCGCTTCTATGGCAGCTATATTAATGCAATTAAAACCGTAATTCTTGAACCGATAAAAAGCGCTACATGTCTAAAGTTATACAAATACGTTGAAAAAAGAGATGTTTAAATTTTCATAATTTATACTGTTTGCAAAAGAAATAAGAATATGCTGAAAATTTCAGACTGGTAGCTCAAAAACTGAGAGACCAGTTCGTGTAGAAACCAACAGACTGCGGAGAGACGTACCTTTTTTTTATTGTCTTTCACAACCGCGATATGCAGTAACTACTATTATCTTGAACCGAATTGTTCGCGTAGCCGGCTTTCTGTGGATGTATGTTGGCTGGGCGCCGCAAAGTAGGCAACGATAATGTCATAAATTCAATGAATAAACATAAACGGAAAAAGCAGATCCGCACACACTCACGTGCATAGACGGCACATGCACACTCGCACACACACTCATAAACAGCAGCTGCGTGAGTTGGGTGTTTTGCCGCGAAATAGGCAGCAGCAACAACAACAACAGAAGCAGGGTAACAACAACGCAACATCAACATCAACGGTGGCAAAATATGTATTAGCCCCCGAAGTTTACTAACAAAATTAATTATGCGAATTAAGCGCAGTAAAAGCACTTTAAGCAATCCCCCCGCTCCAGTCCCCAGCATCGCGCCGACGACCGCACCCCGAGCCACCGAAAAAACCCCTTCCAGATCGTGCGGGGCCATAACATGTGGCGCATTCTGGGGCGTGTCAGGGAGGCCACACTGTGGGAAATGAAATAGTTTACCTTTCTTGTAACCCAAAAAATAGTTTTTTTATGGGAACATTGCCCAGAAATTCATGTTTTCTAGATTTTCATTTTGACTAGTCATTATTAATATGCTATAGACAAAATATTGCTAAGAAATCAATTTATGTATATTCCCCTTTAAAAATAATGTTTTTAATTTTCTCGGTGCAGGGATAAGGTGCCTGGAATGAGGCACGCTGATGCGGACGCGGTTGCGGAGAGGCCAGGACCCGGGAACCCAGCATTGTTCAATTTATGCGTGCTTGTGTGCGTGTTCCACTCAGGAGTTATACCCTCCTCGCTTCCCCGTTGCCCGATCCCCGTTCCTCTCTCGGCTTTTCGCCAGTTAGCAGTTTGTGGGCGCCAAAGTAGGCCAAGCACCCGGACCTGGCCAAGTGCAAGCCCAACAGCCGGCAGTCAACAGCCAACAAGCAACAACCAGCAACAAGAACCGACGGCAGCAGCCTGGAAGTTGTTTATTTAAGTGTGAAATTTAAGTGCAACACTGCGTAATGTGTAAGGACCCAGCATATTTAGCATTATGGCAGGGGCAGATAAGCGACATCGACTTTAATAACACCCGGGGGCCGGAGATTCCGAGTGACTGGGGTAACTGAGCTGCTGCCGTAATCATAAATTGACCTGCTAATAGATAATAAAACAAAACTCCAGCGAGTGCAAACATCAGCCAAGAGCGGAGCCCAGGGAAAAATCCGAGATGAGAAAAATGTTATTGCAGCGAAAATGAAAATAAGCGAAGTGCACTGGCGAGGGATTGTCGGCGCCGTCGCTGACCGAACAAAATAAATAAAACAAATTGTCGCCGATTTTTTGGGGTCATGCAGACGCCAAGCCAAATTAGCTAAAAGTTCGGACAGGCCACTTAGTTAATTGTCGCTGCGATTCAAATTAAATACATAAATGTTTCTGCATTTCATTCATAACAAAAAACCATGACAGCTTACACCACCCTTCAGTGAAGAAGCCATATTCAATGGATTTTATTTACGAGCACCAAATTCTGGTTATAGACAAATAAATTAACCTTTTTTGTTACTAACAGTTGAGAGAACTCTTGTGAATTATAGTCCTGTTAATATTTCAATTACAATGTATTTATTCAAGCATACAGACTAATTATATTCTAAACACGCTGTTTTAAAGATTAGAGTAATTTATACAATTGTTATTTTCCCCTTTTAATTGAATTCACCAAAATGGGTAAACAGATAACAATTTGCTTGTGATTACTATGGGTACAGTTATAGCATAATTAGATTTTTGGCTAGTTTTTAAATACAAATTCTTTTTAAATGTATTATAAGATTATATTTACAGATTGTTACGTAGTTTGAATGAACATTCAGTAAAGTAATGCTCAGTTTGAGTTCCATTTGGTTTCAGAGGCTTCATTTATTTGCTTTGTTGTATAAACTGTTTTTAATAAAATGTTGCTACACATTTTTTAGGTTTATTAAAAAGATAGGAGAATTGCTATACATTTTTTAGGTTTATTAAAAGATAGGAGAATTTGTTTAATTGTTTTTCCTTTTTTTAGTTACAGTCCACCTAAATGGGCAAACAAATAACAATATACTCTGATTTTCAATGATTCTTGTGGGTATATACACCTTGCAATTGTATTTTTCTGGTTATGTTGTATCTAATCTTATTTTATATGAGTAATGTTAAAAAAAGAAGCAATGAGGCTATAATTTCTTAATGAAAATTTATTTACGAATTTGTAAAGAAAAAATAAAAGTACAAATGTGACGGGTATATTTTCGTCGGTTTTTATTTTACTTTGCCACACATATACTTCAAGGTTTTTTGCCTTTTTTTGTGGACCTAAATATTTCACTTTTACCCAATTGAATTCATAATAAAATTGAACAATTCTGGTTTGGCCAATAAATGTTGAAATTAAATTGCCAATGCAATTTTGGTCCCACTCTCAATAGATTTTAGGCGTAAAATACCAGCGGCATTCAAGTGGGAAAAGGAAAATATAACCGAAAAGAATTGACTTATGAAAAATTCACTTTGATTAAAAACTCTAAACCTAACATTAGGATTTAACAAGTGAAGGGCCGCTTTAATGACGGCTAGTTTTTCCCGGTATTGTAGTGTCGATGAACACTATAAATCAACTGTCAATCAAGAAATGCTGAATAAAAGAAAACACAACTAAACTTGAATAAAGTTTCAGCAAACTTTACTTTGGCTTTTTGGCCCGCCACAGACTGGGAAAGAGCAACAGAAAAACTCGAGACTCAAGTTGATCCAACTGGCAGTGGTCGTATTCGTGGCCAGACCAGAGTCCTGCCTTTAAGCCTCCTTGGCCCGCTAGGAAGAGCCAAAAAAGGATGCCATCAGAATGGACGCTAATTAGCGTGCAAAGTTAAATAAAAATCAGCGAAAATTCCGCTTTCAATGCAGCATGGCATATGGTAAGATAATTAATTAATACTCACTCGCCTGATTGGTGAAAAACGATAGTCGGGGCCGAGGCAATTAGCCAAGTTCTGGGCCCCGGCCAAAGGCAAACAATGATGAACCCTTCTCCGTCGCTGTGCCCGTCTCTTTCTCACGCTGTCTTCCTATCTCTCTCTTTCTCTCTTAACTCAAATGCAAAGTAATTGTGGGTGGTGGCCATATACATACATATATCCTTATCCTTTTATTTCCATCGGGGTCTGAAATTAAGCAAGAAAACCGAGTGGATTGAGAGAACATTCTCTTTAAAATGATTAATATAAGAAATCAATTCAAATAAAAACCTTTAGTAAAGTATTTAATTTGAAAAGGAGCTAAAGAAAGTCTTGTATATATCTTTAATAGGTTTAGTTTTCGAATAAGCTTAATGGTTTATATTTCTGAGTATGGAAATGATAAATTCTTATTAAACAATTGTATTTTTTGATGAAGTTTAGTTTTTAAGATCTGACATTTCTCTATGTGTTTGTTATTCCCCTTGTATTCGGATCGCTTTTATTTTTATTTTTTATATTTTTTTGCTCTGCAGCCTTTTGCCTTTGCACTATGCTCTCACGACTTTGCTGCTATTGTTATTGTTGTTTTTTGCCGGCTTGCTACTGAGCTTGTTTCTTGAAAAATAATGACTGCACATTAAGTGTGTGTCTGCACACATACCCCTACATACAGACACACACACACGCTGGGACGAGGCAAGTAAAATGTCAACAAATGACAACAGAAATATGATGCAAATGGCTCATGTAAGTGGTTCTTGCCGCCGACATTTATAAAACAGGACAACTTACAATGCAACAACAGCGAGAGCGGAAAGTGGGAGTTCCGAGGGCTGGCTCTGTCCGTTGTAAGCCCGAGGAGTCGGAGCTTTTCCATTTTACTTGGTAATTTTTCATTTCTCATTTCATTCCGCCTTTCACTTATAAATTCCCAGCGCTTAGAAGGGCGAGTGCGAGGGCGACATTCGCTTAATGCTGAAATTAGCCTTAGCTTAAACATCGCGCATACGCCACGCTGGTCGGAGGAGTTGGCCCGGGACTGGGAGTCGCATTCGCCATTGAAATGCCTTTCGAGACTCTCAGCTGCAATTAAAAGCGCATTTAATAGAAATTGTTTGAGTGCAATCGCATGCCAAGGACATCCCAAGTACAAAAGCCCTTGAGTGCGGCTCAAACCTTGCCCATACTTTCCCAATTGCCTTGCATATTTGGATGCCACGATAAATTGTTTGCCTGCACGGAGAGAAATGTAGCTGGAAATTGGTAAGGAACTTTGTTTTATATTTATATATATTTAAAAATTTATTTTTAAACCTTGATTAAAAGTTGAATATTAGTTGTTATTATATTTTTTTTTGTCTGAAATCGAAATATTCAAACCATTTCCATTGTGTTTTTCGCACCGTGTGAATGGAATTAAGTCCGAAGGCATAGTGGGAATGCGATTGCTTTCTCGGACTATGTGGCTAATCAGCGTTATGTGCGTTAAGTCAACAGCCGCATCAACATTATCATCATTATTTGTACAAAATGAAACCGGCCAAAGCCGATGCCAAATCCGAAAGCCGCACACTCACACAATTTGGCAATTTGTGGCAAACAGCGGTCAACAAAAAGGCATCCCGGATGGGAGTCCGTCCAGGACTCTGCTGACATTCGGTTAGTCTGTCAGGGCGTCAGTCAGTCAGTCAGTCAGTCAGTCAGTCAGCTGGCCAGATGGCCAGTTGACCAGTTGGCTGGATTTGGATGGTCCTGGACGCTTCGCCTCCACTCGACCACATTGATATTCCACGCTCGACGCGCGCTGCTGTTGCCATTGGTCATTGAGGCTCACTCATCCTTCCATCTCCACTCCTGGCCACTAACGATAGATGTCCTTAAGCCAACACACACACATTCACCCATATATTGCTATAAAAAAATATTTATCTATATGGCGATATATGGGCTGCATGGCTGCTGCTATCTGGGCAACTTTGTCCAAAAAATGTTGCCGTTGCCGCTGCCACTGCCACTGCCGCTTGCCGAGGAGCGCTTGCTGCTTTGTTAACTTTTTCAGTTTAATGAAATCAATTCACAAGTCACGTTGTTGCTGGACAATAAATACATCAGAGTCCATTTAATAAAATCATGATGTGCACTTTGGGATGATACCCGCCCGGTATCATACATATACATCATCCATGGGGTGGCCTGGCCGCTATCGATTCGTAATATTGCAAATAACTTTCGGCTCTCATTGGAATGCCGCATATGGCCCGTATGTATCCTTCCCCATCCCCGCCCCAATTGCTCGATAAGTGCGCGGCAGTGCTAAAACTTAAATCAAAATCCACATTGAGCCACTGCAGCGAGGCCACCGAATGACAGGACTCGCTGGCAATTTGTTGCGGCTTTTGGCTTACGTTCTCGGTTCATTATATTGATCTGTGACTTGCCTGTTTGGTTTACGTCTTTCGCACACTCATTTTTATTTGAGTGCCCCGGGGATCCACAACTGATGAGTGGGCAGGGCTGCTGTATGGATGGATGGATGAGCTGCGCACACAACAATTTTATGAGTGCATCAATTAGGGGGAATCTATCGGGGGCGACGACAGGTATTTGGAACATGGAGCTAGTTGGAGAGTTCAAAAAGTGGCCAACATTTTCTTATTTTTGCAATGTGCAATTGCAGAAGTTGCCAAAGCTGTTATATATTAAAAGGCTCGAAGTTATTGGAAAGTATTTTCATATGAAGTCTCTATGGAAATCATTATATCCAGAAGCTTTGAAAGGGCAAGGCAGTAAGAAAATTAAACTACAAGCTGCTTGCAATATTTTACTCTGTTTATTGTTTATTCAAAGAAGTTTATGTATTTTTGACTTTATGTTTGAATATTTAAAGGTGATGCTAACAAGTTAATTTTTAAATAAAATGGTATATAAATTATATAAGTAAAATTCTAAATGTTTTCTATTAAATGTATGTAATAACTCCCAATTTGAGAGTTGTAATAATAAATAGAGGAACTTATGAACATTGTACTTTTCTACAAACTACACTTAAAAAATTGTATTTTATTATGTTCCCTTTGGTTTGGACGATTAAATAATTCTAACTAATGCATAGTCTCTGTTGAAATTAAAGATTAAGTCCCTCTAGCCTTCTGTACCCACTATTTACCTATATTTTCATAGATTAACCGCTTCTGCGCACTCTCGCCGGAACAGCTGTTAAATTCAAATCCCGTTCCCACTTTTAATCGCTCACAAAAACAAGCAGAGGATGCAGGACCTTACTTGAGTTTAGGTACCCATTCCCCAAAGAAAAGGAAACTGTTCTACGCTCAGCTGATTTCGAGCTGCTCTTTCGGACCAAGTTCTCTTGAACCTGACCATAGGCAACCGCGAAAGCCTTGCCACCGCTCACGGCGAATTCGAGGGCTTTTCTCTCTTCAGCCGAGGCCAGTTCGTGGCCCCAACTGGCATACGGAGAAGACGAAGCCGCCACGAAGACGGACGAGAACTGGCCGTCGGCTGGCGAACGAGGCGATGGCGGAGCCGAGTCCGAACCCGATCCCGATTTCTGGGTGCGTGTACACAGCCTCCGTGCATATCTGATGGCCAGCGAGCAAATCAGTCAGATGCGTGGCGAACGTTGAATTTAACGGTCGGTTTGGCAGTGAAAGTGGAAAGTGGAAGGAATCGCCTGGCTCAGCGAATGCTTTTGTGCGCAAAATAGAAAACAGCAAAACAAGCAAGCAAGCCCCCCCGAAAAAAATAAATATATATCGAAAATACACAAGTAACGAGGAAATATGAAAGTGAAATAAAAAGCGGCAGCTACTTCTCTGGGATTAAATACCGCAATGAAAGTGCTCGTCTAGTAAATACTGTAAATATAAATTCACTGCCACACGCTCGGCTGGAGAGTTGGAGTCTTCAAATTTGCTGGTAAATTATTCAAGCAAGTTTTTTTTTTTTCTGGGAAATGGCAGAGCCCGAGAGGCTGGATCCTGTTTCCCGGATCCTGTGCCGCCATAAAGTTATACAAATTATTGCCTTTCTGGATGGTTTTTTTTGGGCTGGCTTTAAACTTTCGGTTCACGCAGCGTTCGCATTAAATTTCCTATTTTGTTGTTTTCCTGCCTTTTATTTCCTTTCAGCTATTCGCGCGGCACATGCGGCGTATACGCAATGGATTCGCTTCTATTGTGTCTGTGTGTGTGTGTAAGTGTATAACCTACATTTCTGTGGTCCTTGTTGTGCCTTGTGCCTGACAGACTGACAGTCGGAGTCGTACGAAAAACCGGGGATCCAAAGACGACCGTAACTGTGACTTTGCCAGCTGCGAGAGTTAATTTTATGGATTTACGCCGCCTATTTACTTGGCTTAAATACTGACTGATCCACAAGTTGGCGGTGCTTTGTATTAATATTTTTATTATGACCAAATAGTTTGGCGTGAGTTTTTCGGGGCAAACTTGGCCTGTATATAGACGTTTATAGGATGGACCCGACGTTTGTCTTCATCAACTTGGGGCTAACTTTTAGCAAGTGATTGTTGATTTTGTTTGATTTGCTGCTGTTGTTGTTTTCGTTTGTTGCTGTCTTTCTGTGTTGCCTTTATTTGATTTTAGTACTTTGGCCAAGTCAACATTCGTTAGCAAAAATTTCGCTCACGTTCCATTCGACCGAGTTCTCGATTTCATGAGTTTTGGATGCTGGTCCGTGGATGCCTCTATTTGCTGCTCTGTTCCGCCGCTTAGCCAGCGCATATACCAGACTTTTTTTTGTCTGTTGGTATATAAGCCCCAAAACAGAGAAGAAAATTATTTAGGAATAATATTAATTAATTCATTTTTCCTCAGACTTTTCCTCAAAAATAAATGTTATAATATTAAACCATTTTAGGTAGTCTAAATAAGGTTACACTTTGATGTTGAACTTGATCTTACTTTTAACTAGGGTTTCAAAAGTACAGTTTCACTGACGTGGTATTTTTCTAGTTTCAATGTTAAATAAATATTATTGACATGGTAAAAAGTTTATAGTCTAATTAAAATGTCAAACGCTGGCCAGAACTATCTAAAATTACCTTACTTTACTAATATTTTGAATAACTTTCGAGTGATTTCAAAGCGCTAAGGACGACTGATGTCAAATTAATCTGTGTTAACCATATCCTAAAATATTTACCCAGAAAATAAAATTTGCTCATTAGTAAAGGCTTTCTCCTCTCAGTGTACTCCAATTCCGACTGTCCTGTCTCTCCTAGTTTGCTTTTCTCGCCTCATGCACTGTGCATACTGCCAGGAGTACACAAAATAAGTATATATATAGAGCATAATCGGGCGGATATATAGAGTACGCACTGCTTCGCTTTAGTTGCGGTGGTGAGTGGAGCTAAGCCGAGCTGTCCTTAAGATTATTTATGCGGTGATTAGCTGCGCTGAATTATTGCTGAAATTATCAAGTGTGCTATAAAATTTCACTGCCATTTATTTGCACAACTTTTGGCGGGGCTCACGTACTAACCGAACGCCCCCCCTGAAACCCATCTCCATTGTACTCCACTTCACTTCAGTTCAGTTCACTCCACGTCGAGCGACGACGGCTTGGCGTCTCATGTGTATCGTTGGCTCTTTTTCAGTTGGGTTTGGGTTTCGGGTTCCGGTTGGGTTTCGGTTCGGGTTTCGCACTCGCATTTTGGCATTCGCATTCGGTCTCGGTGCGTGCGAGGAGTGGTTGTAACAAATTGCCAGAGTTTGATTTTTAAGTGTGAAATACCGCACAATGAAATTGGATTAATTACGCTGGGGGCTGCGCTTAGATTGCGTTGGCTTTAAAAGCCAAATTCGATTGAAGGTGGAGCCCTTAAAGTTTCAGGACCCGAAATTGGATTGCTGAATTGTGATTCAATTGAGTTATTATTAGTTTAGGTTTACTGTTTGATGTTTAAACTGAGCAAATCTGTCAATATAATGAGCAAAAGGGACTTGAATAAATATTATTCGAAATTTAAATAAATATTTTATGTTTCAATGCATTAATTCTACATTAAATAGGTTCATTTCTCCTTCTTAGCAAGTACGTAACTATATTTCCCAGCCAGAATGCTTTCGCTTAATTATTAGTCTCTAGCCAGAGCTGATTATTTACTTATCTTTATTATTAATGAAGTTGCCACAGAGATGGCCGGCAAGGAGACTACGACTAAAAATAAACCCGCTTTGCAGAACCAAACTCGGATTATCCTCTTGGCCCTGGAAAATGAGATTTTCCAGGAGCCTGACTGCCAGCCACCACCCACTTAGCAGGCAACTAATTGTCAGAGCCTCGAGCCTGGGATTTCAATTTGGAGCAGAATCTGCGGCCGGCCCCAAGTCTGAGCTGTGCTGAGATTAATTACATTTAAATAAACACGGATGGCTGCAAACATGACCAAGACCGCAACAGTTACATGAACAATTCAAGCGAACAGACAACAATAGACAGCCGACAACTCACTCTGTCTCTCTCAGCGACTCTGCCCTGAATTCAATTGAATTCAATTCCATTTTGGTCCTGGAGGCTACTTTAAGCTGATTATAGCCAGGGAGTTGGCAGTTTCGGCCGAGTGATACGTACAATTCGCACAAACAAAATCATTAACTTTTGCTGCAAAACCAGCAAATTCCACTTAGCAGGCAAATGTTGTTCATTTGATGAGGGTAGCAGTATCAGATGGCAATAATATAAACAGCGGAGTTCGAATTAATAGTAAGTAGTAAGTTCCTGTTGAGAAAAAGAGGGAAATCAAATATTTGGAAACAAGCATGATAAGATACAAATTTAATTTAAAAATGTTTTATGGTTAATTGGATTTTTAAGGAATAATAAGTAATAATTATTAATTACAAGCTTTACTGAATACGTTCTGGAACATTTTGCATACAAACATTGAAAAATCCATCAAAATATGAGGATTTTTATTGAAAATACCACCACTATACTATACTATACCACTCATTTTAAAATAAAATTCTAGTCCCTTGCCCGCCACTGTATGTGTTATTGCTTGGGCAAATGAAAGTCAAAGCCGGGTTTAGTGCCGGGATTAAATGATAGCAAGAATGAAGTCCATCTCCCGAGCCGTTTGCATATGGCCAAAAAGGCCCAATGATTTATGACTGGAGCGGGGCAGTCGGACGTCGGACGTCGGACGTCGGCAAACTTTTGTCCCGCTCACAATTGGTGGCGAAAAGCGTGAAAAACTGTCGGCCACATGGAAAATCTCAGGGTGAGTTGGGTAATGTGGGGAATGTGGGAATGCCGGCAGAGTAAATTCAATTTTACGTTTCACAACTCAGCATGATTTCTATCAGGAACAGGGGGATCCCCCGTACTCCATCTCCGCATTGTGTACCGCAAACTGATTGCTTTCGGTGGTCCCTCGACTGTATGTTGTCTGTGTGTTGCTGTGGGTGTCCTGGTGTGCCTGCGTGGCTCTGTCTGGCTGTGTGTGTGTGTTAGCCCCCAAAAGCGGGCTGCATACAAAAAAAATCACTAAAAACTTGTAAAAGCATCAAAGCGCACTTTCTGAGCGCTGTGCTCGAAAAAGTTGGGCTTGCCTCAGCCCTTTGTTGTTGTATCCTTGGTGTTTCCTTTACCATATTTGCTGGCTGCTATTGTTGTTGTGGAAAGTTCACAACTTTTCAAGTGAGTTTTGCGGGCGGCTCTTGGGGTCTAGCTATTGGCGAAATTGCTTTCTGATAGCTTGCTCGTGTATTTATGCAGTTTTAATGAGAGCTGCTTGTTAAGAGCTTGTTGTTAATACAGGAAATTAATAAGTTAAGTAGCCATTACGTGGCTGAGTGCAAAGTACAATCGGCGAACTTTTGGCTGAGGAGGAGGGTCTAACAGCATAGAGAAAAATAGAGTAGGTTTTGTGCAAACAAAATAAAAGGGCTAACTTTTTAAGACATATTTTGTAACTTTCAATATATTGATTCCATTAACGATATTTCTACAGCTTTTAAATAGAAAATCCATTAAAATAAATTATTTTCAGTGCCGTCTGAGTACAAACACAAGACTGATTTTCCTTTTGACGATTTTATTTTTCTATTTTTGTGACTGGCGCTTAAGCCGCGTTTTATTTTCACTTGAGGCAAGTGCAGTCATCTGTGAAAATATTGGCAAAACTCAAACAGCGCCAGCATTTGACATAAATCCTTATTATCCCTTTGTGCACAAATTGACATTGCACTTGTAAGGCGATTGCCGAGTCTCTGCTTGACATCGCCTCCTGCTCAGGACCAGGACCAGGGCCAGGACCAGGACCAGGACCCCTTTTACCCCCGACTTTTATCTGTGGCTTTGTTTTCACTGCCAGTGGGTAATGCCAATGCAGTGGGAGTGGCATTAGCACCAGCAGCAGCCGACAAATGCAGGAAGCCCCGGAAGCCCTAATAGTCCTGATAGTCAGCTTCGTCCTTGGCACGTCTTCGCACTTAATTGAGGCTGACACACCGCTACACAGGAACAAAAATTAAAATAGTGCAGGCTTTAGGATAATATAAAACAAAAGAAATATATAAAATATTTAGAAAAGAGGAATAAGTCTCAACCATTTAAGTAATGTTCTAAACATTTAATCACATAAATGTTTAAAACAGTTTCTCAGGATTCGTGTGTTTAAGATCTCAAGGTTTCCTCTTTGCTCCTTTCACCTTTCCTAATAACAAACAGTTTACGACAGTTGGCTCAGTGTACCCACTCTCGCATAAAGTGCACGAAATTAAAACTCATAATGTTGACTTTAATGGGGCTAATGCTGAAATATCAAAGCTGCTGGCTTAGGTGCCAGCCAGCACATCTCATAGATTAGCCGGAGCTGCCATGTAAGCGGGAGCCAAGAAAATCCTGGCCAAAAGGCGCCTTCCTCCTGTCAGCCTCGGATGGCTGGTATTTTATTATGCGACACGCAGCCCAGGCAGCCACCTTTCCCAAAATTTCCCAAAAATTCGAAGAGGCAATGGAGCAGGGACCCGGGCACAACTTTGATGTTATTAAATTATGCGGAGATTTGCGCACATTTTTTTTGCTTCCTTATTTTAGGATTTTTTGAAAGCCTCTTGACGTTCTTAATGATGAGCCCCAGCTAGTAGGCCGCCGACTAGGCCGAAATTAAATTATTTTATTGCCGGAAATTCATTAAATCATGCCTTTATGCAATTTCCAGACTACATTCGCGGCATACCCAAGTGGGGAATCTGAATCTGTCAATTTATCGGGCTTTTTGGCCTGAATAGACGTCAGAGACAGGCCATCGGCATTTTGGCCTCCGCCACTTCGCGGAAACGCCTTTGATTAGTACGTGCCGTTGTTAACATTTCCATTATGCTTGTTATAACGTTTATTTTATTGTTTACTCGTCCCGGCCGAGGCCGAAAATCGATTGAGTTGTGATCTATTTGCAGACACACGCTCAGAACCACAAATCCCTAGCAACGCGACGAGACAATGCAAATCCGACACCGCCAGCGGAGTGGAATTTTATTTATGTTCGGTTTGTTCTCACCGGACAAAAGGCAAAAACGAGAAACGCGGGATCCCAGCCAAGAGCTTAGTCGCGGCGAAAGCGAAAAACCAAAACAATCATCAAAATAGAATCATAAAAACAGTTAGCAGCGATCATAAATTTTGCACAAAGGCATAAAAACTGTGCCACGTGGAGTGCGACATAAAACCACCGATTTCCTTCCCCGCTGCACTGCATAGATATCTATGTAGTATATATATATATAGAGGTATTTGTATGTTCCGGCAGATATATGGCCTCGACATTTGCCGGCCGAGTAATCCCTGCAAATCAGCAGTTTTCCCAGCATTTTCGGGCCACGCCACATACATTTCGTCTAATAAATCTCGAAACAATAAAAGAAAATTTACATTTTTATAGGAGCGACCTCAGCGCTTCGGCGGCCAAAAGAAAATCGTTAGTCAATACAATTTAATATTCGATTTCATCGGGCTTACCTTGCGTATGTGTAATGCCCATGAAATTGCATTGCCCAAGCTGGACCCGAACGAAATTCATATAATTTCATCTGTCTGGCCACGAAAATAACTCATTAAAATGCTAATCGACTTTAGTCAGTGCGTATCGCAGTTAAAGTTTTCCTAGAAGCGACAGAAGAGATTTATTTGTGGGCGAAGAAGCACAGGAATAAATCATGAGCCCCCGCGCCGTCAGACAAAAATAAATCTGTATCTATATCCGTATCTGTATATATAGAACTGGAGGACAACACGCGCTAATTCGCGTAATTTGCCATAGGACCACTCCCCTCGCATTAAATGAATAAAATATGAAAAAAGTGCGTTAATTTTTCAGCATGTTGCATGGCCAACTCAATTTGTTCCCTGGCTTCTATATTTATAGACACTGGGAGTAAAAATACTCCTAGAAGAAATTATTGGATTCGGACTGTACTTTCTTTTACACAAATAAAAATAAAAATTCAATTAAGAGTATTTTATATTCAAAACATGTATAAAAAAACTAAAACAAATATTAAAAGGTCTTAATATTTATTCAAAATAATTAAAATCCTAAAAACAATTACATTATGTTAAAGTGTAAGCCTTAATCTTATCCCTAGCCCTCAAAATAATAATAGTTTTTGATAAAAATAACATAAGCCTAATATGGATTTTGTAAAATAATGCATATTATTTTCAAACGCTGAATTTTTGCAGTGCACTTTGCAAAACGACTCCCCGGTGATTTGACTAACAACCATTTTAAGTACTTGACATGAAAATTGCGTAACAAACCTCAAGTCTGCTGCCCATCTGTAAAATTAAACGCACGCGAAATTCGTGCTCCACTGCCCCACAAAGTGGGAGCACGAGCATGGGACACAGACCCCCTCCAGTCCCTGTCCAAAGTCCAGAGTCCTGGGTTCCCCCTCGCATGCTGATGCTGCACTGATGTTTATCATAACCGCCTACAAGGACCACAAGGACAGGGACCACAGCCGCAATATGGTTGGCCATTGCCGCGCCCAGCCAAATAATTTGCTGGCAGGCGTAGCTAATGACCAACTCGTGTAAGTGCGATGGATGGATGGATGGATGGGACGGAATAGTATGGTGTGCTGGATGAAAAATCAGGACACAGTAACCACAAAAAAAAAGAAGAAGGAAAACAGGAAAATCACCAACAGTCCCGAAAAACAACAGCAACAATCACAAGTTTTGTTACAAGCAAAATGATGGCATGAATTCATCATGGGAGTGCTGGGTTGGTACTCGGACTCGTGTCTGTCTGTCTCCCCGATCCCTGATTTCCACCTCCACCCTGCACCCTTGTCTGGTCCTTGTTTGCCACAAATTTAAAATAAAATGCACTGAAGGAAAAGGCTCTACGTAAATACAAATATTTATAAAGTTGATGGGAAATACCTAAGAATTTTATAAAAAAATACAAAGGTCTTTGTTGTTAGCCTTGAAGTTGTGCCCTTTTTTTTAGAATGCTTATTATTTCTGGCATGCTTGATCCTTTTCAGGTTCTGAGAAAAGACAATCATTATCTGAATAATAATATATATATTCCTTTTTATATTTAACAATTCTTTTTAAAGCTTTAAGCTTTGATTTTAAAGCAACGCTTTCCTTTCTTTTAATTGTTGTTCTTCTCACTATTTTTTCTGCCTGTAAGAACTCAAAGTCCTTCCCGCTTCAGGGGGATAAACAGTGGCAAGGGCGGGCAAGGAATAAGAGAAGAAGGAACCAGAACGAGGAGGACCAGGAGTGCGGCGACATCGTTCGCTAATTTTATGCTCTTTTGTGATTTTTGTGCCGGACACACCCTGTGGGCATGTTTAGTGTCCTTTCACTTTCCAAGTAAATGCAAACTTTGCGCGCTTTTGTCATTAGCGTTGATAGCTGTAACGTGAACAGGAAGCCAGCGAGATACAAAACTGTGGGAGGAGCTGGAGGGAGAGCGGAGATAGCTCCTTGCTGGCTGCCTTTTTGGCCGCTTTTCATGTGTTGTTGGCCCTATTTGCAGGCAGCCAGCTGCTCCTCCTCCTGCTGCTGTTGTCATCGTCATCTGGTTTGCGGTCCCCAACAGTTTGGTTACTTTTAATGAGCGGGGCGTGGCACACGGCATGAAACATTGTCGGTGGCAGGCAGGGCGAGGGAGGTGCTCTCATTAAGTTGCGGTCGTACTGTTTTATTTCACTCCGCTCCGCCGCTTCTCGCCTAATGAAAGTGAATTATTAAATGAAAGCCCGAGCAGGAGCTGAATGGAAACAGTTGATTCCTCCGCCGAGTGTTGAACTTGTGACCCATCACTTGTCGCTGACAGCGCTCGAGCTCAAGCTAAGTTTTCAGCCCAAGTTCCGTTGACCCAACAACATCAAAGACATTCCTCCTGGCTGGCCAAGTGGGGTAACCCACTTGGAAAAACTGAAACAGATTCAAACAAGGCTCGTGCTTATTATTAAAGTGCCATCAACGTCTAGACACATGCACATGCTGCTGCATATCAAATATGTATGCTAATGCCGGCATTTTAAACAAGTTCAACGGAAAGTTACCAAGGAGCTCACGAATTTGGTACTATGAGTCGGAATACCAGTGCCCTTGGGTGCTTTAATTGGCAATTGCTGTTGCTAAGTACATTTCTATTAAGTGGGGTTTGAAGGGGCA
Organism: Drosophila triauraria; assembly: GCA_014170255.2. Classification (NCBI taxonomy): domain Eukaryota; kingdom Metazoa; phylum Arthropoda; class Insecta; order Diptera; family Drosophilidae; genus Drosophila; species Drosophila triauraria. Next base: position 11,815,614 of record CM024337.1, read on the forward strand.
CCCTTGCTCGATTAAGTTAACAGGGGGAATTTCAATATAAATACTTCAATATAAATATTTCGGCACCTCTTGGGATGATTAATAATAAATATTCTTCACGTGCTCGGATGAGATTAAGTAAATAGTTTGGTAGACACAGACAAACCTGCTTTTAAAGTATTAACTTGGATAAGAAATCATTTTAGTTTTGCTTTTCGAGTTCAGGTTTCTTAAAATAAATGCGGAATTATTTTTAAAAAATTATTTCACGCTCTTGGTTATTCTTACCAACTCATCAACCTTTCCCCCAAAACGTCAACGAGTATAAAAATTTGCTTAATTACACGGGCAGAAAAAAGGAGGCAAGGCATTTGCATAGAAAATGAGCTGGCATTAGCATTAGTGGTTGGCGCTGTACGGCACGCTCGCATCTATGTACAAATTCATTAAATTTGCACTCGTTTTTAATTTATTCGCCAGATAAAAGCAACAGCTGGCCCCCCGAGACGCAGACAGGGGAAAATTAAATATGTTGTAAATAAATCAGCCGGCAGAGTGTATGAATAATGAATGGGACATGTCAACTGCCGGTGTTCTCAATCTTTGGGAGTCTGGGGTCTGCTTTATTTCAGTTTAGTTTTCTTACTTGTGTTGCCTGCCTTTTCCATTCCTTTTTTTCGGGGCTTGTTGCTGCTGCTTCCTCTGTTGTCTGTGGCATCAACTGTGCAAATATTTGTGCAGACCGCAGGGCGAAACAGAATACTTTTAGTTAGACTCGCTGCATAAAATAGTTGCAGCAACAATTTATGCAAATGTTTGAACAATTGCCATGGCAGATTGCGTATACGCTCCGTATCCCGCCACCCCCGGCTCCTTCGATGTTCTGCGGTGGAATTTTCTTTAATTAGTGCAACGAACTGTAGTTTGTACCTCGTGCAGGTGTAATACAATTTCTAGCATAATTTCAGCGGCTGGCGGGACTCATTTGAAAGTTTTGGCAGCGTTAACCACACCAAAGCAACCAAAGCCACCACCAACTGCAACAACAACGAGACAAGCAGTAACAAAACACTACAAACACTGCGGCAAATATAGGTATATTATGCTAGAAATATTTTACTTAATTTGCGAATTGCATCTCTTGTTTTTTCCTTGAGTTTCAGCCAAGGAAGCAACGGAAACAGGGTTGCTTTTTAAGACTTAACCCTAAATTAAACAAAGGATGACAATATTAAAGTTTACCAAATAAATTAAAAACCAAAAAATCATTTAAAATCTTTTAATATATTTCTAAACTTATTTAAAGTGAGTAAATATGTCAGTTGCTGATCAATAACTTGGAACTTATTATTTTTTGTCGGTGCACGGCACAGTGTGTGGCTGTGTGTGAGTGTTGCTGCCATGTTTGACGGACATACACACATACATACAAGGATGTGCCTGCAGCAACATGGCGGCTTTCTTGCGCAAATGTGCAAATATTTCACTTGCAGCGCCTGGAGCTATGCAACACCAATTGCCAAGGCGTTGTTTTTGCAGCTGCCACTAATTAGCGTCTAACGCAGAAGCGGCAGCAATAATAATGTGGCTTTCCCGCCCGACTCGTTAAAAGGACATCCCTTGGCAAGTAAGCCATCGCGTGCCAATTCGTGACTCCTGATCAAGACGCTCAAAATGGGGCCAATAAAAATCACATGAAAGCAGGGCATCAAAATGAAATCTCACCAAATGGCCGTGCATAAAACTCGACAATTTGTTGGTCAAAACTTCTCACTCCCTGGTCAAGTATTTTGCAAAACAATACGCCATTTAACTGTTTCAATTTGAGTTTGGTTGTAAAACTTTCCCTTCTTCACTCTTCACTCGAGTTCCAGTTTTTCCCGGCTCCCTATTTTACGTACATCTCTATATAAATCAGAGAGGGAGAGAGAGTGTGTGTGTGCGTAACCTTTGAACCGGCGGAACAAAATGCTTGAAGGAAAAAATGCTTGCCAAGTTTATTAAAAGTTGCGGCAAGTTGCAGACACAGTGGGACCTAGCTCCCCCTCTGAAAAATGTGGCGAAAGCGGTGAGTTAAGGGAGACAGTGGGTCGTGGGCGTGGCAGGAAGTGAGCGCTGACAGCCAGCAACTGACAAATGCCAACGCTAACTCACTCAACTCCACGCAAAATGAAATAAAAAATTCTGAAAACGGCCACGAGGAGAGATTTCAAGTTTCTTCCATCGCACTTTCTTTTGTTTTTGTTTTTGGTTATTGCTTTCGTTGCTCGTGTTTTGTTTTTCTTTTCATTTTTTTGTTGGCATCATGTTTGAGCGGTTTTTTATTATTATTATCTTTGACCCGACCTGGGATCTTCCATTTGCCCTTTTTTGCATGTTTCTCAATATTTTTATTTATGCTCAAAGTTCTTGGCGCTTTCTTCTGCATCTTATGCGTATGGCTTAGTGTGTGTGCCAGTGTGTTTTTGGGTCAATGTGTTGGTTGTGCACACATATATTCCAAAGATAAATTATAATGTTCGGTTGACCATTAGGTTGCCAGGAATGCAACTTGGATTGGAGGAGCATAAAACGAAACATATTTATTAGGCGCTCTTCTACGAGACAGAATTGGTTCTGGGTATTGCCCGTAAATATTTTTATATTGATGTTCTGAAATACTTTTTGAATAAAAACAAATCAGATATAAACCTATAAAATTTATACAAGTCTTTTAAAACATATAAAACCTTAGGATTCCTTATATATTTTGATCTTAATATCAGAAATTACCCCTTTCTCTAATTATGCTGATATTTAGTTTTCCCCAAGAAAATGTGTTCTTTAAAAATACATTCACCCTTTGGAGAGTTTTTAAAAGTCGCCCCGCTTTGATCAGTTTGTCAAGTGACCCATAAGGAAGCCACCTGCCCAGATTCCAATAAACATCAAACATGACCGACGATTGCAAACAGACCGAAAGTCCGACAATCTGGACTTTTGGCACCAAATGCCGGACTCACAGTTCAACAGGCTTTAGCTCAAGCATCGATAACGAAGCGGCTCCTCTCGATGTCTCTCTGCTCCTCTCGATTTCTCTCCATCTCGCATCTCACATTCTCCGGGCAGCACTTCGCCCCAAAGTCTCCAGAGATGCTGATGACGATGATTCGAGGCTGATGTTGATACGAGTGTGGACGTGGATGTGGATGCTGGTGCTTGTCTGGTTCTCTCTGGCAAAACGGTTCTGATTGAACACAACAATTTTGAAATTGCTAAACACACACGCACACAATCGGAGTGGGGGCGGGGGAAAATGGGAAAATGGGGAAAAAGAGCGAGGCTGGGGTGTAGTGCGCCACTCCACGTTCGTATTACGTGCTGGTGACATTACTGCCGGGACAACGAGAAAGTGAAAAATTTAAAGAGCCCTGCGTACTGGATTCAATCAATTGCCAGAAATTCGCATCTGCTGGCCGGATGCACTGTGGCGAAAAAAGAGTCACATTTTAACATAATTGGTTAAATAATAAATACAAAAAACAAGCAACTGTAACGAGCTGAAAACATAGCAGGTTGCAATGGAAAATATGAAACAAAAACAGTTGCCAGATGTTAAGTGATTATTACAGTATTATTATAGGATTATTATTATAGTTGTATCACAGACTTCTTTGATAATCCCCAAAAAAAAATACGGTTCCCAGATAGTTTTCTTTACCTTTTCCACAGGACTTTAAAACTAAGACTTCTCTGCTGAATTTCTTTAAATTTCTTTAAATTCTCCCATTTATTTACTAACCAATTGCTCAGTCTTAATCTTATAACCCCTTTCTCTCCGTGTACCACTCCCAAATGTTTGGCCTTGTTGTTTGGGGTATGTCTCACATTTCCGGCACATAGCCGTTAAATGATTTTTAGCAAAAATCGTGCGGACATGACACACTCAAGTGGCTACCAATCGGAATCCCAGTCCCAGTCCCAGTCCCAGCCCCCGGCCACATCCTTCTGCTACTCACGGAGCACGTGATTGCTCAGCTCCTGGCCTCCGCCTATCGATGTTGGCGATGACGATGGAGCAGAGATGGATGTACTGAGCCGTGTCGAGTGGCGGCGGGGAGGATGCTCGAGTAATTTCCATTAAGTAAGTGTTTTGGCACTTAAACCTCGACTGCAGTGGCATTGGCTGCGATGGCTGTGATTGCATTAGGCGACAAGTGGCTGCCCGAGTGACAAGTGTTGGGCTCTGAGTTCTGGGTTCAGAGGTCACAGTGACAAAGCGACAAGAGGCCACACTCTTCTTAAAGCCGCTTCCTTGGACTTAAAGCCTTGTGTTACACTAGGAAAAAAGAGGCACCTTTTTTGGAAAAATATAGTTATTATCTAAATAATATTGCTCATTAAAATATATTCCTATTTGAGGCTAAAACGTGTCTAAGATTATTATTTATTTGTCTTCAACTTTACCAGGCATTGATTTGTTCTCTGTGTACCTTCTGGAGGCTGTTTTGTCCTGGTAGTTGGCTCTACCTGAGCTAAAAGTTGTACAAACAACAGCTGGCCGGGACAGCGGCTGTTGGCCTAGGCAACTGGCCACCCACTGCCTCCCATCGTCATCATCATTTGGGTCGTTATATCAATGTATGGCCCTGGACGCACGGCGGCGGGGGTGGTTAACAAAATCTTCGTTTTGAAAATGCCATTTCCGACAATTTCCCGGAAACGGAGCTTCCGCCCAGGGGAGAGTGAGGAAAATGACGGGGGAAATGTTACCGAGAGAAAGTGGCGACTGACGACGATGCTAATGGCGCCATTGTTGTTTTATATATACACTGAAATATATATATATATATAGACATGTTCAGACGGCGACTTCGCCCAGTTGAGATTGGCGGGCTGACGCTCATTAGGCTTCTCAATGACAAGGCCCTAAATCGAAGCTCAGGCTCGTTGGCCTAGCAGTCAAAGGCAGCTGGCCAAAACACCTAGGCAAACTATGAATTTACCTTGGGGCTTTAGTTGGTATGGGGTTAATTCGATATCCAAAATGTAAGCAAATATAATCACTATAGATCCTCATCTAAATTCCAAAATACCCCTTAACCTACAGGGTAAAATGAAAATCAAGCAAGCCCTAACTCAAATCCAAAGTGTGGATCATTTCTTAGTGACCAATTCCCACAGTCGTTGATTTAGTTTGTTTAGAACCCAGAGAGAGAGGTAGGTTCCTGGAAAATCAGTTTGGATGAGCTGCTTCTCGAGTGTGTGGAGCTGGATTTTCTGGGAATTTCCTCGATACGTTTAAAATTGATTTGACTTCCTTCCTACCTTGGGTTATATGTAAATATTCGTCTCGTAATTATTTACATATTCAGTGGGCTTGTGCATCCTGATTAGATTGATTGATTGGGCCTCATTTGCATGATATTTCTGGTTGCCAGTTGCAGCACCTGCCGACTCCTGAGATTCACCTGCCCACGTTGGCTTCTGATTGCTCAACCGTTGTTCATGAAGTGGCTGGCTTTTCATCTGGCTTTCAGCCTGCTCCACTTGCTTTCTGCCACTGGTTTTTAGCTTTTGCTTTGTTTCTTTTTCGACTTCTTGTTTCTTGTTTCAAACCGGAGCTGCCTGCCCCTGGGCTTATTGGGTCAAGCGGCCTGGCCACAGAAATGTGTAGCGAGCGACAACAATTGTTTTATAACCGACCTCCCACCCCCTACCGGGTCATCAACTGCTACTGTGGCCTTCGGATGTATGCAGAGAAAAAAAATGGGAATCGAAATAAATAATATGCCTGCTGATCCATTTACAAAAATTATGGAAATATTAATAAGGAATAAATTTAACAAAATTCTCTTCTGTAATAAGTTTACTGAGGCTTTCTCACATTTCTCGACACTATGTTTTTTTCGGTGTGGTATGTAAGGTTCCTTCAGTGGAAAATCAAGTTCATTTCTGTGCAGTCTGCCGTGCCTGTGCCTTTGTGGAGGAGGCATGGACTCAGACTTGGACTGGGACTCGGACTCGAAGTCAGGGCTGTGTCAACAGCGGCCACAATAGGTACTCATTTGTAGTGAAATTTTGGTCAACAAGGCGTGACCTTGCTCCGTTTTCTCCCCCTTTCCACAGTGTCTGTGTGTGTGTGCGTGGGTGGGGGAGAAAATTGCTTTTATATTACTTGGAGGAGCACTCTGTTGGGTACCCCCTTCCTGACTTTCGGCCCATGTGTCATTATGTAGCGCACACATTGTTGCAGCGCCTGCTGTGCTCTTACACTTCCGTTCTGGCAGCTGCAGACACGCCCCAGAACCCCTCAGCTCAACGCTTTTCCTAACCTTTCGGGGTCAGTCGTCTTCGCACGCAGTTTCCCGGCCGAGTTCTTGTCTTGTCATTGTTTGTTTAATTTTGTATGCCGGATATCCCAGCGTGTTTTTGCCATTGTCCTGCTGTCAACGAAATGCCAGCAACAATAACAGTAACATAAAGTGTGGGCGTGGCCACTCCCCTCCGAGAGGCCTCGTCCTGGCGCCCTTCCATCAATGTTTATGCCGCTGACAACAAAAGAAATTAAATTGCCAACACTGAAATTCAATTGTATCCTCCTCTCCGAGCCTCACTCAAAAATGCCTCAAAGTTCTCCAGCTCCCCCACCGGCCGAGGAGGTGGGAAATGACGACATCTTGAATGGTTATTGCCGCTGACTTATTGGAACATTGATTTTCCCTTTGTTTGGTTGAGGCCCCGACCGGGACGGCCCCCCAATTGTAGGAAGTAAACATTTTCGGCGCTTTCAATTTATTAAAAGGCGCGTGAGGCAGCCATAAAAAGGTCAATGATTATTATGCCTTTCATGCAAAATAGCAGACAGTGTCCAAAAATAGTCACGGGGACCGGGAAAGTACACAGAGAATAATTTCTGGAAAGATCAAAGGGAATTTCAATATCCCTTAAAGGACTATAGCCTTGGGGATATAGTTTTATATTAAAAAGATCTTAGTTATACTTATGGACTTGGGCAGTTGCAAGAGTTTTGTTTATGAGAAATCAAATATTTATATATAGCCAATACTATGGAACCTTATTGTATTTTAAATAAATGTTCATCTTCTAAAAATCATAAATCAATATTATCATTAATATTTCTTTGTTTTAAGTACGACAACATAGTAATTTGTAGTATTTAATACCATTAAAATAATTCTCTATGTGCATCAATTTGTTTGGTTTCGATATTGAGCGAGTCTTGGAAGTAATAGGTTCGGTTCCCCCCAAGTTGATGGAGTTCTTGCGGTGCTTCATGCTGATGAAAGGGAAACTCGGCTGAGTAGGCCACCGTTTCTTGATAGTTCAGTTCATCGCTACCACCTTAATATGGAAATTTAATTCGCCAGTCAGGCAGTGTGCGCTGCTCTTCCTGGCCATAAATCAACATTTAACACAACCTGAACATCCGCCCGTTGTTTGCCCAACATATTCAATTTTTTAACCATTTCCATTTCCACTTTTTTTCATACGGCTTGCCATTTTCCATTAAAGCCTACTTTGCAGCGCTTTAACTGCAATTAAAACCATTAAAATCGGGCATAATTAAAAAATGTTGCCCACTTTATGACGCATTAATATATTTGCATATAGCCTTTCCTTTTTTTTTTGCCATAAGTCTCCCCCAATCCCCTGCCTCGGCGGCGTTGATCTCTGATGGTTAATTTATTTATTGAAACAAACAACAAAGCCAGACGATTAACCGCGTACACAAACAAAATCAATTGCGACTTTAAATGAATATTCAGTGGTAAATTTTTAATGTAAAGTGGTTAATATATCATTTTTTATTTATGATGTAAGCATTTGATTTACAAAATATTATTTTTGTATTTTATTTTAGGTTTGCTTTAGCTTAAAATAGTAAAATATAATTTTTGATATGATTAGACTTTGCCGCGTGCTTTGCATAGTTTCAAGCGCTATAGAGTGCTAACTCTGAAATTAAGACAAAGGTAGGCCATACTTTGAACCAAATGACAGCCGATCAAACATTATGATACTTAGAATTAAAAATACAAATTTTAAAGATTTTTCTTCTGTGCAGAATGGAAGCGAGAATTTGGGCCAAATTCAGAAAGGGCCAGGAGCGCGTTGTTTTGAAACATGTCACATTTGCATTCCGCCTGCGAGTGTCTCATTGTCCAACTGCCATCTAATTCAAATTCTGATTCGGTCTCTATGTGCCAGAGATGCACTCGCCAGATGCAGTTGCAGTTGCATTCGATTACAGCCAGCGTATAATTGTGCAACGCTAATCAAAGCGCAATCGCACTTAGGCCGGCGGGCGAATCGATTAACATGCCAAGGATGCATTTCGAGATACATTTGTATCTGCGGGGACAATGCAGCATTACATATTATGGCCATTACCATTACAATGTTCGCCTCGGAATGCCGGGCAACCAATCATCTAATTGCTACTCGGGACTCAACAAAAACCTGTTCCATTCTCTGCATTGGCAACGTCTTTAATTGATACCAAGGTAACGCATAAATATCTCTCGGGAAGCCTACATAGACGACAAAGATACAAAGGTAGTGCCTCCAAGGCTGAATACATTCCGCAGCAACCGGAAATTGTCAGAGTTCTATGGAGCAAAAAGGTGGAAAAAAATATTGGGAACACTGAAATTAATTACAATTTTATCTAATTAACAGTTAATGAAGTAAATTGATACTATAAAGCGTTTGTTTTGATAATAAAGTAATTGTATTTAAATAATATATGGAATTGTGTTAATGTTATATGTAGAACTATTCTGAATTATTTCTGTAAAAAATCTTAACAAAGCTAGAATCTTAATAAAGTTAGCACTTTTTTCGTAAATAAAAATATAGATCAGTTCCCTTTTTAGAAACTGGCGAATATTAAGCTAAGAAGTCTCTCAAGGAATCGCCGTTTTCGTCCAGTGCAGAACATCCCCACTGGCGACAGTCGGTATGTGTGAGGGAATTATTATCTCGTACTTGCCCATGTCAAAGAAAATTTGCATTTTTCGGTCTGACAAAGGACCCAGGACGCAGAACGCAGGACGATGCAGAAAGGTCTCTCTGTGGTGCGATGTCATCGCGTGTTCGTCGCTACAACTACGAACTGCGAACTACGAACTACTAGGAGCTACATCGAATACCAAATTGTCTGCCACAATGGACCGACAAGGTGCTAGATTGCAAGTGCGAGACCGCTTTAAATAGAGCAACAATGTGTGCAATGGCAATGGGACTAAAACTGAGGCTGAGACTGAAACTGAGACGAGAGCTGCCAGCAAAAGTGACACGGAACTCAGATACGAGCTGAAACCTTGCAAATGTGCAGGCGAAACATCGAGGGCATTCGCCAAGGATGATATATGATTGGCTTTTTAATTACAGTACTTTCCTTTGAGAGCAGCAGATAAATATTTTGCGAAACCGATGTAGTGTGGTTTCTGAAATTGGGCTTTAATGGAATTTCTATTGGAAAATTGTCAAGAATTTCCCAATAAATCAAGAGTAGTGTGTCTGTAAAGGTTACGAAGAATTTCTTTCAATCAGTTTCAATTTATTTTGTGGGTTAATTTGACAAGAAGGTTCTTGGTAGCCACAAAGGCAATTATTGTATAATTACCAAAATACCCATCTTGGCCTCATTTTCCATATTTCTAAAATAAGGAAATTAATATATATCAAATTTAAGATATTTTCTTATGTTAACCCACACATTTTGAGTTCCTTGCTGTGTTCTTTAACGCTTTGTTAATCCCCAGCGGCACCTTTCACTGAATTAATTAATTAGACAAGTGTTCTAATCGCTTGTCCCTGCGGATAATTTAACCGTGTTCGAGTACACGGCCTTGAGTCCGCCGTAAAACCGGAGTAGCGTTTATTGCTCTCGGCAGACGAAACACAACAATATAGAACACGCCCATATGGTGCTCCGTTCAAGTCCCGAACAAAAATCGTACCCATTTAATTGTGCGGTTTCTCAGCCATTTTTATGTGTTTTAATTTTCATTGGAGCACTAAAAACTTGTCAGCGTCGTCAATGTCAGGGTGTTGTGCCGTTTGCAGGGGGAGAAACTGGAGCAGAGGGGCATCTTGAGGAGGCCAATAAACACTTTTATAAAATTCTCAAATCGCACGTGTTGCGTTTGTCAAGGGGTTGGAAGTGGCAGTGGCAGTGGCAGTGGCAGTGGCAGGGGAAGTGGAGTTTCCTCGACATGGAGACATACAATACTATAAAACTGCTAAGTGCATGGGCATGTTGTTGTGGCATATAGCTCCATTCGGATCCAGGAATACCGTATATATATGCATTAATCGAGGTGTGCTAGCTGCATGCTGGCCATAAAAACCAAGTGGTGAGTGGATGCACTCGGAAAATGAAATTCACTAAATTAGGATAGTAAAATAAATAGCTAACAGGGAAACCTTTATTTGGGAATATTTATTTTAGAAACAAGTTAACTTCACTCTGATTAAATCGAGGCATGCAACGAAATAAGCTCAATCAGATATATTGAATAGATATTTCCAGAGGTCATCTCTTCATGAACTGTAGCTGATAAGAACATTAATTAATAATATTCCCCTGGAGCTGCAACTAGCTATTATTGGTAACTAGAAGGAAATTTACTAGGCAGTACCTTCGTTTCTTGTCTCATGAAAACAAAGTTCCTTCCATAAAAAGATTCGATTATTTTATAAAATCCCCTCAAGTATAAGATTTTCCCAGTGTCGAATGCAATTCGTTGTGGAAATGAAGACGGCATCGATAAGCTGCCAGAAGCAGTGCAGCGCGTGTGCCACATAAAAATGGCATTTTGACATGGCCACCGGCGAACGGGTTACCATAGGGGGCCGGCGGCTTTCGAAGGGGCTGCCTAATGAGCATTATGAATGCTTGCCATGATGTCATTGCACTTGAGTGGATCTAGTTGTGTTTTTCCCCTTTTGATGAGGGCGGGGGTAACCTTCGCACTCACACCCCTCGCTCACACACTCGCAACAGTCTTACAAAGCACGGGACATTGAATGGGGCAGCATTTGTTGCATGCTTGTGACGCGACGCGGCGGGGGTGGCAAAAAGTAATTGCAACTTAAATAAACAAAACGCCAGAGCAGCGACCGCAGGGCGGAGAGCCAACAGTAGCCGTAACGGGTTAAGTGGCCGCATCCTCCAGTCTCGTCCCGAAAGGGTTAAGCACATGCTCTATGTACGAGAGGAGTAACATACATGAGGCTGAAGGGCCAGCCTGCCACTTGTGCACAGCCTCATTAGCAGGAACAAAAACTCAAAGAACTCACAAAGAACTCACTTTGTTCTCGTTAAATGAAACTCCGCTTTTTTTCGGTTTGTTTGCTTGCTCGCCAGTTTTTGTGTTTAGATGATTTGTTATTGTTTATCATATTGGCTTTGGTTATGTTGCTGGAAAGGAGGGTAAAGCACGGGATTTTCCATGGATAAACAGATAGGAAAATTAAAGGAATTAAGCTGGGGAAATATATTTTTTATTTTTTCACCAGTATCATGTGTTGGATAACCTATTTGTTATTTACGGTACCTTATATCATTTTATGATTCAAATAAAATATATAGAAGACATTTTTATTAAATTTTAAATTCGGAACTTTGTAAACACTTATAAAAAATAATATATCTGGAAAGGTGCTGTGGATGGTATTTTCCATTGGTAAACCTATTGAAACAAGACAACTTTGGAATATTACAGGAACTATGCTAAAAAAAAGGTTTCTTAAAGCGTATTTTTTTATTTTAAATTATCATAATGTTTTTGATAACTTTGATATTATTTTTTGATTAAAATAACATTTTTAAAAGCAATTATTATTAAAAAATAATAATAATAATCGATCCTGAAAAGCCTAAAGTCTGTATAATTATAAATAAATAAATAATATCTTTGCTCTCATGTTTTTCCCTTGTGTCGACTGCTTCCAGCAACATGTTGCTTACGTTCCAGCAGCGCCTGCAACATGTTGCCACCGGCACTTCCAGCGTGCTAATTTTGGAAGCCCTAACGCTCGCTGTGTCTTTCGGGGTGTGTTCTTGGGGACGTCCTTATGATTCCTCAGTCGACTGTCAACTTGTCGTAGGCGCGGATTGTCGCTCCCAGGGAGAAACACGAGACGAGTTTAGTTTAATTTCGGGTTTTCGTATCGGTTTTCGGGTTCGTTTCTGCGCGTTGTTTACATGCCAAAATACAAGCGGTTCGGCGGGGGGACAGCTGACCCATATAACATTTATATTAAATTGTACAACAACTAAAGCGTGTTTGTTATTATTCATTCCGCCTTGCAGCGCACTTCCGGTGGAAAGCGGAAAACAGCTGGACACACGAGCCGTTAAGCGAGTGAGCGAGCGCGAAGTGAGGCACCAAATGGATTCCCTCTAAAAACTGGAGCAAAAATTGAAAGGGAAAAAGATCAGTGGAAAACATCTTCGGCCAGCAATTAATGGGCGGAAATTTAAATGTATAAACAATCAGCAAAATGTGCAAATTCGTCGAGTGCCAATCGAGGGCCAGCCTGAGTGAAAGTGAAAAACAGCGGAGCGCGGAAATTATTAATTATCCGGCTGCTTATTAGCGCGCTCTTCCCAGAGGCAGCGCCCAGCCAGACACTTTGTTTATGGGCCAATTTGCCAACGCGCAAATAGAACCCAAAACCGCTGCCAGTCGGGCATAAATAATTTGCATATTTCCCCAAAGACCCATCCCCATTTCCATCTTCTCCATCTTCCCCTCTAAAACCCCCCTAAAAATACAACACACAGAACAGACAGTGCGGCGTGCGAAGCTGAAGTGTTTATTAAATTGTCTTGGCCGCCGCAAATGCAAGACATTTGCCCGCCCCTCGAAATGCTGGAACTGCAGCTCCGCGGAGATTTGTCAGCCGCTGCCGCCGCCGCCGACGAAGCCTCGGGCGGAGCCATCCACGAGATGCGACACCAACATCGGCAGAGCCGGAGAGCACCAGACTGCCGGATAATTCCAACCGGATTCGGATTCCTGCTGCTGCTCCTTGCCGTTCTGCTGCTGAGCATGGGTGAGTCCCCTCGATTTGTTTAGTCTAATTTTAATGCCAATGATAATGTTTACCGAGCGCAAGTAGCAAACATCAAAGTTTCCGACTTCGAAAGCCATCAAACATATGGCAAGAGCGCATGCAAAAATGTTTCAAAATTATGCCTTAAATCACGCGAATATTGGAACATTTTTAGGTCATAAAAATATGTAATGAGCTAGCTGTTCCAGGTAGTTATCAGAAACAGTTGAATTATAATTATAATTTAGTAAAAAATCTCATCAACAAACTAAAGAAAACTAATTGTGAAAACGTACTTTTCTCAAAATATATTTTTGATTCCGATTTGGTATACAAATTCAATGTTTTCCAAAGGTACTGAAATAACGAATTTTATTATTATAAATGTTGAATTGATTTCTTTAAATCTACTTTAATTCTATAGATATTCCTATAGTCAGTGCCCTGGAATATAGTTATATTCCTATCAATAAACCTCAAGACATTCTCCTTTACTATTTATCAAACCCAAAAAGTTCGACACTATTGGAACGCACTTTAAGAGTTTCATTTGTTCAATTTAATGAAGTATTTGTCGGGTTTCCCCGCAGTCACCAGCTCTTACCCGGGCTGTCATCCCTTTTCAAGTGGTATCTGGGCATCTGGGAGGCAGGACCAACACACTGTCAACCACACTCAACCCCTAACTCAATTGACTGCTCCACTTCGCTTCCAATTTTTTTTTTTGCCAAGTCCGCCGATGCGGCTGCTCAATTAAGTGCCTCCAAATGTGACTGCAAACTCTAACTTTAAGCCTCTCTCCACTGAAATGGGGAATTAGAAGAGAACCGGAAATATATATTCTCGTATATATGTACACCGCGAATTAAAGTGGAGAATAGTTTGTGCTTAAATATAAATTTTCTCTTGATAAGTATTTTTTCTGAAATATATACGCTTAGAACATAAATCATATTTTTAAAATTATTAAATACCTCAAAAACCAGAAAAATAGCAAACAGAAAATATATTTTCAAGAAATAGAAAAAATAATTATTTTTTTCTTAAAAACTAGATCGATTTAATTTCACCAAATGCAATTAGCCTTTTTCCGAGTGTAGATCCAAACAATCGATACTTGAAATGACATTCGGAACAACACTTTGGCATAATAAAATACAAATAAAATGGGGCACAATTGATTGACGAAGTGGCAAAGATCTGGAGAGTGTAGAGTGCGGAGAGTGGCAGCGTGGCAGAGAGCCGGGCAATAAAAGGGATTGACAGCCAGTTTAGCAGCGATATCTAAGCGGTGGCGAGGTGTCAGACCGGCAGACAAAAGGGGTAAGGGCACCGATACGGGAACGGGATCCACTCGACTGGCTGTCAATGACAATCAGCAGCGGAATCAGATCCGCACACAGAACACACTCAACTCCAATCTACACCACTCCATCCTACGGCAGCGGCGCTAATGCCGATTCTGGGTGCTTGTAAAAACTTTTTAATGACCCCCGGCTGCCGTGTCGTCGCCATGGCCACAAAACTGAACACTATGCTCCCTCGGAATCGAACCGATTCGAACGGAGGCGACCTGAATAGAATGGCATCCAAAGCCACAGGAGGATGACTGAAGAAGCGTTGGATCGGGGGAATGGCGAAGTGGAGGAGCCATCGGCACTTGCCAAAGCAAATCTGTGTTAGGCTGTTGCTCCACTACTCGGCTGCTAATGAACAGCTTAAGCAGCGCATTTCATTGGTGCAATCGGTGATGCTCTGCTGTTCTGGCTTATATTTTTAAGCCCCTTATTTTGCACACTTTTAGTGTGTAAATAAGTAAATACAGATATTCCTAAGATATAGCTTTTAGTTATTCAAAGTAATTAAAGAGTGGATTTGTGGCCTTAGATTTATGCTTGTCCAGGCTTTCGTTTATTGTTGAATACTTTAGAATTTTATCACTGAATTTAGTTGAAGCTTTAGCTTGTCTTGAGAGCTGTCTGTATAAAATTATAAAAATGTTTAAGCAGACTTTAAGATTAACCTTTAGACCTTAGATTACAAGTATATGCCAAAGTTTGGTTTATGTAAGAAAACTATGCACTAAAATTGATTAGTTTTCTTTAAGACAGTGTTTTATAAATACATATTAATAAATTTAGAACAAGAAAAAGCGTAAATTCTAAATTAAAAGGCTAAGATAACACTGTCCTCATCGATTTTAAGAGCTCCTTCGAATCGAGCCGAATTTATTTCAGAATGAATTAGTGACACAGAGTCCGAAACTGCGGCATCTCCGTTTGGAGTGCATTTTTCGGCAGCCGCGGACGAGGGGGGTTGCGATGAAAACAGCGCCGACGGAGATTTGTGCGCCGTGATCCGTGACCCTTTCGGAGGGCGTTGTTGTAGGTCTCTCTGGCACTCCACTCGAATGCTCTGGCGGGGAAGTGCATCGGCGGATGCGGAAGCGAAATCGGAACCAGATTCCGAGGCATCAGCGCTTTATTAGACGCCTTGCTAATGGATGGGGTCGGGTTAATGGGCTGGGGTTAGCGGCAAAGTGGTGTATTAGTAAAAGTGAATTAGAACTCGAAATGGGCAACCATTGTTCTGATCGACGACGGTCCCCAAAAGAAGTGCGCCCATAAATCAGGCCATCGAGAGCAGTGCGGATTAGTAATAAATTTGATTTGAAACTGCCACTGGCACTTCATGGTCCGCTGACTGTGTCAGCTCTCGCTCCCAAAATCAACTTTATACTCCACCCGAAAGTGCATAATAATCAGGGACACAATCCCATAAATCCCAAAGCCCACTCGCATTCGTAATCAATTTCGGCATTTGCTCAATAATAACAACGAAATCCAACTCAACTATAATTTTGACATTCGCTCGGATGCATCGAAATAAAAATACGTAATTTGTGCTGGGCAAATCGAATCTCTGATAGTTGCATTTCAATTGGATTTATGACGACTTTAAAATACTCAGTGTCTAGCATGAGGTATGTTGGTTTTCCATTTTACAATTAGTAATTTGTAATTAAATGTGGAATTTGGTGGTCAATAACTTAATAGATAATGCTATACGTTACCTTGCTTAAAAGATAGTAGTTTATATTCTTGTTAAATCAGACACTGTATGCCCAATATGCCCTCTCAGGCTCAAAACCGCATAGATTCTTTTTGGTTTCATCATTGAAATATTAATTGCTAAATAATATTGACAGGCGGCAAACAAATTACAAATAAAATATGTAAATTTTATGTGGTTCTGCTCTCAGATATTTGTGTGTAAACGTCAGCGGCATATATATGAGTGGGCGTGCCAGTGCCTACATTTTCGGCCACCGAGCAATTACGCCAGTCACGCAAAAATTGCCAAAAGGTAAATCGAATCGGGGCTTTTTGCGGGGGCAGACTTAGGAGCCGCCGCCTGTGTTTGAATATTATTAATGCAATTTGTAATTATTTGTTTTGGGACGCCATAGCTGCCATATATGTTATACCATCTGTGTGTGCGTGTTTGTTTGCTTATTTGTTTGCTTGCCACAGCCATAAAATGCAATTATCGCGCACAAAGAACAAAGCAGAGTGCAGGGCAAGTGCACCTCTTACTATAAACCCTCGCCGACTCCCAGGCCCGAGGATATACATATATATATATAAAGAGATACGTATATACCACCCCGAAAAACCGAGAGTGTCAGTGAGAGTTTTAGGAAAGCTGCAAAAGTTGTCGCCAGCATCGCAGCATTTGGCATTTTTGCCTCGCATTTTCGCATTTGCGTTGCCATAATTAACTTATTTTGTACATTAGCAGCAGATTTTGTTTATTAACGCATGTGCGCTTGCTTTCGGTAATGCGATACCGTTCACCCACCCTTCGAAGCTCGGCGAGTCCTCGAACCGCTCGGGTCTTTAATGTCCTCGGAACAGGGGACACAGGGACCACGGGGCGTATACTTATCTTTTGGCATTGCGAAGCGAGTTTATTTGTTTTCTGCTTGTGGTTTTTGGGGCGGTCGGTGGGTCGATGCTTGGCCGGGGCTTGGCATTTTGTGCGGCTGCTGCCGCATAATTTATTTATCATTAGCAAAATTTGGCAAGCACTGGAATGCTTTCCCCAGTTGCCCCAGTTGTTCCCCCACCGCCGCAAGATGTTGTGTATTTGGCTAAATAGTTGAAATAATTAGGCTCATTAGAGGTTTTGTAGGTTTCTGCTGGCTGGCTGGCTGGCTGGGTCTCTGGCGGAGTGTTGGCTTGATTGACAAGTGCAAATTGGTATTAATGCACAAGTTCGAGGAACTTCAAAAGCCGCAGGCCCAAAAAGTAGAGAGCTTGTGTTCAATTTTGCCAATTAAACTGGAGTTAGCTTGAAATTATTGACAAAGTTGAGCAAGAATAATTTGCGTGGCTTTGTAATTATTATTTGATTTGACAAAATACTAACCCCATTGCTAACTTTTCAGATATTAAGGCAAAAGCTTAAACTATCTCTGCAATATAAATGAAATATGAATTTAAATGCAAGCTATGTAGATATATTCTTTACCATTTCAATCCTATGCCATCGAGTCCTGATGCGCTATTTATGCGGAAAAGCGACTTTCCCGATATTTAAACTCCATCTGGCAATAGTTCACGTTTAATTAAGCAACGTTGCCAAAAAATAACTGGAACAAATCACGACGACAAAATCGCAACTGGCGCACCCCAAAAATACCACCGTTTTTGTTGCAGATTTTCGTATATTTCTGGCCGTGCCTCTCCCCCGGAATAACAAAAAACAAAAACTTGTTGTTCGCCGAGTCCAAGTGGAAACTGTGTGCGAAATGCAACAGCCGCAACAAAAACGACATAAACTTTTAACAATTGCAAAACCAAATAAACAAAACGTAGGGCGAAACAAAGGACGGGCACTAAAAACTGCTGCAGGCTATAAATCTGCAATGGGTGGTGTTGAGCGGCTGCTTGCTTGGATGGGGGTGTGCGTCCTGGTGGGGGTGGACTTTGGGGTTGTAGCGAAACTGCCGTTAGGGCATTTGCACAGACCCATTCACACACAAACACTCACACATTACGGCGAGTGCGCCTGCTGCGTAAATAACTAATAAGGCTCGGGGATAAATTTCAAGTGCAATTTTGTGAGCATCGTAACCAAATACAACTCGAAACAAAACAGCACAAAAACCTACGGCCGCCGGCTGCTGGCAGGACTGCTCGCACACAAAAGTTAAGCGTACTCGTGCTTGTATACACAGAAAACAATAATGATCAAATAAATATCAGTACAAATCGGATGAAAGAAAAATAATGTTTTTGGAAAAATAGGAATGCTTTAAAATCATGTAAAGTATCTTGAGAGCCTAAGACAGCATTATTTGAGTTTGATTTCAGGAAAGTAACGGGCTATATTTAAATAAAATATTTGTAGGCTATGTCAAAATATTTCTTAAGTATAGAATTAATTTTTGAAAATTTCCCAAAGCTTTAGAATATTTATTTCTGTAAATTTTATTTTATTATGATATATTCTCTAAATTCTTAACTGGTTATTTGAGGAGCAGTTTTTATTTAATAATTTAACTGAGAGTCCTGGTATATAAAGGAAATTTATGTAATATTTATATTAAACTTTATATTTTATCTGTATATTTTAAAAAGTCTTAAAACGCCGCATTATTCAAACAATAATTCCAATATTTCCCAGTGTATATCTGCGTTTTGTGTGCAGCACGTTTCTATGACTTAATTAAAATTATGAATGTTTTTGCTACTGAATCTCTGGCATGACCAAAAACCAAACAGAAATGCTCGATGGAAATGAACATGGAGGGGAGGGTGAAGGGTGGGAAAGGCGGGAAAAGCGGGAAAACGGACAGGATGTCCATGGCAAATGCGCTTTTTGGCGGCGAGAAAATAACAAACAAACATGCAAACAAACAAACTAGTAGCATCAATTTATGCATAAATCAGAAGGCACAAAAACCATGCCAAATTGTAAACATAAAACGAAATGGATATGGCGGACGCCGGGCCCTGATGTCCCCCTTGGATTTACCACACATACACAGACACACATATAGCCCATTGACACCACATTTGTGACTGGGACCCGGGGAGATCTAGTTACCAAAATGAAATTTCCGAATGCCATTGTCGCTTATCGCCCGCTGTCGCTCGCTTCCCGTGGCCCTTAGTCCTGCTTTTGCAAAACGAAAATTGCATTTAAATCAGAGCATAGATTAATTTTCTAATCAAACATAGAGTTTGATGCTAGTTTTCGCGTTCGTCGTAAATTTATTTCACATTTTATCCCGGGTTGACTACTAATTAACGAGATTTTGATATCCACGAACGAACGCAGCCAGGATCAAAGGCAGGCAGGCATGGCAGGTGATTGCTACGTCGGCGAAAGGAAGTGGCAACAAACGACTTTTTGAAAGACCAGACAAACTGTTGGCTCGCAAAATTGATACCAGAAGCGATATAGGAAAAAATAGCCGAAAACACAGAAATATGAAAGAAAAAAGGCTTTTGCAAAAATGGCTTTTGCAAAAAAGAAAACAACTAACGTAGTTGCGTGAATTCGCGTTGCCATGAAAGAGAAGAAAAACAATTTTTATCTGAGATGGAAAATGGCAAACTATCGAAGTAGAAATACCTCGCAAGACGCAAGAAGTAAATAAAATAAAATATTTAGGGGTTTCTTTAAAAATTTACATATATTTTGAAATATTAAACTTTATTGTATGATCCCTGAATAGTTTTAAAATAAAGTGTAGCCCCAAATAAATTAAAACTGAATTTATAAATTTATTCAAGTTCATTTGGAACTCAACTACAACTAAATAAGATTTGAAAAATATTCTTAGAAATCCCATTGAATAGGAAACTATTTAGAGAAAGTAACAATCTCCTTGACTAGAGTTCAGGGTACTCGAAAAGTGCTCGGAGTGAACCGAATCATGGCAGAGGCGATGAATGCCATCCAAGTTTTGGACCTGCAGCCGACGCCGGACATTGGGCCAGTGGGCAATTGGAATGGAATGGACTGAGGACTGAGCACTGGATATGCTATTGGAAATGGAGATGGAGGATGAAACGGGGATGGAGGTGCCGGATCCGGAGGAACGGAATGGCGGCTGGCGGCTGGCGGATAGCACAAACGGTCAAAAGTTCCATTAGTGTCAGGCCATGAATGCTATTTACAAGCAGTTCGCGATGCGGCATGCGAGATAAGCGCTCTGACGCTCCGGCCGGGCCAAATGGAAAAACTGAATGAACAAG
Organism: Drosophila triauraria; assembly: GCA_014170255.2. Classification (NCBI taxonomy): domain Eukaryota; kingdom Metazoa; phylum Arthropoda; class Insecta; order Diptera; family Drosophilidae; genus Drosophila; species Drosophila triauraria. The sequence continues at coordinate 11,835,935 of CM024337.1, forward strand.
AAAAGCGACGGAAAAAATATACTGGCCTCGTGGAGGGAAAGCGGCACAAACAAAACGCACTAGGCGAAGCGCAAAAAAAAATATATAAGATGAGAGAATTTGCTGAGCTAAAAATCCATTCGGCATCGATGCTGGTGCCGAGATAACAAAATGTTTGCTGCTGCCCAGCCTCAATTGAGTCGTATTCACAGTCGCAATCGCAGCGGTAGTGGCAGTCGCAGTCTTGGGCTTTCCCGCGTTGCGTATACGCCAAGTGAGCAGGGCCGAAGAAGCTTGGAAACAAACTAAATAGAAACGAGCGAGCATATGTGAATGTGAGCACTGTACAAACAATTCTAGAGATCTTGGAGATGAAATAGGATTTTAAAATATAATTAGGAATCAAATTTTGATTAAAAAAAGGAAGTTTCTATATATCATTATTTATAACAGTAATTGTTAATCGTATCTTTTATTAGTTATCCTCGTAAATTAAGTAAATTAATAAAGTGCAAGAGAATCTGCTTTACTAGCTCATCTGAGGGAACAATTTTGATGACGTTCTCCCTTATAATAATAAGAAGTGCCGCTTAAAAATCTTGAATAATTTAAAATATACCAATTTTAATTTCCTCTGTGTACGTTTATGTGCGTGAGGAGTAGAGCGAATGAAAATTGGGGAATCGCAGGGGAGGGCAATAGAATATCCAACTAAGCAACCGAGCGAGCGAGCGAGCGGGCGACTTATGTGCAGTGCAATGTCACCAGGACGAAAATAAAAATAAAAATATAAAAAAGAGCACACCAGCGACATACACATGCATACTTATTTATGTTTTTAGCAGTGGCTGTTTGCTTTAACCCCGCCACCCCTTATCCGGGCATGCCGTCTGCACAATATTTGCACAGTTATCCTTTTTGTTTTATTTGCTTAGCGCTTCTGTGCAAAGCGGAGGATAACGAAAGACTATCACGAGACCAAGGAGTGTCGGGGCAGTGCAAGGATAACCCCGGGCACCCGGAGCCAAAGGGCGGCATTTCGGCACATCATCATCGCCATCATCAACATCATCATCATCCACTCGAGCAGGCAGCCCTCGGATTAATGTTTGTTATTATTTTTTCATTTATCGCATATATTCCTATTGTTTACCCTGTCCAATGTCTGTTTGCAGAGAGCAGACAAGGAGTGTTCTTTCCTTCATTTCTCACAGCTCACACTTTGTTTTGGCTCCTTTGGGGCCAACTTGAGATTGTCGGGATTTTGTTTTTTATAAACCACAGCCGGGAGTGGCGCAAAAGACCCCTAAAAATGTGAACAAAATTGAGTGGCAAAAAGCATATTCGAGCGAGAGATGCCAATTAAATCCTGACAATATTTATTAAGCGATAACAAAAACACTACAAATTATTATTTGATGCCATATCTAGTCTATTTGTTTTTCTTTAATTTATTTATAATTAATGTATGGGTTTAAGGATTAAGATTGCTCATTTAATTCAAATAAACTTTTAACCTATTTCTGAAGTCTTTAAAAGTATTAGATAAAAGGGACTAGTGGGCAAAAACCAATCCTGATACCAATTAATTACTTGTGTTCTTAATTAAGGGCTTCAAACTCGAATTACCAAGCGATTTAGGTCTATAGCAATTTAAATTATTTTACTTTTTTTTCTTGTAATCATTTGATTGGATATTTGATTAAGCGACACATAATTAATTCGTCGTTTATAATTGAATTTAATGATTAAGCAATTAGCAAATGAAAATGTAAAATCCAAATCAAATCCAGCCCCAAACCATTCGCTGGACTCATTTAGTTGCCATAACACACAACAAATTATGGTTTGCGTTTCTATAATCAGCATTTTTCATTTCCTCTGGCGAGGTGTGCCACGCCCCGGACAAAGGGAATTTTAACTAAATTATGTTGCTCCCTTTTGTTTATGCTGATGCCCTCTGGACACGACACGAACGGGTTGGTTTTCAGTTATGTTGGACTCTGAACTGCGGTCTGGGTTGGGCCCGCTGCCCGCCCCGGGGGTCCCAGCCCGCAACTGTGACAAAGGCAGAGTTAAGCACCGTGGCGGAAAAACAAATGCTACTCTATAGCCAACTCTACTTTCAGAACTTTCTATAAGAGCCAGGAATCGTAGACCATAACTAGCATTTTCGGTTTCATTCGAAGCGTTTTTCTTGCTGCTTCTACACTGAAAGAACTATGCACAATTGCTATAAAATCTTTGATTGTCAAAGAAATAATAAAAGAACTTGATGTTATGGATGGATTTATACTTTCGGCAAGGTGAAAATTACAAAGAACAAATATAAAAAAGAAAATGAAAATAATGAAAAATCCCATCAGTTGGATGAGATTTTTGACGACATCTCAGACCTTTATTTTTTTGTACGTGTTTCCTCTTTTTTCCGAAGGGCCGAATGCACTTTTTGCTAGACGTTTTCCAGTTGTTCTTTTTTCCGCCAGGCAATAGTTTTTTCCATGGCATTAGTTTAGTGTTGGGCGTGTGCGGGTTTTTGATTTATGGTTTCGAATTGTGCGAGTTGCGTTTTTTATGTTAATTAAATTGCTGCGGCTCTCGGGATGAACCCGCCTCGGTCGGGATGGGGTTGAATTCCTGCTGAAGTGCATGTTGGGCGAAGCTTGACTAAGTGCACTTGACCACCCCCCTTAGCAGGCGATTCAATCCCAATCCCGGGCAAAAGCAAACCGTAACCGAAACACGAACCGACCGCTCTTTGAACTCGACTGGGCAAATGAACTGCAACCCGCTTATTGTCACTAAATGCTGTTGACCCAGCAGGAAGGCTTGGCTTGGCTTTTGTCGTCCTGTTCTGCTCCCGTTTCTGGTCCCGGCTACCGATCCGAGGAGGAGCTGTGGCAGTTATTAGAAATTCCATTATGCATGTGTATGGGACGCCTATGTGGGCTGTGTCAACACGAGCGGTTGGGATTCAGGACTCCAGACAGGTGACTCGTCACCAGCGTTACACTTACAAAAAATACAATTAATCTGAAAAGAATTTGTACATTATTAGGGGGAAAGTTGAATTAAAAAATATTTATATTTATTAAAATGAAAGTAAAACAAGTGAGAAAGCTACAGTCGAGTGCGACCGACTGTGAGATACCCGTTACCCAAAGTATTGTGCGTGAAATTAAATAGCACACGGACATGGGAAAAACAAAATGTTGACAAATAAAGACAAATTTTGCCAAAAACATGTTGAGCAAAGTTTAAAAGAGACAAATTCTGTACGCATCTGCATTACGAATTAATACTGCGCCCAAAAGCACGCAACACTTTTTTTCGCTACTGCCGTTGTGGCTCAAGATGGTAAGAAACTTAATTGTTTAATATCATATATAACATGTTTATCATCCGATTTTACTCAAATTTTCAGAAAACGTCCGCAAATGCCTACTTATTTATTGTATCTATTAACTTTGAGCCAAAATTTACGAATCTAGCTTATTTAAGTTTTTTTCGTTTTTTGGGGGCGGAAGTGGGCGTGGCCAAATTTTAAAACAAACTTGATCTGCGTGCAACAGATTCCAATGCTGTCACCAAATTTGGTAACTCTAGCTCTTATAGTTTCTGAGATCTGTTGTTTCACACGGACGGACAGACGGACAGACGGACATGGCTAGATCGACTCGGCTAGTTACGCTGATCAAGAATATATATACTTTATAGGGTCGGAGATTTCTCCTTCTGCCTGTTACATACATTCTCGGTTGGCACTAACTTATAATACCCTTGTACCCTATGGGTACCGGGTATAAAAATTGGAGGAAGGCTTACTTTCAAAAAGTAATACTTCAATTCAACCCCCAAGAGCCAAATATGTTAGAAAAACTGTTTACTAAAGTAATGTAAAAATTCGACTCGTGAAATTGGACTTTGCACATCTATAAATAATTTTTTCTCCAAGTGATAGTCCATCCTGCTCAAGTCGTCCCCTCATTTCCAAAAGCCTGCTGCTTCTGGTGAATGATAAATCTTTCAATGAGCTGCCAGCCAGGCAATGAGGACGTTGATAGGAAACCGAAACAGAAACAGAATCAGGATCCTAGGAGTAGGCGAGTGGGAGTGGAAGTGCCTGGTAAACATGCCAGGAAGCTGCAGCAGCAGCAGCGGGACTCAACAATTTCCATTTTGAATGGAAAGCTGCAACAAAAGCCTATTAAATACCGAGACAATGCTACCCACACGTACGCTTGAATGCACATAGATATTACATGCCAGCTGCCCGATGTTTGTTTGAGAGCCTGCCTCCTCCTCCGCCTGTTCCTCTTCGCCATTCCCTGATATGGAAAGCGACTCTGCAAATTATAATGCTGCGATATTCATATTGGGCCGCTCAGGTTCGGCAGCATGTTTGCCTTGTACGCCATTCACGTTTTCGGGATTCAGAGTTCAGAATTCGGGAATCAGCACTCAGGAATTCGGATGAGAAAGCAGCATTTAGGCTGCAATTTCAAACTCCCAACCAATTGAACACGGTTTACGGCAAGCACTCGAAGGAATCAATCAGTTGCAAACTAAAACTATCGAAAACGGCCCCCGAAAACCAATTTGGCACATATTTTCAAGGATCATGTATATATTCACGGAGAATATTCAATGCATGCTTGCATGTTTTCATGAAATTTTGCCAGGCTTAACATAATTTGTATTTCTGATTGAACAAAACTATATTTCTGATAATAAACCAGTCGCATTCCTCATAGGTAACTTTATAATCAGAAAATTAATGATGTGGTTTAGTTTTTGTTTATTTGCTTATACTTTTTATATTTGTACTATTTTTTAATAACTTTTATTATAAAAGTTGTATACACTTTATTATTTTCCATTATAATATTACCATTAAATTTCGAAAATTCACCAGGGGAGACTGTAAAAAATGTCCCAGACCCCGGGGGCGAGGCTGCAAAATGTGGCATCTAACTTTTCAATTTGGCATCTCCTGCGGCTTTCATCGCACCTGACACCCACCAGTCCAATCCCGACCAGTGACGCACTCCGGTCGGATGCCAGATTGGAAAACAATAAACCGAAAAAAAAAAACAAAAGAGGAGGCTGCGGGGAAAATGCGGTGAAAAGAGCGTGAAAAGTGTTTACTCTCCCGGCAGATGGCAGGGCATTTCTCCCAACGTCCAGGGAGCACGACAAAGAAAATGGAAACAAACAAGGGCCGGCTGCATTGATATTTAGCAGGCAGGCAGGTAAATCCCCTCTCCAGAGCCTGGAGAGATCCTAAAAAAAAAAAAAAAAAAAAAATAACCAACCAACAAAAAGATGAAATGAAGAGGGCCAGGTGGGTCCTGTTTCTGGGTTTTTCGCTTTGGTGGCTGCCATGTAAACAAATCGCAAAAGGATAAGGACAAGGCACTTGTAAGCTGGCACTTAGCAAAATCGAACAAATATGTGACTTTTGCACAAACTTTTTACCTTTCCAACTATATCTGGAGTGCGACTGCTAGTGTGCGAGTGAGGGGTGTGTGTGGATTTATAGACATTGTTTGGCTGCTCTTTGTTGCTTTTCCTGGAGAAGTTGTGCACCCGGCTGTGTGCTATGATTTCTTGCTGCTGCACTTCCCACCTAAACACTAACAAGCAAAGTTTTCCCAGCAATAAGCAAGTATTTGCGGTTGCATTTCGCTGCTCCTGCTACGGCCCCTGCTGCTGCTGCTGCTTGGAAAATTCTCAGCGGGCGGGCCCCGGCAACTACACTTTCCAATTTTCAATTGGCAAACAAGCGGAATTTTCGATTTCAGTGTGCAAATATTTATGCGGCTAGCAAGGACTTTAAGGCAGTGCTTAAGTTAAGTTGTGACCTGACAACCAGGTGTTTCCATACCAGGTAAGGTCGTAGAGTTTTGTGGGTATGTTCTGCAAGAAAGAAACTATGCTATGCTACACCAAGTATTCAATATTTTTAATGTAGTATATTTTTCGGCTTGTAAATAGGGTCAGATTTGGGCTTTATTTACTTATTGGGCCAATATTTTGGCTATATTAACAAGCCTAAAAGTATGCTACCTTTTTTTTTCAAAATTTTTTTTTTAATCATACATTTAGGCTTGTTAATAGGGTCAATTTTGGGCTATATTTTCCGATTGGGCCTATATTTTGGGCTGCACTAACAAGCCTAGAAGTATGCTACACTATTTGTTCAATATTTTTTGTAAATAGGGTCAAAAATGAGCTATATAAGCCATAAAGAATGCTACACTATTTTTAGCAATATTTTTGTAGCATACTTTTAGCCTTGTAAGTAGGCACAAATTTTAGCTATATTAACAAGCCTAAAAGTATGCTGCACTATGTACATATTTTTAGTGTAGCATACTTTTAGGCTTGTAAAGAAGCACAAATTTTGGTTATAGTTACAAATTTTGGGCTATATTTACAAGCCGAAAAGTATGGTGGTGAAAATTTGCTTCACTTAAATACACATTTTTAAATTGAATGTTTAAGATATATGCACTCAGTTGACATTAATGTATTAAAACTCAATAAATTTGATTTAAGATCACTCCCTTGTAATTAAATTTCCGTAAACGGTATCTTGTAGTCTTATCTGGAAACTCTTACTTGTGTATATTCTTTTTTTTATAATTTCTTGTTTGCTCGTTGTCCCTGGCCCAGGACACACAGGCAGTTGGCCAATTATGCTGCCAGGCCCCGCTGGTCATTAAGGTCAATGTGCAAGAATTCATTTTACAGCCTGCAAATGGAGTAAATGTTAAAGGGCAACTCAACAGCGGCAGCGGCATTGGCATAATGAAAATCATGCCAATTTTCCATGGCGTTTTCCAGGGAGTAGTCGCCTCGCCGCCGAAGATATCGCCTGATATGCAAACAACTCCCGAAGGTAATGAATTACGCACAGCTGGCATATAGAGGAAAAAATGAAAACAATTTTATTTTATTCGCCTCGCGAGAGATTTACAAGGAACCGAATCCTTGCCTTACATTCCACGGAGCTCCCAGCTCGGGCCGCCCTTCCTTCCGCACAAAAGGGACGCTGCGCTGGGAAAGCCGCAAATTATGTGCCATTATTCTTAAGGGCACAGCCGCATGAAATGTGACCCAAATAAGATATAAAAAATTTTTGAGTGCCTTGTTAGGCTATGTTGGCTTGTAAAACACCAAAACTCCAGGGGGAGAGAGGAACAGAGCCATGGGCCAAGCTCCGGGCGAGAGTGAGAGGCAGTTACCGGGCTGGCGCCTTGAATTATGCTACGCATTTGTTGACAAACGACTCTGAAATGGGCGGTCATAAAGTTGCCGGAAATTGGCGTTGATTGTTTGGTAATTAATAAAAGTTGGCGAGCAAACAGGAAGATTGCCTAAGTAAGTGAAGGTCGCGCTGAGCCTGGGACCTAGAATCCATTAATCTTGGCCACCGTTTTGGCTAAATTATTAAATTTATTAAAGTGTGTGTGCCTGAATGACACTTAAAACGCCGTTTTAGTTTCCGACTAAATCATCACTGGCTTACCAGCGAAATTCAGTTATGAACTGCGTTTATTTGGGCTTACAGGCAACCACCAGCAGTTTTTATCATAATATTTTCAATTCAGTACGATTCGTTTGCACAACTGCCCCTGCAAAATCCCACCGTAATCTATCAGGCTTTCCGATGGTTGAAAAAACATTTATAAATCATTTAAGCACCAAATATGACAATCATTCGACGAGAAACATGAGCAAAAACACGGTAGCTAAGGATTTTTCAGGAAAGCGACATTTTTATCACCCTTAAGGGTGGCTTTATGGCAGAGAAGATTATTTAAATAGAAATTTTAAAAACTTGGTATTATATATATTATAGTAACTGGCTTGAAAAAAATACATACAAAGAAGCAGATGAAAAATGTAGTATTAGGAAAATATTATGCTTCATTACAAATTTATTAGTTTGTTATTGCGTTCGTTAAACAACTTACCTATAAGAAAGCAATCATCAATGATTTATAAGTTTATAAGGTATAGAATAAACAATTTTTGGTTCAAAAGAAGGTTTCCCAGAAATGGAGATTTATGGCCATCGTAGATACCCAAGGTCGAGGGTATCATAAAAAAATGGACCAGCTAAATTGAGTTTTCAGCATATTTGCATGGCGTTTTAAGTATTTGAAGCCCAAACCGATGACAAAAACAAACTGCAGCGCCCGAAAAGCAAGCAATTGCGGTACAGTTAAGCGCCGGATTATGTGTTATCAGTGTCGCCGCCGAGCCAGCTCTCGGACAATATTTCAATAATTTATTAAAACATATACACTAAATTGAAATCCCCAGGCTTTGCATTCGCACGTAATTCCATCAGCGATTTTCCCTCTCTTCTCCGTTTTCCAGAGCTCGTCGAGTGCGCGCTGCGCAATGTCAATTTAATCATCGAGCCTCCGGCGGTGCGACGGGGTCAACACGTGGTGCTGCGGTGCATGTACGACCTGGAGGGGGCACCACTGTACTCGGCCAAGTTCTATCGCGGCCTGCTCGAGTTCTACCGCTACACGCCCGGCGAGTTTCCCAACACGAAGGTCTTTCCCTTCCCCGGCATTCATGTGGACGTAAGTATAATTAACGTATTAAATAAAATATAAGATATTGGTCCGGGACTTGAGAAGATATTAATTCGTTTTATTTTACCTCAAGTTATAAATATATTTCTATTTGAGTTTACAAACTAAAATATCAAGAATATTTCCTTTGTAAAAATGTTAAAATACCCTTGTATTAATAACGACAGGAAAAATAGGACTGCTTCTGAAAAATAGAAAAACATACATTTATTAAAAACACGGAATCGGAATGAATTATATTTTTTTATTCAATATAAGGTATATTTATTTACTTATAAATATAGTATTTCATTTAATTAAGTCTTTTTTTTTATTTTTATTTAATTGGGATCTTTTTTAACTTGTTATTTTATTTATTTTATAATTAAATAGCAAACTAAAAGCCTGAAAAAAGATACCCTTCCTTTCGAGAGTATACCAATGTGAAAAACAAATAAATTGAGCTGAGAGGAATTCGGAATTTACCAAAAGAACAAATCGTTAAAGCATTTTAAGCCTGATGGCTGGCTCCTCGTTTTTTTTTCCTCGCATGGCTCCTGAAAGGACCCGAAACCGGACCGAACCTCACTTTGATGTCCTTAATTGCGCGCACACTGCATTTATTTATATTGTATATTTTAAACTTTCCGCTCATGCATATTCAGTTTGGCAGTTTTATTGTTATTGGCGGTTATTCAAAAAATGCCAGGAGACACCTGGCCTGCCCGGAATGCCGGCTTTTGTGGGCGCTATCAACGCGCGGCGGCGGCTATCTGCGGGAGAAATTTCATTTAAATTTTTGCCTGCTGCGTCTGAGTTTTGTCGCCCACCTGCAAAAACTGCAATCTGCAATCTGTGAAGAGCGACGAGTCCGCAGTGGGCCAGTGGGAGGAGCCTGAGGTTGGAGAATTGAGTCTCGGCTGGGGTAATTCTACTTTGGCTAGATTATTGAAAAAGTTTACCCAGCCGGCGGGCGAGGCGGCGGGGAAGAGGTCCTTGCAATTTCGTTGCTTCGATAAAGTTGCTCCGAATCTGGCTAAATATTTCATCAGGCTATTGAGTTTGTGCCAGCGAGTTTATCATTAGTTTTTTTTCTTCTTTGCACTTCTCCTCTCCTCTTTTTTCTTTTTATTTTTTGTTATTTTTTGTTTTGTCGTCGAAAACTTTTACTTTACCTAGCTGAAGGCAGTTTTTCCTTGTCGCTCTGCTCTGCTGGCTGCTGGCTGCTGGCAGTGCTTGTATTTGTTTGTTTTTAAGCTGTTTTAATAAATTTAAGTGCATTTCTTTGTTGGACTCGATGTCAGATTGCGGACAGCTGAGGGATGGCAGGTGTGGGAGGAGCACTCGATTTATAGTTTTTGGTGGTGCAGCAGCATAATATTAATGCTTTCGAGAAATAATACAAATAAAATACCATCAAAATGTATGCTTCTTGAACTCCTGCCGCATTTCTCTGGGTGCACAGACTTCTACTTCATCCGATAGTTAAGTACAGTATCCGCTTTATTTGCTCAACAGGTTTCCAGCTCGAATGCCACCCAGGTCCTCTTACGCAACGTTGGATTCGGTCTCTCTGGCAACTTTTCATGCGAAGTGACCGCCGATGCCCCGCTCTTCTCGACCGCCACCGCCGTGGACACCATGCAAGTTGTTGGTAAGTCTCAGTCTGAGTCCTGTGTCCCATGTCCAGTGTCCCGAGTCCGGTTCTAAGCTGATTCATCCAAATTGGCCTAAAGTGCGCTTAAAAGCTTCCCGAGAATTCGAGTGAAAGTGAGTGAGTGTATCAGCTATCGGGGCAGCCTTTGACATTATTCTCCTTTGATCGCCGGCCAGCGTTCCGTGGCTAAGTTCTCTGGTTGAGAGAGAAAGTTTTTCGCTTCTTTGGAATTTTGTTTTTGGCCGGGCCAAGGTCACAGCAGCTGTTTCTGCTGGTTGCCAAAGTTTTCCGCTGAAAATTGCGTCATTAACAGGCCATTCCGTCTTCTTGCCAGATAAGCGGGCTGCCGCACTAAGGGGGTCGAGTTCCGTGGCTCAGAACAAGGGTCTGCCTCTCTGGGGTCATTTGGCAGTCTTACCTGTGCCCCACGCATTTCACGGCTTTATGCGTTTTAAATGAGCGTGGTGCGGCGCGCTCAGAATTACGAATTTAATCAGTGTGGCAGGGTCATGAAATCCAATGAGCACCAGTCCGTTTCGGCTTAACAATTATTTGGCTTATGCTTAGCTGGCGGCAGGGGAGAAATCTCTTTAAAACGTGTAGATTTTTATATATTTTCAAGGGAAATTAAAGGTTCTTATAAGAGGGTATATGAGTGCATAAAGTCAGTCTGGGGTTGCCCAGCCATATGGGGCGTATGCGTAATGCGGCCTGAATCGATGGCGCTGCCTCAGCGCTTGTCGAAGTTAATCTTTCTATCCTGCTTGGCCTCAAGCATTCGAGAAATGCGCTCCGACAGCTAAATTCTGCTTTAGTCGCTGATTTTTATGCCACTTGCTGGGCAGGATTTATCCCCTATTTCCCGCGATTTGCCCCGCGCTCATTCCGCAATCCGCAATCCCTCCTCGAGTCCTTAGACTACGAAGGGAAAGCCCGCTGTGTGTGCGTGTGTTTGATTGAGAGCTCGTCTGGGTTAATGGCTCACTGGCTCCCTGGCTCCCTGGCTCACCGGCTCACTGGCTCACTGGCTGCTTGTTGCCCGGCATTAAACATTCAGATGTCTGTCGTCTGGCCTACACAGGAATAAATAAAGTTAGGGTTAAAATATAATTATATAGGCAATATATAGGTAATAAATAAATTGAGATATTCGAAGAAGTCAAAGGGGAACAAGTTTAATGTCTATAATTACTTAGCACCCTATTGTTTCCCGTGTAGCCTTTATTAGATTGGCATTGCCAGCTCTCTCGCCCGGCCACCCGCCGCCAGTTGACTGCTTTACATTTAACGCCGCATTTAGCCCATTTAATTGGCCGCTTTTGCGTAACTAGCATCTGGGGATTAAAGCCTTTGATCGTGCATTTGCTTTAAATTCATGAGGCCAGGCCCGGCCAGGCCGTCAAGGACGCGCCTCTCGACTTATTAAAGTTTCATTAATAGCTGCGGCACTTAATTGGCTGCTCTGCCGGGTCTCGGCCTTGGCTACCTCGGCCCGGTCCTTGGTCCTTGGGACATACATCAATGCTGTTTCGGATAAGCCAGTTGGGAACTGACACACTGACAGCCGCCTCAAATCTCGGGCTTTGTCGGTTACTCTCCGCGCCCTGTATCCTGCGGCTTGCCGGCTCGGTTTCGGCGTTTCGGGCGTCTGGGCGTAGGCTCCCGGGCTTAGGCCTAATGTCGTCGACACTAAAACCCCAATAACTTGCCGGCTAAACAATAAATTACTGCTACCACCAGCTGGCAGAAGCCGTAACCGACACCATATTGTATTTTGGCACAGAGAAAAAATATACTGAAATTAGTGTCATATTGGGATGTCAATTTTCCTGCAAGTCATGTATAATAATGTACACTTTTGTGAAAATTCGTTTTTGGTGAAATAAACCTAATAAATATTTCTCTTTATATAGGCTCAAAGAAAATTGTTTTAGATAGTTCTTCAATTGAATGCAATTTTTCTTAAATTTACCTTTGCTCTCGTAAAGTTTGCAAGATAGTTGTCTGTAGGTATTCATTCTTCCATATCTTCTACATATCTCCTATATGGTGTCCCGAAAACAGCTTGCAACGTTTTCCTCACATTTGCGGAAAGCCTTGAAAGGCAACCCATCTCATCTGCGTAAACTTCCGCTTTAATTTCATCGATTCCCCGCATAGTTTTTCGCAGCCTGATGTTTTATGCAACGAGTCAAAGTCAGCCAGTCTTAGTTGTGCGCACTCATTCGCTTATGCAGCCGCCGCGTCCTCGGTGTAAATAACTCTGAGGTTTAATCGTGTGTTAATGAGCTCAAGTGGCAATCAGATTGCGGCCCAAGGATCCTGAAAGGAGCCGACTGAAAGGAGGCTGCCAGCGTCTCGGCGTCTGCATGGCACATAAAATAAACACTTTGTCCTTGCGGGGCGGGCAATTCAAGGCGCTCAGACGGCGGACGGCAAGGTTATTACAAGGGGGCAAGGGCTGGCAAGCGAGAAGGCTGCTGGTTCTGGTCCCAAAAGTTATGCTAATTCGGGCTTTCATTAAGTCACAGTCCCGCCACCGCCCATCTTCGTCGGCTGGTACGAGTCAAAAGTTTATAGTTGGCAAACATTTGGGCAGCCTAAAGTTTAATAACTTAATGACACGAGTCGAAGCTAAAACCAAGTGCAAAGTAGGCTGGTCAGCTGCTAAATTAAGCCCACCATTCGCCGCTTTACACTGACCCATGTGTTTTAATAAGTCAGGAAAAAAATGCAGAAAATTAATTTTATTTTTAGTTAGAGGAAAAGAAGAATTTTGAGGAAATTCTCTGACACAAAAGTAATAAATAATAATACCTACTCAAGACATTCTTCCTTAAATCAAGCCGATTTTTCGAGCTTTCAGACCAGTGTGCACTCTGAGACTGACCCTCATTAGGGGGAATTTGACAGCAGAGACTCCAGGCCACCGGCAAAGGAATGGCAAAGCCGGCCAAGAAGCATTCGGTGCTAGCCCGCAAAAAGGTCAAAATCTGCAAGGCTAACAGCGCAGGCGGGGGAGGGGTCTTTTGACCGGGTACCGGGGATTGGGGATTGAGGATTAGAAAGCGACCAGGACACAGAAAGTCGCCTAGGGGCGACTCGGGAAAAAGAGCAAAGTTGCCGCCGCCTTTGTCATGGAAATTACTTTCTTCATTAGTTACTTTGTTGCTCTCGCCAGCCGGGTCCTGTGGCACATAGTAGTGGCTCTTGGTGGCGCTCCTGTTGCTGTTGGTGCGGCCGGCTCCGGCTCCGCCTTGGTTGACTTAATTAAAAAGTTAAGCGTAGCGAGAGCGAGCAGCATCTTCGTCCTGTGGTTGTGATTGAAGGGTTCTCCGGGCTCCCGCCTCCACTTATTCGCCCATTAATGTGTCTTGTGTCGGTGGGTCCAGCTAATTGAATTGTCCCGGGCTAAGCCTTTACCTGTTTAAAAAATGAAAGAAGATTCCCAAAATATTATTATTTTTACTATAATAAAATTTTATTTTTGCAGAACTGCCCGACAAGCGTCCTGTGCTGCTGACGGAGCACACGCGCTACGAGCCCGGCGATGTCCTGCGAGCAAACTGCAGCACTCCGCCATCGCGGCCGCGATCCGAGCTTACGTTCACAATCAACAACATGGTGGTGAGTAGTATATACTTCTGTTTTTAACTCAGCTCCGCAATCATTCCCATGAAATATTACCGACCTGCCGGACGGTCTCTTTCAATTTATTTTATGTTTTCGAGGCGAGTGGAAAACAAATCTGACAGCGGGTCAGCGGCTATTTTGTGTGTGCTCAAAGCGCAGCACAGATCCTTTGAAGTGCTTGTCTGTTCTGCTGAGAAATGAACACGAAAATGGGCTAGGACACAAGACTTTAATCAAAAGGGTTCTGGCTTCGTTTCCCCCTCTCTCTGTTTTTGTTTTCGGTTCTTGCTTCTTATATTTTTTTCGTATTTCACCACCACTTGCCTTGGGGGCTCGTCCATCCGTCAACGTGGCGTATGCGCAATTTCACAGCCTGCCAGCGAGCTTGCGGATTGTCATGTGTATTACAATGCATATGAGGCGACCGAGTGGGCTGAGAGGTCCGTCCCATCTGCGCCCGGAATGCTTTGGCACTTAGTAACTCTGAAGTACAGATTTCTATGCGGTCGCAAGAACCAGCCACACCCTTTTATCAAGTCACAGTGCTTTCGAAGTGTCACATCTAAAAATAAAAATAATGCAAATAATTCTCAATAAAAAAAATACACAAAATAATAAATATAAAATGTAGAAAAGAAGAAAGAAGTTGAAAGCACATCATTCATATTTGTAATATATTTTCAAGTAAATTTTATTTTATTTACAATGCGAAAGAAATATTCCTTTGAGTTCCCCTTTCTTATATATTTTTTTCAACAGAATTATTTTATTTTTTGCCATACAAATCCACAATTTATCTGAGATCTTAGCCCTGAAGATCGGGGGCAAGAGTCACAGCTGCGGGCCGACTGTTTCGCCAACTCTCAGCCTGTCAGTCCGTGTGGATTCTCACTTTTGGTTGGTGCTGTCCTGCTGCCATTGTTGTCCTGTGAGCTGTCGGAGTGACGAATTTTTTTCCATTGCATTCTTATGAATATGCATGCCACATGCTCGCTATCTCGTCCTTATTGTTCATATTCCCAGCCCTGCTTATAATTTTGACCCAGGCCCCGATGTCAAGAGCAGTTCAGGTTCAGAATCGGTCAAGGCGAGGCTCCTCTTTTCCGCTCTATTTGCGGTTGAAAAGGGTTCGTGTCTGCACCAGGGACACTCGAAGAGGGAGTCTGTTCAACCTGCATCCTGCATCCAGCATTCACGTGCCTAACAGGTTGCACAAGTTTTTCCCACTCAGCATTCAGCTTTAGCATTCGGTATTCAGCTTTCGGCGGCAACTGCATTAAGTTCCCGCCTGATTTTCGAGCTGCTGCTTTCCATGCCAAGGATGCTGCCTGCAGAGCGGTTAGTAAACTCGTACAGGCCAGGGGTTTAGTTTAGGAGGAATGCATAATTTTCCATCACAAAGGAAGCGATTTGGTTTGCGGCTGGGAAGATATTATGCGGGAACCCGACCAAGAGTGCGTGTATGTGGACTGCATCAGATCTAAATTCATATTGTTATCACCGAACAAAGGTCTTGGCCATGCCCTAAAATAAAACCAGAGTTCAGTGGAGGTCTCCGGTGAAAACTCACTTGATTTGCGCCTGAAATGTACAAAAGAAGCATATTTTTAGTGACTGAAAACATTCACTTTAAGGTATTTAATGTAGTTAAAGCTTATAAATACTATTTTAAATGGGGTTTGCTTTAAAAATTAGTTGAAATGCAGAAAATTTCATTTATGTATAATCAAAAACAGGCTTTGTTGCTATTACCTTATATTAAATTCCTTTGAATTTGCAGAATGCACACAAATATCTCTGAATATAATTATGTTTTCCGAATCTCGGATGCTGATTTCATTATCCCCTTAAAAGCTGTGCTCTCTATTAGCCTTTAAAGGCAGAAGTTTGAGAGCGTTGTCAGGGCCGTTGAAAAATGGCTGCCACATTCCAGAAGCGCACTTGCCAAGCTCGCATTAAACATGATAAATGAATTCAAATCATTTGCACCGCAATAACTCGCTGCCGGAACGAAGATGGGAATGTTCGGGGCGAATATTCAAAGGGGTTGTGTTGCCTGGAAATGAAATGATAGCTTATCGGCAATGCCTCTCGAAATGCCACCGATGCTGTGCGGATGCGGTGTGTGGGTTTAAGGGGGAACTCCCGGCTCCAGCCGGCGCCAGGGGGCTAATGGTGGCCCAAAGGAGCTGCAAGGATATGGAGAGAACTTTTGGCAATGGCAACCAATGGCAGCCAATGGCAGGCAGACAACAAACAGTAAGCAAACGTGGCAGACATTGACTAAAATTGAGTAGAAAACGATACCGCAGGAGGAAGATATATTACAATTGCCGATCACAGGAAACAAATGAATATTTCATGCTGTGCAAATCAACAAGGGGGTTGGGAAAAGACTGAAGAGCGGAAGGACACCCACACACTCACCCAAGCACCTTCGACATTTCCAGCAAAGTTTACGTTAAAAGGTGTGCCGGCAAGGAGCCACAACTTTCTGTTGACAAAAGTTTTTGCGGTAAAATGCCACAGGAGTAATTTGCAAGAGGTCCGGACTCCGAGCCCCAGCGTCCCAGACTTCCAACACCCCAGAAAGTCGACCTTACACACGAACAGCAGCGGTCAAAATAGTAGTAGATGTCCAAACAAATTTTAACTTTATTTAAACTATTCAATTGGATTTTGGTAACCACAGGGGCGAACAGATCTTGGGAAGCGTGATTATGGCTTTCAGCAGAGAAGCTGTGTTTCTTAATAAGTTTTAAATATTTGTTCACTCAGTGATGCCATTGATTTTATCGCAACATTTGAGAGATTATAAATACACCATTTCTAAAATTAAACATTCAATGCTACCTTTTTCACCGGAACTGTACCTCAACATCCGCCCCCCGGTGACATATGTGCCTTCGGTTTGAGACTGCTGCTGGTGTGGCTCCATTTCGGGTTCCTGGCTGCTTCCGCCGCCCTGGGACCCGGGCATTAATCATTCGGCATGTAAATTGCCAATTAATAACTGCTGCATGTCATTTGGCTTCGGCTTAAAAATGCTACGCAGAATTTGCCATCATCGGGGGTTGAATGAACGCTCGCTCGGTTGGCCGAAGGAATTCATCCAGGGGCGGCGCTCTTGCCAAACTTCTAGGCGCATTCGCATTAATGAAGACAAATAGCACTTGAGCCCTGCCAAATTTAGCGGAAAATTGAAAAAAGCTTCGTAGCCGGCAGTTGGCAGCCCTTTGTGCCATAGTTCTCCCTATACCTACGGGCATTCTTGGCAGCAGCAAGCCAGTTACCAGCTACCAGCTACCATCTAGCAGCTACTAGCTACTGGCTACTGGCTGCCATGTACCAGTTACCATTCGCAGTAACGGCCCGAAAGATATTGCAGTGCTATCCACAATTTATTTGTTATTGATACGCTGGCAATGCATTGTGCACACAAACACTCGCACGTACGACAAATTGTGCACTCCGGGTATATGTATTGGATGAAATATAAAATATATTTATTGTATTTTTCCCTAGTCTGGGGAGGGGCAAGAAAAGGAGTCGTCGCCAGAGTACGGATGAACGAGCGCATGGAAATTTATGCCTGCAGTCAAAGTGTCACTGGGAAATGAAATTGGTAAAAGCCCAAATTCCAGATCTTATTCGGTTCGGGTTGCGAGAGATATGTAAAAGTATTTGTCACTACAAGAACTTGAATGTAACCGTAAAAAATTGAAAAAGATGTGATTGAATGGGTTTAAGCCTCTTAACATATATATATTTCGTGATCCATTTGTGAATTCGTTCAGAATATTTAATGTCGAAGTCATGCGTATGAAAATTCAGTTTTATGTGCTTACCTTACGTTCCATCTTAAATTCTTTGACCATTTTCCAGAGCTGAAAACTTGACCCAAATATTTCGATCAGAAAAATGTATATAAACCGAAAACCCAAATTGCTTTTAGTTATTCAGAAGCAGCTGAATATTAAATGTGCACTAAAAAAGTCGCAAATGGCCTCATATCTCAGCAATAAATAAAATATAGCAAGAAGGGGATTACTTGCATGGTTTTTAAGAGAGAGAAGCTCGGAAGATCCAAGGCTAACCATAAAGTAGCTTTATTTCCGGCTTATCTTGAACCCCCTCTACATTAGCTGGAAATTTTTCGAAAAATACTAGGCTAAGCTGCAACACGAGATGCAGCATACGTTCGAGGCCTGAATTCTTCAGAGGTTTCGTGGAGTCCAAGGACACACTACTGGCAAATATCAAAAACATATATAAGTCCCCATGTATGCACAAGGCCCAGGAAAATAAAGAAAACTGGCAAGAAAAATACGGAAACGGAGGGAGAACTTTGCTGCTTAAACATCTGCTTTTTGGCATGCACATGCGTATGGGGAAAAATTATTTATCAAAGCGCAAATCCTTTCGCACACACACACACATTTGTACAGAGAGAAAGGAGAAAGAGATTCGGAGATGGCGACTGGCAGATTCTCCTATGGCAACAATTTTACAGTGAATTGCACTAAATAACTGCCATTAAGCATAAAAGCTGTTCTCGCATGAAGGAGCTGCTGGCAGCATTTAAGCCAAATGCAAGTTTAAGCATCTTGAGCTGGCGCAAATAAAGTGGACTTACGCAGCGAGGACACGGACGAGGATGTGGACGTGGACGTGGGCCGGGATCGGGATATAGATACAGATTCGGATGCGGATGCGGATGCGGACCAATACAGAAGCTGGCGAAATGAAAGGCAGAAATGGTGCATAAGAAACGGAGCTCGAAAATGCCATGAAAAGCTGGCAAAAGCCTGCAGAGAACTGGCTAAAACTTTCGTCAAATGCGTTGCAGTCTTGGCCCTCTTCGTTTTTTAGTCAGCCGGCGCTGGCCATGTCCAGTGCTCGCTGTCCAATGTCCACTGTCCTGGCATGTCCCTCTCCGCAGCCACTAATGTGTGCAATTGTGTAGGGCTTCCTGTTTGCTTTTTTTCTTACTCGGTACTTGGCAAGGGAAAGGGTATATTGTTTTCTGACACAATAAAGAGTGGTGGATACTAAAAATTTAATAATTAATGTAATTAAATCTTAGCTTTTAATTAAATGATTATTTTTAAAAGAATGGTTTTATCAAATTTTATTAATAGTTCAAGTACATATCATTAAATTCAAATTTACTTCGTTTAATATGAATTATTTATTGAAAATGTATAAAGAATTGGTTAAGAATTCTTTTTATTGGGAATTAAGTGCAGCAAACAACATATAATTTTTGGAATCATTAATTTCACTGCCTTGCCAGAGTACATTTTCGTCGGATAAGCTTGGACCGACTTTTTACGTGAACATTTTTTTCCTTGTGTTTGTGTTGTGCTCAGACGCCGCTGCTTTTTGCTGCATTGCATTAACACAGATAAAGTTCCTTGATACATAATTTCCATGCATACAGAAGTGTCTCCCAGCACATGTGGCAAGTCCCCCGACAACCCCCCTGGCCCCCCTTACCCCCTTACGGCTCCATTGCCGCGCCGCCGCCCCCTGCTCTTTGGCAAACTGTGCCAACTTGCAAATGGCGACAAGATGCTGGCTGGCAAAAGTTTTTTCCTTCTGCTCGGTCCGTTCAAACGGCCAAAAGGAGAAGTACAAACAAAAGTATTACGAGCGTGAGGGCTAAACGTTGCCAAATGTTGAAGCCTTCCTGTGGAACAGCACTCCCCCTCTGCTCCCTCCCACAACCAACCAACCCCCTCGAGCGCCTTAAAATATGCAAATGCATTTGCAAGCGTAAAATAAACAGGCGCAGTCTAAAATTATAATCCCCTTGTTTGCTTACAGAAGCACTGAGAGAAAATCTATTTAAAATAACAATAACTTCAGACCAACATAAAAAGAATAATGTGATACAAAAGAATCGAATTATTTAGGATTTAACTTAGATTTAGTAGCTTGTTAGACTTCCTATTCACAATTATAAAATACTGCTCCTTGGTTTATATATTTCTGTATGTGTAAGACCCCAATTTGCTGGTGCTCCCATAGGCTGCATATATTTAAAAATGGGTTATAACTTTCTTTGTTGTTAGAAGAATTATTTAAGAAAAACAAAAAAGAAACCAAAGCCGCTAAGCTTTGTTTTTAAATGAGGTATATAATACGTAAATGGAACACATTAATTTCTGGTTTAGCAAAGAAGAGATATGAAATTGTAGTTTATAAAATGTAAATCATACAAAAAAAAAAAAGTCATGTCTGGCATTTCCGATGTTCAATATAATTTTAAAAAGCGATTAATGCTTACAAACAACATTTTATGCAGAAAAAAATGTTGTCAATATTACATTTTATTCTTACTTTTCAAAAATATTAAGAAACTTGAATATGCTCTTATATTTATTTCCTACAGATCACCAACGTTGAGACCCAGTACATACGTACCGTAGATAATCTGATTGTCTCGCGTATTTCGCTAAAGTTGCATCTGCAAGGAGTGCACTTCTCCAGCGTGAATCCGGCCATCTACAACAGCATTTACGGCATGAACTCGGTCTACGGCCACGGGGGACCGGTTTATGCCCCGAACCCTAATCCGGGCGGATTACTTCTGCGCTGCTCGGCACAAATCGGGGATCTGTACCAGGAGTACAAGGAAATCGAGCTGGGCGCACAGCAAAAGGATCCGATACCGGCACGTGGTGAGTGAGCAATGGCCATGTGGCAATTGCGTCGGATCCAGATCCAACTGACTTCCGTTTCCGGTTCTTTATTTTTCGCCTTTCCGCATGCAGTCACCCTCTCCTCCGAATCGAGCCTGAAGAACTTTTTCAGCTCGTATTTCTCGACCTCATCGGCATCGCCGGCTACGCGACTCTGGCCCGGCGTCTATGTGGCGCCCTTTATGGTGGCCCTGCTGGCGGGCTTATTCCGGCTAATTGAGGTGGCATCCGAGACCCAGACCGGGACCGAGACCGAAACCGAGTGCGAAGGCGGCAACAAGGAGCCCAGACCCCCGAGGACACATTCCAGGGAGCAGCCAACTCCTCCTCTGTCCAGCTGCAGCGCCTTCAAGGCGTCCAGACAGCCCCTGGCCTGGCCAGAATCGAGGACAGAGACTCTGGCCTAGGCGTGTGTGTGTTACCAGTTACCAGTTAGTTAAATCCCTAAGTAATTCGAAATGTATCTAGGGGAGTTCCCAGCTCCGAAAAATTAAACAGTGTCCAAGTGATGAATGACAGCTTGTATCTAAGGAGACCAAGAAAGCTAAGAACTGGGTTAGCACCTACAATTTGAATACAAAAGCTTAAAGTCCTTCTGGTGGTGATGCCACTTGAGCTTTGAAGGTGCTCGTCTGGTATTTGCTAATTGATACGCTGTTACTTGAACAGTGCCGGGAACCACCTAAGTTCTGTTAGGTTCAAGGATCTTCTTTTTAATGACTGCTTTTCATGTTAATTTCCCTCTGTTCCCCAACAACCACCCTTTGAGATGTGGTGTCTACTAGCGAGCTAAAAAATCGAATAACATAAAAACCAAACCAAAAATAAAAACAAATTAAGGTTAAGCGAACATTTATAAACTAGCATAGTCGTAAAGAGAAAAAGAAAATACATGAAGTTGGACAGCAGAGCAGCGAAAGAGTTTAAGACCTATAAAGCAGGACATACACAATTCAAATATAAATGTTTACACAAAGATTAAGAGAAATGAAAGTATGCTAAGTACATCAAATAGCTGATTCTACTTTAAATGTGCATAATACCAGAAAGTTAAGCAGAGACGAGCAAATGAGAAAACGTAAACGAAACCAAAACCAAAACCAAAACGAAGCCAGAAATCAAAGGTATGCGTTCGAAGGAGGCGGAGAATGTGTGTAAAATATATTTAAAGTAAAATATTAAATTAATTTAATTTAAAGTAAATAAATCAAAGCCTTGTATGGGCATATTGTAAATGGTGGTGAAATTAAATAAAAAGTGTGTGTTAATTTTAAGCATGGATTTTGTTTTTATCTGTCGTGGTTTTTATATTAATTTAATGGATTTGATGAGGGGATTTATTATTTTAATTTATTCAGATAATGCGGGAATCAAAACTGCGATTGAAACCCTTAATGCCTAATTCCAATAATGTGCTTCTCTCATTTTCATAGCCTTTTCCTAACCTTTTTCCTAGCAGGTTCTTTCCATTTTTAGCCTGGTCGCTGACCCATTGAATTTTCCAATTCAACAAATTTTCCCTGTTGATTTTTGGCGTTAAGAAATTTTACTCAACATTTTCGCAACAAAGGAGGGCGAGGTTTTTTTCTTTTCTTAGCAAAAACTACCCTTTCTGGTTATTGTCTGCATTTAGTTTGCCTGCCAAAGTGTGAAAAAACTTGCCGTTACGCAGCGGAAGATCTGAAAGAAATATAAAAGAAGGAATCTAGTACAATGCAATGCATGCACCCCTTCCGCTTTTTCTCAGCTTTTCCTTCGTTTTTTGCCGTTTCCGTTCTGCATGCGCATTTTGTATTATATTTTGTGCTTCCTAGTTCTCCGCGCAGACAAACCCCTCGGACGCTTTTCCGAAATTATTGAAGCGCGCTTTGTTATTTCTTTTCAATTGCGGCCGAGAGAAGTCGTTTCTTTTCCATTTCCAAGGGGTACTCTCTTCTCTCCACCCTCTGCCTGTTATCGCAAATAATTGTAGTTTTATATACGTACGCATGTACATAGGGATCCTCTTTCGTTTTTTACCGTCTCTCCAATGGAAAACGTACGTCTGCCTGTTTGGTGGAGCTGCATGGCGGGCCAAACATTTAAATTGTGCGTGATTTTGCATAGAAAATACTTCTGCAAACAAATACAAAAAAAAGAACACAGGAAAAAATCCATTCGAATTCTGCATTCGTTTGCCCAGTGTCTGGAAAGTTCTGTGTGGTGTATTTATATAAAATTGCGAACAAACAAGCACCAAAATAATTGCCAACGCAACTGAGTGTATTAAAATACAATGCTGAACCTATGCGGTTTTGTGTCGGTTGCAAATGCCGAGAATCCTTGACTTCGACAGGAATCATCCACAGAGCCACCGAAAATATGCATTAATCCAATAATATTAAGGTAGAAATTCAGTTGGCGGGCAATGGAAAAGCGCTTCTGGCTAGAGCTTTAAGCCATCGTTAGACGTATTCCTCCTAGTTAAGGAAGAGGATGTATTGCAGTTTCTACTCAGCAAATTCCAGATAATAAACTCAGAAATATGAAGGCAAATGTGGGAAAATAAATCCTTTAAAGAGCATTTTAATGAGGAAATTTTTCGAAATACTAAGTAAATATAAGATTCTTTGTTCCAAGCTTGTAGGAATTCATTGTAATCCCCGCATCTATCAATTAGCTCGCCGGCTCACCCACCGCAACAAGATCCTTCAATTATTCGCTCAACATTTCCCACGCATGTAGCTCGAAACGCACACTCGAACATCCGTGTCCGCATCCGCTCTGATTTCAAATGGTGGTTTTTCGCCGGGGCCAATTAGGTACTTTATTCCTTTGGCAGGACACGGAAACGGCCCACTATTTTTGTTGCCGAAATGGGACAGGGACAGCAGCGGAAATGCAGCGAAATGATGCAGTGCCTGCTAATTGAAGTCAACTAATTTGCATTGCAGATGGCACCGACATGGAAAAGGCATGCACATGTCCTGCGTGTGTCCTGTGTCCTGCGTTCGATGTTTGGTGTCCGGTGTTCGGTGTACGGTGATCGCAGCTCGCAGCTCGCAGCTCGGATATTGGACCGCTGCTTATTTACGTGCAATTAGACGGCGGCAAGTACGTGTCCTGCGAAACATCCTGCGAAAAACGGGACGAGAAGCGATGAGTGCACGAAATTGAGTTTGACAGACCGCAGAGCACAATTAAAATCAATTAGCTCCGCGCATCGAATTACAAATTGATTTATTTATGATGTTCCATACCCGCCGCCGCAATCGCCGCGCTAGTTGGTGGTTATATGTAGTGATTGTCATACGGCGGCGGTGGGTTGCTGCCCGTCTCTGTTTGCCTTTCTCACGACATCCTGGGGGGATCCCGGCTGAGTCCTCCTGACCTGCGTGTCGCACGATGTCAAGTGTGCATTTCAAATGGTTAACTAACGCCGTCCTCGTGTCATCGCGTCACCGCTTCACCGTCAGCCGGGAAGCTAAGTCCCCTCGTCAACCCCCGTTCCCACTTCCGCTAGTCTGCTCTTGCATTCTCGGAAAATCACAGACATTGTGCTGGCGAGCAGCGTAAATTGATTCCATTGATTCCCGCTCAAAGTTATAGTTAGCCAGCGCCCGGGGAGCTGGCACTTGACTTTCGCACTGAGCTCGGAGGACAGAGAGTGCTCTTCAGCCAGGGATAAATGCCATCTCGTTGCAATAGAAATGTTATATTTATAATTATTATTATTTGAGGGGGCTCGTAGTGTACTCATCAGATAGATTCTGTAATTTATGAGGTCCTTGTTTAGAGTTAGTTAATATCTCTGTGGAAGAGTGTAGATTTTCCCGGCTTTACACACACGTGATTAGTTATTGAGCTTGATTAAGGGACTTCAGGGAAGGACCTCCATACTCCGCGGATGTGCGATATTTATCGGCGCTTAAAGATTGTCCTCAGCCTTCAATGACGAGTGCGACGAGCTGCCGAAGCGTGATTAACGAAAATGTGCATTAATTGTGCATGAATGCACTGATTAATAGAGCACGGACTCGGACTGGGACTCAGAATCGAAATCAGAATCAGAATCCGCATCCGAATGCGAATCAGAGCCAGACCGCATTAAAGCTGCCGCCGAGCAAATTTGCAATCACTTAAAGCAAAACGCAAATGAGGCACGACGAGTGCTCAATAAATAATGACAATGCAGCGACGATAAGCGATGTGGTCCAGTCTTTTGAACGTTATCCTGGTGGCTCCGGGGAGATTTGACACGCCTCGAACTCATTTAAGTTGAAAGAGATACAGAGAGAGACAGAGAGAGGTTGGCCTGTTGGCCCTGTTTTTATCACAAATATTCTCATTTAAGTAAAGTGCACAATGCAAATAAATAAATGCGGAGCTCAACTCCCACATCTGTCTCTTCCAGCGGCAGATGTGACACTTTTCGCATAACTGCAAATGGGGGAAATGCGGGACCTCAATGCCAGATGGACGGTTTCATTTGCCATTGTTTGCTCCATGGGCCGGGCAGTGGCCACTGTTCACTGGACAATTTACAATGGTCAGGGGACACGAAGACTTATTAAGAAAAGTGTTGCTGCCTCATGAATAAACAGTGCAATGAGATGTGATGCCTTCGCACGGACTGAAAGCCAGTTGTCAGTTGGCAATTCCTTGAGTGCCGTTCACAGTGCCCCCAAAAGGAAGGGAAATGCATGGGGAAAGGAAACGAAAGGAAAGGAGTGCCCAGCCAAGGGTCCTGCGGAAGTGCGTCAGCTGACAAAATGGGGAAGACGTCAATCTCCCAAGAATCTCAGAGCCAAAGAGCACTTATCGATCCATATCCCATATGGACACTCGAAGAAACACGTTCTCGAATATTTTCCAATGCGGGCAGGTAAATTCTTAAGGTCTTATTATTTTTATTTATTTTAACCAAAGCAGTACAGTTAAACGGAATTTTGTGAAAAAAATTGATCTGGAAATTGAAAAACAAGTTTTTTACAATTCGAATTTGTTTTTAAATTCCTTTTTATTCAGAAAAATATGGCAAATGAGGCATTTGTATTAGAATTTTAGGAGCTCAACCTCCAGTTAGTGTAATAATATTACCTTTAACTCCGAATAACTTTAGGATATCTTCTTGCAACGAAAGACAGCACCTAACTTAATTTCGTACTCGGGCCTCGGGAAAAAGGGTTCATTAAATTAACATTTAACATTTTAGATTCTCGGCGCGTTGGGGCTGGAAACTTTTGCCCGACCTGCCTCGTTTATGCAAAGCGTCTCCGCCTTATTGAATTTGCACTAAGCAACTTTTGTCAGCCCCGGACAAGTGCTCCAAATGAGTGCAGAAAAGTTTGACTAACGTCCAGAACTTGCCAGCGGGACTGGTGGTCAATGATCTCCGAGCACCGGGGCGGCATCCGGCGAGCACACACGAAACAGAATCGGATTCGGAGCATAGGAGCGGTCATTATGTACATACATCTGGTATATACTTGGACACGCGCACGCCTTCGTGTAATAAACTTCAAAAAATAATTTCGGCAACGTCTACGACAACTAAAACTTGACACTTTGCAAAGAAAGTTTCTGTGGCCTGAGTGTTGTGTCCTCTCGCCGCCACCCCAAAGGCGGAAAATGGAAAATGGGAGGCGGGAAGCGTTGGGAAGGAAGTTGGAAAGCCTCGAGTGTGGCGTGGGCAGTGACAGCTTAATTTAATTTGCGCACAAATTTCCAAACTTGTGAGTTATCGAAATTTTCACATAGTTGTTGCTGCCGAGCAGGACATAATGAATTATGCAGCAGTTATGCACTAGAGAAAAAGTTTATAGTAAATTTGGCATTAATGGGCAAAAGATAGATTATTTATCTATACAAACATACATTTTGAAGAACTATTTTGTTTAAAAAATAAACTATAAACGTAACTGGCCCTTAGTTTCAACGGTGTTCACTGAACTTTAGCTTTAATACAAAATTTCACAAATGTTATTTAAGATTGATATTTTCAGTCTTAGATTAACATTTATCTAAATTCGAAGAATAACGAATATCTGAAGCTTCTTAATGTTTCGTTAAATGAACTTTTTACAAAAACTATTATTTTGTGGCGATTTCCTCAATTTAAGGCTACTTCTTAGTGCCAGTGCAGTCGAGTTTAAATGTTGCAAAGATTCCAAATAATTAAATTTGGAGACAACATCCAAGAAACCTAGAATTTGACTGCTTAAAAATCCAATTACTGGCGACAGTAGTCTCGCATGCCAATGCCAATCATCATAAAGCAATGTGGGGAGCATTTTCAAGTCCCAACGCCCATCAAATCGGATCGAATTAAGCCGTAGAGAGACAGATACGAGTTCGCACGAGTCGCCAGACAACAAGAAAACTTTTAATCCATATTAAATGAACTTTTCTGCACAATTTTCATCAAATTTATTTTGTATTTATTTACACTTTTGTTTGGTTTTTCATTCG
The DNA here is from genome assembly GCA_014170255.2 of Drosophila triauraria. Lineage (NCBI taxonomy): Eukaryota > Metazoa > Arthropoda > Insecta > Diptera > Drosophilidae > Drosophila > Drosophila triauraria. The sequence continues at coordinate 11,862,958 of CM024337.1, forward strand.
CCGCCGCCGCCACCGCCTTTGCCCCTCACTCACACTCTGTGTGTAAGAACAATGAGGACGAGAAACTTTTGTCATAAAATTTGTTTTTATGTGCCTTGCACGCGGGGAGGACTTCTTTATATGCCAACTAAACCAGAACTGGCAAATGCCTCACGTTCTTCATTATTTTCATCGAATAGCTCCGAAATTGTTTAGCTTTTTTATTAGTTTGAGCTGCTCCTGTTGCTCTCGGGGGGTGAATTAAGGGATTGTTTTTCCATTTCGGCAAGAGCTACAAATTTAATAACTTCTTTCGCTTTGACTATGCTCTCTCGCTCTCTTACTTTTGGCTGCGAAACTATTTGAGTACTAATTTAATTTTAATGATTTTTGTGCTTGGCCCGGGCCCCACAGAACAAACAAATTACGGCTCGGAACAAGTTTGGAACAAACTTTCGGCTTAATAGGGTAAATGCAAAAGCGAACGCACTCGTAAAAATGCAAAACACCAAAGTCGTTGAACTTGCCCCGAAATGCCCAACAAGTTGCCGCCCGTTAAAGTTGCCGTTGCAGTTGCAACTGCCATTTCTGTTGCTGTTGCCTGCGATGCTCGTTGCAGTTGCCAAAGTCTAAGTTAAAGTTAATTGTATGAAACTTAAGTGGACACTTAACGCAATTTCCGGCTGAAAGTAAGGCAGAAAGAAACAAACAACTTTTGCGCTCCAAGATTTTGTTACAAACTTTTTTGGACGCAGCCTTGGAGAATGCAACGTTTACCCATATTGCATATACGCAGTGGTGTACATCTATACACAGTTAAGGTCAAAGTAATAGTAATTAATTGACTGTATGGGATATTAAAGCTAACTTGCTGTATTTTCCATGAGTTCTTGGTAAGTAAACAACAAAAATTATCTCAATGGAATTACTAAGATTTAAAGTACTTAAAAACTTGCAAAACGCAGTGCTAGAACCTCTCCCTCACCTGTATAATATATACCTTGTATGAATATGTTTGTCTTCTGGTCACTTTGGGCGCAATAAATTTGCATCTCGTGCAGAAACATTTTGCACTTGAAGCGTTAAATAAAATAAATAGCCTTAGCCATTCCGAATGCTTAAATGCTTAAGGCCCTGCCTGGGAGAGAGTCTCTGTAATATGCAACACCGACAATGGCCAAAACAACCAGCTTGTGTATATAGTATTGTGTGTATATGCATATAGACAAACACATGTTACAAGCAGCTGCAGTGGCCAGTTGTTTATGGCTGCGGCTTTCGGGGACAAGGGGCCAGGAGCAGGAGGTCAGAGGTCCATTGACAAGGTTTTGTTTGGCCTGCCTTGCCTTTTGTTTTATGGCCTATGCGCCTGCCGGCAATAAATTTATAGAATATTTAATATGCATATTTGCAAATAAATGATTTATGCCTGCGAGGTGTGTGTGCTGTGTGCTGTGATTGTGTGAGTTGGCTTAAGTGCGTCTACATATGTTCGCTCGCCTACCCGAAAGTGGGGTTCCTTGCTGTCCGCTTCAGTTTCAATTTAGTTGCAAATTTCGTGATTACACTCTGATAAAATAATTGGATAACGAATGCTTATGAGGATGTACATTTCTGGAAGCTACATTGATAACATGAAATGTAATCTGAGGGATGTTTTCAGGAAGAAAATATAATATTGATATTTTTAGAGAGATTTTTGTATAAAGATTGGCATTCATTAATGTCGGAATATTTTAATTTTTTAATGTTTAAATTGGTTTTTTTCTAAATACAATATTTAAAGAAAATGTTTCTTTTTACTCAACTGTCTCGTTGTTTGTCTGCTTTTCCATGTCCTCTTCTCGTTGTCTTTGCACGTTGTGCACTCGTCGTCTTTACTCGTCGCTTGGATCTTCCTTTGCTCGCTAGACTTAATAGTTGATGTGTCTGGGGTATACTTGTCATGCTTGCACCTTGAGAATCCCCTCATTTTATGGCTTCTGATTTTCAATTTCCAAGTGAAAATTTCTTAGGTGTACCCAACCTTTTCTTCTCTTTCTTGGTTTGGTCTGAACTTGGTTATTACTTGATAAAATTGTGTGTAAAATGTAAGCCCTTTTTGTTTGGGTGTACCCACGGTGGGAATTTATGAGCCAGAATCGTCAGCCATCAGCCACATGTTGCTAGGACATCCGCGAATCCTGGATCCAATTGCAACTCCCTCCACTCTTTTCCATCTACCGAGCATGCACAAGTAGATGCACAAGCAAGTTGTACAAAGTTTACACAAAGTAATTTGTATGCACTGCAATTGAAATTCTTTTGTAGTACGAAATGAATTCTTTTTGTTTGCGTTTTGGCCCTGACTCAGAGAGCGAGCAGGAGAGAGACAGGACCAAGGACCTAGGGACTGGGACTGAGCCGAGGAATCGCGCAGCACAAAAACCTCGGCAAACTAGTTGAAAAATTTGCTTTTGAGCAGAACTTCAAACTAATGAAGTGGAAGTCGACTAGCCAACTGCGTCTCTGTGCCTTCCATCCGACCGACGTCCGACGACCGTCGTCCGACTGCTGGCTGCTAGCTCCAGAAACTAAAACGAATACAAATTAAATAAAATAGAATTTCTGTTTTTGCCCTTTTTGCTAATTTGCATGCAAATTTTTTTGGCCAAGCCAGACTTTGTATCTTTCCACACGGAGAATGCATTTCTGTTTGATTTGCCTTCGACACCGACCCGACGCTGCGCAACGGCTCCACGGCTCCGAATGCAGGAATTTGATTTCACAAAGGGGAAAATCAATTGTTCTGGGACTGCACGTACTCCTTTTTTCTTCAATTGACTCACTTAGTTGCCTTAATCTGGTCCAATAAGTCTCTGGCCGGTTCAACTTCAATTTGTATAATTAAAATGCAAATTGCCGTATAGCCATCGGGCTGGAGGAGGAGGCCAGGCAGGGCTCGGCAATTGTTGAGGGGCTGTGACGCAAATTAAATTTATGAAAATCATCGTTGAGAGGTCTTCAGTCCTGTGGCCACAGCTCATTAAAGTCCTGAGTGAGTGTTCCTGGCGCTCTGACATTGTTTTCGTCGCCTTTGACATTTGTTTCTACAGCACAGTGGGATGAGCAGAGGATTTATAAAGGAAACATAACTATAGCTTAACATCATAAATATTTACCTAAATGATTGTTTTTATTAAAACAAAACCATATTTAAATTGTTTTAATTAATATTCCGTAAGTTCCCTATACCTTTCAATTCTTTAAAGACTTTAAAGACTTTAATTTAAGAAATTATGTTATGATCTTTTCATTCATGACATATTCTTAAGCTTAAGCCAACCCGAGGTCCCACTGTTCACCTTTCGCCGCCACTCCGTTCATCGCGTGTTTTTATTTAATTTAGCATAATATGCTCGGCTTCATGTTTGGTTAGCTGCTCTTCGGGCGGTTTATGCTGCTGCCACGCCCGCCTTTCCCTTAGCTTTGTCTTTGCCCTTGCCCATTTCCCATTTTCCATTTACCATTTTCCCCGGCGGCAGCGGTGGTGTACACTTCGCTAATTTTTGGCGTGGCTCAGCCGAAAGCTTTTAACATAATTAGTTTCAACTTTCTGACCACGTTTCGTTTTTGTCCGTTGGCCTGGTTAGTGTTGCGTTGCACACTCAATTGTTGTGATATGTTTGCCCAGCCAGCTACACCAGCTACACACAGCTGCGGTGATTAAACAGCAGCAATTTCCATAAACCAGCAACAGTTTCAATTAAAGCGAGCGACCAGAGCGGCCTGGCGCATCGAGAACGGAAGCGGAAGTGGAAGTGGAAGTGGAAGGGGAAGGGGCAAGTGGAAAGTCGAAAGTCCGCTCACGGAATTCGCAAACAGCCTAAGGGATAATCATCAAATAACACATTAGTTATCGGGGGCAAACACAAAGTCCTGCTTTTTGTCGGCCCTATATGGGGTTCAGATCGAAATTACCCCGATTCGGATTCAAGCGTGCTGTTTTTAATGTCGGCAAGCCTCGTAAATTCGGCATATAAATTAAATAGCAAACAAATATCAAAGGGTTAATATCAGTGTTTGCAAGGGTCACGTATGCACTTGAATAAATTCTGTTCTTCAAGAACTTGGAAAAAACTAGAGAAATAGTGCATAAAGCTAGGCTTTGAATTATGTTTTTGATAGGGAAAATAATGCCGAGGTCAGAAGATTTATATTAATAAGAATAACAAAATTAATAGAGATAAGAATAACAAAATTCCTAATCCCTTTCATTTAAGGAAATACTTGTTTAAAAGAGCTGAATCTATCCGGAAATGTTTATTAATTCTGAAAAATTTTCTTAGTGTAGCAATAGCCAACTTAGGGCCTGTGTGTGCGTGGCCCGGGGTATTTATCGGTTTTCAATCCTTTCCTCGGGTCCGGGGCACATAAAGATTTTATTAGTTGGCACGTGTTAACACGACCGGGTGCCCATAGATCCTCGGACTAAATTCGGGCACTGATTGGGTTGATTTCGGGCCACCCGCCTGCGAACATGGGCTCTTCGTCCTATATTAATAAAGTTAGACACTCGAGCGGGACGGTTCTGTCGACTTTTGGTCTTAGGTCTGTCAAGCGAAGCGGAGAAGACGCCACAAGCCAAGTGACAGGCTGAGATGGCTGCGAGACTAGGCAACAACCGCCGTGGAATGCAATCTTGGCAGATATTAATACGAAACAATAAACACTTTGAGTCGGTGGCCACCTTTAACCCCAAGAGCGACATCCCCGTAGCAAGCCGCCCTGTTTTCCCAACCGAAAGCTTGTTGTGGGCCAAAATGCTAATAAAGTCGAGCTGATGCGGTTTCATTTCGGTTTCCATGGCAGCTCGAAATGAGCAAACAGATGCAAATCTGTTGCAACGTGCAACCGAGCGGCATTTGCATAGGCAAATGAAAAGTGCAGTGCGGCAAATTAAAGTCTCGCATGCGGCTTTAAATACTTTCTCCGGTTTTCCTTCTTTTTTCGGGGGCGGCAACAAATGCCACAAGCACTTAGCCTTAGCCTCGCACCGGAAAAAGGGGGAAAAGCGGGTAAAAAGGTTGAGAAAGAGGAGGGCGTACTGCCGGACCGACAGGCAGCTTCACTCAAGTTGACAAGCGCCCAGCTTCCATCCGAGCTTCGCCGGCATCCTTGTGCCCGCTTTCAGCATCTTTTGCTGCACATTCACATCCACAGCCACGTCCACCTGTACATCCACATCCTACAGCAACATGGCATCGTTTGCCCTGATAGTTGCTCGTTGACTAAGTGACCTTTGTGAGCGCTAGAATGCACCAACCTGGTCCAACTTTACCTTGCTCGCCTTGCTCGCCTGCCTGCAACTGGCAGGTGGAAAGTGAAAAGCGGGCTGGCGTTTCCAGGAAGGCAGACACAGCGCACTCGGGCTTACACTGCAAAAGTATACCTTTGATATTAAATCAAATCAAACTCAATCAGATTGAAGGATGCTCTTACAACCAGGAAATTATGTGGGAACCAGAGAAATTAAGGTTTGTAATGGGCTCCTAGGAAACGCTTGTATAAATTGTTGGAATAAATGAGAGAGTATAAAGCCAGTTTGAACTCCTACTCCAGGATTCTTAATATCTTCTCTCTTTATTTTATTTTCGTCTTCAGATATTTTTTTTACTCTTATGCCAGTGTATGCCCAGCCAAACATAGTGGCACACCGCCTGAGATTCTCTTCGCCGGAGATCTCGTGTCGCCTGTCACCTTTAAATAATGTCCCACGACGCCTTTCAGCACAAATCGCATGTGAAAAGTGCTTCACACATGAAGTGTTTTTGGAATTTTTACTACGTTTTTTGGATTATGATCGCATACCCGTCCGTCCGTCCGTCCGTACACATACACAAACCACTCGTCAGCCAAGCCAAGCCGAGCCGAGCACCATCGCGCCAGAAAGCGGGCTGCATCAGCGTTCTGGCCCCACTGTTTTGTTGTGTGTGTTGTGTGTTGTTGTGCGGCGAGTTATGGACTTTATTGCGCTGACAGTGGATTGTGTGGCTGGCCTGAAGCCTTCCGGCCTTTCGGCCTTGGACAGCGAGTGCAGCAGGCAGGCGAGAAATTCGGAATTACACTTCTGGCAGCGATAATTTTCGGTGTGGCTTAGACGGCGAGTCTAGATTAATCTTAAACAGGAATTTAAGGTTGAATTTTTCCAGCATTTGTTATTTTTCTTTGATATATTAACTAACATATGTATTCTAAATAACATAGGGATTCTAAAATACTGCTTAGGTGGTAAACTACCTTCAATAACAGTGTAAAAGCTTGCTTTAAGCCTGGGGTTAAACCAATTCAATTTAAATTCCCCTTTTTTCGGTTATCAGAATCCCCGCAATCCTCGAGGAATTCGATTAACATGTAATAATTTATCTTGTTCCGCTGCCTTTGTGTTGGCATTTCGATTTGCCTGTCCCTTTGAGACTTTAGTTGCTATTTTTCTCATTTTCATTTTCATGTTCATTTTCATATTCGCTTTCATTTTCCCGGCTGCCTGCTGCCAGTCCCGTCATCAGCTGCAGCCCGAGTTCCATTCATAAATATTTGTGCTGCGGATGCGAGGATGGAGATGGGGATAGATGTGGCGATAGAGAGGGCGATAGAGTTGGGAAGAGAGAGAGAGAGAGAGAGGGAGAAGCCGCAAGGATCTGTGGGAGTGACATGTGTCTGGGGAACAACAAGCTGACATTTTGTAATAAATATTTGATGACTTTGATATGCAAAATCGCAAGCCGCTCAAAAATTGGTTTAGCTTTAACTGAGCTGGGATTTCCTCGCATCCCCGAGCTGGCAAACTTTCCAGCACTTTCTTTTAGTTTTTTAGTTTTCCTTTTCACACTTCGTACGAATTCATTTGCCGGCCAGAAGCGCAGGGGCGGCGGCGTGCATGTAATGTCCTTGCTAATCCCAGGCCAACAATCCTGTCTGCGATTCCCTGCCCCCAATACAAAATACATATATTTCTGGCTATTTTGGCAACTGTTTGGCCATTTTGTGCGCTTAGTTTTATGGCCACTGCAGCGTGCAGGCTCTCAACTTAGCCCCACTGCATGCATTGTTGCGTTTTAGCACCTTGCCAAATGTTTCTGTTAATTTGCTTCCAGTCGCCACACATGGCGTATACGTAATTCCACAGCAAGACACGGCTTGTGCTGGGAGCTTGCAAAGCGTGAAAACTGGGCAAAGGCATTCCGACAGTCGGCGAAGGGCAGTGTCGCGGAATATCATGTAAGAGCTCTGGGCCCACTTGATGCTCCACTAGATTTCCTTTTGCCCTTTGCCCAGCTCCGTTTCCTGTCCTCTCCCCTTACCTGCCACTTTGTGAAACGTATTTTGCTTTGTGCCCTTGGCCGTCTGGAATTTAATTACCCTTTCTAAGAGGTATTTCTACTTTTGGCTGAAGTTCTTAGTGCCTTACTATTTTGTGCATCTACATGTATACAAGGAGCTAGTCTTCAGCGTCTGCAAAGCTCGAGATTCCGACTTTCTCATAAGCACAATTTTTACTGAAAGGCCTCTGGAAGCTATAAGGATTTCCTGTTATATTTTTTAGCGAAATGACGATTAGATTAAGCCACTTCAATATATGGCACGGAAATGATGCTAGAGTATTTTAAGCTTGAGTTCCCGAGATTGCCCATCTCGTTTTTCTGCTTCACGTCACGCCCGCTCAGGTGCTGGCTATGTGCTAAATTATAAATGTAGATTTGTATACTCGAGCAGGAAATAGCTGCAGGTTGAGCTTATGCCCTTTGAGTGCACTTCCCCGACCTCTGGCGTATTTTCCCGCAATTTCCTCCGGCATATCGAATGGGGAAAACGGGTAAAGACGCGGAAATACGTTTCCATTAACCGGCACTTCACTACGCGTAGGCTAATATTCCAACTTATCATCTTGGCAAGCCATTGACACACAATTCGAGGCCAAGGAAGTGGACCTCGGTCTTTTGTTTTCTCCAGTTCATTGGCATCTGGAGGTGGGGTGCTCAGATATTGATGCACCGGATGCCGATAGGGCACGACAAGGGTTAAGCATACGATATCCAATTATGTTGAATGAGCTGCACTGCGGAGCACAACACAACACAACGCAACACATAATGCAAATGGCTCTCGCTGAGTAACAGCTCCCATTGCTGGATAAATAAAATTTGTTCGATTCGTGCTTTGCATTTCAATGCGAAAACATCTCAGTACTTATCGCCAGCCACGCCCCCCAGGACCTGGCTCATTTGACGCCCATAATGTGCATTGATTTGCATGAAAAGCAGAACTCGTTATACGCACATTTTGCGCCATTTTCAGCGTTGGCCACGTCTCAAGGAGATCGCTCCCCCTTTCTGCTTTACTGCAAGCACTTTCATTATTGAAATACTCTTAAATTATGGAATATTTGCATAATGCGATAAGGAAGCAGGGAGCTGGGAAACAAAAATAGAAAAGGAAGTACACAACTTCTTTCATTAGTCGAAGACGAGTCGTTGGGAAAGGAAGAAAAATTTACCAGTGGCTTTCATAGATTCTAAATACTCAACAGATTTTTACTAACAATTCCACTAAGCACCTTTTCTTAGTTTTTAGTTCTAGACAAGGTTTTCTTAGCTCTCGTAAAATATCGAATAAATGCATGGCTTCCTTTAAAGCTCTTCAGCTAGATGTTATGCAAGAATTGAACTTGATTATTTGCTACCAGACAGTCAAAGTTAATTAAATTGACGGCTTTAAGGAATAAGAATCATTCGGACATTGAACAGCTGGCAGTTAATGAATGTGGCACACACGGCGTATGCGTAATAATTGCGACAACAGTTTATTAAACGCTCGTATTTACACGCTCCCTGGCCGGCAGATGATGATGAGCGATTTATCTGCAAGTCACGTTTCGGGTACTTAATAAATGGCCCAGGCAAATGTGTGAAACAGCATAAATACTGCTCTTTACATAAATTACCCCCAGGGTTCTATTGTTTGCAGGCTCGTTTTAAGCCCTTAACAGTTAACTGGTATCCGTTGGCATTAAATCTTCTGCTCGGCCGAAAGGCAGCAGGTGGAGCATTGATCGGCTTGAATTGTTATTTTCCTTGCATAATATTCTTAGGAAAACGAAGTGAACCAAAATAAGGCAAAGGCAACTTGAGTGAAATCTGCTCAGGAAGTAAAGTTAAACAAAGCATTTTGAGCAGTGCCTTAAATGAAAAGTCTTATCAATAGAATTATCTTAAATTCAACATAAATAATTTTTTAATTAACGGTCAAGCATTTATTTTTCAAGAAATTCATATTTTTTCTAACTATTTACATTTTAATAAAAGAAAATGCTATCTTTATTAATTTTTTTTGGTTGTTTATCTTATATTTCCTTGTTAGAGAAATGTTCCAGTCTCAAAGGCTTGTTTACTTTGACCATATTTATCACCCGGGGATAAACAAATTGATTTACCTTTCATATTTCAATTGGGACGGCCTTGCCCTTGACATTCGAAGTCTCAATGTACCAGGGAAGATGTATGAAAAACCATTTAATTTTATTTGACTTTTGTTGGCTGCGAACCACGGCTTAAGTGGCCGCCCACTTATTTATGGCCTAAATGAGCACTTGGCCTGCAGTAATTGCTGGCCACGTCTGCGATTGCTGGCCCCTCTCATCTTAGCGCAATTTATGCTCCATTATAATTTCCCGGCGATTCCACCTAAGCAAAAATAACATGAAATATGGCGAAGGACGGCTGAAAAATTCACGAAGAGAACGGCGGAAGGCGGAAAAGAAACAGGAAAAAGGAAAAGAGAACGGAAAAAGAATGGTGGAACTATGTAATATTGCGCATACGCCCGGCTGGCTGCTTGCTGCTGGCTGCTGGCTGCGATTTGTTTGCCCTGGCGGCGTGTCGTTAATTTAAAATTATGTTTACGATGCCCCACCCCGTTGTTGATAATAAAATAAATGAGTTTAATGCGGCCCACCCGCCGTATAAATCACATTTTTATTGAAATTGCTGTTGTTGCATTTAACCGAGGACTCGCGACCTCGCGACAGAGTGAGGAGGCGCCTGTCAGGACCTCCGGGCAAATGAAGTTTTTTAATTGAATGCAGTTGCAGTTACAGCTGCAGCTGCTGTCAATTTGACTGCGAATGAGCGCGTATCTGTCCCCGTTCCCGTTCCCTCCTCCTTGATATATGTGTTTTTTTTGGACATTCCCCCACATATCGGAATGCATATTTAAGTGGCTTTTAAAAGCCCTCAGAAATCGTCTCAGCTTGCACTGACCCCGTAATTGATTGTCACACGCCGCAGCAATTAAAATGTCAGTCATTGCATTTGTTTCCCTTTTATTTTGTCGGTCGAATGGGTGTCGCTTTGCAGCGGGCTTCGGGTTAAATTGAAAATTAACTGTGCATATTTCATGCCAAAACAATTTGCGTTTATTTGGCGGGGCAAAAAGTATACAAAAAAACGCGAGAACACCCAAATTCCGGCTTTCAGCTGCGAATGTCGCTTAGCGTTTGTGACCGCAGATGACTGCAGCCGGAGCAAGGGCGGGCTAAAGAGGTATCCAAGAGGGGTGGTGTTGCCACTGAGGTTGCCCTGATGGTCACTTGAAACAAGTGGCCAACAACAAGGCCAACGAGCAACGGGCAACGGCAACGGGCAACGGCAATGGGCAACTGCCAACTGGCAATGGCAATGGCAAAGTAAATGCTATTACCATTTAAATTTCTCTAGCTAACCAGGCGCAAAAAAGGACACTCGAATGTACGTTAGAAGCCACCTTTTAGACGCAATCATTTACCGTCGGGCACGGCAGCCGGTTAACTTGTTCATTTCAATGGCTGCTTGCACGAAGGATTAAGGGTTAAGGAATTTGTTCAGGTATTTTTAAAGGGTTTAGTAGAGAAACATTGACTTATCAAAGCTGTTAAATGGGACCTTGGCACAGGCATATAAGTACCGACTTTTAGCTTGCATTTTCTTATGTATTTCAAAATAAATAAATTATTAAAATGATTTGTTTTTTGATATATAAAAGTTGATGGAAGGCAGAATACAAAAATATGCTTTTAATGGCGATTTCTACCATTAGGAATATAAATTATTACATTTTAATGATTTCTATAGTCTTGAAAAGTAATTAAAATCGTATTAAAATGGAATGTTTAATAGTTATCACATTTTAACATTATTAAACCATTTTGTAAAAACCAGAATTGGTTTATTTAACTTCTTGGTATTTACTACGTAAATCGAAAACTGCTTTATTTCATGAATAAACGGACTTCCGTTTCTCTTATGCATAAGCTTTGTTTAGTGTTAAACATTAAATATTTTCTTCTATATATATTTTTTAAACTATGTATATATTTTTTAAATATTTAACTTAATTGAAGTCTTAAGTATATGATCTAAGCTCGCTTCCCCAGCCGGACCGCTTAAAAACGCTTTGCATTATGCCGTCGAAACGAAACACTGTCAGTGGCGGCAGTGCGTCGCTTCAACTCGCTTATTTTTGTTTCTGTTGGAATTGTTCAAAAGTTAGTTTTAAGTAGCATCGGACAAAGCGTGGTCAGGGGATCAAAGGGATCGGACCGGCTGGGGAGGGGCCTGGTCCAGGGATCCAGGGATTTGGAGCTTTGGCTTTTGGGAGCGAGAACATTGTTATTTTTGCAACTGCTGCGCTGCGCAGACCTGCTCATTTACTTTGTGCCTTTTGTGTGTGGCCTGGCATGTAAATTGAATTCAAAGTGGGTATTATTGCATTTGTGTCCTTTTTCAGCTGCTTTGTATTTGAGTTTTGCTTTGTTTGCCTGCCGCCTGCTGCCTGCCGCCTGCCAAACGGCAAATGGCAGATTAACCCATTATATACAAATCCCAAAAACTACTAAATTCATAGAATCCTTTGAGAGGTGATAGAAGATTTATATTATCTTTCTTTACTATTTTCGCTTGTGTTAAAAATGTAAGGCAGAACCTTTTTAAGTTTTGAAATATACAAAACGTAGTGAATTCAAAGGAAACTTAATTCTAATAAATATGTTTGTTGTTTGTCGTTTAAAAATGACTGCTTAATTTCGTTATGTAAGTTAATTAGTATGCAATTGTACTATCAAAGTTAAAATTAACTGATTATATATATACTATTTTGAAAAATTTCTGTGACTGCTTTCAAAAGCTTTCTAAATATCATCAAAAGGTTTCTTTGGCCCTGACCATTGGTCATTTAATGGGTTAAGGCAACCCGTTCATTCTCGGCGACCCTCGCAGCTGGCGAAACATGCAGTTGAAAGCCCCGACAAGTTGATGCTGCTCCGGCGGATAGTTTCCAGCTTGGAGCGCCCAGTTTCACTGGCTGCCTGCCGCAAAGTGTTGGATCATTCATCAAAGCCAGGACCCTGCTCTGGCGAATGCCATCAAACATAATAATCAAACATCAGCAACATAACAAACGACCAAAGCGACCCGAAATGCGTCGGCGGCTGCTTCTTTGGCTGCTCTCGCCCTTTGCCAACTGCCTTTTGGCCAAGTCCGCACACTTCTAGCTGGCTACTGGCTGCACTGAGATAAATCCGGCTAACAAATAAATTCTATGTAACACAAAGATTATTATTTTAATAGTTATTATTATAAAGCTTTTTTCGAATACAAAATTAATGAAACTTAAAGAAATAAATAATGTTTAAGAGTTCAATATAATTTTAAGCCAAACACGTATTTATTTCCATTTCTTAAACGATTATTTCTGGACTAATCAAGATGTCAGAGAGTTTGTTGGCATTTAATTTCTGTGGCAGTTAATAATTTAAGATTTAATCAATCAATTAACCTTGAGCCACGTGCTACCTTTGCTCCATTTTTTCTCAGAGTGCCATTCATCGTGGACTGCCATATTTCTCAGCAGGACCATTGACCTGCCCACGCCCCGCCAACCGACACCGCCAAGAAAATGTTTTCACTCAAAAGCAAATGCAATAAAAAAGGCAATTTATCAGCATAAAATATTATATGGCATGCCATTGAGTTGGTTCATTTTTTCCGTGGCCCGAAACTCCAACTCCTATTACACGGCTAACTGTGGCCCATTTACGCCTTTCCCAGTAGCCGCATTTTAAATTTAGGCCACCGAATGGGATTGCATGTGTCTGCGGTTATTCCATCTTTGGCTTCGAGATGGGATTTCTGCGAATGCTGTGCCGAGTGCCTGGCAATTGTGGCTGTCACTCAAATTAGCGCCATTTACAAAGGCATTTGCATGCTTTCGGGCATGTCACGCACCACCCAACCGCCCTCTAGAAGGCCACCTCAACCCACTCCACCCACACCCATACCCACAATGACGCATTCGCTGGCCTGTGTTGTGATTTACAAGTATTTGCCAATGCCTGAAGGCACTTGAGTGTCTGCCGCTTGCTGGCTTTCAGAAGCACTCAAAAAAAATCATATCTATATTTGCTTTTAGACAACGAAATTGGTGGCCTTAGGAGAGCTTCAGTTCAAATTATAATATTAATAATTATTCAATATATGTATTAGTTACCAAGCCTTTTACAAGGAATATAACAAAAAAGATAAGAAATGTCTTAGGATTGAACAAATCAAATTTAAAAATATTTTAAAATTGTCTATACGGGAATTTGTAAAAGAATTTACAGATTTCAGCATGTAATTAATCCATTAATCCAATTATATAAACAGTATTTAAAATATTTCCAATCAATTTTCATCCCAAAACTGTATTTCCAATAAAAGGTTAGGGAAATCATTGACAGAATCAGCTTGGAGCTCGTAGTAAACTGTCTTAGAGTTAAGAAAAGCATTAAGCTGAATTGATTCCTATTGCTCCTCACAGACAGCACCCAATTAACCAAATTTTTTTCGAGTGGATTCTTATTCCTGACATACCCCCACTCGGTTGGATCTCTGTTTCCCAGTGTGTTTGTGTGACTGCAACCTCTCGTTGACATCATTTGCCAGTCAGTGGCTGCTTGTCGAGCTCCACGCATAAAAAGCTGCTCACTCGTTAGGCCCACTTGTTCTCGGCTCCTCTGTTGTGTTCCGCACTGTACGGCACAGTACGGTACTGTACTGCTTTGTGAAAGCTGCTGCTTATGTGAAAGTCAAGGGTTATCATTATGCGTCCTAAGTGCGCCTGCAACTTAAATTCTGACCCACAACAACGGGGCACCAGCTGTAGTTTCTCTGGTTTCTGTCATTTTCCAAGCAGTTGCAGCCAAATTGTGCCAACGCCCAGGGGAAAATGTTGCTCCTCCAACAGGCAGGCGACGGGAGGCAGGCGGCATGCGGCATGCGGCAGGCAGCAGGCGGGTCTTTTGGCCAAGTCAAGATGCCAAGGCCGAAATACGGCGACCCCCACACAAGCCCACACACACACAAAGGCTGGTGACAACACAATGTTGTTGTGTGCAGGCATCGAGATAAGATCAGACCACAAAACAGGACACTTCTTGGCTTGGCCCCTGGCCAAAAAAACCCAAGGAAGAGCACCAACAGCAGCAGCAGAGCCATCGCTGACAAGTTGGGGAAAAGGGAAAGGGAATGCCAGCATGGCAGAGTGGCAGACGCGGCCATCTGCTTAAAGTCCATTCCAAACTGCCGGCTTACATAATCAATTAGCCATTCAATTTGGGCCAAAAGTTTCGCTCGCTCTGCCTGATAATTCGAAGCCCAGGCTCCGCTCTTGTCATTGCAACTTTTGCGTGTGTCCGAGGAATCGTGTAATAAACTTTTCAGCATACCCACACCCGCACACACTTACCCATTCACTTCCTCTTCCAATTCCACCCATGATTGCAGCCTTTAAGGGGCTAGGGTGAATTTCGAAGGAGCCCCGAAAATTCACATACACTTTTTTTGCCTTTTGCCCCCTGCACTTGCTTGCGGTGGTGGCTTCGTTTCTTTTGAAAAAGTGGCTAATTTAATAAGAAATTCTTGGAAAACTACACGAAAAAGGCTTAAGTTCTACATGAGTAAAGTTATAGAAAAGTTTAAGTTGCCAAATCTAATTTGCTCAGAAATGCTGCCGAACAACAAAAACAGCAGCAGAAGCAGTGGAAGTGGCAGTGGCAATAGAGTTGGGTCGAGTGTGTGAGCCTGGCCAGAAGGAGGAGCCGAAGCCGAAGCCGGGGCCCTTCCTGGATTTACTTTGCCTTTTGCCGCCAGCGGACTTTGCGGCTCTCAGCAAGTCAAAGCTGAATATGGTCGATAGTACACTGGAGGAAATTGCTCTAACGTAGCAAGCTATTTACTGCTTTCTACATAGTTTTGTAAGACATTTTACATAAATTCTGCAAGGAAATTAAAAATTTTTTACAGCCTTTTCTTGCTCCTAAAATATACATAAATATCCAAGGCTATAATATGGAAAACATACATTCATAATATAAATAAACTGAAAACATATTTTTCTCAAACACAACATATTCTTCAGTGCACATGAGGTAAAGTGTTGGGTTCAGTAAATGGCAGCAAATTCTGTGTATGTGCGGAATTCTATTAAAACAAATAATGCAAGAAAGTTAGCCAACGGTTAGGGGTTTGTTTGTGGCAGTCCATGACCTGACATAATCAAGTTTTTAACGAATCGAAACTCGGGACAACTAATCATAAGTTTATGCAAACTTAATTCGCTCCGGACTCGAAAACAAAAAGGGGGTACGGGCACCCGGAATGCTTTAAAGTTGCGCACTGCAAAGTGCCCACCCAACCTCTATCGCGATAATGCGAGAAAATCCTTTGCCAGACACTCTACAGTTTCACCAGCTTCCCATCGCTTCCGATGCGCTGTCATGTCACACCGAGTCGTGATTTATTTGCGCGGGAATGTCAATAAATTTAATACGCGAATATAATACATTTTACAGGCAATCAATCACACTGACTTAAGCGCCACTCCCACGCTCAGGCACAGGCCCACACTCG
This sequence comes from Drosophila triauraria, assembly GCA_014170255.2. NCBI lineage: Eukaryota > Metazoa > Arthropoda > Insecta > Diptera > Drosophilidae > Drosophila > Drosophila triauraria. The sequence continues at coordinate 11,878,899 of CM024337.1, forward strand.
GCGAGAAACATGCACACACAGAGCTAAGCTTTTATAATCGCAGCACTTTAAGAAATGCGACTTTGCGTCGGCATTTCTCACAAATATGTACGTCTCAGATTTTCAGCAGGGCCTCGAGGTGTCACTTGAAATATTTAGGAGATGGAATTTAATTGGGTGTGTTTATAAGTTATTTTATAAGCTCCTCCATCTTTATTAAATATTCAACCTTAAAGTAATTTAAAATGTAACGTAATGTATTTGTTATATTTATTAATCTTAGGCGTTTGTTATATTTATTGTTAATTTATTATTACAGCCATCACCAGGCATGATTGAATTTAAAGCTGTAGCATTTCTTGTTTACTTTAATGGAAAATCGAAAAGAAAACCCCGTTCCCTGACTCCCTTTCATATGAATGGAAATGAAGATAGTTAGTTATTGATGACCAGCGTGAAACTGGATATGGAAAGCAATTTCCACAAATGAAACCGGGCTCCGAAAATAATCACAGCCAAACTTTGATTTAGCCCACCTTCCGGGCCCACTGCAAATATCCGAGCCACTCCCCTTTGAAAAGCCAACACAAGTGCACGCCGCGGCGTTGAAAGATGAAAAGTGCATGTGCACGGCCTGTGTGTGTGTGTGTGCTTGCACACGAGTGCCAAATTCAATTTGGCCAACTCCCTGGAAAGCCGCAGGCCAGCTCTCAAGCTCAAGGCCCACTCAATGAGTTTCAACTAATTGCCAGGTGAGGAGAGGTGGAAATAAATCAAAGCGAAAATATTTCCATTTCGAGGTTTCGCGCCCGTCTCGAGGCAGCGCCAGGGCAACAGGGTGGAGCAAAATCCCTATCCCAATCCCAGCCAGACTCTCCCCGAGTAAACAATGCAATTTTTACTGTTTTAGCGAGAATTCCGCTCTGGCCCCGGCATGTGCTGAGAAGGAGTTCTGCGCGGCCATCCGCCGGACAGCCGCTTGAACATAATGAAGTCCAGTCCCCGGATCTCTGTTCTCGCTGGCACTCTCTGTTCTAGTCAGTCCGGTTCGTTCGGGTTCGCCATGGCAACGTTAAATGGAAACATCAGGAAAATACCAGTTGGGAAAATCGAATAGGAAAGTACCTTCCCTTGCTTATAATATCTTTAAATTAAAGCTGAAGTTACACAGAGAAGGCAAGTTATAAAGAGGAAAGAAGTCCTAACAGTCTATCAATATTTGACATTTTTAGGCCATATAATAAAATCTAAGTTGTTAAACGCAAAGATTTTATATATTTACATTTTTTTATTTTAATGAAAGCTGTTGGTTACTGGAGACTAAATTCTTTCCGAACTTTGGCCAAGCTTCATAACAAAACTAAACCCTTATTCTGTTTTCTATTATTTCTTTTCCTGGGTCTGACAAGTCTTGGTAAAAATCCTTCAACCCCTTGTGAGAGTATTAAAATGTTAAAAAAAAATGCACAGAATCAAGTCAAAAGCGCGAGCGTGCGAAAAAAATACGTGAAATTGAGTTTGAAAATAAATTAAATTATCGCGCCGCTTCATGTAAGTAGTTTGGCAGTTGATGGCGGGGGCACTGCGGGTTTGCGCTGTTGTCCAAATGAATCAATTTCAACTTAAGCGGCAATTTAAAAGGCCAGCCAGCCAACTTTCGACACGCAAATCTAGCAGTCTGTACCGCATACACAGAAACCAAAATGTGGTCATTTTTATAGTTAGGTGAAATCAAAAAAGGAAAGAGGAAATATCAAAGTTATTAGAGGTTAATATAGTACAAATAGTACTAGTTAATGGATCTCTAATTTAGATCCAAGCCATTAATATTATTTTGTAGATCTTCCTTTTTTTTTAATATTTGGAAATATTGTAAAATATCCCCTTTCAAAAGCAAATAATTATTCATATAATTATTATTATTTTTTAGTTTATGAGCAATTACCTTTTATTTATAAAAACGTTTTTCCTTGGTGTATTTATTCGACTCTCTGTCCGTTCGACCGACTCCTCCTGCCAGTTTGTCCATCTATCGAGCTGTCTGGCAGTTTTGCATATTGCTTTAACCCCCGGATCCAGATCTAGATCCGGGGATCCGATGTCGGACCTTTGGGAGTTCCACGAATAAAAAACAAAAGGAGGTGAAAGAAAAAGAAACTATCTGGCGAAATACTTGCAAATTCCATTCTATTCGACTTTTAAATTAGTTTGTCCGGACTTCGGACTTCGGACTTCGGACCGGAGACATCTGACAAAAAGTTTTCCCCTTGTCGGCGGCGGCGGGGGGCCCAGCCACCAGGGCCCGAATGCAATTAATGATTGAGCCACCACACCGCAGCGAAGCGCAGACCGGCAATTGGCGAAATGCAAATGCAAATGCGAAATGCTCATTACAGCGACTAATTTCGCACAATAGCTCAATGGCTCACACATGCCGCCAGGCGGCAATTAAGGACCGAAATCAATGAAATATGATAACGTTTTATTAGGTAAGCACTTGTGGCAATTTGCAGCGGTCAATTTAATCGCCTGACAGACGGAAAGACAGCCAGGCAGAGGGGGGGAGAGTCCTGCAAGGACAGGAGAGAAAGACAGCAAATGGCACGGCAGACACTGGGGAGCTCGCCCATTTTCTGTGCCTTATTTATTGTTCAGCAGGCAATGACAGCAACGTGACTCGCAGAATGAAATGCTGGAAAAATGATAACGTGAATATGGCCATGACACCCGGGGTCCCAGGACGCGCCGAGGTGTATTCTTCTCGGCACAGTGGAAGGAACTGGAATTTAATTTGCCTTTTCTTTTGGCAAGGAAATAGTTAAAACTAATGCAAATTCCTTGAAAAGGATTTAAAGAACTCTATCTATAATATCCAATAATTCAATTACTCATAGTTTTTACTCTTTACCAGCAACCTAAACTAATTTCGTAAGAATAAGGAAGAAAACAAAAGATTTTAGTTTCACAAATTTGCCTTTAACGGCCTACTTTCCTACCACCTCCTTCAATACCAGGCCCAAATTCAGGCCTTGTCCACTTTTCCGGAGCATTGTGCGAGTGTCTTGGCACAATTCGTGCGAAATAAATTTGCCTGCTTAAATTGCAACTCATGCTCCCTGTGTTCTTCATGGCTAACCTTGAACGCTTCGTTAACTGCATTTAAGCCTCTGCCTCTTCCGCTTTTCCGACCTCACTTCCCTGGCTTCGAGGAATTACACCAAAATTCATATACCATATATGGTTGGTTTTTGTACTTGCAGCGCATTTCAAAGCGGAAAATCAGCGCTGGAAATGGCAATAAAACTTTCTGTGCGCCAAAGCTAAATATGAAATGGCTCATACGTGTAGCGTAAATAGTTAAAATTCATTAAAACTTTTGCAATTACTGCGCGTCGCAAAGTCGTTAATTATTTTCCCTTTTCGAATCGTGAGACTGCCGGAAAGCCCTCGAGATTAAGGCGAAAAATCAAGCCCGGCAATTAGCAGGTCACCGTGTCGTCCTTAATATGCGCAATTAGTGACTGCCGATTGGCCTTGTCGAGAGATATTCGATTATCATAATTATGGGCAATAAGCCCATTACAGGTCCTCAGACCCTCGACCTCTCAACCCCTCAACCCGAGACTCACATAAGTATGCAATGCAATTTATGCCCATCTACGACTCGGGCGAACTCGTACTCGATTTGTTGTCATTAAATTAATGAAGTTTACTGCCCCTTCTTGTCGGACACTAATCTTAAAATTTGTCAATGTCATCGGCGTGTCATTGTGTGGCCAGTTTGATTGCTACGTGACTTTAGACGCCGGATTCTGCAGAGAGTATTGAGTTAATGCACGTAGAAAATCGAATGAGAAATGACTTAACCATTCATCAGACTGCGTATCAATTGTTCCAAATCATTATAAGTAATTTTTCTGTATCAAAGGTAACATAAACATTTATTAATGGTCAGGTTAATCATCTCAAAAAGAAATAACAGACTCATTTCTAAGAACAACAAGTCGTACCTTTTTATAAATAAAATTAAAGGAATTTAATTTAATTTAATTTAAATAAAAATTACACTTAATTTCGATACTCCAATGATAATTAACCAGTTTCAGCTATATTTCTCACCGTGCAGGTGCAAATCACGGTGCCAGGCCAACAGCATCTGGCCGGAGAATCGTAAATTAGTTTGGGCAATTATGTTTACCTACATCTAATTAGCCTAATTGAAACAGGACAAAAGCTCCGGCTGCAGGGCCTTCATCGGTGGTCCGTGGACTCGGCATCTGGGCATCTGGGCATCCCGGGCTCTCCGGTTACTCTGCTTCTCGAGATGTCGAGTCAAAGTACCAGCAGTGCGTGTGCTGATTGGAGGCATTCCGTGTCCCATCATTCTGTATGCCACTCAGACACGGCCAAAACGAACCTAGCTGGCCAATATATCGATCAGCGAGTGATGTTGCTCGCTCGCAGCGAGTGGTGGCAGCCTCTAAATGCCTGGCCACCGCCACCACTTTTGGTTCACCTCAGCTGAAACCGGGAGCTTCAGGTGTTTCAGGCAGCCATCCCGAGGCACTTTAAGACTTGCGGCTGTGGTTGGGCGGCGGGGGAAAGCCCGCGGAGAGGCGCGAGAGGCAAACACGGGAAACTAGGGGGAAACCCGGGCAAAAAGCTACTGCCGGGAGCACAAAAATGGCGGAAAATTCTGCCCGAGTGCCGAAATCGGGCGGGCCAACTGAAGCGTTATTCTGCAACCGCGACACTTGGCACTGACGCGCCGCATTAAGCACAGGCGAACGGGTTCCGAGCTTGGATCCTGCCTCGGCTTCCCCCACATCTGAGGTTGGGCGAATGGGACTGCACATCAACAACTCCGGCACTTGCACTAATTCACTTAAAAGGTTTCAGCGGGTTGCGGTGAAAGCTTCGAAAAACGAATAATTTTTAATAATAGATAATTGGATCTTTGTTTTTATAGGAACAGTAAGGCATTATCTTGGTTGTTGGTTTTTAGAATGAAATCAACAAACCTTTTGCTTACAAAATGAAAAGCAAATCCAGTTGTAGTAAAATCCTTGAGAATTTCGAAGTTCTTCTGTGAAACTTAGCCCACTTTAACCCTGTAACTATGCCCACATTAATCTCAAGAGCTGAGCTTGAGCACAAAAGGATTTCTAAAGTGGAGAGCTATTTCGCTGACCGCAACTGTATACAGTCGAGTGGTGCGCATTAGTTGCTGCTGCTAATTTCTGCAGCCGCTGTCGACTGGCGGCAACTCGGAGCGCATCATCAACGCAAAACTAATGCGGAAACTTTTGCGGAATTTTCACTTTTAATTGTTTGAGTGTTTGTTGCAAGCTCACAGACTCGCACACACACACACACACGCCCGCCCGTCCGCGAGTACTAAGAGGGGGCGTGGCAGGACGTGGCAGGATGAGGAGGAGGGCGCCAGCTGGCCGCAAACACCGCAATTTAGTTAAAGCATAACGGCAGGCAGACCACAGCAGCAGCGGCAGCGGCAGCCACAGCAGCAACAAAAATTGCAGCAGAAGCAGCAACTCCAGCTGCAGCTGCAACAATCTCGACTCGAAATCCGAAAGCCCTGTTTTCTGTCGGCGAATTAAACGCTCCCTTCCATTTTCACAGAATAGTTGCTCTCCTTTGAGCTGCTTTTGCAAATCGTTTTATTTTGCACTCGCAATGTTTCACCCTTTATCGTTGATTTAACAATTAATTCGGCGAGGATGCATTCCGGTTTTAAACCAATGTTGGCTAGCAACCAAAATTAAACATGTGATATTTTCGATCAGTAAATAGACGGATAACGAATGCTGACATTGTCGAAGCCCTGAAAAATCTGCTGAGTAAAATGAATAAGTCAATTAGGCGAGAAATTTGTTGGAAAATAGATTTATCGAGATTTTATAAAGTTAGTTGATATTGTATTTTTTGTACTATTACGGCCATTATTAAAAGTTTAGTACAGTAGCCCGGTGCTTATTTTTTGTTACATTTTTTCCGTTAATTTTTATTTTACTTGTATTTGTCAAAACTATTAAATTTTGTCAAAAAATTTACAATTCACCCAATTTTGCGATCAACAAAATATTTTAAAGAATTTTGAACTTTACATTAACAACTTAAGGTTTATTTTGTCATTTCGTAGTTAAACCATTTTATCTTGAACTTATACTTTAAAATCTTAATTTTTAACAAGCCAAAAAAATCTTAAATTTTTTTAGAATCTTTTCCAGAAAATGCATTTAAATGCATTAGTTAACTAAAAGTCGGGATGTAAGGTAAAACCAGCAGATTTTTTTTTGTTTAAAAAAAATTAAAAAATGACTAATTAATAAATATAAATAAATTAAAATGCTATTTTGGTTTAACACGTGGTTAACTGTTTGCCGTTTTCCAGCGGCAACTTGTTGAACCCTTCTTCGTTTGCTCGCGACTGTATTTTCCGGTAATAGCCAACGGGCCCGCTCCGGTCAAGCCTGTTGAATTCATTTAATTATTTTTCACGGAATTTTTGTTTATATTCGAATGCCTCAAAACCACTCGCTGTTGAAAGGGCAGCGTTATTGCTTCTGACATTTATTTAATTGAATAGCGCCGCACTAAAGCATTTTAATGTCACAGCTTACCCTCTGGTTCTGTAATTGGATACAAACTCCATGCAAAATACACAAAATCCGGTATCGCAGATACTTATTCTCGGAAATGCAGATATAACTCATACGCCATGAGGGCTCATGCTTTAATACATCAAGCGCGAAGCTAGTCGTAGCCTAGAGATAAACGTAGACGGCATTGTCAGAGCTCCTTACGTTAAAAAAATATGCACGTTAAACAAATTGACCACAAAAATCGATTAATACTATTTTTGAAGTTTAAAGTTGTTGAAAAACATCCCTGAAGTACCTTAATAATTAAAGAGGTACTATTTATAATATTCATATTTTAAATTTATAAAAATCTTGCTAAATTTATAGTGGAAACTCAAATAAATAATATTGCAAGACCTCTTCCCTGTGTACTCAACTTACAGCTTCCATTTCTTTGCAAAAACTGGCCAGGTTTAACATGGAAAAGTCCTGCGGAATGGAGACTCAGTGCTGGCCGAGGGCAGCACAACTGTTTATTTGCAAGGAAATTCATTTGCCAAATTGCACGCGTGCCTGAGCCTGAACCCTAGCCAGAACCGGTACCAGAGCCACCCTAAAAAGCCGGGTGGTGCTTAGGTCTGGTTCTGGGCCACTCCCGAAATTGTACTGGCTTCCTCATGTTTATCTACTTTTCCCAGGGCTTTCCTGCAACGGTTGCCTTGCCGGGCCTTGTAGTGCCGGGCCTTTGCTGATGCAACTATAAAATCGTTTTTAATTCATTTTAGAGCCGGCCAGTGCCAAATGCAAAACCTTGCCATTATGCTTTTACGGCGGTCTTAGTTTAGCCCGCTGAAAGGGGCGGTGGAAACAGGGCGGGGATTTACGAGTGAGCAGCGTTTTGCGTTAATGCGACGAGATAATTTCCGGACACAGTTTAATGGAAAAGTTTGTTGCCAAAAGTTCCTCACTCAGTCAGTTAAAATATCAAAGCAGCCAAAGTTACTGCTGATTCAGCGGGTGCACGGAAAAGAAAACTATTTTTTTGGCCACATATAATACACAAAAAATGTATAAGTTATATTAAAAACAAGAAAGAAAGCTAACTTCGGTAAAACCAAGTTTGTATTCCCTTGCAGTCTGCAATTGGATCATTGAAAATCGATCCATTTAAAATTTACATTTTACATGTAGAATTTTACATTTTCATATAAATCGACCGATTCCTTCTATGGCAGCTATATGATATAGTTGTCCGATCTTAATGAAACTAAAGCCATAATTCTAGAATTATAAAAAGCGACTATATCTCAAAATTTATTGAAATTCGTTAAAAAAACAAGAAAATAAAAATTGTTTGTACATTAATTTTGCCATCATTCCTATGGCAGCTATAGGATAAAGTGATTCCAACATATATATACTGCGTGCTAAAGAAATAAGACTATGCTGAAAGTTTCTGCCCGATAGCTCAAAAACTGAGAGACTAGTTCGCGTAGAAACCGACTCACGGACAGACAGACAGACGGACATGGCTAGATCGACTCGGCTGGTGATGCTGATCAAGAATATATTTACTTTATGGGGTCGGAGATGCCTCCGTCACTGCGTTGCAAATATCATGGCAAAATTATAATACCCTCTGCAAGGGTATAAAAAGAAATTATATTAATAATGTATCCCTAGTATCTTTTAAGAAAAGATTGTGCTAGAATCATAACATTTATAACATTTCATACTTAAGTGTCTCACTTTGTATTTTTCTTTCTAGTTTGTTGAATTTTTTCATTGAGATTATTGCATTTGAAATAAAGAAATCGCTTATATGAGAATATGATCTCAAATGATCACAAAAAAAAAAATAAAATTGCTGTGAGATTTAGATGTAGTCTCTAAGATTTTAACATAAATAAAAACAAATAATAATTTACAAGCTCTCATTTATTTTTCCAGTGATATTTTTTCAGCGTGTTCGTAAGGGGTTTACGTGTTCCGAGGCATGAGCTAGCGGAAACAGTGGTCGTGCTTTATGTTCTGGCTGCCACTTGCAGGCGGCGTGGGTTAAGCGCAGTTGCTTAGCGTGCAATCAAATATTAATTGCACTTGGCACAATGTCAACTTTGTTTGCCCTCTTTGTCAGCAAATGGAAAGCGGGAAAAGCTAAGGGAAAACTGGTCGCTTGGGTCAAATTATGGAACGACAACTACTGCACTCGCAGCAGCAGCAGGAGCAGCATCAACTGTCATTGCTGACATTACAAACAATGTAAAATGCACTAAATTGTTGCCTCAAAATGAAAAAGATTGAATGGGAAAAATGCCACAAAATGCGGAGAGGGGGGCAAGTGGTTTCCCTGCAATCAAATCAAAACACGAATTGGGTTTTGCTGGATACTGGAACTGAAACTCAAATCGAAAACATGACAAAGATTGCATGTAAAACAAAAGCGAACCAGGCTGGCCTGCTCTCAGCCTGATTGCGAATCGATATCGGTTCGAACTGTGGCCAAATAAAGTAATTAACTCACAGCTCCTCATTACGGCGAGAATCTCGAAGACAAAGCAATAAATCAGGCGATCTTTGATGGAGTTCCCAGCCAAAGTACGAGTGATTGCACTGACTGGGTGGCTGGCTGGCCGGCTGACTGGCCATTAAAATCAGCACATTGAAGATTTCAATTATGGCTGCACGTCATCCCCATCATCATCGTCGATGGCCATCATATAATTTAATTTGATTTTTATTTAATTGAAATTTATAACAACAATGGGCGAGTAAACAACATTTCGAACTGTGCTGTGAGCGGTGAGCGGTGAGCTGTGAGCTTCGAGCTGCAAGCTGCGTGTGAAAAGCGAGATTCATTCGATTCGCCTCGACTCTCGAGAGCCTGCGAATGTGAAATCAAATGAAGAATAATGAGATTTACTGTTATTGTTATTGTTACTGTTATTGTTCCACACTGCATTGCTCTCGATTCTTATGACTGATTTCATTTTGTCAATTTTCCATCATTCGAATCCTTCGCTCTTGATTGACAGCTCAATGGAATGGACTCCCAGGCCGCAAAACAAAAGTCCCATCCTTCCACAAACTTGCCCACACACAGACAGGACGCCTGATGGCTGCTTTAATGGGCAGGACGGGCTAATTAAAGTAATGTGATTAGCACAAATGAACCCAAGTGAGTTGCACAAGGAGAAAAAATAACGACAGTAGCATTAAAACAAATCAATCAAGCATTTTGAATCATAAATCAGTTAAAACAATTATTTATACACATGTTTTCAAAGGCCTTGAGTGTAAAATATATTATTTCCTTTTCGTCTAAAACAATTGGATTGAAAATATAATCCTAGAAAGAACGATTTGACTAAATTTAATCATTTTATTGATCGAATAGATATGTTTCCAATAGTAAAACCCCGAATTACCAATAAATTTATTGTTAACTTATTCAATCCTCTTATTTGTCTGACAAATTTCGTGTAATATTTTTTCTCGGTGCCGAAAAAAAGTAAAGATATTCAAGGTTCGAGGTACGACAAGTGGAAAATCTCTTCATTGCCATTATGGGCTGCGGTTATTTTTGTGGTCAGCCTCCTCTGGCCCACAGACACACATTTAAAGATTATGGCATGCGAGTTCTCAAAGTGGATTAACAAACATCTCTGGGGCCGGGGGCTGCCCAATCCCTCCCACCATCTCCACCATCCACCCAGCCAGTTAATTAAACAAAAACTATGAAAGGACCCTAGCTGGTGCTGCTGCAGACCACTAATGGCAGGCATTTGGGATTTGAGTTATTGTTGGGGCCGGCCGTTGGCATTTTGCGGCTCTCTTTCTCTCTGGCAGAAATGAAAATTGTACGTTACGCATACGCCAGGTGGGCATCGGCCCGAAGGTATGCTGCAAAATTCTTGCAATCGCATTGGCATGGGAATTATTTGTTGAAGAAATGCCATACAGAGAAAGAAAGTATCATAGCTCATACAGAAATTGAAAAATCATCGAATTTTAAAAGGGGAATTGTAAAAATATTAGAACTGGAGCTTAATGATTATTTAAAGGGTAATATTTTTGCACCGGATTCTATCCTTCTGGCTTTCGTTTTCCCCTATTTTCCATTGCCATTGGCCGGGCGGGGAGTCTAGTTTTTGGTCTAGTCGACAAGTGGGCCGAAAAGAGCTCACGAAGGCCAATAAGTCAGATGGCGGGGCCATTTGGCTAATTGCACGAACGTGCGGCCGTTGCTCTTGACTCTGTCGAAAGTGTCCTGGGAACTGGAGCCCAGACTCAGCGACTCTGGCTCCGACTCCGACTCCGACTCAGAGCCAGGACCGGGAATAAATCCAAGGGGCACACAGGCATCCTCCAGATGCTCCGCCAAACGCTTGGCAGCCTATCCCGGCGAGATCTCGCGACGCAGTCACGTTGAGTTAACAAAACTGATATAAATTATGAGCCCGGCGTATATTTTACACAACTGTCAGCGCAGTTGCGCCACTAAAACATATTCAGCTCCTAATTTTTTGCCGCTCCTCGGACGCAGAACTTCGGTGGAGAGCGCCCGTTCTCCAAGTTTATTCCCTGCTTCGACAACTTTGCGACATGTTGCAGCCCCCGCAAAGGAAGGCAGAAGAAGGATCCTCGGGAGACGTCGCGCCACGATATGCTTCCCTGGGCAATAAATTCGCCTCCTGCACCGACATCCGAAACGCTCGCCCACAGGTCTCCTGCCCCCACTCCCATTCCCATCCCCAGTCTCGTCTACATACCCGAGTGCTCAGCCCTTCGCGCTTACATTCCAGGACTCCACTCAGCAGGCTCCATTCGGCACTGAAAAATATTTGTAAAGTTTTATATTAGTATGAATATTAAATTCAAAATTTAAGATTTACAAAGCATGGTTCTCAGCCTTGGTTTCATAGTTGATTTTTAAACAAATAGGAGAAAATTGAGGGGAAAATGTACAACAAATGGCGGCATTCATAACAATAACTGTTGTGAGTGCACTTACTATCGCATCTTCGACTACTACTTTGGCTAGTTCGTTTACTGCTTTTACGGCTGCGCCTCCTTCAGCTGGCAGAAAAGTTTGTTGCCAAAAATTTGCCGCCATTGGGTGTGAAGTTGGCAACCCATGCCGAAGTGTCCCCGGTCTCCGCCGCCGCTTTCCACTCCACTCCACGCCCACTTTTCCCGCCTTTCCAACTCAACTCCATTCTCCTGGCTGTCGGTCTTACACACTCGCATATTTTGCTGGCGCGGAATACCTTAAGGCTCTTGGCGTGAATTTTATTTCAGTCGCCGTCGCTCCTGTTGTGGCCGTAAACATGCCAACATCCCCACAGTCTCTCCTAGCACACACACACGTGCCCCCACTCTGCCGCATAACAGACACACCTTACAAACGGAAAGATAATATGCACTGAAATATAATATAACCATGAGTTATACCAGGTTTGATATGCATTTTATAGTTCAGATTAGTCGCTTGTTGAAATAAAAATAATTGAAAAACAAGCAAGGACTTCGCGCATTTTTGGGGCTCGAAAATAGTTTGAAATATATAATTTTTTTGGACAAATAAGAAAGGGATCTAACTTCGGTAAGCCGAAGTTTCTATACCTTTGCAGGCTGCAATTGGAATTTTGAAAATCGATTAATTTCGGTCAAATTGAAATTTATATCGAAGTTTGTTAATATTTATAACATTTACCAGAACATTTTAAATTTTAAATTTTTCATATAAATAAACCGTTTGATTCTATGGCAGCTCTATGATATAGTTGTCCGATCTTAATGGAATTAAAACCGTAATGCTAAGGAGGTAAAAAATGAATATTCTTCTGAGTGCATCCGGTGCGTTTTTGGAGTTCACCTGATGGACGGAGTGTGGGTGTGGCACTGGCGCTGCACACTCGCAACACCTTCCAGTGCAAGAGGCAGTCAACTTTGCGGAAAATCGTTTGAAGCGCTTTGCACTTCGTCGACATCTTTCGGCTTGCCAAGCTTCCTCAGGAGCTCACTGTGTGTGTTGTGTTGTGTTGTGCTGTGTGGTGTGTTGTGTTGTGGGTGTGTGTGGCATTGTTCTGCGGCTAAGCCAAAAAACTTCAGCATGAAGTTGACTATTTATGGCTTTTTATTTGCGGTCCGCTGGCTGCGACTTGCGATGATCATTGTGTTTGCTTGAAATTCGGTCGGCAACTTTAAGCCGTGATCCATTGGCCGGAATCCGCAATGGGCCATAACTCATTTTGGCCACTGCACGTGTCAGCAAACTGAGTGTGACAATGGAGAAGACGATGGCGTCTGGTGGCCGGCGATGCACCTTCCGGTACCGGCACCGGCATCCATTCCCCCTCTAATCCCATTCTCATCACCACCTAACTTCGCCCTGAGGAAACCCTCACATCCCACGCAAACAAACGCAGACCGACAGCCGCAAACAAACAAAGACACCGCCGCACACACTCAACCCAAAACTTCTGAAGTCTGGCCTGCACTTGGCCAAAAAGGTCAGACTTATAACAAATATAAATAAGGTGTGATGGCACTTAAAAGGATTTCAAAATAGGCAGGGCGTTCAGTAAGCCAAGGGAAACTGCTCTATTTTAATTTATTTGGTTGGTTTATTATTTCTATAATTACCATACGTAAATATACATTTTTTTCCAAGTGTAACCTCGCTTGGCCCGAGTCTGGTCCCGGCAATCAATCCAAATGATATACACATTTCAGACTTGGCTCAGTTCTCAGCTCCGCTTGGCCTGGCATGTGTTTGCTCAGGGCGGAGCAGGGCGAAGGATTTGATGTATTTGACAGATAGACTCCGTCCGTCGGTGATTTTTTACGGCCGGATAGCAGGATAGAAGACTGTGGCCTGCGGTGTTCGCACAATATGTCCAAGTCCTGGGCAGAACTGGCGTGAGCAATCGCTCTGCGGTCAGCGGGCCTTGGGATTATTGATATTTAAATGGCAGGCAAGCAAATTGCCTGCAAAATATGCAGCGAAAATGTGTAAATTATGCTTATAAATAATGCTAATGCCGCACAGTGGTCACATATCTATTCCTTTTTCGTAGAACGACTAGATATTTTAATTTTTCCAAAGGCTGGAATCCTATTAAAGTTCTAGGAAGAACAACAAATGCTTGATGGCTTCTAATTCTTGGTAATTTTTCTCGCACCTCGACTGCACCTTAATTTATTCGCAGTAAATATTCGCAAGTCACTGCCATTATTTTTGGACCTCATATGCAAATTTTGGCATTTGACTGTATTAAAAATGCATTAGACCCTCGGCACACGGCACATGACAGGAGCTTAGGCTTAATTCAATTAAATAATGTGGAGCAGCTGTCCCGCGATCCTCAGCCGACCGGACCACACTGGCATCTAATTAAAATAATGATACCCCGTCCCCGGGTTGTGCGGCCTGTTTTCCGACGGAAATATTTGCGGGGCGTGGCGACTGCCTTGGACACTACAAGGACCCAGGGACCGGACCCAAAATCCGAGGTCGGAGTCGGTGTCGGAGCCGGAGTTTCCGGCCAAGAAAGAGCGGCAGCGACGGCATCAGGGCGTAACGAAATGCGCATAAAACAGGGAGAATTTACAGCCAGAGTCGTCCTTCTTAATGTGCCATGGCGAACCGCAGGACACTGCCTGCCAGAAATCAGACACCAGTCGCAGGAGGAGCTGCTTTTCTGGGCGGCTTTTGGCCTCATTTTGAGCGTTTATTCATTGTGCCTTTTAAGAGCTTCCGTTTCGTCACGCATAACGCTTTCGAACGACAATGACACGAACATCAAAATCATCAGCATTATCTGCACAGCCACACGGAACACGGAACACGAAACACGGAGTCCGGACTCGGGACTCGGGACTCCGTGCTCCGCACTCCTCACCATGGCATGGATTCTGGGAGGTTCTGCCAGTTGAGAGTGTCCGTGGAGAGGCGAGCTCTTAAACGCCCGCAATCCAACTACAAAATGGACCGGGGCCCGGAGAGCTTGGCTGGGTCAGTGATGGTCGTTTGACCTCGTTTTTATATATTTTATTTTATGAATATAATTTAAACTGTAAGCTTTATTTTTAGTTTAGACATTAATTACGAAAAATTAAAACTATTACCATCATTCTTATTTTTCATTACTTTTTTTTTATCTATTCAAAGAAATTTTTATAAAGACAGCCACCATCAGCAAGCTAATTAATTAGCTTAAATATTAAATACTTCTCATAGAAGGATTTTTTGCTATATTCTTATTAATTAATATAAATATTGGTATATCCTTTAGCTTAAGGCCTCGAAGCTATAGCTAAATCTTAGTTCGACTGCACATTTTACATTGCAGCCAAACAGAATATAATTAAAAAAATAAATAATTTGTATATCCTGTTAATCATTATACCCTTGCAGAGGGTATTATAATTTTGCCATGATATTTGCAACGCAGTGAAGGAGGCATCTCAGACCCCATAAAGTATATATATTCTTGATCAGCATCACCAGCCGAGTCGATCTAGCCATGTCCGTCTGTCTGTCTGTCCGTCTGTCTGTCTGTCCGTCTGTCTGTCCGTCTGTCTGTCCGTCTGTCTGTCGGTTTCTACGCGAACTAGTCTCTCAGTTTTTGAGCTATCGGGCTGAAATTTTCAGCATAGTCTTATTTCTTTAGCACGCAGTATAAATGTCGGAACGGCCGAAATCGGACCACTATATCCTATAGCTGCCATAGGAATGATGGCGAAATTAATGTAAAAAAACTTTTTATTTCTCTGTTTTTCAACTAATTTCTATTAATTTCGAGATATAGTCGTTTTTTATAGTTCTAGAATTACGGTTTTAATTTCATTAAGATCGGACAACTATATCATATTGCTGCCATAGAAAGGATCGGTCGATTTATATGAAAATGTAAAATTCTACATGTACAAAATTTACATAATTTGACATTTTTTTTTTACATTACCAAAATAGATCGATTTTCAATGATCCAATTGCTGACTGCAAGGGTATATAAACTTCGGTTTACCGAAGTTAGCTTTCTTTCTCGTTTTTTATTTCATATTACTTATATTATTTTCTTAGCTGATCATCACTTTTCAAGCCAGTATCTGAAGCATCACTGGCTTGAGGTTTTCGCACCGCATCGCCCGGCTGCTCCACCCGCCCCACCCGCTAGTTTGGCCAATGAGTGAGGTGTTCCTGTCCGGCGCTCCTTGCCGCCTGGTGTCCTTGTCTGGCCATGTTTGACAACATCTAGGCAAAATGGCGTCGCCGTCGTCGTCGTTGAGGTCCTGCATGACATGGCGTATGCGTAACGTAGCGTTTACGAGCGTGTTTTTATCGCAATTGACATCATCCGAGGCGCTTGTAAACATTTGTGCATATTTTAATTTAATGCTAAGCACAACTATAAGCACATAAAATTTCATTGCACTCGTCCGTCCACTCGGACAAGGCAAATAAATAAGCAGACAGACGCACACATAAAGGGAGTTCCGATGGCACAAGCAAACAATTTATATAATTACCCGCACAGTCGCTGCGCTTAACTGATTGCTTTATTATTTTTTCGAGTGTCATGTTTGCCGTTTTAATTCCGACAACAATACGGCAGCAGCATAAATATTTACGAAAAGTCTGAGCCCAGGCCCAGGTCCAGCGTCGCGCGAATCTCGGCCATAGCAATAACCATAATGGTCGGCTACAAATAAAAAACGCTCGGCTTAAACTCATGCAAATATTATGGTAAATAAATTTGTTCACATCATCAACACATTTACTGCGCTCTGGTAACTTAATTACACATGTAAACAATTGAATCAATAGCACAATAAAAACCCCGGGCGCCCAGCGCCATCTGCTGCTGATTGGTCTCGGCCAAATAGTTGGCCAAGAGGTAAGCCCACTTATTACCGGCAGAATCCTCACTCGTATGTGAAAGCCAAATTTGGAAGAGCACATATCCCGGTCAAGGAGGAAGCTTATAGATAATTTTCAGAGAAGTAAAGCAAAGCAAAGTCGAGACCAAAGGCAGAATCTTTGAAATGCAATTTGCACACTTCAAGGGTAACTGCCTGGAATATTTAGTATAGTATGGTATAGTTACTTCTTTGAAATTCATGAAATTTTTTAACAAAATTAATTTATAAAGAAGGTTAAACAATTTAAAAATTTCGGATTCAAGAAAAAACCTTTTTTTCCCAACTAAAGAAATTTAATTTTAAGAAATTAACATCTATAAGAGTCTCCTTAACTAACTTAAAATTTTTCTAGTATTTTAACCGAGTTCTTCCCTTGAATAGAGCATAGAAAATGTTTTCTAAGTACAAATAAACTGACTGCAACACCTTGAAAGTTATTGTGGCGAATTCAACTGAAAATGGCAACTTTTTAATGCCACTCGACATGAAGTGAAATGAGCAGTGGCTGCCAGCGGATTTTTGTAATTGCCACTTGTCGTGTAAATAAAACGAGTGCCACAGTCATGTGTCACGTCCTTTTGGCATTCAGACCCGCTCTCTATACATTTGCATATATTACTGCTCGCACTTTTTGCACAGCATCGAGTGGCGCATGTTCAACCTTTTTTCGTCAGGTGCAATGACGCATAAATTCCGGCACAATATGCAGCTCTCAGAAGTGGCCCAATAAATGCGACTGAAAGTGGCAGTGTTGCAACATGAATGATTCGAAGCGGTGCTCGACTATAAATAAACTCTTTATGCTGGCATTAATAAATAAGAGAGCAGCGGTCCGGGCCGGGCCACTAATCACTGCGCTGATTTATTCGAATTGGCTGCGGAATTTATGACAAGATTTGCCAATGCCACCAGCTCCCAATCCGTGCCTAATTTTAAATGGAAATGTATATTGCTTCCCACGTCGGCGTCGTCCTCCCTGACCGCAAACAAATCAACTCAAGTGTATCGAAATGAGTTTCGGCTGGTTCTCCCCCGACATCATCGTCATCATCATCATCATCGTGCTATTATAGCGTCGCATGCCATCTCCCCTCGGTGTTTCAGTGTGCCAAAGGCTGTGACATTTCATTCGCCGGCAATTAGAAGTCAATTTCACGCGTCGCTCTCGCAGCGAAACCATAAATTAGGCCCGACACTTGTCCGGCTGAATGCGACTTAAACGGCTCAAGGTATTATTACCACCCAGTTTATATTTTATTGGGAATAGCCACGGAATTTAATACCTCTGCGACGCATTCCATTCGGTATCTAGTTATACCCAGATATTAAGTAGGCATTCTTAAGAGACATTAAATAAAAATGATCTAACCTTAACTAAAAGTAAACACGAAACATGGCAATAAGGCAAGCTAATGGAATTCACTTCAAAGTTAGTACAACAGAACATCTAACAACTTACATTTATCTGAGACTGATATATATCTTTCAGTTCGTATAATATATAATATTATAATAATAATATTATGGACCACATAGAGAAGCACCTCAAATATTTGCTTAATAAGCCGGAAGTCTGGAAGAAGGAGTTCGAGCTGCGGAAGCGGGAAATGGATAGCGAAAAAGATGCCAATACCTCTCGCATCCGAAGTAATGGCTACTTTATACGAAAGATCCAGAAACTCGAGCACATCTGAATGTATTGCTGACAAATATTTATTATGGTCTCAAATTGGAGCCTGAAATTCCAACAGATATTTCAAATCTATCCGAATTTGTGGTTATCCGGACGAAACTGAAAAAGAAATGCTACTGTCTGTTAAAAAGAATGAGTATGAGGTTGATTGCCCAAGATACCTGCTAATCATATGAATTACTCTATTACTATAATGATTGCATTTTACCCAATTATGACATCCATCGATTAAGTCATCAATCATATACACTCTGATTTCCTGACAAGACGCCAAGTCTGGCTTTACAAAATCTTATTCCACATGCAAGAGAGAAATCAATAAGCTGGCAAAAGCGCAACACAAATCCTCAAACGTGCCAAAAGTCAAGTGAAATTTAGAACGGAAGTCGGATTCGATGGCGGAAATATTTGATGGCCACCGGATCATTTTTCACTTCATTCATAAGCCGGCAAAGCGTAATTTATGATGGGAAATTCCTAAGACGAGGCAGCAGGCGATAAATTTACAGTTTGCAAAACGTTATTAATTGCTAATTACCTCCGAGCATGATTAATGCCCTCCTGGTCTTCCAGTCTCGTCCATCTCCATATCTGCATCCCCATTGATTGGGCATTTACACAGAGCACTAAAATGTCACATCCATTTGTAAAGCTTCAAGAAACATAATTCGAAACAATTGCTAAAATAAAATTTACAATTTTAAATCAAAGTATCGCGAACTATAATTGCTAGAAAATATCACAACCATTTAGCCTTTCAAGATGTTAAAAAAAAAATTAAAGTAAACAGGAAACCGAAATAATAGGCTTTAAAACCCGCATGTGGCACAATGCCATAATTTTCATAATTTCCCCTTGTGTAAGGAAAAGCCATATCGGGGTTTCCGCTCGATCCAGGCGTCAGCCACGTGTGACTTTCTTTCGGGGCGGGTGTGGGGCCGAGCGTGAAACTGCCGTGTAATGTAATTATTGCAAAACTATTCATCATGTTTTGGGCACTGCCCCCGGCGAACAGCAGCCACTTAGATGCCGCGCCTGGGGTCTGTCAAACGTGGCGTATGCGCAATATGGCCCCAAACTCAAAGTGAGACCCACACTCGAACCCAAACTCAGATTCAGACAGAAGCCAACACTCACATGCGTGCGAGGTTAACTAATTAGCATGTCAAAGCCATCCATAATGCCATACTGAAGCAATTTCAAAGTGTGTTGCCCCGTTGGAGAGAGGAAAGCCAACCCAAAGGCGCAAATCCCGTTTAATTATGCTTTTATATTCATAATCCCCCACCATGTTTTTCAGCATAATGTGGACTGTGGTCCTTAAAGGACGCACACATCCCTCGCGTCTGTCTGTTCTGATTAATCCTTTGTCAATGGCTCGGACTTAAGCCGAGACCAAATAATTTGCTCTCAATGGGCCAAAGAAAGCGGTTGTCGGTGCTGTCATAAAACAAAACGACCTACACCGCACAACATGAGATTAAATTAAATTTGTCAAGGGCCACACAGGACACGGGCTATTAGACAGGCTATGATATGCGAAGGGTTGTTCACATTGACTAGTCCATTTTGTCTCGAGCTGTAAATTGTGAAATAAATCCAGCTTAGAACAACTACAAAAGTTATTAGTTGCGGAAATTAACAAATTGTTTTCATCCCAAATTGGATAATTGCCATGACACCTACAGGTTTGACAAATATGACAGCAGCTTCACCCATGCATGAAGCTTGCAGTTCATTTAACCAATTATATAATATTAGCTTTAAAATATAATTAAACAGTTCAAATTCTAGAATTCTACATGGGTGGCCGGCTCCTCCGACGTCCGTACACGTGATCCCTGTGCTCGTAGACCCCCGTCTTGCCCTGCTTGTGGACGCATTTGCCGTCTTTTTTAAGGGTTTCGTAGGGTCGGCAAATGCGGCCAGTCCGGAGCCGCCTGCCCGGCATAATGTAGTTCTTGCGGGGACGATTGTGAGCTGAAATCGGCGGATCGTTCTTGGAGCCTTTCTTCTTAGGGTTCTCCTCTGCTTCGCTCCGAGCGAATCCACGGCCGTAGCTCGTATGTACTACGCGATCGCCGTCCAAGCTGCTGTGCAGCACCGGAACCTTGTACTTAAACAAAATCTCCGAATCTTTGGGCTCGACACAGCCGTTGGGGGTCATCTTTTCGTTGGGCTTGCACCGTGCGCTTTCCACCACGCCGGTAAGCTCCTTCACCTTTCGGAAGTTTTCGTCCTTCCAGGATTCCATCATCACCTTATTCAGGAAGTCCTGCTTAGGGACGCAGCCCGTGTCGGAGAGAACTTCATCGGGCTGGCACTTTCCACCTCCAGAGGGGGGTGCTGCTGGAGGCGATGCTCCTCCTGGAGCCGAGCCTTGAGATTCGTTTCCGGTTGCTGTCCCATTTGCTGCTATAGAAGGGTTGTCATTGGTAGCTGGTGCTGTGTTTTTTGATCCATCATCTTGAAGAGTTCTCCCAAATAAACCGAGTACTAGAATCAGCCCGCTTAGAAGGTTTGTTTTCTTCATTCCAAAGACTCTATATCGCTTCTGATCTCAATAGAGACTGAAATACTCGGTGGAGTCTCGGCCATGTAAAAGGCGTTTTGTCATGGTTTCCCTATGAATCTGCCGTGACCATCCGTGAAATGCCAATAGTATAAGGAAAATATATTTTTTATTTAGTGGTAAATTAAATGGTATTATTTTAAACCCCTTTAGTATAGACCTCTGGCTTTATGGGGAAGTAATGAGGTCCCACATGGACTGGCCTAACCAATCTATTCGTCTTGGAGTACCATGATAGAATCTATTTAAAGGAACATTCTAGCTTGGGGAAACCATAATTGTGGCAGTAATATTTATATCTGAATCTATTTGTTACTCCACATATCTCTTCTAAATAGATTATATTTATGTTATATAATTATGAACCAAAATTCAAGTTAATATCAATATTAAGGTAATTTGTTGAGCGACTTAAGTAAATTATTTTGTGGAATCCTTCTCGGTGGCTCTTAAATATCCCAAAATTAAATTATAGAGTGAATGAAAATGAACTGAATATACATAAAAGACTATATTTCGGAGCACGATATACTCAGCCACGAACAATGCTTAAATGTGTGATCGGCGTAGCAATGGTCTAGTTGTCTTTTTCGTATTTATTGGGTTTTGGTCTGTGACCTCTTCTGCGAATGCAGCGACGTTTCATTCCTTGAACCTCATATGGTCGGCATTTGTGGCCATTTTTGCGAAGTCTTCTGCCCGGTAAGAACACGTACTTCCGTGGACGCTCCTGTCCCGAAACCGGAGGGCCCAGCTCCTTCCTTTTCCTCTTCTTGGGCTCGACGGGTTCATCATCATCACCTTGCTCATCTTCGTGAAGTCTTTGACTTGAACGCCCGTGCACTACCTCCTTTTCACTGTTCAGGCGGCTGCTGACGATCGGAACCTTGTACTTAAACAAATTCTCCGAATCGTTGGGTGCGACACAGCCGTTGGGGGTCCTCTTTTCATTGGGCTTGCACCTTGTGCTTTCCACCACGCCGCTAAGCTGCTTCACCTTTTGGAAGTTTTCGTCCTTCCAGGATTCCATCATCACCTTGTTCAGGAAGTCCTGCTTAGGGACGCAGCCCGTGTCGGAGAGAACTTCATCGGGCTTGCACTTTCCACCTCCAGAGGGGGATGCATCTGCTGCTGCTGGAGGCGAACCTCCTCCTTGAGTTACGTTTCCGGTTGATGTGCCATTTTCTGCTAGAGTAGTGTTGTCATTGGTAGTGCCTGGTGCTGTGTTATTGGTTGCATCATTTTGAAGAGTTCTCCCAAATAAACCGAGTACTAGGATCAGCCCGCTAAGGAGGCTTGTGTTCTCCATTCCAAGACTCTATATCGCTTCTGATCTCAATAGAGACTTAAATACTCGGTGGAGTCTCGGCAATGTAAAAGGCGTTTTGTCATGGTTACCCTATGAATCTGCCGTGACCATCCGTGAAATGCCAATAGTGTGAGGGAAATATATTTACACTCATTTATTTTCTATTTAGTGGTAAATTAAATTGTATTATTTTAAACCCCTTTAGTAAAGATCTCTGGCTTTATCCTAAAGCATTGATCGCTTGAAGGGTCTAAAGTTCATTTGACACTAATTAGTAGCCAATAGATCATCATTCAGAATATCTAGTGTTCAGGGTCAAGACTTATGTAGTGACATTATTTTGGGATAAGCAAAATCAATTTGAGGACAACTGAAGTCCTCAAAGGAACCTTTGTGAGGTTGTTCCTCTCTACGGCTTGTTGTTCCGTTGTGCAATCTCAATTTCCCCTACAATAAAATTAATGTTTTACGTAGCCAATTCCGAATCGTTTATTTCACATAAAAATGCGATAAATAAGCGGCGCATCCTGTGCGACGCCGTCGAAGGAGACGCCAAGGATAAGCCGTTGCTGTTGTTGCTGCTCCTGCTGGTTGTGGGTGGTTATTGTTGCCGTGGAGTGCGGTTCCTCTTCGTGCTTTTATTTCACTCGTTGCGCACCTCCAGCATCGTGTATTTATAGCACAAACAATGCAAAGGATGTTGTGCAAGGACATACGCGGCGGATTAAAGCCGAGCAGGGCGGGACACGATGCCACTGCGGCGGGAAACTATGAGAGGAAGAGGGAGGACTTTCGAACAAAGCGACGCTTTTCATTCTCGGTCGGTCTCCATCCCTTTGACTGCCTGGTTAAAAATAAAGGGGGAACCACATCGAGACCAGGAGACAAAAGCTGCTTCAGCTCCTACGGCGCTGCTTATGTCCTGGCGCTCTTTCACAACAATAACAACAACTGAAGTGACGAAACTAGGTTGATATCGAAGGTGGGAATACCCTGTCAATACTTAAGCGAAAGAAAAGCTATTTAAACTTACCTTTCCCTATCGTTAAATTAAGGTTAAGTTTCATATAGCTAGCCTTTTTCATCATGATATACATGAGAGTAATAATAAATTAAATTAGTATAGTATATATTGTAGTATAGTATATTAGTATATAAATTAGATATAGTATAGTATAATACCTTGAATACAGGAGTATTTGTTCGTTATGTTTTATTATTATTTTATTTTTTATTAGATCAATTTATAAATATGAACCGTTGCAAGAAAGAGTGTTTAAATAATAGTCACGACTAGCAGGAAACCAGGAGAAGTAGAAGCAGATAGAGTAGTTGTAGTAAGTAAGAAAGGGGCGGCAACAATGGCGGGCCACGTGACCCCGCCGAAATCCTGGCAACTCTGGCTCTCGTTTGCGGCTGCTGTTAAAAATTTCATGTTAATGGCCACACGAAGATTCGCTCTTAACCCTTTTGCCCCGCGGTTGCGTGGGTGACTCTGTGGGTGTCGTCTGTGTGTATCCTCGTGTGAGTGTGTATCTGTGTGTGGATGTGGGCAAGTGTGCGTAACAGGTCATTGTCCCACCGTTTTTCGGTCGCACCTTTATGGCGAGGACAAGGCAGCTTATTTCCTTTGGCCGTCCCTTTTGCAAATTTCATTCCAAGCCCTGCACACGCAAGCGTCCTGCGCGCCATCCCTTTTCCGTCGAAAAGGAAATTGCTTTAATTAAGGATATCTTGTGAAATGTTTGCTCATATTTATAACCCCCCCGGTTGGGGCTGGGAAAGGTGGAAAGGTGAAAACTGAAAAGTAAAAACTAGAAAAAGGTGCGCAATCAAAGGCGGAAAATCGTTAGAGAATAAAATCGAAATAACAAAGCGGCCACAGGAGAGAGATACGGAATAAAATGGACAAAACGGAAAAGGGACGACGCAAGACTAGGGCATAATGCGCTTTTCTCGCTGGTGGATACGGTTTGTTTTCTCCCCATTTCTTCTTTTTTTTTTTTGGTCTGAAGCCGAAGGACCTGCGGACATTTTGGTTGCCTTCTGTTTTTCCAGAGGTCCTTTGACTATTTGCCATCTTGCCGGCTTCATTTGTTTGTGTTGGCTTGTCAGCGTTCAGCGCTCGGCGCTTTGGGTATTTCGCCAGGATAATAAGATAAAAGCTTTAGTGCCATTCGGGCCAAGTTAGTTAATTGCGTGAATGGCAGTTGCGCTCTCATTTTATTCCGCTTTCTTCCGCTGCTCTTACTCCGATTGAATCGTGCAACCAAATTGGGTGATTAGCCGTTGCAGTTCACCGGCGTTAATCCCGTCCCCATAAGTCCCCGGATCCACACCCACTCCCCTCCTTCACCTTTCGAAATTTCTCCCGACAGCCAAGCTGCCGCTCATCTTTTATTCAGCACGCAACAATGACAAGTAAAATTTCACCAATGGAGCACATGAAATTCATGCAAAACACTTTGATATTCATATAGTTTTCCGTGTACAGAGAGAAATAAATCAATCCTATAAAAGGTGCATCTTTTTTGGAAGGTTTTCCTAGGAAAACTCTGACCAGAACTTGAGAGCGGAACATAGTCCAGAGCACACATGGTGTCTTACTTGTATCCACGTACAGCTTTTTTTGCCGTAAAATTCCCAACAAGGACTAATTACTTCAGTATACTGATGAGCACCTTGGCTGTGTGTGAGACAGCTCGTCTCGATTTTAACAAGATTTTTGTGTGTTTTTAGCATAAAGTCAAGTCAGAAGTCGCTCAATCAATTCCAACTACAACTTTATATCAAATAAAATATTTTACTGAATTATTTTATTTATAAGTCAGAATATTCAAGAAGAATATAGTATTTTTTCCTGTGCAGCCGTGCATATATACCGTGCATACATATGTATCTACATGGCCGGGCGGCCTGCCTCAAGTGTTGAGCAAAAAACAACAAACAAACATGCAGGCAGGCAGGCAGCAGGCAGCCAGCAACAAACAATGGCAATTGTTTTTGCCAAACACACACTCACTCGCACACGCATACATTCGACACTTGCAGTGCCGCCTAAATGTTCATGAATGCTCCATAAAATATTAAATGTTTATGAATTTCAAAGGGCCCCTTACTTCATTTGCATAATCCTTATGTTTGACGGCAAGTGTTTATGCGTGTGTTTCGGTGTGGCCAAGTGTCACATATCGTTAGTCTGACTTGTGGCAATAGCTGGAAATGTGTCACATCAGGCTGGAAAATGAAGAATGGATGCTGATGGATATGGAAGCGGATCGGAGGGGAGTCAAGTGCTTGGGCATCTCCGTATCAAGTGGCCCCCTTGCCTTTTAATTCCTATTTATCCTCTGGCCCCATTTGGTAGGGATTCCACTGCTACTAAAATATGGTACAAAAATTAAAAATACAAATAAACAAGATATGGATATTTTCATTGTTTAATTAAGAAATTTTGTATATACTTAATTTCTTTAATTTTTCAGAATATTGCTAAAGAAGTGCCATTTGATTTTTCTCCCTCTGTAATTCTTCCGCCTGTGCTGCCACTCGAAGGACACTCAATAGGGGAGCACGTCCTGGGACTCTTTTTTATGGCTGCTGGTGCATAGTTTATTGCATCCGCTTCCTGTTGCCATCTAGCATCTCTGCATACTTTCTGGCTAATTCGTGTTAACATTTTTGCCTCGTTTTGCCATTGTTATGGACCCTGCACTCATTTTCTGCTGTTTTCCCCTTTTTTGTGTTGTTTTTTTTTTTGCTGCCGATTGCAGTTCATTTGCATAGGAAAGCAGTAAAAATCAGGGAGAAAGCGACAACCTTCTTATCGAGCGGCGACTGTTTCCTTGACTTAATTGCCTTTTGGCTGGAAACTGGACTTTATTTATGGATGCCGCCAGCTTAGGCCTAGCTGCCGGTGGAATTAATTACCAATACAATTATCTAATACTGGGTCACATGCACACACTGGCATATAGAATACATTTTGAAAAATAACCATTTATTTCGATTTTTAAACCGTTAAGAAAATAAATAAAATTAAATCAGGCAAAAAATTAAAGTCTCAAACTCAAATCTAGAATGTTACCTTAAAATTATTACATTAGATTTCTTTTAACCATTAAAGGATACAATACGATTAAAATATAATCTTGAATTATTAATTTATATAAATTTTAATAGCAAAATCTGTCAAAAAAATAAAGTTAAAATCTAAAAAATGAAATAAGTCTAGTAAAAGTACTAAGCTGTCGTTAGCTCAAAACAAATGGCCTTTTTGTATTAAACTTAAATAAACTTTAAATTAAAAAAAATTAGAGTAAAGCTTAGATCTAGCTCTACAAACCTAACACTGCTTTTTTCCCAGTGCACTTCCCTGCCCGGTGGAGCGGTAAAAATTTATGACACAATGCCGCTTGCCAAACAAGAAATTAAAAGTTTGCGACCCGCACTCGCCAAACTTTTGCGCACACGCATGTGGCGCAGTGGAAAATTTATTAAACTAACTGCAAATTAGTGCACAATTGCACACACTCACACACATGTGAGCCGTAAAGTTTCCAAGCAAAGAGAAAGCAGGGGGAAAAGGGAAAAGTCACCGACTAAGGGAAAAGAAAAGGCTGCTGCAGCATAAATCAAGGCGCCTGCAACGGGGACTGCCGTTAGCCGTTAAATAATGTTGCCAATTGGCTAAATATTTCCGCCAGCTTGCTGCTCTAATTTCCACAATATTAAATAGAAGTGGCGCCGCGCCTGAAAATAAAAGTAACGCACATCCCAGACACACACACTCACACACATCACAGCCTCTAAGTGATTTTCCTTTGTCACTGGAAAATTGTAAAACAATTGTTATAAATTCTATGCGCTTTTTTGCGCTGCCTTGTTTGGCGCTTGATAAATGCAGACAATTAGCCAAATGGTTGACTGGCGCCAGCTTCTGCCAGGGATAGACAGCCAGTAGCCGACTATGGCTACACTGCGAGAAAGGCTCAGCTACACATCTGCTTAAAATATTCAAGATTGAAGTAGGTATATTTGTAGAAGTCAAAGCGCAAGTAATCTCTGGTTAAACCTTTTTGAACAGAGATTTTTGCGGCTTGAATTTGTATGAGTTTTATTGTTTTTTTTTTGTTTTTTTATGCAGCTAGAATATTTTTTGCACTGCACTTTATTAAGCTGTAATATTACGAGTTGAAAACCGAAATTCCTACACTTTCAAACGCGTTGTGGATAGTTGCCAGAGAAACACCACATAAATTTGTGCAGGCCCTGATTAATTTTGTAATTTTTGCGCTGCTGTTATCTTTAAATAACAATTCGTGAGGTAAAAAGTTAATTAGCATTGTTTTTGATATAATTAAAAACTAATTAAACAACAATTTTATTGAGTGGTTTAACTATAACTTTGATAAAGTAAAAATATTTATACAGCTGGCCATAAATCATAATTCTACAATATAAATATATAATCCACTCTTTAGCTCACATAGCTAAGTATATCTCTCTGCCGTGAAGATGGTACAATTTTCACTGAGCCGTGTTCACATCAAGTTTGATTACTTTCCCGAAAGTGAACATCTGAACAGGCCCGTGAAATGTATCTTCCGAGAATTCTGTGTGAAAATTGTAATCCCTTTCCATGTGGTATCTATGTTACATCACCCCGATGGTCGGATTGCTATAATTATGTGAGGTGCTCCCACTTCGGTGCTACAAGGTGCTGTTCATGACTATTTATGAATGTCTTGCCGTTGCCACTAACACACTAATTGCTAACACAGATCCGACCCACTCGATTCCCATCGAGCTGCAGTCGCCCCAGCCAGACAATTTTCGACAAATAAATCCCCACATGGGGCCAAGCGCTCCCGTAGACAACACACATCTCCTGCGGGATGCTCGAGGAAGCAGCTGCAAGGCGGAGCTCCCACTTGGTGCATTGCTATTTCCGTTTCGGTTCGCACACAACAGCAACAAGCGGAAATAGCTTAAAGGATATGGCAACTGTATTTGGGGTGCTGCCGGGATAAGCATCGTGTATGCAAAACTATCAATTTTTACTCGATGCGAGTGGGATTGCGATTGCGAGTGCGAGTGGGAGTGCTAGTATGCAAAACCACTTTACGGATGCTGTACAAGTTTGCCAGGGAGCCAAGACAAGGCAGCTATAATTAGAATCGAAAATGTAACCAGTCGGATGAAGTCGTATAAAGACGGATAAAGTTTTGCCGGGACGCAGTGGCGAATGCATTTCCCACAGATCAGAGCCGGCTCTCTCTCTAATTATTGACTTTGCTAATTGGCAATTTAAAGGAAAATTGTCTTCAGCCAACCAAAGTTTTGCATCCAAAGCAATTTCCTCTGGCTCTCTGTATACACTCGGAATACATGTCGGATAAGACATAACTTTATATTTTAAGGAATTATGTACTCTTTTCCGTAAAGTCTGAATTTATATATATTTTCCCCTAAATCTAATGCATGTTTTCGAGTGTAAAGCTGTTTATGCAATTTCCAGAAAGTTACTTTGCCTGCTTTAACTAAAAAGAATCCTAGAAAGTTTTCGTCAAAGGCTCCTAATATGCGTAAACAACATGCGAGTTCGCCCTTTGACAGGACAACACACATTTAAGGATACACAGTGTCCTGGCCTAAACGAAGACAAATAGTCGAAACTTTCTTAGCTACCTAATTGAGAAGAAAATTGAAAATTTCTTTAATGAAATGCAAAAATGATATAATAAATTATCAATTGCGTAAGCAAGAAAGTGGAGAGAGACCGACTTTTTGGTATCTGTCTGGTGAATTCAGGGGAAAGTCCCTGCCAGCTGCTAGCCGGCAAAGCCAAAATGAAAAAGGCAAAGGGAAGACTGTAATTTAATGCTCTTTTGCACCTTCAAATCCTTTCAATTTCATAAGACACGTAATCACATTCGAAGTGCTCGCCACCCTCGTCCTCTCTGGCGTAATCACCAAGCACTTGATGAAATGTTGCAATTTATATAGACAAACCCTCCCTCCTCGGCACAGCCGAGTCCTGCTGCATGTATGGCTTACTGTGTGCGAGTATGGCTTTGGGGCATTATCCTTGGAGTCGCAGGTTGCAGGTAGCAAGTTGCAAGTTTCGGGCTCTCCTTGCTCCAGGTTTTACTGCAATTTTGACACACTTGATGTCCTCCATATACTTGGAGGGGAATTCAAACCAATCCTCTTTTTCCCGACAGTCAAGTCATGCCCTATTTGCAAAAGGAGAGCGGACTGCATAAGTAATGCATTTCCTTAATACGAATCCCGAATCCAATTTGACTGATTTCCCCCCGACATATATAATTTTTCACTTAGAAAACCGAGAACAATGCATCCGCCTGGATATTGGTTATATTTGAAAATATTAAAATCCGAAAGGAATTTGTTGATTAATTTCTAGCTTTATTTTGCTTACCAAAATAATTTTTTAATTTCGTTAATGATTTCTTTTAGTCATAACTGCATTATGGTAAGCATTATCTTCGTAAAAGGAGCCATCGAAAGAGGTACATAAATCTGGGTACCGCTGTTTTGATACTTTTCGATTGCAAAAACCCCAAAAAACTAAGCTCAGCTGCTGCCAATTAAAAAAAGAAAAAAACGTTAAGCCTGGGGCAGCGCTTGGCCACAGCCAATTAGCAGTCGAGCAGTTTTCAAATTTTCACCAAGCGCGCTTTATACACAGAAAAAAATAAAACAGTTTCAACCTGTATGCTGAAATATTTAGATGCAGATAAAGAATGTATCTAAAATAATAACAGACTAAAGAAAACTTTACCCTCGATTTTAATAAATTAAAAGCCAAAAGCTCTAAGATGTATTTTTTATATTTTCCTTTTAATGCTGAGTGATTTTTAAATAGGTATTGAATAAATTAAAGCTATTTAAGGCCAGACTAATACAAAAAACAATTTCCTACAATTTTCCTTACAATTTATTTTGCCTAGTGTGTTAAATGGGTGTGGGAAAGGTGGTAGGTGGGAGGCTACCCGAGGGCAAAATCAAAAGCTAAGCCTCGCATAGACCTTGGCTGCTCCCCAAACTAATTTAGGCGCAGTCGAGCGTGCGGAAAACTTTCCAGATTTCATACAACATTCTTTTTTCTCCCATTTTTTGGCATACATATGTTGTGCATTATTTGCTGTAAAATTTAATGCCACCAGCACCGCCCAACCACCTCGGGATCGTGCAGTGTAGTAGCTCATTGTTGGTGGTGCTGGTGGTGCTGTTTGGCTCTAAACCCCGGATACTATGTCACAAAAGTATATGGGATTTGGGCTATCGTTTGTAACAGCAAATAAGCATTAAAAGTATATAATTTTTAAGTGAGTCTGATTATTTATTCAATTTCATCGAGAGGACAAACTTTTCTGATTTAAGATTAAGATTTATATAAGATGCTCCCTAAAATCTTATCAATATACAGCAGCAAATAAATTACATATCCAGATGTAGGCTAGCTGTTACTGCAACCTAAGTGTCGGGTATTCCATGGTCGAGAGGAACTCTTTTGCTGTGTCCCAACTCCTGTTTTGGCTCCTCACGTGCACCGCGTGCGGTTGGCTGGCTAAACGGACCCCGATGGCATGGCGCTTAAGTTGTTTTGCCAAAAACTTTTTGTCATGGCTGGGACTAATTATAAAATAGCTCAAAGGCAACTCGCAGAAGGGAAAAGGCTGCGATAGGCAGATGGCGACACACGGCCAACTTTTAAGTTGTTGCGGGGAAGCCGGACTAGTTGGCAACATGTTGCCACAAACTAAACATTTGCCTGCCAATTTATTCTTATTTATTTTTATGTTTGCTTGCGCTTTCGCTTTCCTTTTCCCAACCCAATCCAGCCCACGTGGCTTGTAATGTTTGGCCATTAAAAATAATAGTGCGGTTGTTTGTTGTTCTCTCTGTCCCCGTGGTTGTTGTTGGTTGTTTCACATAGACCACCGCTCGGTTACGTAAAAATGTACCTTCATATTTTCCATATATATTTTTTTCTCTCCTTTGGGCTACCTGCCGAATATATGTATATCGGAAAAAGACATATTTTTAGGAAGGAACACTGAAGAAAATAAAAATTAAATGCTCGATAAGGAATTTATTCAGTCTGCTTATAAAATCGCTAAGTATTTATAATAAAAGCATTAATCACTATACAAGGCAAGCCGATTGTTGAATAAATTAATATTAAAATTTTTATCTATATATACAGGGTGCGCCATCTGAAGCGGATCGATGTAATGATTGAATAACTTTGACAATTTTTAACCAATTAGCTTCACCAATACAATTTTGTAAACTGTGATCCAGTACAATTTTAACCATGTATCGACATACACCGCAAGAACGTGCTGAAATAGTGTCGCTTTACATTGAAAATAATCTATTTGCGTCGGAAATTCCCGGGACGAGTTGTGTCCAAAAACGGTGATATTGACTGGCCGCCAAGATCTCCAGATTTGACGCCACCGGACTTTTTTTTATGGGGATTTTTGAAGAGCCGAGTTTATGCTAACAAACCGAAGACCATAGAAGACTTGAAAGACAACATTCGAACGACGATGGCTGCTATATCGCCCGAGATGCTTGTAAGTGTGATGGAAAATGCGAAAAAAAGAGCTCACTATTGTATTAGCAATAAAGGAGGCCACTTGGTCGATATTGTTTTTGGAAACTAGCTGACGTAAATTGTATAAAAGTAATCTGAATAATAAAAAAAAATTTTTTGAAATCTATCAAGAATTGTCGAAGTTATTCAATTTTCCCATTGATTCGCTTCAGATGGCGCACCCTGTATATATATTATACACTTTTTACTATTTATTCTGATGATGATAAATCATTCTTGTACTTGTAAATCTATTTTAATTTTCTTGGTGTTTTTATATATTAATATACTTATTTTCATATAAATAAATGATAATCTTCTTGAAACTTTTTATTAACAAAAATTGCAAGTAAAAATACGTCAATCCCCGGTAAAGTTTGCTTCAATTTGAAGTTTAAAACTAAATACTGAGTAAAAGCATCCTTTCTTCAATAGTTTTTCCACCAATCTCAAGGCCTAAAGAACAGGAATTTTTGTTCAGTGAAATTGAAAAGCCAGAGCCTTGTTATTGGCAAGCCAGGAGACAACACCCAAGCCTTGGGGCACCCTGTATTTCGTGTCTGTCTGAAAATTGCGCACACACACTCGCCAGCCGAGTTACACAAAAACCCTTTGGCAATATAAATAAAGGCTGACTGGGAAAAAAAACCTAAAAATCTTGCACGATTTAATGTTTGCTAAATTTGTGTCATTTAGCAAAACGATTTCGATTTTTTTTTCTGTTCATTTGGGCGGCCCAATTCGTAGCAATTAATTTGCTGGCGGCGGGTGGCGGTCTGAGGGCGGAGGGCGGAGGGCCACAAGTGCTTTGGCTATAACTCAGTAGCTTTATCAAAAAACCACTTACACACACAATAAAGTTAATGAAGCCATAATTATTTGGGTTAACAGCTTGCGGCCTCGCTCCTTTGCTCCTCGGTCCTTGGTCCACTCGATTGTGGCCAATTCAGCTCGGTAGCCAACAAATCAAAGTGAGTATTTGATAAGTAACCGAGCTGAACGAATACATTTGGGCAGCAGGCACATTTGCAAGCCTATTTAATAAATAGACAAACATTCCGTGGGCCGAAAACAAATGCGGGGCATCGGGCTACTTGGAAGGAGCTTCCTCGCCTTGCCCTCACTTCAATGGCCGAGGTAGTCGAAGGTCTCCAAACAAGGGTTCACTGGGCGTCGGAAGACATCCGATTGAGCTATCGAGTTACCCAATATTTGCATCACAAGTCATCGCACCTTGAACGGGTTTCTTGAAATCCAAACTCCAATTAAATGGAGAGGAGAATCCGAGTATTTTTTTTGCCAGTTTTCCGGTGAATTTGAATTTATCCCTACCTCAAATCTTAATAGGAATTAAGCACCAATAAAAACACTTGAAAGACTTATTTTTGCTGACTATTCATTACTACCTGCTGTTGAATCAAGATTAAATTGATCTCCCATACCTTAACGCAGACTTGAGAACAAACCCAATTACTATACCCTCTGCCAGGCCAGAAACTTGCAACACAAAGGAGTTGAAATTGGACTCGAATTGGCTCGGCTCATAACCCGGGCTCAGAACAGAATCCTTTACCAATCACGCCAGATGTAATGCGCCCTCGTCTAGACACGGCCTTTGAAGCAATGTCTCGGCCTCGTCTGCGGCTCCTTGGAGTGCTAGTGACGTGACCCGATTGGGTCTCGGAACATTTCAGTGGCATTTGCTGGGTAACCATAGGCGTCGTATCCAAATCAAAGGATTTGGCCTGCTGTGCGAGGGCGATGAACTGGCGGTCTCTGCCGCTCCTGTGGCCCAATTAAATCACATCAGTTGTTTTCCCAACAGATTGGGCTTAATTTTAGCCATTGTGATGCGGTGTTAAAAATCATATTACAATTCATAAATGCGAACGAGTGCTCCCAAATGACTTTTAGCATAATTACTCGAATTATGAGCACGCAATTTGTATAAACCATGAAAAATTGATGCCGCAACTAAAATCAAATGCCGCGCCCGAAAAACTGTCACAGAGGCTTGTCACTAAACGCTATTAGCGGAACGTATTAAATTACACGAACTGGCGTTGGATTTATGCTGTTTGCCCACCGCAAATGCACAACAACGGAGGGTGCAGGCCCCGAAATATAAATAATAAAACCGGAAAATAACGCAGGGCCCCGTTAGGGGTTCGGGATTCAGGGCATTCGGGCAGGTAGCACGCGCGATTTATTTATTTGCCTTCCCATTTGGAAATCTGTTTGCATTTCCCATGGCAGCCCAGATGTTTGCTCGGTCGCAGGCTTTGTCAATAGTTGCCGAGATCAAAGTGGACCCAAGACTAGCTAACCGGCGAACAGGTGGACGGGTATGCAAATTCGCAAAGCGATACGGGGGCTTTAAAGATGTGCCCCAAAGATTGCTTTTCAAATATTTCCCCAGGAAGTTCTTACTTTATTAAATTACGCAGAAGAAAAACATTTCTTATTTACACCTGAAAAAAAGTATAAAATACCCTTAATCAATAAATCCCGCTGCGATATCCCATGGTGGTTACCATCATTCGCTACCAATTAAGCTCATTATCGTTGGGATTTCCTTTATTCAACTCGTAAATGTGCATATAATATTACAGTTTCATTCGATTAATGAGATTGCGATATTTAATAATCTGCAGGCGCGAAGGCCTGAATCCTGTCAACAGCACAGAAATCGAGGCATTAATTAAATCAGCGAGACAATCGAGCCTTTGCGCACGAAAGAAACCCATCTAGTTTGGCTTATTTGGCGACTTCTTCAGCTCAGTTGTTGCATATTGCATATTACGGACACGTTTCTGCCGTTGTTAATAATTAATTTCGCCCTCCCGAATTTACAGCAGAAGCACAACAAAATCTGTTGGCTGGCACATAACTTGGATGGCATAATAAAACGCTTCCACGGCGGGCACATGACGTCCAGGTTTTTATAAGCTGTCAATTTGTTTACGCGTTGTCGCTGGAGGTGCTTCTGACTTTGACTTTGTCGCAGCTGAAATATTAAGGCGTCTTATGATGCGCTGTGTCCTGCTTCCCTACAGCACTGAGAGAAACAAGTGCATAGAAGCTAAAGTAGTCAGTAATACGTAAATGATAGAAAAAGACTATTAATCACAAGAAATATATTTAAAAATATTTACATTGGTTACTTAGTGCCTCAAATATTGTTTATAGATTTGAGACTTCAAATATTTTTCAGGGTATATTAATTTCAACCTTAAATAGTGCCCATGCTAATTTCTCCCACTGCAGATGCGCATCTAATTCGCTCATGCCGCATATCCATAATATTTGCGCCAGTCGGAAATGCCCCTGGGAACTGGTGGCTCACACTTGGTCTACCTCATCATCGGCGCAATAACACGGGCAGACCTCAGAGGAAAACAAGACGCCACACGGAGGCCCCGGGTCCTTGGAGGTTTTTGGGGTCGAGCCGTGTCTCCGATGCGTGCGTTTATCTTGATGCGTGCTAGCAGGATGTGTGTGTGCTACTTCTTTCCCTCTTTCCTTGGCTTTTTTTAGCTGAATGTGTGGGTACTGAAGTTGGCGACAAACGCATAAAACAGCATAATTTGTCAGCATGAACACGGCAGGCACACGCCATCGGCATAACAATGAGCCGAGTTGCCAGTTGGCAGCTTCCGCCTTTTGGTGGTATTTGGCATTTTGTTACAGAAACGACAAAGTCAAAAGGTAATCCTTGATCGTCGATCATGGGCAGTGTTTAAAACTAATATTCTTTACTCTAAAGAAAGTTTTTTTTTCAGACTTTCCTTGACAAATTTTCATATTTTCTTTTTAGGTCTTCTCCCGAGAAGAGTCAAAAACTAAGTCGTTCTTTGAGTAGAACCGCATTCCGAACTTCTCTTGTGATTGTGTTGCTTCTTTGCTTGCACATTGCAGGCAGAGGCAGCGAGAAAAGATGGGAGTCACACGCGGGATACACTTCTTTCCGCTCTCAAGAGAGCAACAATGGCTCTCGTACGACAGGAAATATCGAAATTAATATATGAAGACCGGCTTGACTATGGACCTCGAGTTGGCTAAAATTACTAATAGATTACCTTATTTTATTTAAATTAAATAAAAACTAGTTGCCCAGATTAAACTTTCCCAAATTCCAACCCATTTGGTGAAGCTTTGAAAACACATTTACCTTTGCAGCATTTTCCAAATAGCAATCTCACGCATTTGCGGTGCCTCTTGGGTATTATGGTGTGTCTGGCTGGGAAATTTATTTTCATTTAATTAAGGTTCACCTTTTGTGTTTTTCTGCCGGCACAAAAATACAAAAACACAATACTGTTGTAATTAATTATGTGAAAAATGAACTTTTAGTATTTAGATCTAATGCAGTTCTTTCGCTTTTTTGGCTTTCAGTTCATTACTCATATGGGCTCATGGCGCTGGCGCTGGCGCACTTTTCGATTTCGCAGTCGAAATACCTCCAACAATGTGCACTTGTACTGGCCTGGCCTGGCCCGAGTGGCCGTGCATGTTAATAATTGTGCGCTCGTATTACAATGCCGCGCTTGGCCTTGTTTCATATTTTTATTATGATTTGTGGCCGCGCCGAGTTTCCTGTTTGCGGTGCGCTTCAGTTCGTCCAGGTCCGGAATGAGGAATGTGGAGTGCGGAAGGCGGAGAGCGGAGAGCGGAAAGCGGAGGGCGGAGTGCCGAGTGTATGGGCCATGGACTCCGGATCGGATCGGGCAATTAAAAACTTTCACGCCCGGGCCGCAGCCATTGTAGCCGAGCGCACAAAAGTAGACTATGCCAGTTATTGCCATTGAAATCGATTGATTTCACGCTCCATTGCCTCGTCGATTATTCCCCGGAGCCCATGTGTGCACACACATATTATAATCGAAGAAGTGGACGGGCGCGAAAGGGGCACTGGGAGAAAGTTTAAAAATAATAAATAAATAGTAATAGAATTAAATATTAATTTATGCTATGCAGTTTGGCAGAGACTCACTTATGGCTTCTACCATTTCCTGATCCATTTCACTGAAGATAAATTATAAATACCTCCATTTTATCCAGTTTTGTCTCAGTGTCGATCTCTTTTCACCTCAAGGTGCAATAAACTCAGTAAATCGCTCCCAGTTTCGCCAACAATTGCCAGCGCCCTTCCACTTCTGCTGCTGCTGCTGCAGCGGCTATTAAAACTGAATATTTTCATTTGCGTTATTCGCTCTCAATTTGCAATCGGCTTGCATATGCGAAAATATTTAAAATTCCTTGTAAATACGCGCTCGCAGGCAGTCAGTCGACAATGAAGCCAAGCCGTGCGGCGAATGCGATTCAATCATTTGCAGAGTGCCCGGCCACAAGCGTCTCCTTATCTGCCTGGCCCTTTCTGCCTGGCAGGCAGCTAATTTAAATGGAAATTGACATAAAAACATATGGCATGGCACAGTGGGTCCACCTACCGCCCGCCGCCCACTTACATCAAAAGGATCTAGCGCGGGATGGTTGTGTTCCTTGCTGCCGCCTTGCTTCCTTGCCTTCTTGCTCACGTAATTAGCTTGTTTTTTATGTAATCAAAAGCGACGACAGCCTCCCCTGTGGGCTGTGTCTTGCTACTCAAGAATTTTGATTTAATTGTTGCCATGGCAGCATATTCTTTTAATTTGTGCCAATTTATTTAATCAGACATTTGTTGCCGCTGTCTCCGAGGCGCTTCCTCTTTTCTGTTTCTTCTTTTTTTCCAGCCAAGACAGCTACCAGCCGCCTTCTTGGCATTTGTAATTAAAAGGCTCTCTCGGTCGGACCAGCTAATTTGAAAATTAACTGCCGCTGCCTAAGGAGGAGGAGGCTTCTAGGACTCTGCCCTCACGTTCAGGTGGAGCCATAAAAGCCAGAGCCAGGAATTGAGTCTGGAAAATGGAAAAGAAACGAAAAGCGCGCGCGCCAGCAATAAAAAATAATACATTTATCAATCAAAACTCCAACGAGGAACTTGCCCCGAAAGTTGCAGCATAAAAATATTCATTCGGGGAACAGAAGAGGGAAACCATTTGTTTAATGGCTTCCATTTCGCCAGCGAAATTCAACAAGCCGCAAGGAGACAGCACACAGGGACGTACCTTCCCAAAAGGTACTTTCAGACTCTATATCTATATTATTTCATTTAGCGAAAAGTACGAGAATATAGAAAAAGAACCTCACTTTAACGGTAGCGGTATGATGTGTATGCTTATGCACTTCATAAGCGTGCTCACTTTAATAGTTGAACTTGAGAGGTCTAAATATCCTAAAAAGTCCTGTTAAAATCCCTCCTGTCCCACTGTGAGCTGTAGGGCTGTAGTGCTGAACCTATGGAGTGGGATGTTACAGGAGCAGTGAGGACACGCGGAGGACGTGCACGAAATGCGAAAGTTCACGCACGTCACTTCAATTCGAGGAACAGCCACCACCGACGATGTGGGTCAAGGCAGTGGGGCTTCTGCGGGCTAATGCTAATTTGTGAATGCCTTTTGTTGCGGCAGCATTCAGAATTCACTTCATTAAGAAGCCATCGTCTCTGGCCCTATAAAAATATCATAAGCAAAACTTTTTCAATATATATTAAGGCGAGATTCAGTTTTTACTTGATGTTTTTTATTTATTCATTAATTTGTTGTGATGCTTTCGTTTATTTTTTTATTTTTTAGGGCTTTTGCGTGAGCTGTTTATCAACTGATTTTCATTTTCCCGCACTTTGTTGCGAAAACTTTGCTGATGATTTTCCCTCACCCAGTTTCCTTGGATGTTTTTTAATCTTTTAAGTGGCGCCAATCCGATGAGTGAAAGTCGCATGAAATAAGTACACAAACAGCCAAGCTAAATAAATGATATTTATCTGTGTATCTGTGTAAATATTTTCGCAGATGGGGTAATTCTTTTTTTTTCAGTTTAGCCTTTTGCGTAGCGGGGGGCTCTCTTTTTGTGGAAGTTTGTAATTAAATGCAAATTAAGTGAACCGTCATTTGCGCCTTGATTTTTTACCCTTTTTCTCTGCTTGCCTTCGAAGGGCATGCAGACAATTTTAAACTTGTTGGCGAACTCTTATTGGCAAAGTTCTCGATAAAGTCGCCATCTCTATTAGCGCCAATGTTGCGTTAATGGCGGCAAAAGGAAAACATAAAAAAAAGGCGGAAGTGTTACCCGTGATTGGGCCAACTTTTCTAATTAGCGTCAGTCAAAGGCTTCTCCGGCGACTCTTCTGCGTTAAATTTCGTATGCATATCAAATGCAGCTTAGTGAAACGCACTTTCCGTGGCAAAAGCAAGAGAAAACAAAGTTAATACCAAGGCAAACATCATCATAAAATATGCTACCACCAAACGCCGGCAAAAACTCCTTTCCGAGGCATTAGAAATGCCAACCAAAACAAAACTAACACGAAACTTTTTAAGGCAAAAACCACAAAAACACACGCGCCAATCGACAATGTCGATTATATTTCAAGCTGAAAGAACGATGATTCCAAGGATTCAGCGGATTGAGCAGCGGATGTAGACGATGGCGGAGACAGAGGAGACGCCGGAGACTCCCCTCTTGGCAGCTGTTGAAAGTTAAACCCAAAATGCATCAAAAGCGGCTGCTGCTCGTAATTACAGATAGCAAAACGAAACGAAACGAATCGAAAAGTAAACGATGTCGATGAAGTTGAGCCGGAAAGATGCGGAAACAGATACGGAGAAGCGAGATGCAAACCCGGCAAAACTTCAACTTCAAAACTGATGACTGAAGCAGTCGCAGGAGCCGTAAAACTTGCCCAGGTGGGTGTTACCTGGAGCTGGAGAGGCGAGCGAGCGAGCGAGAATCCCTCCAAAAAGGGTAAACTTTGCACTACAGCAGCGTCGTCTTAAGCGATTTTCCGCTACGCCAAGCTGCACAACAATATTCACCGGAGTGCACTGCAAACGTACCGAAATCAAGGACACATTCGGGGAATCAAAAGTAATGTAGAAACCATTCAATTATGGTTCAATCTGCCCGAAGTTTTATCAATCATCTGTGTGCGCAAGTTATCTCCAAATAATGTGAGCCGATAACCGAGTTGTTGACTTAAAGTTTGTTAGGTATAAAGGGGGTTTCCATTTAATGGGTTTAAATAAAATAAATAAAACTTGAACAATAATTACGAATTTGTAAGACCTTATTTCAAAGACTTTGGGAATGATTTTTATACAAATTTGTGTGTTAAGACTTAGTATTTCTTCTGTCTGTGTATAGAGCTGAGGGGTTAATACTTAAATAAACTTATTCCTATAAAATGACTTAATGAAAAGTATTTTTAAAAATTCTTAAGATATTACAAAAATATATGTTAAATTTAAATGTCGATTTGTATGAATACCTTTTAAAAATACATAATATTAAAAATTTCTCTAATATATTTAACGTTTAACGTGTATAGAAAATTCCTAAAAAATCTTTCCTTACCCCAAGCACATCCCTCGCCAATTCCTTAGCCCCAGCCAACACTTTTTCCCCCAGTGTAAGGAAGAAAAGATAAAAGTAGCCTGACGTAGGCGCAAAGCTCGGCGAATATGTGAGCAAATTCACGGCAAACGAAAATTAAGAAACTTGCAGCCAGCCGCCGCTTTCTCTCTGTAGACACTAGGCTGGCAGGGGCGTGGCAGCGGGGATTCCTGACGCTGATTGCATCGCCTCGAGGAGAAGGGGGTAGGCAAGGAGGGGGAGTGCAGGTGAGATGGTGAGATGCCTTACTTATTTATGGCGCACAGGTAAACTGTGCATGTGCCATCATCTTGATAAATGTTCGCTGCCAGTGCATGACTATGGGAAATGGATTCCGAGCTGAGACGCTTCTTGATTTAGCATGCGGCTGAGTTATGCCACCCACATAGCCACCCACTTGGCCAACCTCCAGCCTCCCTCCCAGCATCCTGGGGAACTTCAATTAGAGCCAGGCCGCGCAGCTCTTGGCGCCGAAGTTGCAGATGGTCAGCAGCTAAGTGGCGCCCAAGACGCGCTGCCATCGCTCCGAGCAAGACGCACTTACAAAGACAAATGCCGGTTGAGCTGTCCTCCCTCAACAGCCATGTCATGCAGGTAGAGAAATAAATAGTAAAACTCACAGAATCATACAAAATTTAAGTAGTGAAAATAATTACAAATTTAATTAATAAACTTGCTAAAGATATTTTAATTTAGAATAATTTATACTAGAGTTTGGTATTTTTAATTGCCTTTCTGTTTTCTCAGTGCCTTTTTAGCTATCTCTGCTGCGGGGCGTCTTGAAAAATAAACGAGTCAGCATTTGTAGCGTTGATTGAATTGTCAGAGGTGAGCTCAGGATAGCTGGGGGATGTCCACCCCAACCACCCTAGAAGGACTCCATTCCCTACCCACACACACGCACGGAAGTAAGGAAGTAAGGGAGCGGAGCGGAGCTCTGCGCTTTTCAATTAAAACTATTGTCAACGACAATAAGTTATACAAGTAAAGAGCACGCTGCCTCAGCAGCTGGAGCCGTTGACAGTCGCACGTACGCTTAATTAGAAAAAGTTGCATTTTTTTTATCCTACCCTGTTTCCTGCCCTGTCCACCTACTGGCCACGCCCACAAGTCAGCTGTCAGCGAGCGGGCAGCACGCCCACATTTTGCAGCGGAAGTAAATTTACACTTCGCTCCTTGGCTGCACTTTTTATTCCTTTCCGACGCGAGCGAAAAGCGCGACTAATTTTCTTGAGTCCCTCCCCGGGCTTTCCACATTTCTGTTTTTTTTCTGTCCCTTCCCCTTTCCCGCCGTGCTGCCGAGAGCCGAGTAATCCCAGAAAATTGTATAAAAAATGCAAGACCCCCAGGTTTGCCACCCACTCATAATTTTCTAAAAACTAAGCTGAGGTCGAGGGGAGATGAGGTTTGGTTATTTTACGCCCGCGAAGACTGCATTTTGCTCTGTTTGCCTTTGGCGCGTGTGACTCGTTGGCCTGGCCTTTGTTTCGGCACCCATTCCTGAGTTGAGCTTCAAGGTATATAGGTTTCAAAAT
Source organism: Drosophila triauraria (assembly GCA_014170255.2). Classification (NCBI taxonomy): domain Eukaryota; kingdom Metazoa; phylum Arthropoda; class Insecta; order Diptera; family Drosophilidae; genus Drosophila; species Drosophila triauraria. The sequence continues at coordinate 11,920,640 of CM024337.1, forward strand.
ATTATATAAAACCATAAAGAAGTTGTCTACTGGCCAAATAAAATAAAAACTAAACGATGTTGGGCACCAGAAAGCTTTGCTTTGGGCATAAATACTACTACGATAAGCATTGTGTGATTATTATTTAACTTTCAGGTCGAAATCAGATGCATTTATTGACTATTGAAATATATCTCACTGTGATTTTTATTAAAAATTACAATGGGTACTTAATATTCCTTACACTCGGTTACGACAACCCTTTTTTTTTGACGCTGTGGCTTTCACTGCTGACTGCTGGCTGATTTTCCCGACTCCATCTCCATCTCCGGCTCCCGCACTGTGTCCTTTTCCTTTTCCTCCACCGCTACCGACGCCGCTTTTTGACTTGCGATGGACAGTGGGGCGAACTGTGCCGGATGTCACGTGCGCATCATTTTCCAACAGCTTTGTTGCTGCTCGCCGTAATTATAACAAGGCGCAGCTTAAATTAGTTGGCCACGGCAGGCACCTGAACTGAACCCAACCTGCTAACCTGTGTGCGCTGGTTCCGTTTCTCTCGGACCCCGGACCCCAGCACGGACCCGGATCCGGATCCGGGCATTCATTAAACCAGTCCTCGCTCGCATGCGATTTTTACAGCCTGGTCCTCTGGTCCGCTGGTGTGGCTGTGAGTCGGTTTATTTTGGCCCTTTGTTTAGTGCATTTTCTGTCAACGTCAGCGTGATTAGTTGTGCCATATTGTGCCACACGCTTTGTTTTTTTTTCGCTCAGTTCTGAGTTCACTCAGTGACCTGGCATTGTCATCGAGTCCTTTGGGGGCCAAAAGGCCAACGGCAAAAATTCAAATTTCCATACTCGCAAGGAGAAAATCCGGGTTAAAATAAATAAAAGAATAAGGAAAGGCAAGGCAAGCTAAAAAATTAAACAAATCTACTTGCAGTCGTAGGAAACAATAACTAATTTATATAATTATAGATTAAATTTAGGACAAACTGGCGACCGTCTTTTACTATTTTTAGGGAATGTGAAACCCACCAATTAATATAGTTAATGAAGTAAATTACCTTTGGTTAACTTGTAATATTAACCTCTGGCTTTCATATTGGACTTAATTATCTTCTCTTAGCAAAAATCAAGTGCTAAGGCTTCGAGCGATTTTTCGGCAGTGTGGGTCAGGTAATAGCAATTAACAAAAACGCCGGGTGGCACGAACTCGACCCCAAAAATACCATATACACCTATATCATATATACACACACGTATATACATATGTGTGGGGACCCACTTGACTTGATTCCGCTGGCATCAGCTCTCTCTCGGCTTCCAGTTTTCAGCTTTCAGCTTTCAGCTTTCTGCTTTCAGCTCACAGCTGGCGCTTACATCATTAACGGCATCGTTCTTCACACACGGCAACACATTAGAACACTTTAAGTTGCAACTAATGAGACTCCAAAACATAATTGTTGGCATTTAGTTAGATGAGCGGCGCCAGGTTGACACACACTCGTACACCCGCACACCCGTACACTGGCACACTCGAAAAGTGACACGGCATGAAGATGAAGCAAATAAACAGCAACAACAAAGGTGTGAGTGGGTGTGCTGGGGGAGTGCTAGTTGGACAGCCCCAACGAAAACAAATGCACCTAATGACACAATTTCCCACACACACACAGACTCGAACAGAGAGCAGCCGAACGCCAAAAACTGGAACAGGAAAAACTGTTATACGGGCGAAGAAAGAGCGCCTCTGTGAGCGCAGAGTGCAAAAAGGTCCCGTTTGCTCTTCGTTTTTACGCCGAAGCTGCTGCGGCGAATTAAGGGGGAAATCCCGCGAAAGTCGGCTTTCGGCAAATCGTTTGCCAGTTGAAAGTGGCCAACAAAGCGAAGCAGTTCTGGCCAAGCCGGCAAATGTGACGAGCGAAAGACGAACAAAGACGCGCGTTAGCCTTTAGCCAAGTTAAGTTTGTGAAATGCGAGTGATCCTCGAGAGATACTGTTACGCTATGGAAACTAATAGAGACTGAAACCGCCATTATTTCATCAAGGAAATTCAACAATACTCTGTATTCCCGGGTATGTTATTACTTTACTTCCCCTTCCTCTGACTGTGAGCCCAGGAAGCTGCTTTAAAAACCCAGACACCGAGTCGAAGTTTCACGTTTCAACTTGTAACCTAGTTTTTGTTAGTAATGCCATGTGCCTCCTTGTTTCCAAGTGCGCGCTTTTCTTGTACTTTACGCTGGCGCGCTGTTTTCCGCCTCTTTTCCTGTGCATTTTCTTGAATTTCTGCCATATAAATTCATGTTCCCAGCCCCTCCTCGTTCCCCAAAAAATAAAAAGAAATAAGCAAAAAACCAGATGAAGAAAATCCAACAAGAAAGGGGAAAACATGAGAGAGAACAGCACTGAAAAGTGCAACGGCAGCCCGGAAGCGGCGGGCGGGCCACTGTGATTTGTATGAATGCTGCCATTAAGCTGACACGGCTTGTATATACCTCTCCCTGTGCGGCCAACGAGGCGTATGCGTAACGCGAGTTGGGCACTTGGCACCGGCGGCGGCGGCGGCAGCAGCGGTGGCGTATGCGTGATATGTGCTAGGGCGAAACTTTTAATCTGTCCGCGTATTACACAAAAGTTTGGATCCTAGCTCCATCCACCGCCGCCGCCACCTATCTGCCATGAATTCAATTGCCTTGAGTTTTATTTAGAAACAAATGGTGGCAGACTTTCCCTGCGTATTTCTCCTCCTCGTTGTTGTTTTATTTTAAATGACATGAATTAAGATAACAAATTCGCAGAACACAGGGAACACAGAGCGTAGAACCGAAGCTAAAAGAAAATAAGAAGGAAAACAGGGAAAATGCTGTGAAACTTTTTTCCACCCGAGACAAAAGCCCGTCAGGAAATTGTAGCGGAGCGCAAATAGAAAAGCCGGCAGCAACAACAATTGGTAATACTTAAGCCAAAGTCGCGACGCTGTCAAAGTCAGGAAGCTTCGCTGGAACGAGGGAAACGCGACTGCTTTCCCTTGAAAAAGTCTAATAAATTAAGCAATTTACATGAATTGTCGTTTGCTGTGCAGCAGCAGCAGAAGCTGAAGCAGCCGCTTCCTTAGCATCCTTATTTTCCTTCATTTCCCTTTTTTCCCGCCCCGTAAGACAACTCATTTGTATGTCGCTGGGATTTGTCAGGGGCATCCCCCTCTGGAGGGCGGGGGGCATTTGCTAAAAACTTTGCCACTCGCTGACAATGATTCAAAAGCCAGGTAACCGAGGAAAATCCAAGCAATTTGTTTAATTTCATTACATTTCAGGATGCGAGTTGATGTTGTTTTGCAGTTCCCGGCGCTGTATGCGCTTATCTCTGCACATTTGCAACTTTTACCGGACCCATTTTCCCATTTCGGGCTCCCTCCCCGACTTGTTGTTTTTATTTAGGAGTGAAATTTATGTGCATATTTTGGCCATTTTGACTTTGAGCTGTTTTCCTTGTTGCACACTCGTGTATAAATGTCAACTCGAGTGCCACGGGGCAGTAAGCATATGTATGCCCCTTCCAACTCTCCCACTCGGTCGGTCTCTCTAAAAATATTTTATATGTTTGGCGTTTTTTATTTTTGTATCTTTCGTGGAAAGTTTCTATGCCCCACAGATAACCGGCAACAGTTCAAAGTTTCATCTTTGTTTATGTGCTGTGGCAGGGGGTGGACGGAGAGGAAAAAGTTTCGTCGGTGGGGGCTTAGAGCTAATTTTGCGCTTTAAGTCAACATGTGGCACAGAAACCTAATCAAACTATTGATTGTTTGACTGATTGTGGCAGCAGCTGGCAATGTTTTTATTGCGAAAGCGACAGGTAAAAGTTTCCCTCATCTTGGCTTTAACTTTTTCGGGAAAGTTTTCGCTTTTCGCTTTTCGGCCTTCGCTTTGCGCTTTCGCTTTTGGCGCCACAGGAAATTGATTTCTGATGTGGCCCCAAACTCCTTCACCTTTGAATTCTGCGAAATGGAGCCATCACATCACATCACTTGGTACTGCTTTAGCTGCTCTGTGTTTTCTTGTTGTTTTCTCTCTTACTTTTTGTTGGATTCGATTTCGCCGGGGGACAGACACAGAGGTTAGGTGTTATAACCCCTTTGACATGCGTAAATATTTTCCCTGCACTCTGCTTTTCCCCCGTTTTCCGCATGCTTTTTATTGATTTTGCATAAGCAGCCGAGCGGAGCGGTGTGGGAAATTGAATCTCACAGAAAACGCTGCAAGTACTTTGCATATAAAATCAAGTATACGACACGTTGGCCCCCGACGAACTTGTTTGTCTTTGAACTGCGAAACTACACAGGCACAAGTCTTCACAGCCCCGACAGATAGCTGGGAAAAGTCTGAACCGAACCGAACCGAACCCAGCCGAGAACATCTTATTTTTATTGAGAATTTACAGTTCGGGGTTGGTCAAGACCAAAGGCAAAGTTTTCGCAGCCTCAACTTGCACTCTGGCACTTAATCAACAACGAAACTAAATGCGGTCGGTGGTCTCGGGTCGTCGAGGAGTGCTCATGCTCCTGTCCTGACAAATGTGTAAATACCCAGACTCGCCCCGAAGGCCACATGCAAATGCTGTTGAAAACATTTTGGCAATTGCATAAAGTTTCACTTTGCCCCGGAAAATTGCTCAAGCACCTGCTATTCTATTTGCAGTGAAATAAAAATAAGGAATTTCATGTTTCCAAGCTGCAGAGTGGAAAATTACGCCCAGAAAATGGGTGTAAAATCTGAAAATTATGGTGGGCCAGAGGGAATACCGTAATCTTAATATAATCAATTTAAACACAACTTAATCTAAATCTATGAAAAGTAGAGGCCTAATTGAATAAGCCAGAATATTCTCGAATATCGATACAGTTTCCAAGAGATCTCTGTAAGTACATTTCTCTGTGTACTTCCCTTCGAGTCCAGATACAAAAAAGTCTTGTATTCTCTGCATAATTATTTTTTTATGCCCAGCGAAACACACATTTTGTCACTAGCTGTGGCTAAAATGGCATTTTTGCGCTTATTTAAGCCATTGCATAAATTTCAACTGAAAATGAATGCCAAACCACACACACCCATGTGTGTGTGTATGCAAATTTACATTCCGGCAGAGAGAGAGAGGGACGCGGTGAGGAGGTGAGAATGGAGGAACCTGGGGCAAGTGCAGGAGCCAGGACCAAGGCGTAATGTGTGCTGGCCTTTAGCTACCAGACAGACGTGTTTCAGACATTTAGCATATAGCCGCACACTCACCCACACACACACTGAAAGAGTACACCCCCACACCTCCACACACTCACGCACACATGCGCACGCCTCAATGTCAAAGTTGTCCAAAGAATGTGTGCGAAAATATTTTGCGAAATAAGGCGCGAATGAAAAATTTATAAAATATTGAAATAAACACTTCGCATTTTAGCACCACGATAAGGAAATACTCGCCCTCATAAAAAATATCTGTGGCTGTCGCAAAAAAAGAACAAGAAAATTACGGAAATATGCAAAATTTTCATAAAATTAAGCGAGATGCAAAGGGTATTTATGAGGCGATGGGTGGTAGTCAAACTTTTTTTTTTGCAACGCAAAACCAAAGCCCTCAAACTTGAGCGATAAAAGCAAAAACGTTTCATTCAACCAAAATAAAACGATAAAGGAGCAAAAATAACGAAGCAACAAGAGGAGGAAAAAAACTATTTAAGTTTTAAGCGTTTGACGCTTTACAACCGCAAAATGTCGACACAAAGTTTCACACGCACCCCAACACCACCCCCATCCCCACCGTCACTTGCCACTTTCCTCCCTTTTCTTCTGCGAAATGAGGAAAATTCGAAGCTGAGCAACGGCATCACTTCATTGCCATGTTAACCCAAAGTCATAAAGTCAAGGATAAAATGCAAAAGTGCCGAAGTTTTAATTTAAATTTGAGCAGCTACGCGCTCAGCGCCAGATAAAAAATATGATCTCGCAAAAATAATACAGGGCGAGAGGGAAACTTTTGTCAGGCCAAAAGCAGACTGTGAGAGTCTTTCTTTTTGCCTCACTCGCTCCCCAAGTTGCCAATAATTCAGCGCGGGCCGCAGATACAGAAATTGAAGTTTCAGGCAAGATGACAAATGTACAGAGGAAAATACTCAAGGCGTTTGGGTTACTTAAGAAGCCTCTTTGTTATTAAGCTTGTCAATAAATTAAATCATTCTTGATTTATGAGCACTTTAAAAGAATACATTGAATTTGAGTGAAATGCCAGAGAAATCATTAAGAAATAGCCTCATTAAGCCTTTAAATAGTCTAACCATCTTTTTTATGTTTCTTATGGTCTTACGTTCATATTCGATTAGAAAGTGAAGAAACTAATGAAATATAATTGGTTAGTATGTTTTTAATTGCCAATAAAAGAAGGAACTTTCAAAGACTGACCACCGTTTCTTTCGGTGTGACAAGGAGTTCGAAAGGAGAAAGTAGAAAGTAGAAAAAGCGGGACCGGGAAAGGGCCTCAAAAGAGTTACGATGCCTTTGAGTAAAGCACTTTCTGTGGTGGTCGCCTTGCCAGCCGCTGTCGTTATCTGCATAACTCATACGCACTGTGGCCGCCGCATAGTTTATTCGAGAGCAGGGAACAGAGAAAAGAAGCGGAAAAGCCAGAGCACCCAGAGAAATGTCGGGAACTGCAAAAATTTGCAACACATGGCAGACGCTTCCTGCAGCTCCACACATGCTGCGATTTAAGCTTACGTAAATATGGCCAGACTTTCCAGCTTTCGCCCGGCATTTTTTCATCTTGCTAACATCCTTTTCCCTCGCGCCACTGGCTTATCGACTTGCGCTCCTGGTTCCCAGCACCTGGCTCCTGCCAGCCAGTTAAACTAGGTAAACTCTTTGCGGCACGACTCGGGTATTATCTATGCATGAGTGTTTTTAATTTCCCCCAGCCCGCCCCGGCCCGCCTTGCCACGAACGACTTTTTGCACTGATGCCCTGATTAAGCTGCAAGCCACTATCAAGTAGTTAAGGGCCACTTTCCCAGAAGTTTGCATCAAAATCCAAAACCGTGGTTATTGAAATAAAATCCACAGCTTTGATATACAGGAACCAGGATGTTCTCCTTTAAGTAATCGCCATTGAGCGAGCATGAAATACTTTGAATAAATTTTTCTGAGTAAAATTCTATACCCAACCCCTAGTTCTTTAATATTCATTCTGGAATTAATCAATGATATAGAGGGTGTAGTAAATTAACCCAATGTATACCACATGCTTCTCTTTATTCAAAAACAGCTCTCTCTCTTTCTCATTTTTTCTCCATCAATTCGGCGCGTCTGAGGCTCAACTCTTTGGCGAGAAGGCCTCAGCTGTCGCAATCCATCAAATGCCAACAGATCCTTTGGCTCAAAGAGTGGTTCGCCATCCATTTCGTGTGGCTTACTCGTCACATCCACGCCCCAGCAATGAAAGGCCAAGGAGTGCGTTTGAATTAGGAGTGAAACAACAAGTCGAGCGGGCTCCTTCTGACTTTCCACCCTTTTTCCACAAAATCCCCCACATTTTCACGCCAGCGTCCATGACGCACGAGTTTGCCGCAATGAATGGCTGAATGACAGCCACAATGAATGGCACCGGCGGGTATGTCCGAATACCGAAGTCCAGGAGGGGCTAATGGGTATCATGGCATAGTAGACAGGACATGGAATGGACAAGCCGCATGTTGCTAACGGGCCAAGACAATAGGCAATAAAGCGGTAACAGGCGACCTCAGCGCAAAAACGAAACGATGTGCAGCAGTGACGTCCAGATGGACCTTTTCAGGACACGTTTACCACTTCTAGAGCACTTTTAGAGGTCAAAATATGTAAAAGCGACTAGGAAAATACCCCTTAATCTCAGTACATCTGCCAGCGATCCTGATATTGGTTGAATCTGCAAATAAATAATGAAGATTAGGCTAGCAAAATATATAAGGCAGCAGCCACACAGGGAAAGGAATCTTTAATTTTTCTATGGTCGATTGTTTAGGCAACATTTTATTCTTGTACATTCCTTTTTATTTATTTAAAACTATTAAAGAAAATAAAAACCAAGTTTGATTCGTGATTTTCTCTAGGCATCAGTATTTCTTACCATTTTTGCTACTTATACTCCATAGCTTTGGCTGGTATGCTCCTCAACGAAGAGGAAAATATCGCAGCTGGCTTAATCAGATGGGGGATGGTTGACATATATGCTGGCCTACTTGCAATAACCACAAGGGAGTCGTAAAATATCCGCTAGTGGCGACCCCTAAAAGTGTAACTTTCACAAGTCGCAAATCATTTAATTTGCCATCGAGGAAAGTTTGCGGAATGAGGGTTTCGAGGTCCAAAAGAACAAAGAATGTCTGGGTCAGTGCAGACAGGTAAACAATGGGATCTGCGCAATTTCATTAGCCACACAGAAATAACAAATTGAAGCTGCAGAAGGCCACAGGATAAAACCCAAAATAAAATCCAAGGGAATTGTAAAATAAAATGTTATAAAATGGATAACATGAGATGCAGACGACGAACGGTTGTCTTTGGTATTATGTCCTCGATTTTCTGACGGAGATTGGATGTGTGGCGAATGAAAGTTTCGCTGCTGATTGAGTCAATGATGATGCCATTAAAAGTCGCAAATTGATGTTTTTGTTTCAAATGTGTCAGCTGGTGTGTGTGGGTGTGTGTCCCTGCATCAGTGTGTATATGTGTGTGCCAATTACAGGCGTTAGACGCTGTTATTCGCATTCTAACAACGGAAACAAGCCAGAGATTTATTTTTGATATTTCCGCTTTGGTGAAGCAGCAGCAGCAGCAGCAGCAAAACATCAGGGAGAAACTTTTTCGATAAAAATGTAAATTTATTGGATATGTGTGACAAACACGCTACAGTGCACTGAAAAAACACATATTTAAGTGGGGAGATATTCGATTTAAAGCCAATGCCTCGAAAAATCCGATAGACGAGTAAGCAGAGAAAGAAAAACAGGAAATGTTTTTTTAAGAATAAAAGGATAGAATAAACAGGTAGAATAAACATTAATATAAAAAAAACTCCAATAATTGAGTGTCTTAAAATGCAGAAGACGTTAAAAAAGGAAATACCTTTGACACAAGCATTATATCAAACTTAGAATTAACCTAAGCATCATTAAGACCTAAGACTAGCTAAATTGGTAATTTTATATATTATTTTTCCCATGTGTAAGGGCAGCATATATAAATACACACTCTAATACGATTCAAATACGAATGACAATAATAGTCATGTTTTTGGTTGATGAAGAAAGAAACTTGGTGAAAGGCAAAGGGAAAATCTCTGATCTCTGCTCATCACGCACGACTTGAATCATATTTTTATGGTTTTTTATTGACACATTTTGATATGCGAGTTAACAACAATCCATTCATTTGACTTTGACTTCATTATTACTGTTAGTTAGTTTGTTGTTCGATTTTGGCATGTCAACTAACTGTCTGACTTTTTAGTAGTTTACAAGTCTCGTTTTCCCTACCGATTTTATGTGGCGTTGCGAATTATGTACAAACAGCACAAAACTTTGCGTATTACATAAAAAATTTATCACATATGAGCACATAATTCCTTTTGTAAGACGATTTCAAAGGAAATAAACATGTTAGGACATCCTCACTGGACGTGTAGGTGGCCTAAACAATAGGCTCGGAGCATAAAAAACGGGATTTAGTGCCCAAATTAAGTTATGGCCAGGCATAAAAAGTCCGCTCTCAGTCAGATTATTGCTCAAAGAGTTTTCTTTTGAAAATTATGGAAGCAAAATGTAATAACACAACAAAAAACAAAAGCTTTAAGCAAACAAGCAAACAAACAAACAGCTAAAATGGCCCGCTGCCATTAAATGTATTCAATAAATTAATCAAGCAAACAGACTGGGCAACATAAATAAATAGTAATTAATACCAAATAATTATGTGTTTAAGCAGCATATTCAATATTAACGAGAAAGAAAGCTAATTTCGGTAAACCGAAGTTTGTATACCCTTGCAGTCTGCAGTTGGATCATTGAAAATCGATCCATTTTGGTAATGTAAAAAAAAAAATGTCAAATTATGTAAATTTTACATTTTACATGTAGAATTTTACATTTTCATATAAATCGACCGATCCCTTCTATGGCAGCTATATGATATAGTTGTCCGATCTTAATGAAATTAAAACCGTAATTCTAGAACTATAAAAAACGACTTTATCTCGAAGTTTATAAAAATTCGTTGAAAAACAGATAAGTTAAATTTTTTTTTACATTAATTTCGCCATCATTCCTATGGCAGCTATAGGATATAGTGGTCCGATTTCGGCCGTTCCGACATATATACTGCGTGCTAAAGAAATAAGACTATGCTGAAAATTTCAGCCCGATAGCTCAAAAACTGAGAGACTAGTTCGCGTAGAAACCGACAGACAGACAGACAGACGGACAGACAGACGGACAGACAGACAGACGGACATGGCTAGATCGACTCGGCTGGTGATGCTGATCAAGAATATATATACTTTATGGGGTCGGAGATGCCTCCTTCACTGCGTTGCAAATATCATGGCAAAATTATAATACCCTCTGCAAGGGTATAAAAATACAAAAATAAAAAACAGGATGCAACTGGCTGCAGTTGGAATTTAAAGGGAGCTCTCAATGGAAAAATTTATTTTCAACAGGCAACTCAAATTGCAGTAGAATAATGCAGAAACGAATGTGGAACAAGGACGAAATGGACGAGATAAACAGCCAAAGACAAAGACTACCGTATCGGGTGAATATTATTCCCCAACAAAGTCGACACAGCAGTCCACAGAGAAAGGGACACAATAACCAGTTCCCCCTGAAATGTTTCGAGGGATAAAACATATTTTTAAATCAAAGCCGGCTTTGGGTTTGGGGAAAAAAGGGACTTAACCGCTATTAGGCCGTATTGAGTGAGGAAAAGAGTGGCGGCGGGGCGGGGAAATCCAAAAAGGTTACAAATAGCCATCATAAAAACTTTATTTGTGCAAAGGATTGAAAACAGGAGTCGGCCAAAGGACAAAGACGACGACGCACTATGGGGCGTCTAGAACAAATACCGCGACAAAATGAAATTTTTTTTTTTAAGATATTCAAAATTGTGTAAACGCCACTTTAAAGATAATTAAATTCTGCATATAAATCTGAAAGAAAACGAATATGCGTCGATTAGTTCTTCCACAACATGCTTTTAAAGTAGAGGCTTTGGAATACATTTTTGCAAAACTATAGAAATAATACAGCCTAAGGCGTTTTAAAAATTGTTTTTTTTTTAAACGCACTGTTTAATTCAAAGTAAAATTATTATAACTATAAAATTGGACCTTACCTAATATGTTAATAAAAATAAAAACCGAATTGCTTTATGTTATCTACTTTTTATTTTTTTTAATAAATACTAAAAATACTGTTTTTTTGTTATTGTTGGACATAAAGTAGTGAAGGCCGTCGAGTTCCGTTATTAAACTACTTTTAAAAAACTTTAAATATTAAACTTAAAGTTATAAAAAATTAGCCTGCCCTTTTGTGCCTTTTCTAAGAAAATCCTCTTTTAGTTAGCGAAGATAATTTACAAAATTTAAATGTCGTCAGCCCTGGTTTCGTAGCGCACTTACAATATGAATCCTTAGTATAGGCGGCTAATGAGGTGTTTGCAAATAACTTTGTTTTGGTTGGCGGCATGAGCTTTTGGTTGAGTTTTCTTATAACATTTTGTATTCTTGCCCCAGAAATATTTTAATTCTCACTTCCACCAACTGAACAAAAGACCGAGGAAGTCCAGAAAGCACGAAACAAGGACTTCAAACATTTTTGAGGAAAGTGCAGTCGACAGAACTCAAATAAGGCTGTTTTAAATAGATTGCTGATTAGCTCAGATCCTTTAATTTCAAACTTTTTAAAAGCCCTAAAAAATTACATAAAATGCCGAAGGCGGCTCTTGATTTGTTAAAAATTACACCTAAGGAACAGCACGAGTATGAAAATATGTTTGATTATTCTGAGAGTGATAGTGAAGATAATTATGATGAATAAATGTATATAAAAATGTTGGGTGTATAATATGGTTATATTATTGGCTAAATAAACTAGAATTTAACTAGAACTTAAAATATTATTTTAATTTTAAAAACTATTCGAGATTATAGACAATTTTATTGAAAAAGTTAAAAATATGGAAGTTTGGCCCTATTATTCCTATGACAGCTATATTATATAGTTGTCCGATCCCAATAAAATTAAAACCGTAATTCTATAATAGTAAAAATGGCTATGCCTCGGAGTTTATGTAAATATGTTGAAAAACAACGAAGTTATAATTTTTTCCTTGAATTTTTAGATAATTCCTATGGGAGCTATAAGATATAATCGACCGATTTTGAAGTTTTTTTCTTTTTTTAATGAAATTAAATCTTAAAAAAATAATGTATAAGTTAGAACATGATCTAATAATAAATAATTTAGTTATGGCAAAAAAACATTTAAAAAAAAATATTTTTTAGTGTAAAAAAAAAATTTGCACTAAATAATTTCATCTTATGATGTTTTTTTACTAATTTTATTACTTCTAACAATACCTCATACAAGTTTTTTTGCTTCACGGCTCCGCTGATTTAAGTCGCTGTTTTGCCATTTTCGCCCCATAGTGCGACGTCCCATGCATGTTAAAGTCGGTGTCTCACTCAACACGATAGGGCACTGGGAGAAAGTCTGGAAAATTTCGAGCTAAGAGGTATAATTACTTTTATTTCTAAATAAGAAGAGTTAAAACTACAAGGTTCTGTAGTGTGCCAGCTTAACTTCCCAAGATTAATATTCCTAACCTCTACTGGCACTATTTTCTCTCCGTGTGCCTTTATCCTTTCGCTATAATATGGTCAAAAGTGGGTGGGTGGCTTTGGCTCGGTTCGGTGGGGCGATGAAGGTCGACAAGCGTGTTTATTGTTGTTTATGTCCCATGATGCCATCCCCACAATTTGCAGTCCTCAAACTCCCCTTTGATTTTTCGTTATTCGTTTCGATTCGATTCGGCTGGGATTGCGTTTCTGTGGGGCTTTGCGATTGCCTTTGTTTGGCGTTGTTAAAAAACATTTATGCGCCATTATCAAAAGCAATGCGACGCCCACACAGCCACACACAGGCCACACACAGAACTCACTCACACACATGTTGCTTATTGTTGTTCACGAGGTTATAGCCTTTGATTATTGCCAGGGATTAAGCTATAATTGCGTATCGCATTTCGGTTATTTGTTTTCATTCCACGTCCCCAGCATATCGGTTAATACGGATTGGGTGTTTGGAAGATATCGAAATCATTAGCGCTGCAATATGTTTTGATGAGCCCTTAAGCCCTTGCATTTGCCCTGACCGGTGGTATAATGCATAATCTGGATTTAGGGGGTGACTGCGGGGCGTCTTAAAGTGGAAAACCTCTGAATTTTGGTTGGACTCAATCAGGAAACCACACACACACGTGGCAAGAATCCAAACACACATATGTGTTGTGTGTGCATGTAGCAGCTGGAATTGGTTTTGAAAATTTCAGGCATATTTGGCAACGGGTCATTAAATACGGAAATTGAGTCAACAAAAGCCAAAGACGCCAGGAAAGGAGCAGGAAGGATATATACAAGCCACTAACACACACGCACTTCCACCCACACGAGACACACGGACACAGCGGAGGCCATAAAACTAGCAATCAGCATTTTGATTGGAATCTTGAGTGATATCATAAATATTTTGAATAGTTTATGTTTCAATTAAGATGCAGTTTTTTTAGATGACTTTTTAATTGTATTTATTTTAAATATACAACCAGAATTATGTAATAATAAGGATCTGCACACGTTTACTATATATTTATTTGGCATAAATATTGTTTAATAAAGATAATAAATTCTGCCTTGGTTTTTCATTATTTTCTGCCTAAAGTTTGTTTGAGTTTCACTCGAAAATCTCCCTAAACTCCAAAAATTTTAATTTATTATTAAATTATACATTTTACTTAACCTAAAACTACTATTCTGACCGCAGCTGCCCAAACACACGTGAATTGACTGCCCAACACACTAAACACATTCAGAAAAAGAGAAAAAACATCAACAACAACATCTCGGAAGTTATATTTTTGGTCTGGTTCGGATCGCTGGCAAAAGTCAAGCTACATAAAAGATGCCCCGAATCGGTTACTTGTTTTTGTTGCCCTCCGCCTGGCTTTTGATTATGTAACCCTCGGTTTTTAGGGACCCCAGCCAAGCATAACAGATGCAAAGCCCACGGATAATTGCCGAGGACCGAAAGCGAGCGAGCGAGCGAGCTGCCTTCGATTGGCTGCCAATAACAGAGCAGAAAGGACTCACAGGACCCAGTGTACATGTGTGTGTGTGTTGCCAGCGAGCCAGCGAGCCAGTGTGCGTGCGTGTTCCGAGTCAAAGGTTAAACTAAGCAATGTGTTGATTGCGGGTCAAGCGTAAAAGCGGCCCAATCGTATTTGCCAATACTACTATTCAAATTGTTGATTTTGTGCAAATGTTGCACTGAGGGAAATGGAAGAGGTCCTGCTTTTCGGACTTAAGTCATCAAAAAATATCTTAAGAAATGAGTTAAAATTTCTGGGACTTTAACATATAATAATATCTTTAAATAGGTAAAGTTTATCCAGAAGATAATTTAAGAAATATACAGTAATATCTTAAAGAAAATATGAACCAATTTAAGATTTTCGGTACAAATTAAGTTGCTTATCCCTGATTGATTTTTTTCACTGAGACTTTTGCCTTGCCTTCCCGAATTAAAGCCACCAGCTGAACACACTTGGGAAGGCAGCTATCCACAAGTTTCGGCCGCAAACTTCCTTGATAAACAAAGCAGCCTGAACTAGACAACCAGACGCTCCTCCAATTATGTTGTTCACAAGGCAATGAGAGAGTTGCACGAGGGGCTGTCCTGGCTTACATATGTACTATATACATCAGGAGCACACACCCACCAACCGAGCGGGGAGAATGAGTTATAATTGAAATAATTGCTGGTTATTTGGAACAATCAGCACCGCAGGTGGGCGGCAAACTTTGTCCGTGGTTTTGTTTTTGGTCGAGGGGAATGGTTTATCCACCCCAAAAGACCACAAAACCCCGAAAATTCATTCACATCCCCGTTGCACCACCCGCTGTGTGCAAACAATTGCTCATTAAATATTGGCCATAACTTATCCATAGCCAGATAATTGAGGGTTAATGCTGGGTTGGGGCATTTTCTGGTCAGTAATTCGATAACTTGCAAATCGCCGCGGTTGCTGATCGAACAGGAAATCTATAAGGTTCTTAAAGGGAAAAAAAATATATTTCGGTTTTGCAGTCCTTTCCTTTCCTCTACTTGATTAGGAAAGGATCAAGCAAATGAAAACCACACACGCTTATCCCTAATATCAGTTGATATCAAGGAAGTAGCCATGGCAATCGGGTTAATTAGATGGCAAGGAAAGCAGTATATGTCCCTTTTAAGTTACAGTTCCAAAGGCCATAGGGAAACAACAGTTGCCCCTTGGCAACTCGAGGCATGCAATAAACATAATTAAAACGCCTTTAATTCAGCCTACAGCTGAGAAATGCCAAGAAAATTAACTTTTCAGCATTGTTGGCGACAATTTCATGCAAGAACTGCCGCCGCTGCTGCAGATACTCGCCCCAAGGCACAACAAGCGCAATTAACATATTTTATCAATCTTTTTTTCTGGCCCCGCTGCCAGCTCCACTTACGCAATTTAAATAACTCAAGTGGCAAACGGCGCAAAAGAGCAAAGGACACTCGAAGCAGGCAGGAAGCTGGATGGGCGACCAGAGTTGGGTTTGGGGTTCACAGGTCCACGGACGTATGGCGAAGTCACCAGCTCCATAAACACATTAACACTTTGCGTACGGCCGGGGTGCTTACTGGTGGGCGGCCCTGGGTGGCAGGTGAAGTGCTGGCGGGTCAAAGTTGGCCAGGCAACATTAAGCCCGCCAAGTATTTTCATTTTTTCACATACATCGCTGATTCGTGCACTGCGGCGAAAATTGTCCTTAAAATCTAAGAACTCTAATGTATTTTTTAGGTTAAGATATGATCTAGTAAAAATATCACAAATAAATTAATTTATTTATTTTTAAATCGTTTAACAATATAATTATAAGAAGAGTTTGCGGTATACACATTTAACATTAACAGCCCTACTAGTTATCTTAAGATTTTCTAGAACAGCTCTGGCTCCTTTTTTCCCAGTATTTTGGTAGGTGGCTGGGAGGGATGTGGGTCGTCTGGCAAGGTCGCCTAGCAGCGGCCAACTCACGCACTTGGCGGATAAACAGGATCCGCAGGATATGCGAGAGGCTGCCACATAAATTACACTTTAATTTTGCAGCATTTTTGGCCACGGCTTATAAATCAGACTGGGTTTCGCCGAACGCGACGTCGACAGCTGCTGGTCCTCCGCCGGCACTCGGAGGCCTGCTGCTCCGGCTCTGGCTCCGGTTCCGCCGGCTCGGTTCCCTCCTTTTTCCGCGAGGCCAGGCCACTCGCAATATTGAAATTTCAATTTAATTACATAGAACGAGGACCCGACCCCAGGCCCAGGCCCAGGCCCATGTGCCCGCAAAATGAGCTGTCGTTGTGGGTCACAGGACGAGAGGGAGTCGAAAAAAGCCACCCAAAAAATTACAAGGGAACCCTGTTAGATGTGCTCACTTGAACTGAACTGCTCGGCGGTTTGGCTTAATTTGTTGAGATAATTGTGCCGAAATTATATTATTATTAAATTCGCATCCGTTAGTCGTCGTCGTCGTCGTCCTGCTCCTCCTTTTTATTTTTTTCTCCTTCATGCTTATTATGAAAATTGGATTTCAAGTGCCGGGTGTGTGTGCGCGTGTGGGTGAGCTTCGACCTTCCTCTTTGCGTAATTGGATTTTGTGTGAGATTTGGCCAGAAAAAAGTCGAGAAGAAGGAAAGGAAAAGGCCAAATGTTATTAGCTGGGGGTCACGGCCAGAATCAGTTACCGAAATCCTTACGCGGCTGGGTAGGAGCTCCATTAGGACATAGCCTGCAGACCCATTGCAATCCTATTTGTGACTCAAGTTCCGCAAAAACCATAGAATAACTCAACTTGAAAGTTCCCGGGCATTTCTCGGCCTCATTTATAAAATTTCGCACGCTCAGCGAATCGCGGACTTAAGGCTAAAACGGGCGTGGCACTTGCCAGAGAACAACAATGCCCAGTGTTATTCTGTAAACTTTCGGGGCGGGGCTTTTAATTAATTCGCGGCATCAGAAAAGTGGAAACAGAAGCAGAAGCAGAGGCAGACGCAGCATCAGCGGCGCAAAGATTCAAAGTCAAGTTGCCAGCGAAATCAGCAGAAAAAAATAAAACAAGAAGAATTTACGGAAACCGGAGAGAGAACAAAAATAAATGCGTATGAATTCACAAAATATGATTATGAATAAGGGCCATTCATGCAAAAGGCTCAGGCAGCCGAGGAGGGAACCGCAAATGTGGGAAAGTTGCCACATGAAGAGGGTTAAGCTATGGCCAGCGGGCTGGGGGCTGCCGGGGGTTAACCACATGCCGATCATGGGGCGTACAAAATCAATTTTAAAGCGTATTTAATAAAAGCGCATTTATGCGCACTCTGCGGCAATTAAGAGCAGCAAATTGCATCCAGCCGATGTTGCATCTGGTGTTGCTGCAGTGCGAACAGAAAACGCTGATGTAGCGCCTCTGCTTAACCCTCGAAGAAAACGAAGACTAAAACCTAAAACTGCTAATTTTTATTTTTTTAAATAATATTAAGACTTTACCTTAATTTTTATTTCCCTAAACATTTAAAATTAAATTCAATTCAATATATTTTCGAGTAACTAACGGCTCCAGTTTATTACCAAACGGTTGTCAACGGGTTAAGGGCACGTGCATGTCCCAGTAATTAAGCTGATGTGAAAATCTTTGACTTGGCGCGAACACAGCGAGCAGGCAATTAAATGGTCCGGAGGACAGAGCTGCCGGCTTAATGCCGCTGGTGGTGGTGACATCACGGGAGCATCACTGGAACACCGGATCACCGTCCCGCTCCGCCCCCTCCATCCGGATCAATGTCATCGACTGCAGCGACAGATTTATGACAATCCGAGGGACTTGGCCGCGTCCGACTTTCATGCTCACCTGACAGCTGATGGCCTGCCCCCTTGGAGGCCCGAAACTTTGAAATCTACATTTCAATTTGTTGGCGGCTGCCGCTCGGGCAATTTGGTGTGAAAAACTTGTAGCTATTTTTAAGTCATCAGCGGGAACAGCAGCGGGAACAGGCAGGCATCATCAGCAGCATCTGCAGTGGCAACAACTGGAGTTGCCGGGCAACTTTTATTGCCCATGTGCGGGGCATGTCTTCGTGCCAATTGCGTCATGCCAGGCGAAATGTGTCAAGTGAGCGGTGACTGATGTGGCGAGTAACAAGGAGGAGTGTTGCACACTGAGCAACAAGATATTAAATTGAGGAAAAAATACCATAGGAGATTGCAGAGTTCCTGAAAGGCAGCCCTTAAGAACTATTAAAAAAAAGCTATTAAAGAGTATTAGGAGAATTATAATTAAGTTATAACCCCCTAAAACCCTCCTCTTAATCCACTCCGGAGTAAGTTAATTTTTTCTGAGTGCAGCGGGACAAGACAATCCCCCTTTTGACTCCCACATTTTTCTCAAGGAGCGCTGCAAGCTAGAAGTATGCATAAAAATGTACCATTCAAGCGCTGGAATTAAAAGTAACGAGAGAAGCGCTGGTAGATGGGTTTAAAAAGAAGCGAAGGAGCCGCTCAGGAGCATAGGAGCCCAGGAGCAGGCACTCCAAATGGCGTTGGCTTTATTCCGGCAATTGTCTGAGACAGTTAACCCCACACAGACTCCCAAGTACGTACATACATAGGCAGCCGGCACTCTTGAGCCGCTGTCATTGTCAATGTCTCCAGACAAATGCGCCTGAAATGGCATAACAGGCGAATGAGTTTGAGTGTGCCCCCCAGCCCAGGCCACTCGGAAAAATGTGGGGAGGTTGCGGGAATTTTCCACGGAAAGTGGCTTTTCCGACTGCCCGCCCCACCCACGCAGCCACGCAAATTCAGTGCACGCGCAATGCTAATCTGCTTTTAATTAAACGCAGCTCGCAATGGCGAAAAGTCTAAGAGGCTTCGGCTTCCTCCCTTCAGTTAGCTAATTGTCTTTTGTCATTTGTCTTTTTGGCCAAAATATGCCAGCGACAAGCGACAGTTACATATGTGGCAGTTCACAATTGCCAACCGAGGAATGTACGAATGGGCCAGATGACAATTAAAACACCAAATGTTTTGTCGGCCTGACAGTGACTGCTTCGGTTGGGGCTGCAGAGGTTAAGCTCAATAATTGTATCAAAGCTAATTAAAATGAATAGAATTAAGTACAATGACAAAGGGGGCACAACGGAGGGTTTTCGGCATTTCTATTTATTTATTTTCAATCCCATTGTGGAAGGTTTATTTTTGCGTAAGTTATAAATAGATTCTGTTCTCTCCTAAAGGTTTAAGTTCTAAAATTTCCCCTAAGACTTTTGTGAAAATAACAGTAACAATGAAATATATATATAATATATAACATAATATATTTTGCCTTTGTCAACATCAGTATGTGTCTTATTCATCAACATTTAGCGTGCAATAATTTTTTTTATGTTAAATAACCAACTACGTTTATCAGGCACTTAAATATGCACATAAATTATATTAATAGCAGCTTTGAATTAAAATTAATATTATATTGAACAATACTTAAGTTTATCCGAACGCTGATGATTGATTTTAATACAATTAATAGTACATATTAATTTACATTTAATTACACGAGATACAATTTAATTACTTTAGTTTACAAGGGGGGAAAATAAAAATATCGTACCTACATGACTTCCCCCTTTCAACACTCTTGCGGAATGCCACATTTTGCCCCTCCTTTCTTGGTTTTCCTTCCAGTTCCGTTTACAATAATGATAAATGGCAAAATATTAGGCAAAATCAATCAAAATATGAAAGTATAAACAGCAAGCCTGAACCTGGCCTGCCCATAAAAAACACAAGAGCAGGGAAGAGCAGGAAAAACATATAAAATATGTCAAACACAATTAATTATGAAATGCATAAAACAAAGCCACGGGCGTAAAAACAACAATGGAAGGCCATAAAAGCGTCAGAGGATGGAAAAATGCATGAAAAATGCGACAGACAAAATTATCATTCATAATAATTTGTACAAACAAAACGGGACCGATAAGGGGGGAGAAATTGTTGGGGGAAAAGGAAAATTATTGCAACTGTAGCCTAGGTAAACAAAGGCACAGTGGGAAAGATGGGGCAATAGAATGTTTCACGCCGAGCCAACAATTACAAAAATTGATGTTTTATTTAAAAGACCAGAAAGGCAAACAGGGCCGGACTGGGACTGGAGGGGGGCCGCAGTCGGGGAATAAAAATAACAACAGCAGTGATAATGTTGCTGGCAACACATGTTTACAACAGCAGCGAGAACCGCAGACCCAACAACAGCAGCAGCAGCAACGGCTGGCGGCAGACTCGAACTCGAAAACCCCTGTCAGACGCCTGTGCACACATTTTAATCAATAAACAAACGTGAAAATATGACAAACAAATTAATAAAAATGCAGCAAGCGCCGGTCGAGACAATGACAAAATATTATAAATGCATTCAAGGGCTCTTTGTGAGTGGTACGGTGAAGAGGGAAAAATCTGTGAAAAATCGGGGAATAAGGTCTATTTATAGAGAGCTGCAGCATCCATCCCTCTCCCGCTAATTGTGACAATTCGGTCTCACACAAATGGCATAATAAATGTTGAGCAGAGGAAATGATGTGTGAAGTGCATGCCTTTACATCCCCCTTAACCCACCAATCCGCTTAACCCTCTATTTCCCTTCCCCCTATTTGGGATACCAGACAACCGATGACCAAGCGGAAGTGATTTTTGGTTTCAGCGCACGATTTTCTGTCAGCTGGAAATGCATGGAACAATGCTGATGCCGTTGCCGATGCTGATGCTGATGCTGATGCTGGGCCCAGCTATTAGCCAAACTTTGGGCCTACACTGGCAGAAAAACGTTGTCAATTTATATGGTAGACTTATTTTTATAAGTCTGTGAATTATTCCATTAAACCTTTCACCATATTTAATCTAAATAACCTATTAAGGTTTATCTTTAAACTTTTTATATGCATAAGATTAATATTTTAAAGAGAAATGGTTATAGGTGTTTTTTTTTCATAATGTTCAAGACAAACATGGATCTTGAATTATATACTATATATTTTATGGATTTATTACTTATTTGCGATCTCTACATGGTCAGATTTCTCCACCAAAAATAATTTATTTGACGATAATCTTTGACCTTACCTAATATATAAAAAAATTTACTAAGTCATGCATTTTAATAGCTAAATATTAATATAAAGCCTAGAAAATCTGTCTTAAATCTCCTCTGAAAATACAACATTAAATTAATTTATTTATTACCAAAATACTGGCATATCTAACTTTAAAAAAACTCCCCTTTTAGCTCAAAGTTTTCCCGGTGTACCACGCGAACCAATCAAAATTCTTTGTTTACGACACAATTGCTGAACAATGCCAAAAACAGGAAGCGGCGATATGCAGAACTCTTTTTTTTTGTGTTTTTTTTTTTAGAGGGCAGATAGATAGTTTGAAGGACTGGCGGCCAGTGTGGGGCTTCCTGCATTGAAGCGCATAATTGAGCGTCGGGGAAAGTCGTAAATAATGCAAAACCCAATTGCTGGCGGCCAGCAAAATATGCAAATCCAAATTGGATGCCTTCGAGTGGACGGAGACGGGCTGCTAATTAGTCCCCGGGTCGCATTTTTGGGCACTCCAAAGCGATTTGAGTAAGGTCAAATGGGCATTGATATTTCCTATCTCGGGTAGGGTCGTGATGGGTCCCCGTCCCTGGACGCATAAATCAATCCGGGCAACGGTCGCGGCACGTGACGATCGTCGGAATTTTTATTTGGAACTTTGTGCACTTTACGAGGCGGCCGTAAAACTAATATTTCTGCCTGTGTCAACAACTAATTGAAGTATTCTCTTCCACTATATTGCAGGGCGTAGCTTTTGCTCTCGTGCAGCATATGAAGTAATTAGGAGGAGCACTAAAAACATCTATAAATGTCAAAAGACAAACAATTTTGCGGAAGAGCGACCGCCAGACATTGCCATCGACACTTTCCAGGCAACATGTTGCTGGGACAAACCGACAGCAGCAGCGGCAGCAGCAGCAGAAGCAGCAACCCCAAGTGACAGCAGCAACATCCACAGACGGCCGCAACATTTGTGCGTTCAGTCGCAATTCTGACGGTTGCGTGACGCGTTCGCCGGGCGGCAATGAAGGAGACACATCCACATCACCAAGAGTGACAACGAAAAAATAACAAAGTGCGAAAAATAAATTCAAAATAAATACAAACAAACAAGCGAATCAAAATACGTAACAAAGTGTGTGCCATATAAATAAGCATAATTAAGCAAGAGAATTTCTAGCAAGACAGCAAGTAATTCTAGGCAAATAAATTAGCATAATTTAGCAAAGATTTGCCGGGACAAGGCGACATTCATTTCACACTTAATTAGTGTCCGACAGCGCTGACAATGTGGCAGACACTATCAACCCTAAGCACATCACTCAGAGGAGCCACATCAACAGCAACAGACACAGCAACGCCAGCAACCTGCAACTGCAGCTCGGAAAACGCGGAAATGCACAGTCACAAAGTGGGCAACATGTTGCCATCAACAGACAATGCGTCAGCGGCAATGCGTAGGTGTCGCTGTCGCACAAAAATCAACAGCAGTAGCAGCAGCAGCAGCAACAACAGCAACAGAAACAACAGCAACAGCAACAATAGTTGCAGCTACGGCAGCAACATCCTGCAATGGCTTTTGCTGCTGTGCCTTTTCTGTGGTAAGTAGATGCCGGCAAATGAGCCATGGTCGAGTGCAGTAAGTGACTTTTAACAAAACGCGCTTAAATGTCTCTGATTTAGTGCGCCACGCCCCCGGGAAATAACCCACATAACAAAAAAAAGCAGAGCCTACACAGAGAAAATTTGATTAGGTTTTAGAAATTTGATAAAAATGAAATACGTATATAAAATACTCTAAAAATTTGGAAAAATTAGATGAACTATGTGAGTTATTAGACATTAAGGTGGCAAGCTTATATCTCCCTCTCCATATCTTCCTCGCACTCACCTTAGATCTAAAGTCAAGGCTAGAACGGTGGTTTCGAACTGGATCGAGCCAAAATTCAACTAGTTACCTTATTATTTAATTTCTACGTTTGTTTTTAGAACTTTAATTTTAAATTCGATCAAAATAATCGTTTCAAAAAGATCAGTCAGACTGGGCAAACAATATTATTCAATATTTGGATATTAATTACATTTTTCTCCCAGTATATTAAAAAACCCGGGATAAAGCAGACAAGACAAACCGCCAAACCAAAGTGATATAGAGATGTGCTGAATGAAAAAACTGCTGCAGTTTTAGCCCTTGAATAAGATATACAGGGGGAGAGTCGGACCAACACAAAAAATAAATAAAAACGCTCAACACAAATCAAGATGAATTTCCGTGCATTTTTGTGCAGATTTTTGTACAGCTTTGGCAGAAAAAGAAAAAACATAAAATAAGAAAATAAACCATGTACAGAGAGACAAACACACATGGGCAGCCAAAGCCAAAGCCAAAAAAAAAAGAATGCACACACAACGCTGGGTTTGGGGTTTTGGTCTTTTTGTGCCACGTCTAAAGCGCTACAACTGCCACACCAGCAAAAAATGGCTAAGCAGCAAAGAAAAACATTTGAAAATAGCGCCAAGAAATGGAAGAAGATTAAATGGCAACCGAGGGGGGGTTGAAAAGTCGGGCGGCGGTCGTGGTGGTACGTCAGCGCAATATAAATTGACTCGTGTTTTTCATTTAAACGTTTTCGCCGCCCTCCAGCTCGAGTCGCCTTTTTTGGCTGCCTTCAATAATTCGACTGCACAGCAGTTGCAGCTGCAGTCGCTGCCACTTAAACCTGAAATTAACTTTGGCCCACGGAAGTATGCAGCGAACATGGCAAATCGGGCTACGTGAGCCGGCCATACATGCACAACCCGCACTGTACGGTGTCCGGTGTGCGGTGGACGAGCACTTGTGGCTACTTTTTTCGTGGCCAACTTTCCTCGGTTCCTGTATTGCTTGATTATTTCGTTTGGAAATTGATGCTGCCATCAATTATAGGAAACCACAAGGAAGAGCAAGACATCGGGATGGGAAAAATGAATCTGGTTAGCAAGAAGGCACCAGAGAGAGATAAGGAACAGAGAGCGAAAGTACCAGTTAATTGGATAAAGGATTTTGCGAAGAGCTTAATTACAATTTTTTTAGCCAAGATACAACCTGAATATAAAATTTTAAAGCTGAATTTTTATTTTCCTTTATTTTTAAGTCCGATTAAAGTTCATAAAACCAGAACGGTAACGTTTAAATTGAATCCATAAATTTTATTAAGTGGCTTTTTCAACACACACAAAACACCTAAAGCCATTATTTGTTTCGTTTAAAATGCATTGTAACTTAGACAGCGCTTTAGCCATAAACTCTACCTTCAGTTTTGCAGAAATTCCTGATTTATTTAAAATGATTAATCCCTTAGATTCCCAGAAATCAATATGTTGGGTTTAAGTTATATTATTGAATGAACTTTCTTTGATTGGATCTTTTGATTTGGCTTATCAAGGTATATATACGTTAAATACACCTGGAATCTACTGATTGTTTAAATCAAAGAAGCAGTAACTTTCGGTTTTATGTTTCACAAAAAAAACCCAAGGAAATTTCTGAGTGTAGGCCAAGACTAATGGACAGCAGGCGTGTGCAATTGAGTTTCCATTGCCGCCGGCTGATTGGTTACTCGGATGGACTTAAAGCCAAAGCCAACGCTTTGTAATCGATGGCCCCGCAAAAGCGCTGTGCAGTGCTAAAATAAACCGAAATCAATTTGGTTAAGCCCAGACGGGCAGACGGGCAGACGGGGAGGCAGTAGGACCAGCGAGAGATGGAGTGCCGACCACCCACTTAACTAATCAGGATAAATAAATATTTATAATTAATTTAAAATATAAACAGCACAGGCGCCCGGGCGGCGCAATTAATTTGGGCTAGTTCGGGGACAAGGAATGGAAAACAGACAGGCGAGAACTGAAAACAGAGAACTGAGAACGGAAAGCGGAAAACTTTCATTTTGATAACAAGGCAAACAAGCAAAGTGCTCATCGCCCAAGATTCTCAGGCATATGAATAAATGACTGAATGCATGAATAAGCAATCAACAATAATGGCCCCGGGGCTACAGAAAAGCGGGGTTGAAAGAGGAGATACACCGAGAGGAGTCTCGGGACTAAAAGGCATTTTAAAAACAAAATCAGAGTTATTTAAGGTCAAGGATTTATAGTTTAAAATTGAGAATCCTTTTTGATTGTCCTTTCGGTTTAATGGTCAAACTTAAAGAAAGCCTGTCTTAATTTGGGATAGAATGTTGATACAACTCTATAGGATCGCTTAAAGATATATTATTATTATAAAATCCAGAATCCAGAATCTAGACTTTATTTTCTGTGTAATAAAGGCGGCTGAAGATGGAAGATGGGGATATTATGAAAATATATGCACAGCGAAGAGGTGAGGGTTCAAGGCATCCCACCGGCCATGGTCAAGTGCCAGTAGGTGCGAACGAGATGCCCAGCTAATGAGCCAAGTCATCAGGTGTTGGCCAAATGGGTTGGCAAGTGGGTGGCTCAAGGTGGTTAAAGGTGGCCCAAGGTGGGTGCTTGGTGGGTGGTCAGTCAGCGGATTGTCCAGTTACCGAATGAAGGCAAGTGCGTGAGCCCGTGCGTGCTTAATGAACTGCAATCAATGGCCCAGTGCCAGTCGATAAGAAACCCAAGAGGCGTCTTATTGTGCGTGCAACATGGTGTTGCAGGCACTCAGAAAAATATAAGCCTGGCAAAGAAATGGGGAATATTGAAATACTTTCTAGATAATGTTCATAGGTAAAATGAAAAACAAAAAGGATATATGGAAGCAAGGCATATATTATGTGTATATTATTCTCCATTAAATCAATTAATAATGTTAATAAATGACCTATAAATTAAACAATATTAAATAAATACAAATGTAATTTCCCTTTATAAATTAAGCATTTATATTTGGTCGAGTGTTGGTCAGCCGAATTGATAGCTGGCGATTTATAGAGCCCTCGGACTAGATGGGCGCATTAATTAAGCACATTTTGTTGAAATTTATTTAAACACAGCCTCGAAAACGAGACAGGCACATGTACAGAAAGAGAGGGGGAGATATGAGAGACAGGGACGGAGGGACTCACACCTCTTGGCTCGCGTGAATTGGTTTTGGGCGTGAAATTGCTTTCAACGTTTAATTAGAAAAGGTTCGTGCGGTGGTTTATTTTTGGCCATCAACCGCATTTTCAGCCTGAAAGCAACCCATTCGAATTTCCACCACGATTTGCTGCAATTTGTTATCAGAACCGAAACACGCACCTCACCTGTCTTTGTTTACCTGGTTTTTGGGATAAATTAAAGGGATTAGTCCTAAAGGTAGCTGTGTGTGTGTCTGGAACTGTGGGCCGCACAATTAGCCACAAAATCAATTTTACACAAAAGCAGTCGAAGTAATCAACGCCTCGGGCTGGCAACTAAGCGAATCATTCCGATCGGTTACCGCCATTATCGATTGAAGCCTCCTCTCAAGGTGCTCCGGCGTTAAATTAAATTAAACTACACATGTGTGAACGAAATAATAAACTAGTGAACACGACGAGGGGCGAAGCGAACAATGGAGCAAGTATATATTGTCAGCAATATTGGTAACAGCATGCAGCCAGCCAGCGAGACAGCCAGCCTTTTTCCATCTCCAGCTTTCTGCGCCAACTGTGTGATATAAAATATAATTGAATTGATATGATATGAGGCATTCGGAGTGGCATCCAGCAGGCCAAAACAACAATGGCCACCCACATGGCAGACATTTATTTTTATCATTATTGGCCTCATGCAAATGCGAAGCTCGAGAGTCGAAGACGAAAGCCTCGGTAAACACAGTTGTGGTTGAGAAATAACGGTTCTTTATAGTCTTCAAAAATTAAACAATAAAATGTAATTATTGGTAAGTGTCAAGCATTCTAGTTTTCCCAAGGATATCGACGCTAGAAACCATTTTATTCACTAAAAAAAAATAATTCCTAAACATATATATCTTAAAAATGTTGAATATATTGTCCTGGTTTATTGCTACCACTCTGACCACAGTTGTAAGCACAATACACAGATAGCAGATGAGATGTGAAGTCGTAGATGATGGCTGTTGTGCACATGTCCTTTGACAAGCTTATTGATGACTGCTGGCCGAATGCAGAAATTTATTTATACAAAAAATGGCATTCCAAAAATAAATAAAGATGGAAAGCCACGAGGCAAAGAAGCTACGAATGTACAACAAAAAAACACGGTTGCAGACAATTTTATCATGTGAATAAAACTTCATTCACTGCCAGTATCATTGGTCTGCGAGTAATAATTCACTATTAATCACTTTCATGGACACCCCGAAAGAGACTCCTTGTGCTTGAAGCAAAATATCAAAAGAAATCCAATTAAACGCAATTAATATGAATAAAAATAAGTTAAAGTGGAATTAAGTCAGCAGAAAGAGTGCAAATAAATTGAAAAATATATTAATTAATGCTTGTCAGAAATATTATTAGACAAATTGAAATTACTTTTCTACAAGGCTACGAAAATAAATACTTCTTCGATCCTTTCGAAGATGCCAAAATAATTAAACCAACATCCTTGACATTTTAGCATTCCCCTTTGATGGAAGACTCTATTAAGTCCATCTAATAATATTTGTCACAACAAGCTAGAGTGCATTAAAATCATCTAAAAACATTTGAAACTCACTGCCAGTTGGAATTAGCAATAAATGTTGACCGAAAATGTTAGTCGAATGGCAAGTTTTCGCAACGCACAGAGCACAGAACTATAAAAACTTTTCAGCATTTCAATTCATAATTCAACACATAATTATATAATGCCTGTTTTGTCTATCTCCACTCGCAGACTGTCCCTTGCCGTCTCTTTCTCCTCGTCCTGTAGGGCTCCATCTCGCTCGTCCTCGCCCTCGGACTGTGGCCGAGCGAAATATGTCAGAAACTTTTCAAAACTGTAACAGCGCCAATTTGTCTACAAAAACGTTGACCGTACACCACTCACTGTCTCTCCCTCTTGCCACATCCAGTCCCAGAATCCTGTGAAACATTTTGCCACCCACTTCAAATGTAATTTCAACTCAAATTCCGCTGTAATATTTATGCAAATATTTCCACGCTCCCTCCACTTGTCTAATATATACTGTTGTAGTTGCTTATGCATTATGGTAAATAATTGCTCGTATTTTTTTTGCGGCTTGCAAAAGTTCTACGATATTGTAGGTCCTTTTTAGTATTTGTGTAGCTAAAATATTGCGTTAATTATCACAAACGACCACAGCATATATATGTCTACACAGAACAGTTTAATGTTCAGGAAGAAGTAATATTTAACACGATTGAAAGTGAATAAGTAAATATATATTCAAGCCTTAAAAACAATTAATTAATTCTTGAATCAACTGAAATAAATTGTATATTAATGAAACCTGAATGTGGCTCAGTGATAATAATTGCCAGAGTTAATATGTTATTTAAAATTTATTTCTATTAACCTTTAATGATTAACATGCTCTATTTCCTCAAAACCCTTTAGAATAATAAATTAAGTCCTGAACCAGCATTTAATAATATTGCATTTATGAAATTTATTATTTTTAAGACTGTTCCCATCATATTTTATATTAATTAAAACAGAACCAGGCCTGATTTTAAATATTTAATAACATCAAGTGCAAGAGTTAAGTAGGTAGTAAATGAGAGTTCTGGCCCACATTGGGGTGGGGGAGGAGGTGGGGAGGTAATTAAAGGGGTAATAAATTAAAAGGGTTGACAGGTGGGGACAAAGAGGAAGTAATTAATTAGAAGAGGTTGACAGGTGATCGTGGAATATGTAAATGTGGGCCAGAAATGCGAAGGGGTGTGAAAGAAAATAGAGGAAAATAGGGGAAATTAGGGAAAATAGGGGAAAATGTGGGAAACTGTGAGGGTTGCCCCGTGCCGAAGGTGAAAGGGGGCAGGTGCTTGTAAGTTTTGGTTGAGTGGATCGCGGGATGATCTCAGTGTGATCAAGGACCGTAACAGGTCGTGTGGCAGCAGTAAGCCCAAAGTCTCGCATTTAGAAGACAGAGAAAAGGGAAAAGGCGCCCTTGCATTTACCGAGCGGCCCCTAACTTTCACCTGGGAAAGTCTCACATTTAGAAGGCTGTTAAAACGCACCCTTGCACCTTTGCCGAGCACCCTAATTCTAATTTTCAAAAATTTTCACCTGGGAAATTAGGTACCTGCGATCGTTTGCTTGTTTGTTTGTTTGTTTGTCTTAAACACGCCCAGCGTTTTGTGTTTGTCTTAGAAAATAAACGCCCTCAGCCTTAGGACACTGAGTGTGACGATTTTTTTCCCATCCGGGGTTGACACGCTCCCTATTGGTTTGATTCTGAAAAGTGAAAACCCACCCCAGAATAAGAACACACTAGGAATTTGAATTGGGATATGTTTATTTAGATTTGTTACCAGGTTTTCTTGTACACTAAGTACGATGTCATTAGTTTTAAGTGTCCATCTGGATGATTTTTATAGAAAAGGCAGATACACGTGTCCTCTCCGAATCCAACCGAAATAGGAAAAGTATTGGAATTTACCATGCTAATGACATGTTTGCGGCGTTAAAACTCACCACATCGGTCTCCGACAACCAACAAGATCCATCTAACACTTAGAACTTTTGAATATGGGAAATTAGGTGAAGGCGAGGGAGGATTTTGGTTTGATACTGAAACGGGAAAACTCATCCGTGGTAGACACGCCCCTTATTGGTTTGACTTTGAAAAGGAAAGCCCATCGCAGAATAAGAACACACTAGGAATTTGAATTATAATATGTTTATTTCGATTTTTAACAAACTTTCATATACACTAAGTACGAGTCGTTAGTTAAAGACTCCATCTCGGTGAGTTTTATTGAAAAGCAGGCACACGTATTTTTTTTAATCCAAAGGAGCTATTATTTAATTTAAAAGACTTAAAACGATCACCCTATAGCCTTCAGTAAAGATAATCTCCTTCTTTATTCAAAAACAATTTTTGATATCGATGAGATATTTAAATGTTCCCTACAAAATTCACCACCAAATTGTGAAGTTAAATTATTAGTTGTTTTGTTAATAGTTGTTGTTGTTTATAGTCGTTGTTGTTTATAGTTGTTGTTGTTTATAGTTGTTGCTGTTTATAGTTAATATTTTTATAGTTTTCGATGTTTATTGTTGTTGTTGTATTGTTGTTTATAGTTGTTGCTGTTTATAGTTAATATTTTTATAGTTTTCGATGTTTATTGTTGTTGTTGTATTTTAGTTTGTTTTATTGTTGTTTATTGGTGTTGGTAGTGTGGGACTCGTGCTGATATTGATAAAAACTTGGACTCTTCAAAACAGACGAAAACGAATATTAGGGCAAGTAAGTCTTCAAGAACATGCCACTAAGACCCGTTCATCAGAATCATTTAAACAACAAGAAGTGAGGTTCGAATTTACTCGACTACGTACTACTCAGGCCCGTTCGTATGCCCAATAGCTTACTGATATCTAATACCTTACTGGCTAGATGTTTCCCTGCGCAGCAAAGCGCGCAGTATGTGGTTAGTTCAATATAGAAATATGATTCCTTTTAAAATAAAAAAGTCTTTTTCTTTGTGTACGTTGTAAAAAAAATATATATATATATATATATATAAATATATATATAAATATTATTTTTAATTACTAAAGCTACTTAAATATTTTAGAATTAATAAGAAAGGGAGCTAGCTTCGGTAAGCGCAGTCTGCAATTGGATCATTAAAATTTGATCCATTTTGGTAAATTTGAAAAATTTCGAAGTTTGTAAATTTGTGTAAGATTTACCTACACATTTTACATGTTACATGTAAAATTTTACGTTTTCATATAAATCAACCAATCACTTCTATGGCAGCTACATATATGATATAGTTGACCTATCTTAATGAAATTAAAACCGTTATAATAGAACCGTTAAAATCAGCTATATCTCGAAATTTATAGAAAACAGAGAAGTAATAGTTTTTCCATTCATCTTTCTTTTCTGTTACATCAATAATAACTTTATTATCAGGAATTTCTTTAGTAATAAAATGACCAGCACTAGTATTATTGGCAACCGTTATAGACGACTCAATTGTTCTTCAATATAACTTTATTAATGCCAGCATAAATAGCATGGTTTTCTACTAAACATTGGAAAAATTATTATTTAACTAGAGACCCTCTCTGGCTTTGCACGGGTACAATAAAACAAATTCTTATAGTCGCTGAATCAAAATATCACTAGCCATCTATTCTTGAAATTTCTTCCATAGAGTAGGAGAATTAGTAACTTAACAAACCGCTTTTATGATTACTAAAGATACCTAAATGATAAATCTGAACCCGGCTGTCCACTTCGACTGATAAAATCCTCCATACTGCTTCAGAGCTGCAGATATAAGGTCCAAACAGATATTTTTCTCTTCATTAAGTGTATGCTGAAAGTGGCTTGATCGCTAATGCTACTAATGTGAGCTGACTATTGCGAACGACTCATCGAATATCAATATCATAGTTTCGAAAATGCAAATAAAATAAATAAATAAATAAAACTGACGACCTGTAAAAGGCTGCCTTCTTTCTCAATGTACTGTGATCATGCAAAATAATCCCGTTAAGAATAATGCAGATAGGCTTTTAGACCTCATATTTGTAATCTATGCTTCCTTGGTATCGGTAGGCAGATGTTGTCCTATGTCCTATCCTGAAGATCCATATCATCCCACTTTATCAATATCTGTTGAATGTTGTATCTCTAATAATATTGTAACTTCGTCACTTCCTACTCGTTACAAATGTTTCCGTAAAGCTAACTTTGATGGTTTATATATATCTTTATCACAAATAGATTGGTCAATCTTAACGAATTTCAATGAAATTGACTCTGCTGTAAATGCATTTAACTCAGCTATTGGCTCCGTAATTGACACTTTTGTTCCTGCAGTGACTGTTTCTGCTTCCCATAAGCCTCAATGGTTCAAGAAAAACTTGTCTTGTTGTTTAAAAATACAAGAAAGCTGGTTCCCCGCATGTTTAAGCTCAATATTTATCAGTAAGATCACAATTTCTTGCGCTTTCAACTTTATGCACAATATCTTACCCAATGTAAATGCGATTTTCGATCTGATCCAAAACAATTCTACAATTTCGTTAATTCAAAACGCCAGTCTAATGCCTACCCTCCATCGCTTAGTTTCCTCGACCGATCTGAATCGTTCTCGCTGGGCATATCCAACCTATTTGCAACATTTATCCAATCTACTTATCCCCTTCGACCCCAACTTTTTCGTGTAAACCTAGAACACTTTGTATTATTTTATTCTTTTGTATTGCTCCAAGAAGTATTTAAGCGAAATTTAAAGTCGCCACGCCCATCCATGTGGGAGTTATTTTATTTTTATTTGTATGAAAAATAAAAAAATGCTAAGGAAATTAAAAAATATATTACTGTTTAGAAAAGACTTTTCTGTTACTTAATTTACATAATTTTTTGTTTATCATATTAATTAAAAAAACAGCTTTTACATAAAAAAACTGTTACATGCTTTTTTCACTTAGTTTTATTGTCTCTAAATCTATTTCTTCCACAAACATCACTATATATATCTTTCATATTATATTACAAATGAATATATATGCAGCTACAACTTAAATAAGGAAATAGCGAACCAAAGTGAATTGACCGCCGATGGTTAGACTCTAAGCTTTCAAAGTTGCTCACAGGCAACGGTGGGGTCGCAAGGGTTATACTTCTGTCTCCTACGATCCTGCCACTTCCTATCCTTATAGTTTAGCTCATGCTAACGATATCTACGTACCTTGGTTTTGCATGGTTCAAAACCATTGACTTCTCCTACTCTGCTGGTCCTGACAATATTCCGAGCTCATCTAGCTACTCTAAATGTAAAATTGGGCACAGTGCTTAAGGTCACAGCTCGGAATATTGGAATATATCGGAATATATTTTTAATTTATCGCTGAAACATTGTTCTCTCCCAAGTATTTGGAATGAGTCTTTTATCATTCCTCTCCATAAAAAGGATCTAGATCAAATGTAGCCAATTATCGTGCCATCGCCAAACTCTCGGCTATCCCTAAGCTTTTGGAGCATTTGATAACCCGTCAATTGCAACACCTAAGTAGAAGCCGGGTGTCACCATCTCAACATGGTTTTTAAACAGCGATCCACAACTACTAATCTATTGGAATTCACTAATCTGATCAACCGAAGTCTTCAAAGTCGTATGCTAGTTGATGTAATCTTTACAGACTTCCGTAAAGCATTTGATTCTGTAAATCACTCACTCCTTCAAAAATTATCTCTTTTAAAATTTTCCCTTCTATTCTCAAATAGATTGCTTCTTATTTGTCAAACCGTACTCAACGTGTTTTGTTCAATAATGTACTGTCTAATGTTATCAATATCACTTCCGGTGTCCCACAAGGCAGTCACCTTGGCCCACTTATCTTTATCTTGTTCAATAACGACCTTCCAAAAGTGATATCCTACTCATCTGTTCTAATGTAAGCCGATTATGTCAAATTCTGCCTACCATACTCAAATCGACTCTCACATAATGACCTTAAACGTGACTTAAATTCTCTTCTCAGTTGGTGTTCGATAAATCTTTTATTTCTTAACTACTCTAAATGTAAACTCAGGACCTCATGACGCTATCCTCCTCATCTCTCCTACTCCTTGGGAATCATTCACTTGATCGGAGAGATGCATCTAATGACCTAGGAGTTTTTGATAACTAATTAAGTTTTAGGAGCCACATTACTGCCATGGTAAATAAAGCTAAAGGTGTCTTAGCATTTATTAAGCAATGGTCCAAAGAATTTAATGACCCTTATACTACTTAGACTCTCTACATATCCTTAGTTTGACTAATCTTAGAGTATTGTTCCTGTGTGTGGTGCCCGCAGTACAAGGGACAGAAAAATCTAATTAAATCTGTTCAGAAGCAATTTCTTCTCTTTGCCCTTCGAAATTTAAACTGGGATTCTGATCGATTTTTGCCGAGATACCGACGTAGGCTTAAATTAATTGACCTTCCCTACATCATCGCCGAGTTTGTAGTGGAGTGATCTTGGTCCACAAGCTCCTTCTTGGTATTTTCGACTCTTAAATTTTATTAAGTAATGTTGATGTTGCTGTCCCTTGAAGATTTACTCGTTCTTTCCGTCCTTTACGTCTGCCTGTATGTAGATCTAATTATGCTCAGCACGACCCATTTAGAGTTTTATGTAATAATTTCAATGATGTGAACCATATCATATCTTATCAATCTATCGAGGTTATAACAAATAATATTTACATGTTTCTTAAATAGTCCGAACTGTAATTTTGTTAGGTTAACAGTTTTAAACCATATTGTTTAGAATTTAAGTACCACTATGCTAACAGATATTTGTTATGCTAAATAAATTAATTGTATAAAATTAGACGACCGTGGCTGAAAATTCGATCTACTTATAACAAAATATTTATATTGAGAGATGCATTTTTGTATTTGTTTGACAGTCGTAGAAATGCCCACTTCAAACATAAAGTTATTACTTACGAAATCAAATTGACAACCTTTAATTATTTGTGTTCGTCCACTATATTATGAATAAACAGTATCCTATGTCCTTCTAATGGCTTTAAGCTACCTACCCACCAATTTTCAGTCATATCGGTACAGCCATTCTTGAGTTATATATTGTGTAGCTAACACGATTGATAACATAATATGAATAGAAATATAGTATGTATAAAATATATCTTTTAATTTTATATACATTCTCTCACAAACTAATATATTTTAATTATATTTAATTAAAATTAATAAGTAGAAATACCACCATGAAATAAAGGCTGTTTTTGTATAGTTCAATTATAATTTGCAGGATCATCATTAAGCTTAATATTACTAATAATATTATTTTAAGCATTAAAGCACCTGCATAATACCTTATCATAATACTTCATATACTTTATAATACATCTTCAATTTGTTGTGGCGTTCAAACTACTACACTATTATTACTATTATAAAAGTATTATTGGTATAAGTTTAAACAGGATTTGAATTACTAGTTGATTGTGAATTGTGAAAATGCATCTCCACAAGTATTACTAATAACAATATTAATACCATGTGTTGATTATCAGGTTTATTAAAAAATCGTTCTTTAAATGATGGGTGCAATTGCTTGCTCACCAAACTATTATTATTATACGTTGAGAACTTAGATCCGTTTACTTAAACTAATTTAAAACTTTTTTTTATATTTTTTAATAGTAAATGAAAATTAGCTATTAACAATATTGCCAAAATATTGCATGTTTTTACTTTCAACGCATATATCTTCATTAATAAAGCTCTGCCCTTAAAGAGCCTTATGTTTTCAAATTTGTTGGACTAATGGTTTTCGATATTTTTAGCGTAATATAAAAATCTGGCTTTTGCGAATATCTTCATAACGGTTCTTTGAAAAATTTGTAGTGAATTTAGAGTGTTTAGCGGCTTAAAAGTAGTCGGAAAAATTGGGTCTCAACGCTTATATAAAAAAATATAAATTTGTAAGCTAGTGTAATTCAAGGATTATATATTTAATAAGAGACCAAACTTGACCCTATCTTCCTATGGCAGCCATAATATATAGTGGTCCGATTCGTCGGAGATGCTTCCTCCACTGCGTTGCAAACTCCCGATCAAAATTATAATACCCTCTGCAAGGGTATAATAAAACTCATACCTTCACAACTGGTTTGATGCTATTTTTCTGTTTTAGGACCTTTCTTGTTTTATTTCTAAATCAATGCTTCTTTATTGGTAGAAGGTCAATGAAAAAATCTGTAAAGAATTTTTACTTCTGTGCCGCTGTTTTTCTCATAAATTGCAAATCAAAGTTTTGTTCAACTGGGATCTTACTTGTTTGTTTTGTTAAACCTAAATATGAAAGATACATTTCATTCATCTGTCATGTACCATTAAGTGTTTGCAACATCGGTTGCTGGTATACCCTACTTTGTGTTTATCTGTCTAAAGATGAGATAAAATCAAAATATCAATATTGTTTAAAAAGTAGTTCCATAAAGAATACTGAATATTTGATTATGACGTATTATTTGTATTTTTGTTTTTATTAAAAAAAAACAACAAATTACTTATATATAATCTTGCATAAAGAAACATTTCTATTATTTACGAGGGCAACAATTTTACGATTCTTTGTTTTCTTTAAGGGTAATTTGTGCGTTGACACCAGGATCTTTAAATCTAGAATAAGTATTTATTATACCCGGTACCCATAGGGTACAAGGGTATTATAAGTTAGTGCCAACCGAGAATGTATGTAACAGGCAGAAGGAGAAATCTCCGACCCTATAAAGTATATATATTCTTGATCAGCGTCACTAGCCGAGTCGATCTAGCCATGTCCGTTTGTCCGTCTGTCTGTCCGTGTGAGACAACAGATCTCAGAGACTATAAGAGCTAGAGTTACCAAATTTTGTGACAACATTGGAATCTGTTGAACGCAGATCAAGTTTGTTTTAAAATTTGGCCAGCCCCACTTCCGCCCCCGAAAACATAAAAACTGTTTATTAGCCATATGCGTAATTTCGGCGTAAAGTAAATAGATAGACCTAATAAGTAGACAATCGTGAACGTGTTCTGAAAATTTGAGTAAAATCGGATGCTAAACATAGAAGTTATTAAACAATAAACTTTGTGAGAGAGAGAGAGCGCACGTGCGTGTTGCTCAACATATTCCTAGCAACATTTGTCTTTGTTGGGTGTTGCTCAGCATGTTCCTTGCAACATTTGTCGCTTTTGAGAGTTGCCCAGCATGTTCCCAGCAACATTTGTCTCTTTTGAGTGTTGCTCAACATGTTTCTAGCAATATTTGTCTCTATCTGTCAACATTTCCTTTTATATGTTCATGTGCGGTTTAATTTCACCTACAATGCTTTGGGTATCGGGTATCTTACAGTCGGTCACACTCGACTGTAGCTTTCCAGTTGTTTTTTTTTTGCTCAATGTATTATGATTACTTTATGAGTTATAAAATGAAAGATAAAGAACAATGATTATTTCTGAAGAAACTAATAAAATAATTAACAAAGCTCATAAAATAATGATTATTTTCAGATTTGTATTTTTTGATCATTAATAAAACTCAAATTCTAATATTGCCCTTGTTCTTGGAAACAATGATACAACTTATGTGAGCTATAAGTCTGTGAGTGATAATGAAGCAATAAAATTGCCAATAATGATAATAATAATAATGATATTAATAATAATGATAGTAATCATAAAATAATAATAATAATATTTGATCAAAAATAAAACTCATAAAATAATAATTATTTTCACTATGAAACTTAAAATGTTTACAGTCCCTGTTAAACCAAAAGTGGTATTATTCTCAAATCACAAACATTCAAAATAGAAACTAGAACATAAACACATCTTATGCATTTCTTTTACTTTCAACTTCGGTATATTTTTCCAGTTATTACTGAATCTGCTACATTTTGTGAATAAGTAGTATTTAATAAGTAGTAACGCAAATGCTTTGTCATATGTAATGTTCCATCAATTTCAACTGCACTACAAATACCCGGTACCCTTAGGGTACATTTTCTAAATATGTTATAAGTGCGATAAAAAGGAAAAAAATGTTTCAGTACATAATATGACTACAAAAATTTTTTACTTATATAAGCACCATAATATAACTGTAACTGCTTTTTATATATGATAATGTAATGTATTGATGGAAAATTTTAAATCTTAATTTTCTTTTGCCACTATTACAGGATTGAAATTAATATTGCGATCTCGTGTACATCAATTTCAATTATTCCTTGCTGCGTTAATAATTGTTTGAACTTATAGCACAAAAGACGTTTTGTTAACTCTTTAACACATATAAGTCTCCTTATTTAAAAAATTGTGGTTAAGTCTTCAGTATTTTCAAAAATAAATCTACTGATATTAATATTGGATCATTATTATTTAACTAATTTTGAAACCATCAGTTACTCACTCTTTCTCGATAAATAAATCTTAGTCATTTTGAAAATTACACAGTTACTAAACATTATCAACATTAAAATAATTAAAAATATTATGTAGCTTTTCTTAAATGTAATATTTTTGTTTTATTTATATATTTTACTTAACATTTGTCGTTAAACATATTAGTCATCATTCACAATAAATGTTATATAAGAAATTTTAGAGAGCGCATTGTAGGAAAACAATTCTCTAATCGTAAAGGAATTCTTGTTAGTTGATGGTAATTATATAGTCAATAACTTGAATTACTACTACTAATGTAAATAAAATTTTAACAATGATATCTGAATTAAATTAAAATTAAAGTCATTGAGCCCATTCGTACTTTTAAATATTAACAAGTGGGAAAGCTACAGCCGATACCCAAAGCATTGTAGGTGAAATTAAACCGCACATGAACATATAAAAGGAAATGTTGACAGATAGAGACAAATATTGCTAGAAACATGTTGAGCAACACTCAAAAGAGACAAATGTTGCTGGGAACATGCTGGGCAACTCTCAAAAGCGACAAATGTTGCAAGGAACATGCTGAGCAACACCCAACAAAGACAAATGTTGCTAGGAATATGTTGAGCAACACGCACGTGCGCTCTCTCTCTCTCACAAAGTTTATTGTTTAATAACTTCTATGTTTAGCATCCGATTTTACTCAAATTTTCAGAACACGTTCACGATTGTCTACTTATTAGGTCTATCTATTTACTTTACGCCGAAATTACGCATATGGCTAATAAACAGTTTTTTTATGTTTTTCGGGGGCGGAAGTGGGGCTGGCCAAATTTTAAAACAAACTTGATCTGCGTTCAACAGATTCCAATGTTGTCACAAAATTTGGTAACTCTAGCTCTTATAGTCTCTGAGATCTGTTGTCTCACACGGACAGACAGACGGACAAACGGACATGGCTAGATCGACTCGGCTAGTGACGCTGATCAAGAATATATATACTTTATAGGGTCGGAGATTTCTCCTTCTGCCTGTTACATACATTCTCGGTTGGCACTAACTTATAATACCCTTGTACCCTATGGGTACCGGGTATAATAAATACTTATTCTAGATTTAAAGATCCTGGTGTCAACGCACAAATTACCCTTAAAGAAAACAAAGAATCGTAAAATTGTTGCCCTCGTAAATAATAGAAATGTTTCTTTATGCAAGATTATATATAAGTAATTTGTTGTTTTTTTTTTAATAAAAACAAAAATACAAATAATACGTCATAATCAAATATTCAGTATTCTTTATGGAACTACTTTTTAAACAATATTGATATTTTGATTTTATCTCATCTTTAGACAGATAAACACAAAGTAGGGTATACCAGCAACCGATGTTGCAAACACTTAATGGTACATGACAGATGAATGAAATGTATCTTTCATATTTAGGTTTAACAAAACAAACAAGTAAGATCCCAGTTGAACAAAACTTTGATTTGCAATTTATGAGAAAAACAGCGGCACAGAAGTAAAAATTCTTTACAGATTTTTTCATTGACCTTCTACCAATAAAGAAGCATTGATTTAGAAATAAAACAAGAAAGGTCCTAAAACAGAAAAATAGCATCAAACCAGTTGTGAAGGTATGAGTTTTATTATACCCTTGCAGAGGGTATTATAATTTTGATCGGGAGTTTGCAACGCAGTGGAGGAAGCATCTCCGACGAATCGGACCACTATATATTATGGCTGCCATAGGAAGATA
This sequence comes from Drosophila triauraria, assembly GCA_014170255.2. NCBI lineage: Eukaryota > Metazoa > Arthropoda > Insecta > Diptera > Drosophilidae > Drosophila > Drosophila triauraria. The sequence goes on from CM024337.1 coordinate 11,960,947, forward strand.
GGGTCAAGTTTGGTCTCTTATTAAATATATAATCCTTGAATTACACTAGCTTACAAATTTATATTTTTTTATATAAGCGTTGAGACCCAATTTTTCCGACTACTTTTAAGCCGCTAAACACTCTAAATTCACTACAAATTTTCAAAGAACCGTTATGAAGATATTCGCAAAAGCCAGATTTTTTATATTACGCTAAAAATATCGAAAACCATTAGTCCAACAAATTTGAAAACATAAGGCTCTTTAAGGGCAGAGCTTTATTAATGAAGATATATGCGTTGAAAGTAAAAAACATGCAATATTTTTGGCAATATTGTTAATAGCTAATTTTCATTTACTATTAAAAAATATAAAAAAAGTTTTAAATTAGTTTAAGTAAACGGATCTAAGTTCTCAACGTATAATAATAATAGTTTGGTGAGCAAGCAATTGCACCCATCATTTAAAGAACGATTTTTTTTAATAAACCTGATAATCAACACATGGTATTAATATTGTTATTAGTAATACTTGTGGAGATGCATTTTCACAATTCACAATCAACTAGTAATTCAAATCCTGTTTAAACTTATACCAATAATACTTTTTATAATAGTAATAATAGTGTAGTAGTTTGAACGCCACAACAAATTGAAGATGTATTATAAAGTATATGAAGTATTATGATAAGGTATTATGCAGGTGCTTTAATGCTTAAAAATAATATTAGTAATAAGCTTAATGATGATCCTGCAAATTATAATTGAACTATTATACAAAACAGCCTTTATTTCATGGTGGTATTTCTACTTATTAATTTTAATTAAATATAATTAAAATATATTAGTTTGTGAGAGAATGTATATAAAATTAAAAGATATATTTTATACATACTATATTTCTATTCATATTATGTTATCAATCGTGTTAGCTACACAATATATAACTCAAGAATGGCTGTACCGATATGACTGAAAATTGGTGGGTAGGTAGCTTAAAGCCATTAGAAGGACATAGGATACTGTTTATTCATAATATAGTGGACGAACACAAATAATTAAAGGTTGTCAATTTGATTTCGTAAGTAATAACTTTATGTTTGAAGTGGGCATTTCTACGACTGTCAAACAAATACAAAATGCATCTCTCAATATAAATATTTTGTTATAAGTAGATCGAATTTTCAGCCACGGTCGTCTAATTTTATACAATTAATTTATTTAGCATAACAAATATCTGTTAGCATAGTGGTACTTAAATTCTAAACAATATGGTTTAAAACTGTTAACCTAACAAAATTACAGTTCGGACTATTTAAGAAACATGTAAATATTATTTGTTATAACCTCGATAGATTGATAAGATATGATATGGTTCACATCATTGAAATTATTACATAAAACTCTAAATGGGTCGTGCTGAGCATAATTAGATCTACATACAGGCAGACGTAAAGGACGGAAAGAACGAGTAAATCTTCAAGGGACAGCAACATCAACATTACTTAATAAAATTTAAGAGTCGAAAATACCAAGAAGGAGCTTGTGGACCAAGATCACTCCACTACAAACTCGGCGATGATGTAGGGAAGGTCAATTAATTTAAGCCTACGTCGGTATCTCGGCAAAAATCGATCAGAATCCCAGTTTAAATTTCGAAGGGCAAAGAGAAGAAATTGCTTCTGAACAGATTTAATTAGATTTTTCTGTCCCTTGTACTGCGGGCACCACACACAGGAACAATACTCTAAGATTAGTCAAACTAAGGATATGTAGAGAGTCTAAGTAGTATAAGGGTCATTAAATTCTTTGGACCATTGCTTAATAAATGCTAAGACACCTTTAGCTTTATTTACCATGGCAGTAATGTGGCTCCTAAAACTTAATTAGTTATCAAAAACTCCTAGGTCATTAGATGCATCTCTCCGATCAAGTGAATGATTCCCCAAGGAGTAGGAGAGATGAGGAGGATAGCGTCATGAGGTCCTGAGTTTACATTTAGAGTAGTTAAGAAATAAAAGATTTATCGAACACCAACTGAGAAGAGAATTTAAGTCACGTTTAAGGTCATTATGTGAGAGTCGATTTGAGTATGGTAGGCAGAATTTGACATAATCGGCTTACATTAGAACAGATGAGTAGGATATCACTTTTGGAAGGTCGTTATTGAACAAGATAAAGATAAGTGGGCCAAGGTGACTGCCTTGTGGGACACCGGAAGTGATATTGATAACATTAGACAGTACATTATTGAACAAAACACGTTGAGTACGGTTTGACAAATAAGAAGCAATCTATTTGAGAATAGAAGGGAAAATTTTAAAAGAGATAATTTTTGAAGGAGTGAGTGATTTACAGAATCAAATGCTTTACGGAAGTCTGTAAAGATTACATCAACTAGCATACGACTTTGAAGACTTCGGTTGATCAGATTAGTGAATTCCAATAGATTAGTAGTTGTGGATCGCTGTTTAAAAACCATGTTGAGATGGTGACACCCGGCTTCTACTTAGGTGTTGCAATTGACGGGTTATCAAATGCTCCAAAAGCTTAGGGATAGCCGAGAGTTTGGCGATGGCACGATAATTGGCTACATTTGATCTAGATCCTTTTTATGGAGAGGAATGATAAAAGACTCATTCCAAATACTTGGGAGAGAACAATGTTTCAGCGATAAATTAAAAATATATTCCGATATATTCCAATATTCCGAGCTGTGACCTTAAGCACTGTGCCCAATTTTACATTTAGAGTAGCTAGATGAGCTCGGAATATTGTCAGGACCAGCAGAGTAGGAGAAGTCAATGGTTTTGAACCATGCAAAACCAAGGTACGTAGATATCGTTAGCATGAGCTAAACTATAAGGATAGGAAGTGGCAGGATCGTAGGAGACAGAAGTATAACCCTTGCGACCCCACCGTTGCCTGTGAGCAACTTTGAAAGCTTAGAGTCTAACCATCGGCGGTCAATTCACTTTGGTTCGCTATTTCCTTATTTAAGTTGTAGCTGCATATATATTCATTTGTAATATAATATGAAAGATATATATAGTGATGTTTGTGGAAGAAATAGATTTAGAGACAATAAAACTAAGTGAAAAAAAGCATGTAACAGTTTTTTTATGTAAAAGCTGTTTTTTTAATTAATATGATAAACAAAAAATTATGTAAATTAAGTAACAGAAAAGTCTTTTCTAAACAGTAATATATTTTTAATTTCCTTAGCATTTTTTTATTTTTCATACAAATAAAAATAAAATAACTCCCACATGGATGGGCGTGGCGACTTTAAATTTCGCTTAAATACTTCTTGGAGCAATACAAAAGAATAAAATAATACAAAGTGTTCTAGGTTTACACGAAAAAGTTGGGGTCGAAGGGATAAGTAGATTGGATAAATGTTGCAAATAGGTTGGATATGCCCAGCGAGAACGATTCAGATCGGTCGAGGAAACTAAGCGATGGAGGGTAGGCATTAGACTGGCGTTTTGAATTAACGAAATTGTAGAATTGTTTTGGATCAGATCGAAAATCGCATTTACATTGGGTAAGATATTGTGCATAAAGTTGAAAGCGCAAGAAATTGTGATCTTACTGATAAATATTGAGCTTAAACATGCGGGGAACCAGCTTTCTTGTATTTTTAAACAACAAGACAAGTTTTTCTTGAACCATTGAGGCTTATGGGAAGCAGAAACAGTCACTGCAGGAACAAAAGTGTCAATTACGGAGCCAATAGCTGAGTTAAATGCATTTACAGCAGAGTCAATTTCATTGAAATTCGTTAAGATTGACCAATCTATTTGTGATAAAGATATATATAAACCATCAAAGTTAGCTTTACGGAAACATTTGTAACGAGTAGGAAGTGACGAAGTTACAATATTATTAGAGATACAACATTCAACAGATATTGATAAAGTGGGATGATATGGATCTTCAGGATAGGACATAGGACAACATCTGCCTACCGATACCAAGGAAGCATAGATTACAAATATGAGGTCTAAAAGCCTATCTGCATTATTCTTAACGGGATTATTTTGCATGATCACAGTACATTGAGAAAGAAGGCAGCCTTTTACAGGTCGTCAGTTTTATTTATTTATTTATTTTATTTGCATTTTCGAAACTATGATATTGATATTCGATGAGTCGTTCGCAATAGTCAGCTCACATTAGTAGCATTAGCGATCAAGCCACTTTCAGCATACACTTAATGAAGAGAAAAAATATCTGTTTGGACCTTATATCTGCAGCTCTGAAGCAGTATGGAGGATTTTATCAGTCGAAGTGGACAGCCGGGTTCAGATTTATCATTTAGGTATCTTTAGTAATCATAAAAGCGGTTTGTTAAGTTACTAATTCTCCTACTCTATGGAAGAAATTTCAAGAATAGATGGCTAGTGATATTTTGATTCAGCGACTATAAGAATTTGTTTTATTGTACCCGTGCAAAGCCAGAGAGGGTCTCTAGTTAAATAATAATTTTTCCAATGTTTAGTAGAAAACCATGCTATTTATGCTGGCATTAATAAAGTTATATTGAAGAACAATTGAGTCGTCTATAACGGTTGCCAATAATACTAGTGCTGGTCATTTTATTACTAAAGAAATTCCTGATAATAAAGTTATTATTGATGTAACAGAAAAGAAAGATGAATGGAAAAACTATTACTTCTCTGTTTTCTATAAATTTCGAGATATAGCTGATTTTAACGGTTCTATTATAACGGTTTTAATTTCATTAAGATAGGTCAACTATATCATATATGTAGCTGCCATAGAAGTGATTGGTTGATTTATATGAAAACGTAAAATTTTACATGTAACATGTAAAATGTGTAGGTAAATCTTACACAAATTTACAAACTTCGAAATTTTTCAAATTTACCAAAATGGATCAAATTTTAATGATCCAATTGCAGACTGCGCTTACCGAAGCTAGCTCCCTTTCTTATTAATTCTAAAATATTTAAGTAGCTTTAGTAATTAAAAATAATATTTATATATATATTTATATATATATATATATATATATATTTTTTTTTACAACGTACACAAAGAAAAAAGACTTTTTATTTTAAAAGGAATCATATTTCTATATTGAACTAACCACATACTGCGCGCTTTGCTGCGCAGGGAAACATCTAGCCAGTAAGGTATTAGATATCAGTAAGCTATTGGGCATACGAACGGGCCTGAGTAGTACGTAGTCGAGTAAATTCGAACCTCACTTCTTGTTGTTTAAATGATTCTGATGAACGGGTCTTAGTGGCATGTTCTTGAAGACTTACTTGCCCTAATATTCGTTTTTCGTCTGTTTTGAAGAGTCCAAGTTTTTATCAATATCAGCACGAGTCCCACACTACCAACACCAATAAACAACAATAAAACAAACTAAAATACAACAACAACAATAAACATCGAAAACTATAAAAATATTAACTATAAACAGCAACAACTATAAACAACAATACAACAACAACAATAAACATCGAAAACTATAAAAATATTAACTATAAACAGCAACAACTATAAACAACAACAACTATAAACAACAACGACTATAAACAACAACAACTATTAACAAAACAACTAATAATTTAACTTCACAATTTGGTGGTGAATTTTGTAGGGAACATTTAAATATCTCATCGATATCAAAAATTGTTTTTGAATAAAGAAGGAGATTATCTTTACTGAAGGCTATAGGGTGATCGTTTTAAGTCTTTTAAATTAAATAATAGCTCCTTTGGATTAAAAAAAATACGTGTGCCTGCTTTTCAATAAAACTCACCGAGATGGAGTCTTTAACTAACGACTCGTACTTAGTGTATATGAAAGTTTGTTAAAAATCGAAATAAACATATTATAATTCAAATTCCTAGTGTGTTCTTATTCTGCGATGGGCTTTCCTTTTCAAAGTCAAACCAATAAGGGGCGTGTCTACCACGGATGAGTTTTCCCGTTTCAGTATCAAACCAAAATCCTCCCTCGCCTTCACCTAATTTCCCATATTCAAAAGTTCTAAGTGTTAGATGGATCTTGTTGGTTGTCGGAGACCGATGTGGTGAGTTTTAACGCCGCAAACATGTCATTAGCATGGTAAATTCCAATACTTTTCCTATTTCGGTTGGATTCGGAGAGGACACGTGTATCTGCCTTTTCTATAAAAATCATCCAGATGGACACTTAAAACTAATGACATCGTACTTAGTGTACAAGAAAACCTGGTAACAAATCTAAATAAACATATCCCAATTCAAATTCCTAGTGTGTTCTTATTCTGGGGTGGGTTTTCACTTTTCAGAATCAAACCAATAGGGAGCGTGTCAACCCCGGATGGGAAAAAATCGTCACACTCAGTGTCCTAAGGCTGAGGGCGTTTATTTTCTAAGACAAACACAAAACGCTGGGCGTGTTTAAGACAAACAAACAAACAAACAAGCAAACGATCGCAGGTACCTAATTTCCCAGGTGAAAATTTTGAAAATTAGAATTAGGGTGCTCGGCAAAGGTGCAAGGGTGCACGTTGAAAGTTCGGTAAATGCAAGGGCGCTTTTCCCTGTTTCCGAGACTTTCAATCCAACCTTTGTTCCATTTCCTTTTCCTCTTTTCCCTTCCATTTCCATTTCCATTCCTTCATTTCCTTCTTCCATGTCAACCCTTTAATTCACCTCCCCACCTCCTCCCCCACCCCAATGTGGGCCAGAACTCTCATTTACTACCTACTGAGTTAGCCTGTTAATATATATTCTTTTAAATTTAGAATTTGTTATTAACCTGCAGTATTAAATATTATTATGTGTATGTCTTATTTCTTTCTGTGTATCTATATATAGCTTGAAGGCGGTTGTATCTGTTTGATCCTGTTTGTGTCTGTGTGTGTGTGCAACCGCGCAATTTATATTTTTGTTAATTTCGTTCATTTTTGGCCACGCGTAATTACATGAAGTATTCATGTGTAAAATTTTGTTATTGTGTTTGGCCTCGTAAATTGTTTAACTTTTAAACATTTATTGGATGTTGGCCGTATCAGCCGGGAAACCAATTTTCACTGGCAAAAAGCGAGGAGAATGAAAAGTTTAAGGGGGTGTTTTTCTTATTTTATATTTTTGTGGAGGAAGCAAGGCAATTGACAGCGCAGCGAAGAAAACAAGACTTGAAAACTAGCATCAAATATTTAAGAGGCAAAAACTCGAGTCTCTCCCTCTGCGAGTTTCGCTTGGAAAATATGCAACATTTTTTTTCTACTCGGAAAATTATTGCACATCCTTGCTCCAAAGTCGCCTTTTTCACTCCACGAAAAGCGGGTGGAAAATCGGTCTGAGCTCCAGACAATAAGTTAAATTAGTTTCGGTGGCGTCTTGCCTCTATCTGCGTCGTCCTCGCCACTGCCGCCGCCGCTCCTTATGACAATAAAAATATTACCCATAAATTATCACAAGTGAGTTCATCACATGGCTTGCACTTACCCCCGCTCCCTTTCCTTTCCCCTCTCCGATTTTCATTCACAATTCGCCTGTCTGTGAAAAAGTTCGTCTGGCTTTAGTTTACTAGCAGCTGCTCAGGCCCCCGCCTCGCCAGGATATGGGGCTAGGAGCCCCCTTTAAAAACCCCTCAGCATTTACCGCGCTCATTTGTAACTAAATCTGGGCTAGCTCGGTTGCGTGGCTGAAAGTTTATGAGTGTGCGGGTGTGGACTCACAGCCAACATTTCCACATCCTTCCACATCAGAGGCGTACTCTTAAGAACATTCGGGGGAAAAGGATAAAAAATTACTTGTGATTAAGTTCCATTGAGTAATTTATATTTATTTTAAGGGAAAATTTTCAAGACAAATTTAACATTTTATTAACTTTTTTTTGTCGGCTTAGACTTTAATTTATGCTTACTACTCATTTTTAAAACCATAATTTTTATAAATAAAATCAATGGAAGGATAACCTTATCGCATTTTATGGCGGCACCCCTGGAACGCAGACAAGCATGCTGGCGCATATGTGAGTGTTTGCGCAACTGCATATTGTCATAATGGTGAATGCATGATATATTGAATTTTGCAGTCAATAAACGTTTTATGATCACAGCTGCACATATTTCACAATTTTCCTCTCGTTTTTCCACTTGGTTTTATTTTTTGCCGCTTTTGTCGTGGGCAAAGTTGCATAAAAGTTGGGTTGGATAGTGCGACAGCAAAGAAAGACGATGGGGCGGAAAGCCCGTTGAGGGCAATCGAAAAATTTAAGGTCATTATGGGCGGTTCGTATGTGTGTGACACAGAGTTTTCTGTCATCAAATCCGGCTAAGCCGCTGCTGTTACTGCCTGAAAAAGTCCCACTTGATGCAGATCCCTGGCAATTCATCGAAGGACCATAAAGTTGTTCAAGCTACCAGACAAAATCACTGCTGACGAAAATTCATCATCGTTGCTCCTGCTCCTGCCACTGCTCCTGCTCTCGGCTTTTCTCCATCGGCATTTTCCGGTCCAATCTGCAGCAGAGCCACTTCGACTGCAGGGGCTGACGTAGAGCTAAGCTCGGCCTAATTTCCAAAGGCAAATGGCCGCAGGCTCAAGCGTCATGCTCACTCGATGAGTGCGAAAAAAATAGTAGCAGACATAAAATGAAACGGAGGCAAGACAACACAACAGGAAGCTGTCCATGAAAATGAAGATGAACCAGCAGGAGGCAGTACTAAAAGCAACAAGCAGCCGTTGGGCGGATATTGCGCCACGCCCACAGGGTGATGAAAGTGGGCGTAGACATACAGAGAGCAAAACAAAGAGCCACTGAAATATAAAAGTAAAACCTGATCTGATTGATTGACAAGAAGTCCTTAAACTGAAATCGAAGATTCTATGCTTATAACATTGCTTATTGTTTTTATTTTAAAAAAATATATTGAAGGCACTTAAAAACAAATCGATAAAAAGGGTTTCACCTTAAAGAATGTTAGGTTTTGACTTTAAGCTAATTTTCTAACTAATTAGCAATGCTCGTTTATGAGCCACTGTGCACTCATCCCAGGTAACGATTTTTAATTCTATCATCAATGTTGTCGTAGGGTTTTGTTTATTCATAACTATTACTATTCCTCTTTTCCGAAAAGGGGGGATTCCCTCAGTGTAGCAGCACACACACAACACATTGATTATGCTGCGTTGCTATCACGATTTCTATTTGAAACAAAGCACAGGCGCAAAAATGGCAAAACGGGAGTAAAGACGGTTGAAGCAAAAGCAACAAAATAGAAAAAAAAAGATGGCAGCAAAGAGGTTTACAACTTCTCGTAAGGCGGCTTAAACGATTTGCGAGTTTATGGAAAGCCAAACACACTCTCAACGCAAACACACACGTCCCAGTCACACAGAAGATGCGTCTGTCTGTCTGGCTGTGTGTCTCTGTGAGTGTGGGCCTGTGTGGGGGGCCAGGATAAGCGGCGGGGTCGGGCATATTGTAAAACAAATGGAAAATTGCTTTTTGATGTAGTCAGTCAACTTTGCCGTGCCATGCCTTGCCTTGCCTTGCCTGCGCCTCGGTACCACACCATCATCGACAACGATGACGATGTTGAGAATGGGGAGGTGGAAAATGGCATTGGGATTGGTAGTGGGATTGGGGAAAATGGCCAGGAGGATGAGCTCGGTCATGGCGATCAGTGGTGCCGACAGATCAAGATATATTTCCAAATAATCGATCTTTAATCGATCTTTATTTATATAATTGTTGTGAAAGGGGAATACCTACAAGAAAATAAACAAAAAACTAACCAACTCAATTTTCCAACTTTGCCAGTACAATTACGAAAACAAAGTGGCTTAATTAACATCCCACCAGCCCCAATATTGCCCAATTAAATACCCATTTGTATTTGCAATTTAAGCTGTTGTTAATGATTGATTTAATCTAAATTGGGCAGCACTGATGAAGACTGTGATAGTGACGGCCTGGCTGGCTGGCAAGTTGAAAGGCTTTAAGCGCCCAGGAGTATGCTGCATGTCATTTGCGCCCGGCTTTTGCAGTGGCTGCAATTCTTAATCCCAGGGGGTTTATGTGCGACAGCCAAGAAAGGGACCACGATGGCGGCGATGATGAGGATGTGGCAGCCACTGTCGCCAGATTCAATATTGTTTCACGCTCCTGAACGGGTATATGCAAATCCGTGCGAGGCAGTGAGTGTGTGTCCATGTTGGGGCTCAATCTGGCGAGCCGAGCCAACATCGAATGCTTTTAAATTAACAAAGGGTGCCGAGATAACTCCCCACAAAATTGAGCCATGCACGAGGAGGACTCCTCTCGACTTTTGCTAACTATACACTCTGAAAATAAATGTGTGTTTAAGATAATTACTCTCCTTGTTATTCCTGTATGTCTCAATTTAATTTAATGACTTCCTATTTCCTTGGCTATTCTCCGGATATTATTTAAGCTTAAATTCCTACATTTCAAAGTGATATCACAACCTGTCAGCTGTTTTTCCCCGTGTACCGCTGAACCAAAACCCATATGACACCGCATCCATTTGAATAAGTCTCTGCTTCCCCTTTCAGATTTCGGTGAGGCGGCGCTGCGTGATGTAAATCTGCTGGTGGAACCTCCGGCAGTCCGAAGGGGTCAATCGGCGACTCTGCGCTGCGACTACCAACTGGACGGGGCGCCCCTGTACTCCATCAAGTTCTACCGCGGCCAGATGGAGTTCTACCGCTACACGCCGGGCGAGTATCCCCACACCAAGGTCTTTCCGTATCCCGGTCTCCGAGTGGACGTAAGTTCTGGCTCCCCAAACGGTTTTTGTTTCCATGTAATCGGAATTTTTGGATCATTCTTGGCAGGAGAACAGCTCGAACGCCACGATGGTTCACATACGCAACGTTAGCTTCGGCCTGTCCGGACTATTCAGCTGCGAGGTCACGGCGGATGCACCGCTCTGGTCCACGTCGGTGGCCTTCGCCCAGATGCAAGTCGTCGGTGAGTCCTGCGGTGTCCTGACAATGACAAAGAGAGCCTGTCTCATTAGTCCTGGCGCGAGCGTGACAGGGAAGAGCAACGAACAATGGACCAAGATGCGTCCCTGTCGCTCTACTGCCTGCAATTACCAAGCTAAATGCTGAACAAACACTTGAAAACCCAGGAAAACCTGGGATCCATTTTATTTATAGTTTAAAAAGAAAAAGAATTTAGTAAAGAATATTTTAAGCTTGGGTCCTAAAATTAAATGTAGTATATTCGAGAGGTTATTGAAATTAATTAAAGGTTTTGTAAATAAGAACATAAAAGAATATATTTATTATTATTTTTAAATCCAAAATACTCCCAACATTTTCAGAGTATCCTGAGAAGCGTCCTCAGCTCTTTACGGATAACACGCGTTATGAGCCCGGCGATGTCTTACGGGCCAACTGCAGTACTTTGCCCTCTCGACCGCGAGCTGAACTACGGTTTACCATAAACAATATTCCGGTAAGTTATGAGACTGTCAAAAAAAAAAATTAATATTAAGCAACGAATATTATAAAGTAAGGGTTTAAATTAATAAAAACAAAAAATACTGGGAATTAAATCACACACATAAAACCAGGCCCAATCTTTGGGGAATATTAATGAGTTCAACCTAAAGAATAACCTCAATAATAAAGAATAAAATAAAGGTGTATAAATTCTTGAAATTATAATAGGAATGCAGTTCTTTTATAAGTTACTCTCATATCATTCAATCTGATCTCCATGAAATTACTGTGACCCCCAAGGGCAAAACGCTTTACAATCGGCAATTAAGAGGTCTTACATCAAGATCCGCATTGATTGTTAATTAATGTCTTGGCTGTATCACGAAGTTTCGGGGCCAAGTGTGTGGGGGATTTGCCTAATTAAACAGCTTTGACTTGCCTAACGGCATCGTAAATCCTTTATAATGGCATCCACCACTCCGATTTGGGAACATGTGTGGCTTTCGTTTAATCCAAGGCGACGTGCCTCACAAAATTTGTCCTTTTATTTATGAATATGATGTAATTTAATCAGAGCCAAGCGACTGAATTACAAGGCGGCTCCTCATCTTACCTACTTAATTAAAAATCTCAAGCCGGAGCCAGAAACCGGCTGGGCGAAAAACCGCTTCTGGGCAAAATGGAGTCAATAAAGCAAAAAGGGTTTTTTGCGCCTGGCTTCGGCTTCTGATTTGATTGTGAGATTTTCCCTTTTTTGTCATTTATCATAACGATATGGGGGATGAGAGGGTTGGAGGTTGGCAGGCAAGACATGTATGCATATCTAAACAATAGAGGTTAAGATATTAGGACTGAAAAATATTATTGTATTTTATACAAATACTTTTACATATTAAAATATATATTTTTATTGAATATTATTATAGTTTACATACAACCCAAAGGCAACTCTAAATGGCTAAATTAAAAAGGTCATAATGTTTAGATTAGATTAAGTCTGTTAAATTTGCTATAATTTTAGCCACAGCTGTAAAAATGTATATATTATATAAACATGCCAACAATATGAGGAAGCATCATTAGTCATTTGGGGGCGCTTCCATTTCTGCATCAATTCTGCGGGGCTGCTAATCAGTTGCATAAATCAACAAAGAAATGCTGCTTCCGGCAATCGTTTTAAAGCAATGCCAAATCCCAATTCTTTGACCTAACCCCGAAATCCTTTACATTTTTTTTCTTCTTTGCCTTGGCCCCAATGTTATTAATCATAGCCGAGACATAAAATAAATTACGTTCAACTTGTGGCAAAAACGAAATTGCCGGACCGGGCCAGTGGACAGCGTGGACGCCCGGACAAAGGACAGAGGAAAAGGACAAAGGACAACGGACAACGGTTTTTAAATGAATTTACGAGATGAACAAATTTTCAGTTGACACGCCCGTTGAACGAATTCAACTTTTCTACTATTTCCCAGGCTGTGTGCGGGCAAGGGATGAGCCGCAAAAAAACAACAAGAAGAAAACTTATTAAACGCTTCATAAATTTTTATATTATGTCTACCCACATCATCAGACATAACGTGTCCTCCTCTGGCCGTCTGCTTTGTTTTCTCTCTCCTTTTCTATTTTTTTCTGGCTTCGTGTGTGACAGTGTGTGTCTTATCCTGTCGCTTTATATCTGCCGCTTGTAGTCTACTTTTTGGGGCATCGGCATCGGCACCCACACAGGACTCACATGCAGGCCGTTTAACATTTTATCTAGACTCCTTCGCAGCCAACTAATGACAAAAGCCGAGACAAAAGTACGCCGCTGTGTTCGAGGATTGCGAATAGAGCGTAGAGCCAGGCCTTGCCCGTCTGTCACATAAAATTTTATGTTTACACAGGGAGAATGAAATCTATATACATTCCAATTCCATTCGAAAATCTACTTTGTTGTTAAGTGGAGGGATATGAAGAAATCTGTTGATTGTGTCTAGACGCACACCTTAGTTATTGATTTAAGCTTATTATATTTGTTGTTAAAATCTAAAAATATGAATCGTTGCAGAGATACATATTTTTCCCCTCAGTGCACTCTGTTTATGTGGCCAGAAAAAACAAAAAGGGGATACCAAAAGCATAGCCTCCATTTTGGTGGCAATGGCCGTGCAATTTAGTTTCATATGCCTGAGCATTAGATGCCTTTTTGATATTGAATTATGATCTGGCCGCCGGAGCTGTTCACGCTCTTTAAATTAGATGGAAACCCGGGGATAATACTCTGTCACACAAAACAATGCCATAAATAATTCCGAGCTGAAAGCATTGACCCAGCACGTGTTGAGTTCAAGATTAAAGCTCCTCCCTTGCCAGATGCGATTACTATATATACACTTTATATGGTCCCCATGTGTCCATGTGTGTGACCCACTGCCAGATAGGGGGGCGAAAGAAAAACTTTAACGACTCACATAATTTGTTAAAAAGTTTCTGTCATATTAATGGAAAAGTAGCTCAAAATGTGTGGCTCTCCTCCCTGCCCTGTTCTGTCATTCCTTTTTTTTTTTTGCTGGGTGATTCAGGGGAATTAGTTGGGATTAGGGCGAAAGTCTGACCATTAGACATGCGGATTTGTGTGGCCATCGATTTTTGATAAATTATTTATTGAGCACAGCAAAACTAAGGACATAATTAAAGCCTGGCTTAGGCCATGATTAATGGGTGCCCCATGGGTGCCTGAGGGAAATCGATAAGACCAGCACGGAATCGGTCAGGAATTTAAGCTAATTAAAGCCAAAACACTTGATACATTCAAATATGAACCGAACATGGGGAGGCCAAGAGCCAATTAAGGGAAACACATCAAATGCAATTCCGCAATGTTAACAATAAAATCAGAAATAAATTCGGGCGACTGTGAATTTTCCAGACAATTTGCATAATCCCAGCTAGGCAGAAATTATCAAGACGATATTAATTGCCAGGCCATCAAAATGAAGTTGGCCCGAAACACAAACAACTTTCTGCTAGCCAGTGTTGTTTGAAAACAATTTGCAAGGGGCCAAGCCAAAGTGTTTAGGCCAGCAAATGCGAAATGCTCATTTAATTGCCAAGGGAGGCCGAAGGTTCTCGATGCCATAAAGGTAAATCACAAGAAATATGAGGGTATTTTCACTTTCGGGTCGCTGCCTCAGCCACATGCTTAATTAAAGCGCTTGGCTTCTTAAGAGTGTCTCGTAAATTACGCGGCATTAAATCGGCAGAGCCAGATAGGGACGGCATAGCCGCAGAAAGAGACGCAAAATGTGGATAGGGAACGAGAGGGAGACAACGACAGCAGTGCGACAGGGACAGAGTGGGAAAGAGGTTCTTGCGGGAAAGCAAACTGAAAATGACTTTTTATGTGGCTGCGTCTGGGCTTTTCCGCTGCCAGCATAAAAATAAAAATAAAATTCAAATAAAATAAAAAGGATAAGCCAAAAAACGCACAAAACCCAAAACAAAATGGCCAAGTGTGTGTGTGGGTGTGTGGAGGAGATGCTGTTCGTAAAAAGGGTTAAAAGGCGACCGACAACAAAAAGAGAACGCTCGGCAATAAAGCGCTTTTGCTTTTAATGTTGTGGGTGAGTGGTGAGGAAATGAAGGTGAAGACATCCTTAGGGGCTCCTGCACAGCGGCAAAAAAATATTCAAATTAAAATTAAATTGTATTTAGGAAAGCGTATAGAGTTTCTTGGGAATATTTAACATTGAATAGAGAATTAATTGCAAAGAAAAACAGTTCTATGAACTATAAAAACTGTTAGGTATAATTTACATTAGAAGCAGAGCCATTTAGTTTGAATTTACATTTTCTAATAATAGTTACCTGATTCTACATAAAGTTAACCCAAATCTAATAAATATTTAAACATATGTCACAGATTTTTGTCTAAAGATAAAATAAATATATTTTTAAAAGTACTTACACCTTAGGAGTGCTTTTTCTCGCCGTGCACCCCTTAGCTGACCCAAATTCCTGCCAAATCCGTAATATCTTACACCTTTTTCTTGAGGGGGCGCCCCAAAATACATGCATAAGTAAATGGCGCTCAAATGAGTTTGTAAGTGGAAATGAAATGCATATTTATTGTATTTAAATTGCCAGCGACTTTTCCGGCGCATCTTTCGCGGCGGCTAAGCTCAAGTTGTCATTTGAACTCTGAGAGGAGAAAGTGGGGCACGCGGCGTGGGTATGAATCAGCAACAGGACATGCAGCCAAGCGGAAATGGCAGCATGAGCGTTTTCAAAATGGCGCCTGCATTTCCTCACACACATATATATATTTATATATATTTTGTTCGACGCAACAATGGACGATGCGCCATTTGCGACTAAAAGCATTGCACACGGCAGTTTAGAGTTTTCTTTTCGCGCCAAAAGGAAATTGTGCAGGCAGAAGAAGACTCGGGCAAATGAAGCGGAAAGCTCGGAAAGCACAGGAGTGTCGCATCGCATATGCATACGCGTTAAAATGGAAAAATAAATACACCGCAAAATATATACATATATGTACATATATAAAATATGCATCAGCAGTCAGACTTAGGCGCTGCTGTTGGTGTCACGGCGGAAATGAAATTTTCAGCGCTTCTCAAAAGGCATCAAATAAACACTTTTTTACCGCAACAACAACACCAAGCCCACATCCTTCACAGGGACAACACAAGCACACACGCGGGCACATACGCACATACACTCGAACAAAATGCCGGACACTTGCAGAGGCGAAAAAACCAACCAGGCGGATGAGTGAATAAGTGTCTCTTGATGTTTCTGTTGTTGCCATAGTTGTGTGTAACATTGAAAACTCGTTTTTAAATGGCAGCAGTGCCAGCAGCAGTAGCAGCAGCAGCAGCAACAACAGCAACAACAACAATTGCAAAAGGGACAACAAGTCGCCACAAACAACAACAAAATATGACATGTCCATGTCCGCTCGTTTCGTTCGCTCTCAGGATCCGTTTCCTTCGCCTCGCAGTTTTCATTGCATTCTCCAGCACACTTTCCTGCTACACTCGGCGAAAGTATGACAGCTTTATTAGAAATTTATACAATTTTAAATAAATTTAAAGAAATTTTCCCCATTTAATTATATATAATTTAATGTAAAGAATATTAATAAAGAATTATCATTTCTTAACATGAAAATAGATGTAGATGTTAAATATTTTTTTACTTTACTTTAAAATATTTTTTGTAGAGCCTTTCCTATTATTATTAATTATTATAAGCATCATATTTTTGTTATTTGTTACAAGGACCGTAGCAAGTTGTAGGCGTTTATATATACTATATATACTATAAGCTTCAGAAAGTATATATCATTTTACGAAACTTTTAATATTACCCTATTTTCTCCCAGTGACCTGGTCAAAGGCTTGGTCACTGGCAAGCAGCCATGGCCACAAGTGCAACATGCTTGTATTAACCCCCCCCCCCCACACACACACATGCATATATACACAGACAGAAACGAGGGGTCAGTTGTGGGGGAGTTGGACAGGCAGACAGACGACAAATTGCCATTCATATGCAGTTGCACACAACTCGAAGCGAAACTCTACCACTTTTTTATTCCCCCATTTTGGCCCTTTTGCTGATGTTATTTCTCCTTTCGGCCTGCATGCTGGAACATTATTTTCTGGCTTGTGTAAACGAGAAGGGGCGGACGCCTTTGGCGGTGAAGGGAGAGTTGTCAAGGGGGCTACGGAAGCGGAAGAGAAAATCAGTTGCAACTGCAATTGCAGCTGGAAGCATGCCATGAATATTTTAAAGCATATTTTACCAGCTTGCAGCGGCGGCATTCGATTAGTATTCAAAATGACAAAAACCAAAACAATATTGCGGTTGGAGTACAGCGATTGATTGGATGGCTCACTCAGTTACAGCTATAGTCAAGAAAGTAGCAGTATTTAAGACTTTATGGATTACAGCTATTAATATAGTAAACTATAAAACTAATAAATACAAAATAAGTGAAGTGCATTAATTAATTATATATATTAATAATAATACGTGACATATTTATGCAACACTACCAATAAAGAAAATTATTCCTGAAAATCAGCATTAAACATATTTCTCGTCATTTCTATTTGCGAAAGGTGGACACGGAGAAAACGCAGTACAT
Organism: Drosophila triauraria; assembly: GCA_014170255.2. Lineage (NCBI taxonomy): Eukaryota > Metazoa > Arthropoda > Insecta > Diptera > Drosophilidae > Drosophila > Drosophila triauraria. Next base: position 11,978,532 of record CM024337.1, read on the forward strand.
TCGTTCGGATGATCTGTATGCATCCCGGCTCAGTTTGAAGCTGCAGCTGCAGGCGGTTCACTTTGTGGCCGGCTCCAGCGCCCATGGAAGTGGAAATGGTAATGGCAATGGACACGGCAACGGCAATGGGCTTACAAACGCACTGCAGATTGCTGGTGGCTCAGGAGGCGGAGGCCTCGTCCTGCGCTGTACGGCGCAAATTGGCGATTTCTATCAGGAGTACAAGGAAATCGAGCTGGGTACACCGCAAAAGGATCCGGTGCCGGCCAGAGGTAATCCACAAATGCAGTAACTGCCAACAGCTAAAGGGGCACTGAGAGAAATAAACGAATCACCTATCTGGAGTTTTTAATATTTTTCATAAAAATATATATTTTTAATTTTAATGTTAAATAAATCCCTAGCGCTTGAAATCAATTTAAAATGAGTCGATCACTATGCTACAAAATGTTTTAGCATAAAAGCAAACAAATTTGCACTGAATTTGTTGCCTCTTACATTATATTGCATATTTTTTGACACCTTTTTTAGTAATTCCAAGCCCCTACTGATTTCTCGGGAACCCCCGATGGCCTTGCTTAAGTTTTAAAATGAAATCAAAAACAATTCGACCATTTTTCTCACTGCACAAACATATCTAATTTAACCATTGCAGTGACGCTGTCGTCGGGCACCGGACTTCGCGGCTTCTTGGAGACCTATTTCGTCAAATCCTCGGCCCGCAGCATTTGGCGAGGGGCGGCGGGGAGTGCGATGGCCGGCTTAATGGCCATGATATTAACCAGGCTGATTAATGGTAGCTAAGTGGGCGAGGGATTCATGGACTTGCAACGTGAAGGTGCAACAACGCGTGGGGATGTGGCATGTGGGATGTGTATAGCTTATCGATCAGCGATGGATATTAGAGGGCCCTCGCCCGTAAACTGCATTATTTACCTATCACGAATGCAATTTAAATTACACCCATAGACACACACATTGAGCTGTCCGTTAAGCCCCACACACCCGCTCAGATCCCATATAACTGTAAATATTTGCTTTAATGATGTGAACGGATACACGTAAATGAACTCGCACACTCACACACACGCATACACACGCGCGACTAATTGTTAATTAATGGATTATTTAATGATGCATAAAATATTGGATAAAATATGAATGTTTCATTTGCATTTAGCTTCAACCCAAGCGGATATCAACTTAATGTTTAAGCGGAGTGAAAACCAAATGTAAATCGTTGAAACGATTAAAAAAGCAGGAAGATAAAAAAACAAACCATAGAGAACTGTAAACAATTAAAAATGCCAATGTCAAGACAAACCAAATACATTCAAAACCGAATAAACAAGCAGTAATAATCGAGTTTTTTGTGTTTTCCTTTTTTATTTAAGTGGGAATTGGTAAATATTATCATTTTCCTGGAAATAAATCTTGGTATTTCCTTAGGGAAGCTGTTTTGTAATGGTAAGTAACAATTTGGAGTACACGGGCAGTTCTTTTGCTTCTATTGGTGGAGTTGAATTAGTTGCCAGCAATTTACATACTTACTGAAAATAGCTTCAAAAAAAGCAGAAACAGTGGGTATTTTAAAGTCAACCCCCTTAAATGTATCAATTATTACTGTTACTTAGAGTAGCTTTACCTCTCAGAATTGCAGAAGTACCAAGGAGATAAGTGATAGGTTTACCGCTTTCAATTATTTATATTCAGGATTTATTGGATGCATCAGTTGTAAATAAACCCAACTTCCTTGTGTCTGTGTTTTATTTAATATTTTTCACTTAAAGAATATTTAAATGCAAGCTCTTTCCCACAATTTGTTTTAATAAATTGCTACTTATCTCAGATTTGTACTGTTTAAGGCAACAAGGAACACAAATAAACTAAAAATTAAAACAAGTATTATATGGCAAGAAAATAAGAATATACCATTTCCTTGAATACAATTGAACAAATAGCCTTCAATGACTTTTTCCTTTACCGCTCTAGACAGAATTCAAGGCAAAATCCAAAGAAATCCCTCCAAGATTTTCCCATCGATTTCTAGACACTCGTTCCTTAGTAGATTAAACTGGAGCATTTAAATGACAGCGGGCTGAGCTCAGCTGCATGCTGATGGCTTTCTTTGGCTGAAATAAATAAGGCCGTGGCCAAATGTGGCCCCGCCCATCTCCATCACTTTGCGCTGACAACTGAAACAAATTCGATTTCAAACGCGTTTCGTGCGCGTTTTTTGCGCGATTACCGCCGCGCGCGCTGCGAATTCTGTTGCATATTTTTAGGAGGCTGCCATTAAGGCGCACTGCTTGCCGCGATGGAGAAGGCAAGCAGTCCGTCTAATGCAATTAAAACCTAATATATAGGAAAAGGCCGCATGGCATTTAGCTCCTCTGCACTTTCCCAAAAAGTCATTAAAAGATAAAATCGCAAAATCAATTAGCCAGAAACTTTAGCCGACCACGACTAGGGCTCCGACTCCAACTCTTTCTTTCTGTTGCCAGCGCCAGACACAGAACTTAGAGGTAACTTTTAAGAGATTTTAAAGCTAAAGTTTACTAATTAGAAAGCAAATTAAAAACATTTATTTTAAATAAAGAGGAAAATCGTTTATAAAAAATAAAAATATTTATTTATTTATGTGAAAAAAAATTAATATTTAATGTATTTATTGAGAGCGGTCTTTTATTATTTTAAGCCTTATAAAAAAAAAACTACAAAGGTATTATAAAATAGTAATTTAAAATGTATGTTAATTATTTTTCAAATTTCTATTATACAATGTTTTAAGAAATTTCTACTAAAATATCATTTTAATTAAGCTTGTTTCATAATAATTCAAATTTCAAATGCAAATCGTAAGTATTCATCTTTTTCAAAAGCTAGTAACTTGGAGGTTTCGTAAACAGAATCCTTTGAGTGTTTTTTAAATAATAAAGTAATTATAACTCACAAAATCCGTATAAAAAAAGGTAAGAAATTAAAATTAATTCAAATAAAACATAATTATAATTGGATCTCCAAAATAATGTTTCAGAGCTAGCTGGAAATCCAAGAACGGTTGGCTTCATTTTTCCATATAAGCCTAGCTAGTTTCCTCTGCTTGGTCTTTGGGCCAGCACTGGATGAAGCTGTAAGCGAGGAGAGACCGAGTTTCTGGGCGCCATCTAGCCTGACCATAAATTGCAACACTTTTATCGTCGTCCCAGGCCCGCCTGCTGTTGTCCTTGTGCGCCGCCTATTTTTGCTTGCACTGGTGCTTTCCCGCTTTCCCGCTTACCCCCCCTCACCCGCTTTGCCCACTGCACAGTTGCACAGTTTCCGATTTCCGTTTCCGCTTTTGCGGTGGCCGCCTTGGAGTTCGGTTCGGTTTTTATTTGCCGCACACTCGCTCGCCTCGACGCTTGCATAAGTGGGCAGAAATCAGCTCCTCCAGTTGGCCACAAAGTTTTCTGTTCGCATTGCCCGCTGCCGGCCCTTTTTTTGGCAAACGCATTTTTTCATTACTTTCGACTGGCCGGGGGCCAAGTGTATGCACAGAGAGAGAGAAAATGGGGTCTAATTCAAATGGGGGTTTTTATTAATTATTTATTGATTTATTTATTTAGATACTGTTTGCTTAACGTTCTAAACTGAAACTACATTTGTATTTAATTTATTATTAATATAATATTATACAAAATATTAAAATATTTAATTCTAAAACTTATTTAATATTCTTTTTATTTCTAATTATTTTTTCTCTAGGTGCTGGAAGTAGGAAAACCCGTGGCCAATGGGTATATGCCTGATGGTAGATGGCAAATGCATTTGCCTGCAAGTTAACGGCCGATGGGACGGCACTTCCGCTCGCCGCCTCATTGGCCACGCCCAGAAAAAGTACACCAAAAACTCCATACATATACAGAGGCTTCGGCCAAAAGAAGGCAGTGCATGAAATACTTTTATGCAATTGAAACGAATTGCGGAAAAATGATTTATGCCACGGCATTAAAGCCCAAATTGGTACAGTCAAGAGGAAGTCGCTGTGATGTATGGTTATGCGATACGCTTCACAGGGCAATCGGAATGATAACATTATCCCAATAAATATATGGAAGACAGCTTAAATACACATATCACATAAATTTTTTTTTAAAGGAAAAAAACCCACTTGTTTGAGGGGTCAAAGAAATCCATATATTAAATTCCCTAATTAGTCCCTAGTCCACCTTAAAATGCCAATAAAAAGTTGATTATATCTTGGTTCCTGTTTTAATTTAGGAGCTGAAAATTCCACTTATTAATCTTTTAATATAAAAAAATTGACGTAAATTTTTAAAAGAGAAGCCTGCCAACTTGCATAGCAATTTCGAGAATTCGTAATGAAGGACATAAGAATGGACTTTTATTACTTCAGTGTCCCACGCAAGGATCTCGGCCATGCCCACTCAGTGTCAGTTTGGGGCCAGCTCATTACAGGTCAATTAATTAATTGAAGCCTGCCAAGCTGCCAACCAATATAGCCATAAAAGTGAACGAGGCCCACAGCTGAGCAAACAGAAAGAACCGGAGACCAAAAACACACTGGGCCTCCAAGGAAGAGCCATGGCCATGGCCCGTTGGCAGAATGAATTGCTATAATCACTGGAGCAACAACAGCATCAACAAGAGCCACTCTCCTGCCGAGATATGGAAGGAGGAGAAGGAGCAGGATATCGGAGGATATAGAAGAAAATAGGAGGCGAACGGAAGGCACATGGAATGACATATTGGCCAACGAATTTGATTCGGCCGACGGAGTTTATGGCATTTGACCATCGGCCATTTGAATTTCGACTTTTAATGGCCAACGAATCTGTCAAAGAGTAACGCGCCTTTCCCTACAATTTATCCAACATTTTCTCCCAACAATTGCCTCGTTAGTGCTTAAAACACAGTCGCACCCCTTGCCTATGCTAGGCTAAAACCTCCAAAATGGTTGTAGCCACAATTTAAGGATTATGCACATGGAAATGGAGTTTTAATACGCGAATCCATTCTTAGGGGCACCACTCGCAACTTTGGTAATTCAGCTGCTAGGCCATACATTAGCATAAATTTGGCCAGCCATTGTCATGGTCTGATTTCGGGGGCATGTGTCAGGACCCGATTGACGCCATGAATATTTTATTAACATCGGCACGCTCCAACTTTCGACCTCGAATGGAACATTTGTGCAGTTGCGGGCAAGATAATAGCGCTGGCAATTCCGCCTCGCCTAAATGTTTACAAATTGAAGGTCCCAGCGAAATATTCCAGCTGTTTTAGGGTTTATTCCCAATTTTGTTGGCTTAGAGGAAGCTTATTTTTAAGTATTTTTTTCTTTTCTTATTGCTACCTAATATCTTCCTTAAAAAAATATTAATGGCAAGCTCTGCACTTTTAAAAATCATAAAAATAAGAAAACATGGTAAATAAAATATTTAATAAATGTTTAGGGTGAGTAAAGTTCATTAAATTACTTGAGTGTATAACTGAGGAAACTGATACTTTCCAAACTATAGTTTAAAGACTGTACTGCACCTCTTGAGTTATATTTTTCACCTCTTCTGCTATTATGCTCACCTCAAATGTAATATGGGGGCAACATTTTTTTATGTAATTCCGCAACAGAATTGGGCAAATGAAATTTTCGCACGAATTTGCATTGCATATTGTTCGGGGCCCCTACGTGCAGTCCGCTGACAAATCGTCATTAATAAAGCCTAGATGAGTGACTGACTGTGACTGAGAGCTTTTTTTGTGGGCGTGGCAACAATGGAGCTTCGTTAGTGCAACAGCAAACCTGGCGAACGGCAATCAAAATTCAATTTATTTACGCACACAATTTGATTTTGATATTTTTTCACGCAATATTCGCTGGATTCCTTTCTTCTGCTTCCTATCGGCCTTCGCCTGTGGAAATTAAATTTAATTGCAAATTGCCGGGGCAACACAAAGGCGAAATTAATTATGAGTAAACTAAAATGATAGCTAATAAGCATTGTAGACAAAAACTAAAAATTTAATTATTATTCTCGTTCGACACAGAAATTACACGGCATAACTCCCGATGCCAAAAATAGCTGGCTGGCAGCTAATTAAACAGTATAATTTATTTTATTTGTTAACAAGTGTAAAAAAAGAAACAAACGAGAGAGAAAAAAGCTAAATTCCGCGCGAAAATGTAATATAAACTTAAATATATACAGCGATATGGTAGTTGTTTTGAAAGAATTAAATGTAATTTAATAAACCGAAAATGCGCACTTATGTCGCCCCTTGTTTGCCACGGCCGCACACAAATATCAGTGTATATATTTGCTCTAGTAATTTGCATTTCATTTCGGTGTATGCAAATTTTAAATTATATCCAGCATCCGCACTTGCACCCCGTCGTCCGTGTGAGGGTCTTTAATTAAACGGGCATAAATGCGCCGATAAAAACGCAGCCCCCAGCTACCGCAGAAGCCGCAGCCTTTAAGCGCCGTTTAAACCATCAGCAGCCATCAGCTGGTCGTCAAACGGCGAGGGCCTCGACGGCCAGATCTCCGGGTGACCGATGATTCAATGCCATTTCCGGTAGAGATGCCAGGCAGCAGGAAATGGAGACGGAGACTCTGAGGGTTGACAGTGTCCTCTCTTTTTAAGAACTCTGAGGATTGACAGTGTCCTCTCCTTTTAAGAACTTATAGGTCAACATTTAATTTATATTTTTTAATAAAATTATTAAGCTTAGCACAAGTATACAATTTTTTTCTTGTTTAAAAGCTTCAGAGCAAGGCCTACGCCTATCTACCAATAAGGAACCCCTTTTTAATAACCGCTCCAGTATCTGAGTTAACAAGTATATAATTGCATATCCCTTGCTGTCCCTCAGACGGACAAAAGATGAATTTCATTCCGCACTTTGTCATAATTGTTGAAACGCACTCGTCGACTGCCTGGCCGACAAGTGCTGACAGTTAATGCACGCAAAGCTGTCAGCCAAACGAGACCAAAGGCCGGCAGCCATTGAGTTTCAGTTTCAGCAACTGATGATTCGCAGTGTTTTAAAGCTTTCAATTTGGTACATCTGCTGGTCAGTACAGTGAAAAAATATGACTGAATTGGTAAATACTTAATAACCTATTATTCAATATCTGCAAATTTTCAAAATTTTAATATAAAAAGCATTTTTCTTATAAAAATGAAGCTTAAATTAGCTTTTTCTAAGTTGTTCAAATATCTAAGATAGATAATTCGAACCAAATCCTCTTCTAGTTAGATCGATTCCATTCTTGTTGGCATTTAACCGATTTTTCATGAAGTTTATATGTTTTGTCTCCGTGTTACAGCATCGCAGCATCACGTAGACTCGACAGTTGTCTGCGCTCGACCAAAATTCCACAGTCAGAATGCCTAATTGTGGCAAGAGCACATGCCCACGCACACTAGGATGCCAGCACACCGGCACAGGGACACACTGGCACACCTGCACAGAATGCAGGTACGTAAGCTCATTACGCATACGCCGTGTGACAGCCAAGCAAACAATGCCAGCACGCTGCCGCCGCCAAAGACAGCAGCAGAATCCAGAGTAGCAGCTGCAGCAGCGACAGGAACTGCAGATGTAGCAGCAACAGCAACACTTGCAACAGCAACATAACCACATCATAAACGTTGCAGCCACAGTGGCACGCATGAATTAAGCATTCCGCAAAAGTAACTGCAGCGCAGCAGCAATCGTAATGCGTGGCAATTGCCGGGGACTTTGGCTCGCAGGTTTTGGCCCAAAACACGTACCCACACACACAGTGCATATATCTGCGAAATGTTCCCGTTCCGGCCATGTTTGCTCGCTGCGTTGGCGGCGGCTAACCTTTAGCCGAAGTTCAACACTGTTGCAGCTGCACTTGGATGCTGCTGTCCGCTGAATGCCAGCGATTAATCATGGAAAACATCAGCTACACATCAAGAAAGCCGTTTAAAATATTAAAGAAATTAGTAAAATGGAACTAAAGTATTATTTAATAAATCAATTTAGGCAGTCAAGGCTGGCTTTCATCCAGTTTCTTTTTGTTTTAATATTTATTAGAAAGTCTTTGATTTTAGCTCTTTTACTTATAGTTCTTTAAAAAATTTGCTAAAAATTTGCTAAAATCCAGAAAAAAAAACAGGCTTGCAATTAAAATTCTAAAATTTATTGTAATATTCTCTGTTCTCAGAAGTACTTGCAAATATTCCCTAAGTGTAGACAGCGGACCATAGAAATTGCCATGCAAAGCGCGCGGTCTTGTCTCAGATGCGATTCACGACTAAAATTTATAAGCGCAAATTCTCCTCGAATGCCTAAATCAATTGCAATTGCCGTTCGCCGAGTATTTCTTTGCAAATTCAATTGCCAATTGTCAATGTTATTTTATTTGCGCGCCTTTCCGTTGACAATAAATTTCTCCTGGTCAACGGCAACGACAGCCAAAAAAAACACCGGACTCCAGACAACGCCGATACCCAATTTTCCAAAATGGTCAATACCAAAAGATGCTGTCGTCCTTGCCTAACAAGAACCAGGGAAACTGTCTTTATACCCTAATGGAGCAGCCAGAAGGAATATACAATTTTATAAAAAAAAAAAAATGAAAGAAAGAAATAAAAGAAAGCATTTGCCGCAAAACTCCCCGGCCGCAGTAAATTCAGCACAAGAACAGCAACAACAAAAATAATAACTTCATTTCCGTGACTGTCCTGCATAGCAGACCGTGTATATGTATGCACGTAGTATTGTCCTGCCAGTGCTTAGCTTTCAGTAATTGTTTTTTATTTCCTCTGCTTGCCGTGTGTTCACCTTAACAAAAAAATGTGAAATATTTTCCTACAGCTCTTATTTAGTTTTTTGCCCAAAATATTAGTGTGTTTTGCACACTTTCTTCTCGGGCTTTTATTTTCTTCATTTTTTATTTATCTGATACTTGCGGTTTGCTTCCGCTTTTCCGCAGAGCTCTTGGCCCAATTTCATTTACGCATTTTATTCGATTAAAGTCGGTTTTGCTCTCTCGCAAAATGGTGTAATAGAGCACTGTCAAATTTAATTTGACAAGGATGTGAAAAGGTATGTGGTCGAGAGATGAAAAGCATTGCCCCCGGAAGCCGCAAAATGATTTTCTTTAATAAAAGCGTTGAGTTTCTATGAAAATCAGCTTTAAGGGCAGGATTTTAAACATACACTTTGGCTTAAGATTTATTAAATAAAATGTGCAAAATAACTATTTAATTAAAATTAATATATTTTTTGAGCCAACTTGATTAATTTCAAGAAGTAGCACAAGGCAAGCTGCTTCTAGAACATTTTCCGCTTACATTTTCCAAATTCTAAGGACTCCATGCCTTTTGTCAAACTTATTTTCTTGATTTTGGAAAGGAATGAGAAAATTATGCGAACAACTTAACGGGAGGCCTTACAAATTATTTCTACATTCAATTAAGCGAATCTTTACAAATTCATTGCGAATGCTTGAGCTTATGTAAATAAGAAATTCTACAAGTACACACGCACACTCGCACACCCAGCACTTGAGCAAATTAACAAAATTTCAATCACACTTCATTAGCAGAGAGAAATTTCAATGTGTTGCATGTATATATGTACGTATATATGGTGTTGGAAGGGAAAATAGGAAGTTTTTGGTGCTGCATGTGCGCGTGGTGAGAACTTCACAATGGTTGGTGGGGATTTTGGGTTGAATTCGGTTGGTTTTTGAAGTCTGTGGGGGCCCAAGGTGGTGGTGGTTCTCATGTGACAACGCACCGCACATTTAGTAAATGAAATGTTTAAAGAGGCAGCCGACGATGATGATGAAGGCAGGGGAACATCCGAATTGGCAATCAAGTTGCTGAATATTTAAGATAAGAGATGGGAAAAAATGGAAATACTAAATTTATTTAGGTATAATTAATTATAATTAAGAAAAATAAAGAACAGCTATAAGAAATAAAGAGTTGATAAAGAAATGTAACAAAGACACACCAGCTTTGGGGAACAACGCTCAAGAGCTTCAATTAAATAATAATAACTTACAAGAAAAAGGTTACTAATTCGCAAAAAATCTAGGATATGCACAAAAACCAGTACCTATCCGCATGTTTCCTGGCTTAACTCTACTTGTTCTGGATCACTTTTAATTACTTCAGCCCCGCACACAGACAGATAAATATTTTTACAAGACTTGAGCAATGTTTGGCCAGCCAGGGAACTATATAAATATTAGAGAGCGAACGGAAGAACGCAAGCCCCCAAACCGCATAAATTGGGATTTTTTTGTGGAGGAACGAGAGGTGCATAAAATACTAAATGCTCTTAAAAATATTATGCGGTTGCCTTTGCCAGGCAAGTGATGTGTGTGGGTGGTTCTGGGTTTCTGGTTTTTGGCTATATATATGTATGTGTGTGTGTCCCACAGCCCCCCACGACTTCACATATGGCCCCTGGCGCCACTAAAATATTATTTCATGAAATTTGCTTAAGGATGCAGCGGCAGCAGCAGCAGCAGCATCAGCATCGGCGGCTGTGGCAGCCAAAAAGTTTGCTTATCCTTGAAAGTTTATTTTGTGCCGGAAATAAACAAAATTGCGCTCGTTTGCGGCCCCACATGAGTTAAGCTACAGTGGAAGCTAAAAAAAAAAGTATCCAATTAATATATATATTAAACTAATTTCAATAAAATATTTTAGTTTTGCGACCTTCAAGTAGTTTTTACTTATGGAGCTTTATAGGGATTTTAAGGAACACTATGCAAAGTTTTCACTCTTCGGGAGTTGCCTGTATCTGGCATGCTTTTCGTTGCTGATGCCGATGGTGGTGCAAGCGCAAATGCATCATCATAATAAGTGGTGCGAGCAGAACACCTGGGGAGGCAAAGCAAACAGGTGTGGCAGCAAACCTGTCGCCCGCTTTATTGGCTGCTTAAAATCTTTGACGTTGCGCTTTAGTTTCGATAAAAATCCCCAGGATTTAAGATTTATTTAAGATCCCACAAAGAATTGAAACGATTTATGAGTAAACTACTTTAATCGTTAAAATACTTTATGAATAAATTAATATTAAAAGTACACTTAAATCTTGGTCTTATGATTTTGTATAGCATTCAGTGCACTGGAATCTCTTCCAGATTTCCAGATGACTTTTTCTTCAGTGCGTGCTCTCCTTCTCTGAGTATTTGTCAACCTGTGTTAGCAGGACCTTGGCAGGACCTCTTCAGGAAACTCAGGGGGCTCTTCACTCGACAGCCGGCGGCGTCTGCTCGCCAGGCCAACTAAAATAAATACACAATGTTGTAATTTAGAAGAATATTTGCACAGCAATTATTTTCATAGCAGTGGCCGCAGTCGAGCGGTAACAAGGCCAAAAACAAAAGTGAATTGTTTGGCCCGAACGCGGAGGAGCCAGCCAGTCTGCCAGCCAACCAGCCAGCCTGGCAGTCATACCGGCCATAAGATCCCACGAGTCCAGTCCGGGACAGAGGCCACTGCGAAAACATTTAATTGTTATTTTTACCAAATGAATGGCAAACGGCCCGCAGCACACGACACAAATTGCGGTGTGCTCATTACGACAATGTGCTCTTGGGCGGGGAAATGGGTTGACGTTGACTCCCATCTTCCATCTCGCATCTCCATTCTGGGGGGTCTGGGGTTCCGAGGATGCCATCAGCATCACCATCAGCGAACAGGGACGGATGGACCGCAAACGCTAACGCATCTGCCATCTTTCATGCCTGGCCTGACACACACTGAGCAAAAGGAATTTGGGATTTATTTGTTAAGTAATTGAGGCATTTACTTGTAAATGTATTTACTATTTCATTGCTTTTTGTACGATCTCCTCTTATTGTTGCTTTAAGGCTCAGAAGGATGTATTTTCTCTGGCAGGGAACACTGTAATTTCCGCACAGTGCACTTTGCCTGCGCTGGCGCTCCACAAAGCTGCATTGTTGAGTCGACCTGCGGCTGTGTGGAACGCATTGAAGCGAGTTGGCCAAGTGGAGCTCTCCATTGCGTGCCCTGTGCCATATTTTTCCACTAATTAAAATAAACAAAATGCCAGAAACCAGCAACTGGGCATCTCATCGTCAGCTGCATCTGCATCTTCATCCCCGTTTAGTATGCGGCATCGGGACAGGAAAGTCAGTTTGTCGGTGGTTGTGGCACATTTGTTGTTAGAAAAGTGGCACAAGGTTGTTTCGCTGGGGCTAGGCTTCAACCACAATGGACAGCAAGCAGCGGATAGTGGTGACCTGTCCTGGCATTGACATGCTTTTGACCATATCAATTCACCGAACGGCAGTACAGTGAACCCAAAACTTCTTCCAGTTAACAATTACGAGCAATGAGCCCCCCGAGGCAATACCTCGAATTACGTATACGTAATGTGAAGACATAATTACGTTTTAAATGATATGCGGTGCTTTTGGTAGAATGAATTGATTAGGGACCTTAAGTCCTGTCCATAATTAAAATATTTCTTAAATAGCTATTAACTTATTTGAAAAGGAGCAAAATGTAATAAAATGAACTAAATATTTCTATTTAAATCGAAGGCTTTCAAAAGTGTGAAAATTACGGGCATTTTAGTAAATAAAGTGTCAGAAATTCCAGGAAAATTGCACTACCTGGCTGCTGATGCGTTATGCATACCTAACCCCTTCCTAATAGTGTAAAAATTACTTCCCTTTCCCTTCTTTTAGGAAAGTCTCCCTCAATATTGTATATACCCTTAAACTCAGAGACCAAAGAGTAGAAAAAGTGATTGAAAAGTGCAAGCAACAACAGTATTTAACACTGCACTGCAGGGCAATACTTGTCGGTAGCCTCTTACAATCTTACATAATGTATAACCGTATATATATATTAATTTTAATAACAACTTTTTAATTGCTTATTCATGTACCGCAGAGGAAATCGGGTGCCGGACCGAGGTCCGAGTTTTTGAGAAAAATAGCATTCAACCGCCCACCAAAAGTGCCACCCAGCGAAATCAGTACTGTCTAATGCACATGAAATAAAAATTTAGTAATTAAAGGATTTAAATAAAATGTATAAATGTATATATATTGAAAATAAAGATATAGTGGTGTTTTTAATTTACATAAAAAATCGTTGGGAAATTCAACGTAAATCGAAACTAAAATTAAAATAACGCAAATATTTTAATAATATTCAGGTCAGTTTTTATTCCCAACTTAAGCTCAAAATAACAGATATTTTTTCTTTAAAATTTTTTTCAGAACTATTTCTCATTATATTTCATTGAATTTCAAATTTTTTTCCAGAGTGTGGCATAAACTTTTGCTTTTTAAATGTTTCTTTATTAGTTGCTGTAATTGTTTTTTGTTCTTTGAGGGTAAAGGGGATCGGCGACCGGGGAGGTTTGAAAACTGGGATATTTGGGGGCTCGGGGATGGAACAGTGAACACGCTTTTAACTCCCTGATGCTGCGGTGGCTGTGGTTTCGTTCCTGTTTTTGTTGTGGTTCTTGCTTTTGCTTCATCAAAGAAATCGAGACTCGAGTTCTGGAAACTTTTCGCGAAATGCAGCTGCAACAAAGTTGGCCAAGAAATATCTGAGAACATTTCATTGTTCTCGCCGACGTTTTGGGACTCTGTGCTGTGTTTTGCCTTATTTTATATATATTTTGTTTTTGTTTTTTGTTTTGCCCTATGTGCCGTGCCGCCTTGTTGTTGTTATTGTTTTGTCGTTTGTAAAGCACACCGGAAATGCCCCAATTTCGAGTCGGACCATTGCGGAAATGCTTGGCAGCAAACGACACGAGCGCAAAAAAGGACGGACATGTATTTAAATATATATATTATTATTTATTGTGCTAAAGTTGTACTTATTATGTATGCTTTTTATAAAGTCAAAAGTTCTTAAATTTAAATAAATTATTTAATGAAAGTTTTCCTATAAGGATTTTAAATTAATTAACACAACAGCCCTCCTGCTGGCGATCAATAGCCTAAGTCAGTACACTTTTTGATTATTCTTTTATCCTTTTGTTTGTATTAATCCTAAATTTCAGCCTTTTCTTCTATTGTTTTGTATTTTTCTCTCGAAACCGAAAGCCTTTAACTGCATTTAAAGATAAAGAAAAGAAAGACATAAACTAGACTTAGGGAAAAAGCAGCAAACAAAGTCAAATGCGGGGAGACAGGAGTGTTTTTATGGTAAATGGCTGTTTGAGTCAGAAAGATGCCCCGACTGTGTACACTTTTATATATATTTTTGTGTCAGCAAAACACCAAAAATTGCAGCTGCAATTTGCGCCTTTGTTTTGCTGCCCGACAAGAAGAGAAGTTTCTTCTGCCCAAAAACTTTTGGCCACAACAAAAATAGTCGAACGCCAGACGCCAGCCAGGACCTAAAACCAAGACCAAAGCTCGGAGCGGCGAATAATAAACTAACATAAATACATTTACTTCTATACATACATCCAAGCAGGAAGATTTTTGAATCACAACTAAATTAAAGAAATGCTTTCGGCGACAAAATATTTTGTCGAGGCATGACCAACTTTCGGCAGGAAGCGGCGGCGGTAAGTGCGGAATTTAGCAACTCGAGTGTTTTGCTGTATGTGCGCTAGGAATTTGCTCAATCAACATTAGCATGTTTGCCGAAACTGGAAATGCAATTTATTTCCAGCACACACAAACACCAAACTTTATTCATTTGTGGTAGGATTTTTGCTAGGTAGCAAAGGGACACCATAGGGATTGCTAGGAAGCCTTTATTGGAAAACGTATTTTTCTCAGAGTTATTTAAATATTTACAAGCAATAAAAATATATTTAAATGTAATTAAAATATTGTAAAATATAAATATAATACATTTGTTATCAAGTTCCCTATATCGGTATCTAGGCCGTAAAGCTAAGAATGGGAGTATTTTTTCCCCCGAAAAAATTACCAAGCACTCTAAATCTTAAAGAACTCCCAAAGATTCAATAGTGCATCTTCTGGAAACCTCCCCGGGTGCATTGCTGATGACATGGAGGAACCCCAAAGCTTTGAGCGTCGTATACCAACGCGTCGTATACACAATCCGCAGTCCACAATTCATTGACAAGCTGATAACAGTTTAGCACAAGTTAATTGCCACAAGCCAACAAACTGGCAACGCGCAGTGCCAATGGGAAAGACAAAGACATATCGTGGACGAAGGGAATATACTCGTACGTAGCCACAATCGCATATCCATGTATTAACACATCGGGGGATCTGGTGATGGACGGCGGCCATGATGTTGACATGTGTAAGTAAACTGGAGAGCACAAATCGATAGCGAAATGCACAGGAACAGGCACATGACCGGGCAACTTGACACATGCCGCTGCTGCCAATTGCCGCCGGTGGCAACGACAACAACAGTCAGCAGCAGCATTTAGCAGCCGCCAACTAGGAAACGTCGAGGAGCAACAGCTCATTAGATTAATGACGCTGGTAATGGATTAGCGAGCATCGAAGGCGACACCAAGCGTACGGCACTGGAGACCAAGGATGGACACTGGACGCTGGACAAGGGACTATGGTGGATGGACGATGGACGATGGCGACTTTGTCGTCGGCGTCACTTTGTCTAAGCTGGCAACCAAACAGCAGCACGTAATTAGTGCCATAGGTCGGGTTCAACTTCGGCTTAGACCGTTGCCAACTGGACAGCAGATGCCAAGTCCACAAAAAGAAGTATTATTGATATTAAGAGTACAATTAATGGAGTATTACAAGTCTTTAAAACTGTGTGTTACAGGTATTGCTGAAATATTATGTTTATTTGATTTAAATCTTAAAAGAAACATCCTCTTATTGGGGTGTTTACTAAGTTTATAATCAATCTAGTAATACCTTTTCTTATAATCCTAGTTTATAGAGTTATTTTTGATATATACTGAATATTGAATCATAATATATCAAAAGAACAGCCTACATTAAAGATATATACTTTTATTATGATCAATCTACCATTGCAAATTTTTATTTTCTTAATTTATAAAGATAAACAGAGTCCTATTTTTATTCATATTTTTATTGTTTGAAAAGTAAAATTGTAGCTTTTTAAAAATATATTTCAGTCCCATCTTAGTTATATAGAACATTTTCTTTTTTATTTAGACCCATTTTCAAAACACTTACCACTATTCTTCTCAGTGCATCTAAATTCAAATTTTCTTTAATGTTTGATGAAACCCACTGACGTTAAATGCACATTTAATTAAGCATTTTATATTTAAGCCCTCCGTCCGCCTCGCTTTTGCTCAATATTAATGAGCGAGCAAGCGGCCGGCGATGAAACAAGCAACTTATTCACTGGCCAATTCGCCATGACAATGTTCTTTATAATATCAATAATAACTTAAGCATCTTTCACGTTCCGCTCCCCTTAGCGACGACGACGACGACGAGAACGATGCCTGCTGCATTTCAATTGGGCCGCTTCTGAAAATCGGACGACGGCAGAGAAACCTTAACAGTTAAATATATACCATAAAAATACAATTGTATGTAGCGTCGTGTCTGTGTGAACTTAATGCTCTGCTTTTGCTTGTTTTAAAGGCTAATTTGAATAAATGCCAAAAAGTGGGGAGCCAGTGGAAAATAAAAGAATTTCAAATGCCCTCAAAAAAGAGTGAATGGTATTTATTTATTTTTCAGTTAAAAGATTTTAGCAGAAAAGTAATCAGCATAATTGTACGTTGAGTAAATGAATATCATTACTAATCAAAAAAGGTTTTATGTTTTTAAGACAGTTTAAAGGACTTTTAAAAGCAGGATCTTACATTTTAGCGTTGATATAATGAATAAAGGAATATGATTACAAGCTGTAAGCTTTGTGTACACGTTTAATAATTATTATTACTTCATTCACATTACTAAAATATTTAATCTTAAAGTATGTAATATTATCTGTAATTTGAAATGAATTTTTTATTAATAAATAGTATTTATTAAATATTCAATCTATATACCCCTTAAAATAGTGTATTCGGAATGACTAAAAAGAAACATTTGTAACTTAGTTTTTGCCCCACTTCTTTGGCAACGAGATTTGCATGCTGAACAGGCCAGGCCAAGTAAGCTGTGCCTTCCACTCATATTTTGGCCAGAATTTATGCCCAACAAGGCAATGAGAACTTAAGTGATTTCGGTTGTAAGCTAATTGCGAGAGCCTGTCAGACTGTCCGCGTCATCGCACCACCGAAGCAACGGAAACCACTGACTGAGCCACCGACCTCACAGCAGTTTCCACCGCCTAAATTGACAGCTTCATTTTCCTAGCTCCATTTGACACATTGATCGGTGGTGCCCGAGGCCAAAACGGTTGAACACTTTTCCACTTGCCGCGATAAAGGGTAGTCAATCCGGTTGACGATATGTCAGTTGCAGAGAGAAAAAAATACCATCATTATTAGTTACAAATTTGCAGGTATGACATTTTTTGTTCCTTTGTGAGGAAGGTTAATTGGGCGTTGAAGATGCACTACGGTCAGTACACTCAAGTGGCCATTTAAAACCAAGCCCGGGCTTGTTAGGGTTAGGTATTAAATAGGCGCGAAAGAAAAGTATAGATAAAAGAATGCGAGGAAATATAAACTACTATCAGGCAGCTCGATTGTTATCTTGCATGTGTACTAGGTGGGTTAAGATTAATGTTTTTAGTTTAGGAAGGCTATCTACAGATGAGGTAATTTTATACAAATCATTATAATTTGCACATAATACTCTAAAGGGTTCATGCATTTGATACGATGTTCTGCAGTGGTGCAAAACCAAAGGTAAGTAGGATCTTGTGGATCTACATGGTACGTGGAAATTCAACTGACCTAATAGATCGCTGCTTTCCACGTCACCACGGATTAGATTGTACATAAAGACAATGCCTAACATCGTTCTACGGTTTGCTAAGGAAGGTAGGTTAATCAGGAGAAGTCTACTAGAATAAGAGGGCAACCTAAGGTTTGCATCCCAGTTTAAGCCACGAAGAGCGAAAAGTAAAAGTTCTTTTGAACTGACTCAATGCGTTTGCTGTGAACGTCCCACTGGGGACTCCAAACGCAAGATCCATATTCCAAAATAGGACGAACTAACGAAGTGTATAAATTCTTCGTGACGTAGGGGTCATCGAATTCCTTCGACCACCGTTTAATAAATCCAAGCACACCCCTGGCTTTATTCACAATGCACGAAATATGATCAATAAACTCCAGTTTAGGATCTAGGCGGATACCCAAATCGTCAACTAGCGTGATCCTTTCCAAAGAGCAGCAGTTCAGCGTATAAGTCGCAAGCATGGGAGAGACACGTGAGAATGTCATCAGCTTGCATTTTGAGCCATTCAGGTTTAATAAGTTTACATTGCACCATGTTTGAAAGTTATTAAGATCTGTTTGTAAATCCGACTGGCAAGCACGGTCCTTGTATTGCACACAAAGCTTAACGTCGTCAGCGTACATGAGTACTCTGGAGTTAGTCAAGACTTTGGGCAGGTCGTTAATAAATAAAGTAAAAGTAAGGGACCCAAGTGGCTCCCTTGCGGGACACCAGAGGTCACCCGGAGAACATTCGACAAGTTGTTTTTAAATAGAACCTTTTGCGTCCTACCATTCAGATAACTTGAGATCCACCTAAGAAGATCGACAGGAAAACCCATTAAGTCGAGTTTCCTAACAAGAAGGGAGTGATTAACGGAGTCAAATGCTTTACTGAAATCAGTATAGATCACATCTGTCTGCAAATTTTGTGGAAAGCCCCTTATAATGAAAGAAGTGAGCTCCAGAAGGTTAGTAGTCGTTGATCTTCGTTTAATAAATCCATGTTGGCATGGAGAAATTACTGATCTACACAGGTGCTGCAAATGGGGAGTAATTACGTTTTCGAAAAGTTTTGGGATGGCTGACAACTTAGAGATTCCTCTATAGTTGTTAGCATCCACTTTGCTACCTTTTTGTGGAGAGGAATCACGAATGATTCCTTCCAAATAAGGGGAAATTGGGAAGTTTCTAAGGATAAGGTAAACAATTTTAGAAGGGGACTGCACAGGGACTCGGCACAATACCTAAGCACACAGCCTGGTATTCCGTCGGGACCTGGCGAATAAACCGGCTTGACACGTTGAAGATCCAAAGAAGGGAGCTTTCGTTTAAGCTAGGACTGAAGATTAGGTTTGATTTGGGCATGCTATAAGAATAGGTTTGGTTTGAATCGGATGACGGAGAATAAGTAGTTTGAAAAACAGAGCAAAAAGATCGGCGATTGCCTGATCATTGTTTGCTGTCGTATTTTCAAATGAAAGCGAGGAAGGATGTGTAATAGGCTTACGTTTAGTGTTGACAAAATTATAAAACTGTTTTGGGTCCTGCGCAAACTGAACCCTACAACGAGTCAAATAGTTTTGTAACACTGCGCGTTAAGCACGGTAAACTTCGACCGAGCCGCTAAATAGCGAGAATGAACAGCTTGAGAACCGTTACGTTTAAATTTAGAATAGAGATTGGACTTAACATTTTTGAGGCGAGTCAACTCTTTACTAAACCAGGGAGGCTTATTGGAGATTGACGGATAGTATAACGGAACACATTCTGTAAAAAGGAGTTCATGGCATTGTAAAAAATATCCATGGCACCCACCATGTCAGTGCACATGTAGAGATCGGACCAATCAAATTCAGATATAAAATTATTCAGCCGTCGAAAATCCGCCTTGCGAAAGCAGTGAATTTTCTTTTCTGGCCGATCAGACTTATTCTCCATAGCAGTCCCAATATCGATAGTCACATCGAAAGTAGGATGGTATGGATCTTCGGGTAGCGTCAAGGGCGGGACCCTAGCCAAACTGACTCTTGCCGGATCAGAGACAAAGCAGAGGTCTAGCAAGCGATCTAAGGAATTTCGTACATAATTGACTTGAGACAACGAAATGTCAAACAAGCCATCAATAAAATCGTGGCGTGCAGTAGTTAAAAGTGTGTTAGAGGATTCAGTTGTGGACCAAATAGCTCCAGGAATGTTAAAGTCACCTAGAACAATTAGATGGTCCCTATCCGAAAGTCTATTGGAGACCGCCTGAATAGCGGAAAGGTGGTTCCAATAAGTAGGAAAGTTCCGACAAGGGAGGAATGTAGGAACATGTAATAAAAATAAAACTACCATTAAATGATAGCTTCACACAAAGGAATTCAACATCGTTGCATTCCTCGAAAGCTAATACTTCAGACGTGAGGTTTGAGTCAACCGCAATGAGGACCCCGCCCCTCGCCTGGAAGGCCGATCAAGCCTGTGTGTTGTGTACACAGCTGGAAAAACTTCGGAGCTTAGGATCTCCGGCTTTAACCAGGTTTCTGTGAACACTATCACCTGGGATGCAAAGAAACACTATCAGAATACAATTTAGGAAGCTTACTACGTAAGCCCCTTGCATTCTGATAGGTAAGAAGGAGGGAATTGGTTAGTTTTTGGAGCTGGTACAGTGGTTTTGTCCGGCCTGGGTAGACTAATTCCTACCGGCCTTCTTTTCTTTTCTTGGCTTCGTACTCCTTAACCACAACATACTGCGGCCAGAAATTGGCAGAGCATATTGTGTTAAAGAGTTCATCAGGGACATTTATTTTGAAAGATGAAATATCCCTAGCGTAAGAAAATTTAAATTTTTCCACCTTAATTTTATCGGACTTCGTTCTGTCTCGAATAAAGACAGTAACATCTTCAGATGTTTGAGATGGGTGAAGCCGAGAGACAAATATCTGCCTCGTTGGTGGTACTGCAATAAGGGCTTTTGGCAACACAGACTGGTTGGCTGTATTACCAATTTCGGCCGGTAATCCAGGCCTGTCACCCTGGGGAGCATTCGGGACAAGGATCTGAGGGTCGTTAATTTTGATTTTGACCCGCCAGCGGACTCAACGGACAACACTGGAGCTACGGTCCCTGTCACGGCACATTCGGAGACCGAATCTTTTCTTGCACCCGACCTCAATATCATAGGAGTTTGATATATTGGGGTCGGGGGCTGTGCTCGAGAGTGAGCTGTTGAAAACCTGCGATCGAGTTGCAGGGCAGCGGCCAAATGCGGTGTGCAAACCGTGGTTTTCTTGCGCTTTGGGGACTCGTTTAACAGCTTTAGGCCATTAAACATGGAGTCCAGCGCCATGAGCACCTCATTAGTTTTGCGAAAACTAACAAGTAACTCTTTGAAACCATTTTTGGTTTGCCGCATGAATGCCATCATTTCCCTTTCAACATCGCGACAAGCCTCACAGCAGTATCGCAATCCAATGTTTTTGTTAAAGTTATCAGCCTAATTCAGTAAATTTTTTTCTACTTAATTAATGGAGGGAGAAAGTAAAAAGTATATATAAAAGAAGGAAATCAATATAGTAATTGTTTTGTATTTATTTTTAAAGCTGTCAAACTATTGGCATAATGTACTTTATATCTAAGCTGTTTCGACAAATTAAAATACTCCTCAAAATAATCTTAACTTTTCATCGACTATTATATTTTAATTGAAGGTAAATATAGTAAACGAATTAGGCTGCTAAAAATAATTGTCTGCTTTCAGTGCACTCTTGAGGCACTTCAAATGAGACCGGCAGTGAAAAAAGAAACTCGTGCCAGTGGCTCAAACACGCTTCTAAGTTCTAAGTTGCATATCTTAAAGAAATGTCAATTGTCATGCAGCTCACGTAGCGCTTCTTATCCTTTTTTTTAACTTTTTTTTCAATATTTGATTAAAGCAAATGCACTTGTATTAACAGCATTTAAAGTATAGCCTCAGTGGCCTGGCTTTTGCCAATATTAATGATTAAACACGCTTCTAAGTTCAGCGAAAAGTACCTGAACTTAGCTTATCGCGATATATGCCACCGTTTAACATGCAGCTCACGTAGAGGTTGTTTTTTAATCGACGCTAGTTTTTTGTTGCTCCCGCTGTCATATTTTACAGCTGCGAGATGCGAACTGCTCCTGTCCGAGGTCCAAGCTCCGATGTCCCTTCGTCCGGGAACTCCTGTCCGCCGACTACTGGCGTTTCGCATTCAAAATGTCATGTTGTCAATCGCCTGGACAAGTGTCCGCGGCTTATGTGCCGCTTATGTGCGGTCTGTAGATGAGCATAAATTACGAATGTCAAGGAGTGCGAAGCGGCGGGGCGCCTTCATTAAATGTGCAACAGTTTTTTTTCTGTTCTTGTTTTTGTTCTTGCCCATTCATTTATTCCGAGGCACTCACTAGAGCTGGACGTCACCGAGTTATTTGTAGCAGGATGTAGGTCGGGATCGACCTTGGGAATCGCAATTGAAACTGAAACCGAAAGCGATGTCAACGACGCCTGGTGTGTCTGCTTCCATTACAAGATATCGGATAACAATTGAGTAAATAAGGGGAGTCCGTTTTAATTTAATGAATGAAACTAGAATAACTTTAAGGGGAAGAGCATTCGTGAGAAAAAATGTCAACGTAGGTAATTTCAATTAACTTGAGATCTATAGGAAATAAAAGCTTATATTATTCTGCTTTCTTTTCAACAGGAAACTATTGAGTGGATACGGAGCTAAGCTTAATTTAATGAAGCAAACTATAAAAATACTTGAAAAATATAGATAAAGAAAACTAAAGAAAGTAAAGAATCGAAAATTAAGAGGGCCTTCTTAGCTTGCATAAAAAATCACATTGAAGTTCATTGAAAATTAGATTAGCAAATTTTTATTCTTTTCACTCGCCCTTTACTCCCTCACAATCTAAAATAAATAAGTAATATTCGCAACATTTTGCAACTATTGTTTGCATTCTTTGTCAATATTTGCGTTAACAGTTATATAAAAATCAGTTGAGTTAGCAATTCTGTGTAAGCAAATATAAAACTATTTCCGCTGCTTAGCACAGCAAGTGCAAAAACTAAACTCCACCCATTTCAAGTTCATTGACCGTAAAACAACTTTATAGCATTTGAGACGAAACCTTTTAAAAATTCGCATACTCTTAACGATTTGTATTTCCATAAATGAGGAAATATTTTATAATACATACACACATAATGTTGTTTTAAATAATTAATTATAAAATAGAAGCGGACATGTTCCTAATTATATTATAGATGCGACAACAATACGATTTGTAAATATTCACAAATTGGAAATAGGTATTTATTTTTAGCCACAGATTTAATTTAATAAAACAAACAGATTAGGTATTAGTGTTTCAGCTGTTGCTGGTCCTAAAATAAATGTTACGTAGAGTTTCTTAAAATTCGTTCTTATTTTAATTTATTTATATAACCAATTATTTACAGATTCTTTCACAACTTTGTCTTAAGATCTAGGCGTGAGAAAAGAAAACAGTTGGGTCTTGAAATATTTGAACCTCCTAGCACCTAACTGTAAATCGGAGGTATCTAGTTACATTTATCTAGCCTCAAAACCACCTAGCGAGAGAACTTTCCCGCGAAAAAATACATCCAATTGCCAGCATGCCAAATTTAAAGCACGTTTGACAAACCAACGCGAAAAAAAACGTTCCAAAAATTGGCCATAAAAGTTGTGTTATTGCCCATGTACAAACATCTCCCCCGACAAAATTCTCACATATAAATTGCTCGGAATTAAGCGAGCCCCAGAAAAGGGGTGAACCTGCAGAATAAAATCAAAAACAGAAAAATAAGCGCGAAGCGAAATAAAAACCAAATGCGAAAGTAAATGAATGCGCGCGCTCCCCGTTCTGGACTTTCTCTTTTCACAAGCGTGTAAATAACATTTTTATTATATTTATAACATTTATGTAAAGCACCCAACCCCACACACACACACAGTCACGCCCCCAAAGCAGGTGTGACACTTTTTTATTATTTCAGTTTCGGTTTTTGTTTTTGGTTTTGTTTTTTTGGGTTTTTTTTTATTTTTTTCGCCGGCGCGCGTTTTACTGACCCACTTATCACGCGGTGCGGCATCAGAATGAAGTGGCAGCGGGGCTGCCAAGGCTTCCTCCTGGCGGCAGAACGAGATGGGTACAGATATTACATATACGTCACATGAAGAGCAAAAGCAACTGTGCAAATATTTTTATGCGAGCAGCCCGGCATGAAACAATGGCCAGAGACAGTGGGACTATCACCGAGGTACACCTGAGAGAGATAGAGATATCCCCCAATGTGGAGAGATATATTCACAGAGGAAAAAACAAAACGAGATCATCTATAAACAAATGACACGAATGATCACTTGCCTCGAAATAAATGTAAAAACGTCTCATTATGCAGCTTTGACACTACATAGCTACTTTCATTAATTGGAGCCATTTTCTAAAACTTTTGGGTCGTAAGAAAATTCTTCATTAATAGACCTAATATCCGAGTCTGACAGATGTTGCCAAAGAGAAACTTATATTCAAAATCAAATACTTGTTATAATATCTTAACATTAAACCTATCACGGTTTCCCCTAACGGAGCTTTTCCTACTAATATATATTTATGTTTAAAACAAAAATTTATGATTTTCTACCTACACATTTTATTTGTAAATTATTTCCCCATTTATTTCATTACCCGATTGTTCGCGGTGTAGGAAGAGAGAGTGAAAGAACAATACTATCAGGGCCCGCATTTCGTAGGCCATGAAATTGTCAGCGAATGTGAAATTTTAAATAAAATGATGAATTTATGGGAGTCGCAACAGTCGTCAAACGTGCGAGAATTCCAAAAAAGCAAATCAACTGTTTTGGAGCGCAACTTTTGGTTGCCAGGCGCATGCATCTTTTAGATACTTTTCGTCTGCTATTTCTGTCTCGCTTCCGTGTTCTCAATTTTTACTGCATTTATCAGACGAGAACAAAAACGTTAATAAGAATAAGAACAACTGCAATCCATTCAGAAAGGATTGAAAGCCAAAAAACAAATTTGCAAAAACAAATATTCGAAAATTCTTTAAGATTGACTTAACCCAAATTTGGAGAGGAAAGGGCAGGAAATACCTCCAGTGCATTTACAGTTAGCTGAGAACTTAAAGACATAAGTAGGCTATATGCAAATACTGAACAAATATACAGTAGCGGTTAAAATAATAAGACTTATATGTATTTTAAAAAATATAAGCCTTCTACAAGGCTCAAGGCTTATTTATTTAAATAATGATTTTATTTAAAGTGATATAATATCAGAAATATTTGTAGTTATCTTAAATACAAAATAATTTAAAAAATTATTAAACAAAATGATTGGTCCACTTTTTCAACCTACTCTCTAACTTTTCCTAACTATTTGGAACACAAACACCAGAAATCAGATCGAATTCCTTGGCTGCCGCCTCTCGACGGATTACACAATTCGCTGTCGAAATGACTTAAGCCGGAATCCCCCTTTTGCCTCGATCCCTGACCGTTGAGACTGTTATTGCTTTTGGTAGCGAGCTGCTTGAATAGCCGCTGTGCCAACAATAATAATGGTTTCGGCTTCCCGCAACAACTCCCTCTCCCGCAGCAGCAGCAGCCAAGAAATGATAATTTTATCAACGCCAGAGCTCTCCTCTCTCTGGCATTCAAATTGATTCTGTGGATTCTGTGCTTCGGAGCAATTAGATTTCTTGCCGGGGTGAAATTAATTATGCGTGCACATTTCAATTAGAGCGGGCTACTTAGCAATTAGAAGGTCACTGGGGGCCCCAAACACAATTAACTTTATTTTTTGCTCTGCAACGTAAATCAACTTAAATTGTTATGGCTTTTAATATGAAGTATTCGTTTGGTGTGAAGAGCCAAATGGAAATGCAAGCGCACGTTGGCGAACGGTACACAGGGAAAAACAAAAATAAATCCTTTATAAAACGGATTAATAATCCTTAATCCTTGGTTGCCTTGCCTGTGGAATATTGTTTTAAATAACTTAAATAAAGTTTAAGTTTGCTATTTATTTTTGAAGTAGTACTTTTGTTTGATTTTTAAAAAGGTTGTCCTCGAAATTGGTGGAATTCCTTTATAAACGAAAATCTCAGCAATTTAACTTTGGATTTTTTAGAGTGAATAGATTCCAGATATCCGACATTTGCATGACGACAGCACACCGATGATGAGAAGGACGACGACTACGACGACGCCTCGGACGCTCTGCAAGATTTATTAGCGCATTTGACTTGATTTAGCTTGTTTATGTTTTTGCTGGGCAAAACTTATGGCCGAGCATTATGGCCACAAAATGGACATCGAAGTTGTAGTAGCCGCCCCAGCCACCTGCGTGTGCAGAGGTGTTTGCTGCAACACGACGAGGCAAGAGGCATCCAGTGGAACCTCCGCTTGCCTGATGTGCATCATAAATTATTTTGATGTGCGTTTTAGTTGCTTCTCCTGCCACTGCTCCTAGTCCTGCTGCCCTCATTCTGATCAGTGGTGCTAAATCAAGAACAAAAATAGTTGAAACTCGTAAGGAATTAAGTACATTATTTGGTTTATTTATTTCTTTTTAAATGTGCTTAATTTTTATATATTTTTTTTAATTATTTTAAAACTCCCAATAAAATATAAGAAGTTGGTTTAATTTTCTTTGAAATAATTGTTGTTTTCATAGAACCACAGAGCGAAAAAAGTGCTAAGCACAAAGGGGGCCCACTCATTATTGTCGCACTTGCTGCTTCACTAAAATTAAAAAAACAGTTCTAACCACAAACTGCAGGTAGATCCGCGACTCTAAACGTCTTTTAAATATTGTATACTAATAATTTCAAAAACAGATGTTTACTATACAAAAATGTTCAACTTGTGTCCCTTTTGAAAATAAATCCAAGCTGCCATCACCGATGCTGCTGAAAAATCTGATTGGCGCTGAGCAGAGATAACTCCAGTGGGAGGTGCGTGGCCAGGTGGGTGGCCAGGCAGGTGTTAAATGTCTTGTGCAAAGTGCTCCACATAAATCGACGACAGATGTGTGTGCCCGAGATGCGACTTTAAAATGACAATGACTCATTTAAATGATCGGCATTTGTTGCTGGCCCCCAAAATGTCCTTTGAGTAATGTCCAGCTCCTGCTTTGATTTGATCTGCTGCGCACAAATTAATGAGCATTCAGTGTCAAAGGCGACACAACAATGGCTCCCAAAAGTGTCCCCTGTCCGTGGCAGACACAACAAAATAATCCCTTCGCCGTGCATAAAACCATTAAGGTCACCTCATGTCGGGTGCTAATGTTCGTGTCTTGTAGGTTGTCACTGGCGAAGACAAAAACTCGGGGCGAATGCAGCGTCATTCATCACAACAAAACGAAAGAAAACAAAGCTCGAGTGCGAGGGCGAGTGCTCGACTTGGGGAGTTGGAGCACGGGTACTGGCACTGAAGGAAAATTCTTAAGACCCAAATAGATTTTAGCGAAGGTTCTGAAGTATACTTGGACATTTTTTATATATTTTCTATTAGTCTTTGCTTATTTATTTATATTTTTCATAATAAAAGACATGGTTAACAAGTAGACATATACCAAAATGTTTAATGCTAAAAATTACTTTAAATCAGATTACATTAAATCATATTATATCTAAAAAGTTTACTAATTATATCATATTTCATTAAAATACCAATAATACAGTTTGCAAAATAATATATTTAATAATATTTTAATATATAAATAACCTTTTAAAAAAGATATATAGTCCTACATAAATATATATAAAATGTTTAAAGCTCTAATAATATAACGCTTATCAAATAGCTCCGTAAATAATTTAGTTTTTTATTATTTTCATACTTATTAAGCACTTTATAATAAATTTATTGCTTATATGATTATTTGTGGAGTCCTTTGAGTATAAATATGTTGTTCTTCCCAATTTCGGATAACATTTTTGCCCAAAGTGTGCGGATAAACCGGGACAACGCTCGTTCCTGCACTTAAACGTCGAGCAACGAACCCAGAGACAAAAACGGCTCTTTCGACTCCTGGCAGCCCTTTTGTTTTTGCCACATCCGCATCCTCACCCTCGTTCCCATTTCCATCTCCAAAATGCCACGCCCTCGTCCTGCTAGCCTGCCATCCTGCCGTCCTGCCGCCTTTTTCGGAGCAGCAGCGCAGCTCACTTAAGCTGTCTCATGCATTTCGTTTGGCCGCACAAACAAACAAACAAATACACAAAAACATTTCGTTTCTGCGCCCCGGCAAAACTGTTAAAAAATTAAAATGCTGCTTAACAACTTTGCCGCATGATAAATGAGCGCAAATACACCAAAAGGTGCTTTCCCGTCCCGCTACCCTTACCTGTTCCCATTGTTTATGGTCCTTTGTGCGGGCTTCGTCCAGTTTTGCGAAAAAAGGGGCTAAAATGTGGGCGAAGCGGGGGCTCTACCCAAATGGCAACGGGGGAGCGGAAGACTGTGGCATATTTAAGACCAAAGTGTCAGCGTAATTACCGAAAATGAGCAACAAACAAAAAACTCGGCTATATAGTATGTATGTAGGTGATATGCAAATTGATTTTAATAATAAACTGGCTGCATAATTTGAGATGAAATTCAGCAGAAAATCGCTGCCAATTCTCAGCCTTACAAGTGTTGACTGATGTAAAAATATGGAGATTGTTTTCTTTTCATTTACTGTTTAAAATTAATCAAGTTCGGAGGAAAGTCATAAATAAATGCATTTTTACATAATAGAAATATATTTTGGCTGCGATCTGCATAATTTATATACTCGTAAGACGGATAATCTCTGTCCCTAGCTGTCAAAATGGTCAAATGTATATAAGAAATAAACGCGTTCTGGCAGAGACTAAGTTAAGCCGCTAGAATGGAAATTTTTTGCATAAGACTTCGCTTTAATAAAACAAAATAATATAATAAGATGCTTTGGGAATCACAACATAAGGCTTACTATTTATTTCATCGAAGAAGTATTATTTTAAATGGAGGGTTACAAATTTCCTTAATTGGAGAGAAAGTTGCTCAAATTTAATTGTATGATATCACTCATCCATATCCAAGCTGTAACCCAAACCATATACATAAAAGCAACAAACAAACAACTTTTAATTAATTTAAAATTAACCGCTCCGCAAAATGGAACAACAAACAAACAAACAAACAAGTTCTGCTGACTCTCCGCCGTCCGCCGTCCTTAGTCCTTAGTCCTGTAGCCCGATGCTGATGTGATTGCGGCTCATTAACATTAACTCGGAATAAAAAAGTGTGGGGCTCGGCCATCATTTACACGGGCATATAACTAATGATAATGGCTCACTTAATATGCCAGCTGGGAACGGTTCACCGTATTTGCGTAAAAAATATTCAAAAGGGACACTACTCGGGTTCCTGGAAATTATTACAAAATATTAAAGGACACACACAGACGCACCAGCAACACTTCAGTCATTATTGCGAACGGGATAATGAATAATGACAATAACAGCAGCAAAAATGTCCATAATAGTGAAAATATAAATGACAACATTATTAAAGAATCAGCGAAGGCAAAGGGACAACCAGCCGTGCTCATAACTGTCGCACATCCTTTCAAAGGGATGTCAAAGTGAACGAACGCAAAAAAATATAAAGTAGGGGCGCCCTTAACGGGTGTAGGCTTAAGGATACCCAGCAAGGAGACTTTGATTGAAAAGCTACATATAAATGGAATATTCTATAGAATGTTAAAGACCCTTTTGTGAGAAAAAGTATTATTATATATTTTTTTTAATTTTAAAAATATTATTATTAGAATATTTGATATCAATTAGATTTTTGTATAAGACTTCAAAACATTTGAACAACTTGCGACTTTAACAATCGTAAATATTTATTTCTTCTGATTTATATTCACTAAAAATCACTTCCTACAGGGAGTATATTTGCTTTACTTAAGACATATTAATCTTGGAAAATACTTTTAAAAAATACTTGTAAAAATCTATAAAAACGATACACCATTTCCATCATCTACGGGGTATAAGAATAGTATAAAGAGTGAAACAAAATTAAATTATTTGCTGTATGGACAACGAAGCTCACGGCTCAGAGAGCATGGCAAATGAGTTGAGTGCGGCTAATTGAAAGAAAAATGTAGTAAACCAAGCACTAAGTAAAAAAATAGGTAAAGGTTGCAATATCCAGCCGTCCCCGCAATATATAACTAACAGGAAAGAATTCTGAGCGAGAAGAAAATTACATATTTCAAAACATGCTCAACTGACAAGCGATATTATTATTTCCGAGCATCTGCCGTATCAGTTAATGTATGATTTCACGGTAAAAAATATAAAAAGCTCCAGGGCTGGGCCAAAGTAAAATCATAATGAATGTAAATTAGGTTGAATAATAAATTAAATAAGTGAGACAACCCTGCGTATGAGCTACGAGAAAGGGCCATATTTAGGCAGTGCTTATATTATCGTGCGGCTGGCGTAGAGACCACAATCTGTAACCACACACGAATTCAGCCTAATTAATAAGACCGACATTAGATATTAGGCTTCCGTGTCCGCACGAAATGTGTCATAATTTCTATTTATGGTCGGGGCGGACAGCCCAGGCCACGTCGCGTTTTAATATGATTTAATTTAATAAATTGCAAACAACTCCTCGGCGAGCATTTGAAAAATTGCTGTGACAAGGCGCCAAGCACGCAAAGTTTCCTGCAAAAAACAAAAACTAATAATGAGTCCAAGCTCGAAAGTGAGATGAGGACATTTTAAAGTGAAAAGCTAATTAAGTAATAATTCGCACGACAAAGGGAACCTAAATGTAGGTACTTAGCTATTAGGGTTAGGTCACCGGTTGGCAGGGGGTTATGCTAATGCCCTGAGACCAATTAACCTTTGACAATCATATTCTGGCCTCACTGCACTCGAGTCATATATTTATGGCCTACATGTGAGTAATTATTATGGCAGGGAAAGCAAACCCCAAGGCTTTATCGCGTAGAAACCATAACAATGTTTATTATTGCAAATTACAAACGTTAAGGCATAAAAATGTATCGTAAATACAACACTTAAGATATTATTTTTAAATGCCTCACGACAGAGATCGAGCCTTCGCGCTGACCAAAACAATAATGCTAAGATGCTAAAATGCTAAAATGCTGAAATGCTCAAGTCAACAGACATAAGAATATCCATTTTATGATAAGGCCACAATTTTATTGCACGCCCAACTGGGGAACCAAATCCAAAGCCGTAGCCAAAGCCAAAGCCAAAGCCACAGCCAACTGACAACTGACAACAGAGGAAAGCCGCTTTGACAGCCATTTACAGGCATTTCAGATGCACTCAAGTCACTTGCAAGATATCCTCCTGATACGCTAACCGTAGATAAGGCTCGTAAAATGGGGCTTTAAGGCGCCGTAAAATACAAAATAATGAAATCAAAAAATGCCAGCAAATGAAAACTTAATGATTTCATCTAATTATAGCTAGCGAACTGCAACTGCAAAACGGGCAGCAAAAAAACGAAGGAGGGGACGGCTAATTTAGTTAGCCGTCCGCACTGCGGAAATGCCACAAACACTCGTCGACACTTTGCGACCAAGGAGTCGCCAGGCGGCAGCTGTAGTCCTCTCAGTCCTTCGCTCTTCCACTCCTTCAGGCTGCCCTCCATCTCAGCCATCATCATCAGAATCAGCATCAGCATCAGCTAACTATGACAATCTATGACATCTGCTGACGCTCGCTGTGCCTCTGGCTTTGGCTTTTTGATATTTCTGTTGATTTTTCTGGGCGCTAAGGGGAAGGTTTCAGGAGTGAGTCTGTGGCCGGGACCGCAATGGGACTGTCTAAATTTAGATACAAATGCAGCCCCAGACTGCGCCTTTTATGGGCTTTGATCTTGAACCAAACGCTGGCCAGGTCTGGGAATGCACTCAGAAAAAGATAAACGCTAAAATGTGAATATATATAAAAAAGAAGATCAAAGTTATCCCCAGTACAGGAATTTTCAAAGTTTAAGGAGCATTTTGTAACTGCTTTGTTAATTAATTAAAGTCCACATATTAATAGCTTATTTATGGCTCCAAAAGACGTCTTAATTTTTTCATGTATTGTCCAAGACTCCGATTTTGAGTTGGAGTTCGAGCTCTTGGGTCTTCTGGCCAACGCTAATTGTCCTTTGGCATTCCTCCTTTACATCATCATCGCCTTCCAGGCGTTCTGTACATTTTCGCCAGCCTGCATCCACAACAACTAGAGAGGCTCATAATTGGTGTTTTAGAGTCTTTTGTGTCTATATTTAGATTTCCACCTGAGCAAACGCCTTGATTATATTGCTAAAATTACTGTAATTTGCCCCTAAGTAGACACTGCTTTTGATTTACCTGATAAGTGATGTACAACGGCAGCGTTAAGACTTTTAAATTCATATATTTACCTTTTCCATGAACCCAATCAATTATCGCAGAGGTAAAAAGTAAACATATCGCACACAAGCCACTGCGATTTAAATGCAAATTTCATTCTGCATATATTAATCGGGGGGAATAAAAGAGATATGACACGGGGTGGGAGAATGAAAGGTAACTCAGTCAGATGAAGCAATCACCTGTCTGTCCAGACAAAAGAAATTAGCATTAATGCGTCATAACATTTGATGCTTATTAATTATGGCATAAAGAGCGGAAAAGGGTGAGGCTTTCCCCTTTATAGACCACCGCCCTTACTCAACGGTCACGTCGAAAGCAATCTATGCAAATTATTGGAGGAGCATTCCCCCAATTTCCCTCTGTTCGATCCCCTATCAGGGACCGGTCATCGAGTTGCCTTCTTGGAAGCTGTCAGTGCCGGTGAATTGATTAGCATCCAATGAGGAGCGACGACAGCTAAGCGAGCTCTCTCTAACTCTGATTTTAAGGCGCTCGAATTAGCTAAGACATTTAGAGAACGATTTGAATAGGCAGGCGTCTTGATAGCAATCAGCGGATTAGCTTCAATTTGACTGTGGGATTCTCTATCTTTACAGAAACAGGTAGACAGAAAGGCAATACATATTTTATTTTAAGATTTTAATTAGAAAGTTATTCGTATTTTTAGATAATTTTACCTAAATTCAATTTTTCTAGTATACGTAGAGTCAATAAGTTTTTTAAGTTAATGAAAACAATATTGTGGGATTAATTTGTATTAGTTTCAAAAGTGCTGTAAATAAATAAATGTATACATAAATTAATGACTTAATTGCGTTTACTTGCTAATCTGCTTTTTACTAGCTAAAATTAATTTAAAATAACAAATACATTTTTATAATAACACTTACTAAAGAGTAAATAAGTAAATGCCGGATCTGAGGAATATACATGGCGATTCTCAACCACAAATCGATATATAGTTAACCTCAAATAAAATAGCATTTCTTTCAGAAATTAACTTAACTGGCGAAATTTCCTTTTATAAATTTTATTACAAGTCTTTTGTCTGTGATCGCGTTATTTCCTAAAAATCCCAATGAAGAGTAGCATAAAAACAAAACCAATGGGCGTCTTTTAATTACAAGAGCAACCGGTTTGTACCGTTCCCAGATACCAAAAAGAAAACAAAAACAATCGCTCAAGTTCAGGCACCGAGAGCGCAAAATATTTCTGGCTAAATCAATCAGCAAACTGGTAGCGAATGCTCAATTGTATCCGCTAGATACGCTCCCCCGAAAAAAACCAAATAGCCAGAGGCGTCGGCATGGCTGAACAGCCGGCAAAAACCAATTTTTCTCGGTCACTGGCACAGAATTTTTTGACAGGGTGTGGGTACCACAAAAACAATAAGTAAAAAGATAATACCAAGGGAGAAAAGAGGAATAAAAAAAATATATAAATACAATAAACAATTACAGCACCCATGCGGCACGTCTGCGACAAGTTTATAAAAATTCAGAGGCTGTCTCCGTTCGAAGCGAGCTTCTTGCACTGGATTTACTTTTAATGGCCTGCCTTGACCGCCGTATCCCATATAAGAGGTCTGTGCCATTTCATTTCGATTATTGCCTTGGTTTCGCTTTGTTTTTTGGCCATTTCTCGGCTGGCAATTAATTGGGGAAAGAACTTTCTATTAGCCAACGCCGCCGCCACCGCCGACGACGACAACAACGTCGTCATCTGGGATCCGCTCCTCTCATCAGCATGCATTTAAGGCGTCAAGCGGTGAAAGTACTGATTTGGAGACAGGTCTCTTGTCTTTATTTTTTTACTCTTCCTACATGTGTGGGCCCTTCTGAAATTCGCATGTTCGAGTGCTTAGTTCGCGATAAGGAATATTTTTTGGGGTTTCCTCAAGTGATTTCGGCGAAGGAAAACATTAAAATTTACTTAACTGTATCTAGAAGGCAGAGGGCTGTTGTCTGCTTCTCAGGTATATTCCGTCTTGATTTAATTTTATTTGTATTTTGGAGATGACTGTCGAGAAAGCCGCTTTTGATGCGTCACTGTCAGCTGTGCTGCTGGGGCCTTTTGCGGACTAAGAAGTGTTCTCTTCTTAGAAATCGTTCGCTTATTTGTACTTTTTATTATATTCCATTCCGCCCCGTCCTCTGCGGACATTTAAGCCAGATACGTTTATAGGCTGTCCCAAAAATTAGGTTACAGCATTTTTTGACATTTATTTGGTTGCCTTGCGATGACGCAAAGCGGGGTTGACAGACCTCTGAGATACCTGAAATAACCGAAATGATAATGGGTCAAGGAGTTAAAGGAACGTAATCAACTTTTATTTAAACAAAATCTAATCAAAACATCCTGATTGTGTCTAGATGACAATTTCTTAAATGAATCCATAAAGTTAAAGGCCTTTTTTAGAGCCTAAAAACCGGCAACCCCAAATATTTCACCGCTAAAATTAGCCTGAAATCCGGCTAACTAATATTCATAAAAAATAATATGCCAGCAGCTCCCGCTCCCCTCGTCTGTGGTAGCATTTTCAATTTTCAACAGGCCAGGCCAAATTGGAAAATCTGTGGCGGCAAACCGGGTCGAAGCCGACCTCTCAACGCATCGCCGAGGCGTGGAAATATTGAAAATGTTCGCATTATGATAATTTAATGCGTGTGATTATTGAAAATCATAATAATATTTTTATGGCTGGCACATTTGTGAGGCGAGGGAGAGGAGAGGGGTCTTAACACCGGGCTCAAAAAGATGCGATGCCAAGCGATATGATACGATGTTCGACCGGAGGCAGGGGCAGGGGCAGGGGCAGGGAAAGATGTTGCTGATGTCGTTGTCGCATTATTATTGTTATTACCAAGACACATTCTTTTTATCAGCGCAGCGAAAGTGCCAATAATTCGGGGCAATTTATTATTTTAGCATTTGTATATCAAACAAACGCACACACGATGTCTCGGCTATTTACGAATGCAAATCACGTGCGAGCATAAACTGCCAGAAAAGCAACAAAATCGAGGGGAAAAAAAACAAATAAAAACAGAAGAAGAAAAAACAAGTTCAAGTCGTCCGCCTGATGGCGCCAACACCTGCGCTAGGCATCTTCTTGAGAGACAGGTACACCGAGAAAAGCCCTTGTCTGTGGAAATTTAATAGAAAAGTGGTTAAAATAAGACCTTCCAGGTTTTCTACAAAATACAGAAAAGTATTTGATAGTTTTCGCCTGCCTTAATTGGGTTTAACCAATGTATTTAAAGATAAGTCTACCCAAATTAATACACAGAATCGTTAGCAATAATATTATTTGTTTTATTGACAGCCCTCAGCCCTGACTCGTGCCAGGTACACACATTTAAATATCACAGTTCTGAGGCTAAATCTAAAATTTTTTAGACTTAAATAGCTATTTTTAGAAATAGTTACTGGCACATTTTCTAAGCCAAGTCCAGGTATTCGCCTTTATCCCCATATCTTCCCAGTGTACCAAAATACCCAGGCAGTATCCGCCCAACTTTGGCCAGAGTGAACCTGACACCGATATTGAAAATTTAGCAAAGTGTGCGAGGGAAGCAAAAAATCAAGGCAGCAAAAAAAAAAAACAGAACACAATCTTGGACGAATTTAAATTTTATTCGGAAGTGGTTCAGTGGAAAGAAACTCAAACCAATACGAGAGAATATATTCCGGCTGAAAAAAGCTTTCACCGTAGAGCGCTTGGAATTAATTTCACTCAGATAAATATAAACATTTTTTTATCTTTATTGTTATGACAAAAATTCGACGAGAGGATTTCAATTTCTGGCTGAAAAACAATCCCCTCACGTTCATCGCTGATAAGGGAACTGATTTTGTGGGTGGCTTAGAGATTGAAACACTTCGAGAAATGGGAGTGGGAATGGAAACGGAAGTGAGAAATTCCCCTCAGGATTCCCAGTGTTATTCAGTATCTCTTAACCCAGATGATATAGCGATTTACCGCCTGCACTCTGACTTAATTAAAGGCCCATGAATCACCTGTTGCTCTGCCAGAATCGCGGCTGACAAACAGTAAACAAATATTTTCCGGCATAAATCAACCAAAATGAGCGAACAAAACAAAAAACGCGCAAAGTGAGTAACGAACAAAAACAGTAAAAAAAAAAATGCAAAGACAAATTAAAACAAAAACAGCTGAGGGCTCTCCCTGGGAGTTGGCCAATCGCAGAAGACAGGGCCAAAAAAAGCCCGCATGGCCAACAACAAGAAGCCAAATTCTTTGGGCCGTCTTCTGTTTTGTTTCCTCTTCTTTTTTTGGTAAGAATTCTGGTTTTAGTGCGTCCGAAAGGGAGGGAGATAGAGCGCGGCTTGCAAAGGCAAAAATTCGCAAAGACAAAAAGCGCGGCAGCGAAGTCGACGTCTTGAGAATCTCTCGCTTAACCCTTTAAGGAAAAATATTTATAGAAGTCTTTCAGCTTAATTTAAGCCGTTGTCTATAACTATTTTAGGGGGAAATTACAAGGCTGAGGTTTTAAATTAAAAATGTAAAAAAGTTCATAATTTTAAATTTTTTTATATATTTATTTGACGAATTTAATGATATGAATTTGTTAAAATTATATCTTTAGGGTTCAAAGTATCGGTAAAATCAATTTTTTATATTAAAATTTTACAAATCGGTGTTGAAATCATAGCATTTAATCCAAATCTAAGCTTAAGCCTAACAAACAATTATTATATTTTTTTTATCATGCATGATTACTAATTAAAACCTTTAAAATCATTTAATTACACAGTATTTAATCCCATTTGTTTCCTTAAATCATTCTGTTGTAAGTTCATTTAGGAGCGTGTTTCAATGGGTTAAAGTGAAGCGAACCGCTTACAATTTATGCGGCAGATGTCGACGCCAACGTTGGCAGCGACGGCAGCGTCTGCGAGACGTTTGGCTTTCATTACAGCGAAAAGATCGCGAATTCTGCCGGGCCCAGAATCAGGCAGCGCAGTCGCCAGGGGCAGTGGAACCTCATGATGACGTTCATTAGCGGCGGCGGCAGAAGAAATTCAGAACGAGGGTATAAAAGAACCCGGCCCCACTGACCATTGCAGCAAAAACTCTCCCGATACGGTTACGCGTGCGCCGATTCCCGGCAGCGACTTACAAAACTCACCAAAAAAATATCCTGGCGGCAGGATAAGTCAGAAAGTGAAGTGTTGTCCCCTCAAAAACAAAATTCAAGTGTCATCCAGAAACAAAGTGATAAACGAGAAAATCAAGCTCTCAAAAAAAGGGTAGAAAAAATTAAGAAAGTGGTGAGTGTAAAAAAAAATGCCTTAAAATATTTGGAATAAACTTTTGACCAGCAAATGCCCATAAATAACACCCAAACGTTTGGCTAATTAACTTGATTTAAACCTGAATTATAAACAAACCATTGACAAAGTTACGATCCATAAAATACAAAAATATGCATAAATTAAATAAATATAATAAACAATTCACCAAACAATAAATGAAAATTATTTAGACATTGTTTTGCGGGTTCAAGGGCCCACAATTTGAATTTCATTCACTTGCCCACTCAGAGCCAGAAATAAACCAGACAAATGAGAGTTCTGTGAACTCCAAGTGGGAACCTCTTTTCTTGCCGGCATT
Source organism: Drosophila triauraria (assembly GCA_014170255.2). NCBI lineage: Eukaryota > Metazoa > Arthropoda > Insecta > Diptera > Drosophilidae > Drosophila > Drosophila triauraria. The sequence goes on from CM024337.1 coordinate 12,016,505, forward strand.
TATCTATTTTTATGTGGTCCTAAAACCTTCATCAAACGAAATAAGCAATTACCTCGAAAAGGGACGGATGCGAAAACCTCAGCTATAGCTGGGCTGAGAGCTTTTATTATTGTTTATCAGGGTGAAATTTCTCCATGCATCAAAATTGAAGTGAAGGTCGTTCGGCGAATTTACCCTGCAGCTGCCTTAAACGTAACAATGTAAACTTTAATTGACACCATTGTTCCGGGCAACACTTTTTGCTCCATTTAACAGCCCATAGATTGCCGCCGAACGCGTTGACAGCGAAAAAAAAAACACCTCGAGGAGCAAGCCTGGAAAAAATGTAGGAAAGATAACGAGCTCAGGGGCTGGCGGTGGAGAGCGCAGGGTATCCTCCCCACTGAGCCATGTCAGTGAGCCAGTCCATCAGTCACTCGGGCCCTGCGCGACACTTCGAGATGCACAGGGATAAATACTACAGAAATCGGTCATTAATTCAATGTGGATTTTATAGCTTGAATACTTTGCAAATTCTGTTTAAAAATAATATTTGTTGGAATATTTCTTAGTAATATATCAAAAAGTATATCTAGTTAGCCTTTGGTGTTAGAAATGTAAAATTCTTAAAATATTATTTGCCACTTAAAAAATTCTTTGAATAAAAAATAAGTATTTAAGACTGTCTAAAAGGCTCTAAAATATATAAATAAGTAAAGACAGTTAGGAAAATAGGTTCAAATATAAAAGCTATTGTTGATCTTCACAAATGTATTATATTTTATATTTTTCCCTGTGCACTAGAGCAATAAGAACAGTAGCAAAACCATCGCTGCTGACCAGTCATCAATTCCAGGCACGTTGTTCAAATTATTATTATGCGCAAAATCGCAAAAAGGATCTCTCACTCAGCCGGGTTTTAGCCGTGGTAGTTACTGCTTTTGGCTTTTGGCCTGCCACTCGAGCAGACAATCAAGAAATTTAAATTTGATTCGTTGCGCAAACTGCCCAACATCAACACAGCAACAAGAGCTTTCCGGCAAAGCGCACTCAAGTGTCAAATGTAGGGAACGATAAGGAACAAAGAGCAAAAATAAAAAAAGAGGAAAACTCACACTTGCACTTCGATCGAAGGACGTCTTCCTTCTGCATTTCAACTTGACTTCTTGTCCGTGCTTTTTGCCCTCTCCTTTTCGGCCTTAAATGCTCACTTTGTCAATTTGCCTGGGCACTACTCTGCTTTAGTTTCCCAGGGCTTCTCATAAATTAAATTGTTTGTCGCAAGACAATAAAAATGATGACATTTTTTGCAGGAGCAAGTTCAGACAATTCAATGCATCAAAGTCAAATATAAAAAAAACTGGACGACACAGATCAATAGAATTATGACTCAAGAATTAACTTAGGGTCTTTAGAACTTAATTTTCTTATTTTTGTTCTTTATATTCAGATAAATCACTTAATATAATAATAAGTGTAAAAATAAATAAATAATTATCCCAAGATCTAGACATATTGATTTAGAGATTCAAATTCTAGCCAATATTAAGCATACGCCTCGTTTCCCGCTATCTAGACTATTATCTCACTTTCTACAGCTTTCGGGGTGACTCCAAACCATCTGCATAGATAAGAATCTCAGAGACAACACCCCGAAAAAATGCTGTGAAAATTTGTTAATTTAAATTCTATATTCTATACATTTAGGGCGTCGAGAAATATACATATTAATAATATTTTTGCACACGCCGAGCCGAGCCGGTGGCCGAGGGAAGAAAAGTGAAATGATATTGCTGGCCGGACATTATGCATTCCGATAGCTATCTGCCCAGTTCACTTGCTCAGAAATTATGCTAATTTTATGTGTCAATTATCTGCCAATAAGCACGAAGGGGGCTGGGGCTGGGCTATATTTTTTGGGTATTTTTTCCGTTTGCTTTTGGTTTTGGTTCTGGGTTACTCGGCCAAATGGGGACGAACCCTGAAGTGGCCGCTGCTCATGTGTAAACATGATTTGTGCCCGTCAAGTGGTCAAGTTCTTTTTATTTTTCTGGGTCTCTGGCCGGGCCGACGCAATTTGCATATTTTGTTTGCTTTATGCAAATGGGAATTGGCATCTCCTACTCGCCTCGCCGCAAATAAAACCAGGAACCTACTACAATAGGAGCCAACCAATTAAGTAAGGCCATAAAATGCATTGTCTATACTTTTTTTAAGACATTGACCCAGTATCGAAAAGTGTGATATCATAGCTGGAGCTATAATTAGCTGGGATTTGTGCGAAATCCATAAGCAGAGCTTCAGATTACTCACTCAAAGTGTCGAATTTCGCACATTCTCCAATTACAAGGCGATGGGCGAAAGGCTTTCTCTGCCCCAAGGCAAAAAATATTATAATTCTACTGTCTCGTTATAATGGAATTTCAATTAGAATGAAACGAAGCGCACGAAAGGGCAAACAAACAAACAATACAGAAAAAAAATAACAAACAAGTGAGCAGACAAGTAAGCAAGCAAAATTACCCAAGACAAACAGAAACAAAGTAAGACAAATAAGCAAAACGCTCGAATTAAGCAACAATTCAACTTCAACTTGAACTCCAAGCGCGAGGCACGCGATTTCTCAATGATGTAATCGATTAGATGAACCCATTACCATCAAACACACACGCAAGGCCCGGTTACACTGGGAGAAATCTATGTAATAGTAAATTTTATTACATAAAAACAATTTATTACTCAAGAATGCGAGATTTTAACTGAGAAATTGAAGTATTTCTTTTTTAAAACCAAATATAAAACGCATTTGATTTTTAACACTACTTAGAAGATCAATATTTTAAATTTAGAACTATTTAAAATATGCCCAGTAAACTAAAAACACTTATAACGTGTAAATAAATTACATTTTACCTTAATCTTAACATTAAATTCTCTTTCTTCCTATGATATTTTGTGCCTTCCTTATATTGCGTTAAAAAATATTAAAAAACCTACAAAGCAAATCATTTTCAACTCAATATATCTTCAATTATATATGATAGATCTCCATCTTTCTCTCAGTGCTCAAATGTTCCTCTATAACGCTCGTATCTGTGGAAACACTTTGTTAATGGGCGAAAGTCGAGAGATCAGCCGGCAAAGATTGAAAGAAACTTCTGGTCATGTAATTCCCAGGCCATTCTTCCCCCATGAATCAGCAGTTCCAGGCAGCCGGCAGCCGGTAACCGCAGCAGAGAAATCAAAATAACATACAATCCGAATAAAAAGTGTTACACTTAAATCTGCTTTGCGGCTTCGAAAAAAGCTTCGAGTGCTGAGTAGACAAGCCACTTGACTGGCCATTTACAGACCAACAACAAGTCCTCCTCCACCTTATGCAACCGGCGGCGGCGTCGAGCAAATCTGCCCGGCAAATTACCATAAAATATACATAAAAGCTTCCGTGTAAAATTTATTTAAAACAAATAAAAGTTACAACAGCAAGGCAGCACAGAAAAAAGGTAAACAAAATGAAGCAAAATCCTGTGGACACTACATCTTCGGCTAGGCGGAAGCCCGGAGAGGTCTTGTCTTGTCGGCCAGGGCCATAAACATAAGCATAAACATAAACTGCCGGCCAGGCCAGCAGTGTAGACAACAATTGGCAACAGGTGTATACCGGGACCAAGACAAACCTTCGGCCAGGTCTTGGCTTGGCCTTAGTCGCCGTTTTGCCAATGTTCTTTGGGCCCTTATCTAAAACAGTCATCACTTCCTAACTCAATTCTGGCCAAGCTAAGAATGAAGACCGAAATCAAAATCATTTGTTTTGAACAAGTACTTACTCACAAATGTTTAATATTATGGCTATAAGGGAAAGCCAAACAAACTGTTTTAAAAGAACACAATATATTTTAACTTAGCTTTAATTTCAGTTTGATTTAAGGTTGATTTCTTTACCAAATTATTTAAGAACCTCAAACCTTTGGCCGTTCATCTTAAAGAACATACACTGTAACATCAGCCATTTGACAGTACAAAAGGATCCTACTTTACGGAGGGACAAGTGTGAAGCCAAGACCGGGACACGTGGCCCTCTATTCCAAACAGGTCTTAACTTGGCTTTGACAATTTGGGTTGCCCTGGAGAAGTCGGAAGCGGTTCTGGGTCCCTGTTGCCCGTTGCCCGGTTGTGTTATATCCATCTCCATCGCCAACCCATCCTGTTCTATTCGGTCCTTGTGTCCGAGAGTTGTAGCTCAAGCCGTTGGCTTTTGTCTGTCAATTTCTGTGTTATTGTGGAGCGGTGAGGTTACTACGTGCAGGGTCCCCTTTTCGAATGCCTCTCAAGGCCTGTCATTGTGCAAATTTACAGTTTTTCCACCGGCTCTCCGAGTGGCTTCGTTTGGGGAAATCTACGGGATTGTGCGGCATCAAATGCGACACTAAAAAGACAAACACGTTTTCTATTGAGCCGAAAAATTTCCTCCCGGGAGCTGAACTCAAAATTAGCCGAATGAAGAGGTTGAAAGGGGTGGCCCGGTTCCCCTTTCTGGAAATGGGAAATGGAAAATGGCCAGGCCAGGCGGCAGTCAGCCAGCTAGCTAGCCACCGCTGGCCATGTGTGGCCGAAATAAAGCGAGGAGGAAATTAAGTAATTATGCACTTGACTGGCCTTTTTTACAACTGCTCAGGGCCCAACTCGCCAGGCATGCCAGGCATACCATTAGAGCCAGCTTTTTGCACTGGCAAAAAATTAAGAAAATAATTAATCATAATAATAATGTAAATTGTAAGAGAGCCAAAGTAAGAGCACTTGGTAACCTAATTCTACAGCAAGTGCCAGATAAGAAATGAAATGAATTTACAAGATATTATTATTGTTTTTTATACCTCTAGGCAATGCCAATAAATTAAGAAAAGAAGTTCCAGATGGGAGCCAGTGATTACATAACCAAAAACCTTTCTTTATTCAGTATAATCCGACTAAGATCTATTTTATCGCCTTTTTGAGATTTCCCCCGGTGTGAAAATCCAGCAGACACAATTTTGTCCCAGCTTCCAGCTGCCAGCTTCCCAGTTCCCAGTTGCAGTCCGAGATCCACTCCCAGTGCCTGTCCTTATGCAGATACCAATACCAATTTCAGTGGGAACACCCCAAAAATGGTCGGGCCAAAACACACGAACTGCAGCCGGTAGCAGCCAGCAGCCATTGACGGAGCGAATATTGGCCCATTGGCATCATGTTCGATTTTGCAGACACAGCGACGTTTTGTCTTTAACTAAATTATAGCTACTGCCCCATGGACATGGATCGGAGGGGCCAGTAGTCGAAACAGGAATAGGAACAGGAACAGGAAGCGGAAGTCGAGGACAAAAAGGGCAAAATGGCTTCGAAATCAGCTTTGGCCCCAACTGAAATGTGCCAAAAACTCTCGACGAACGAGAGTCCAGTCCGGTGGATGCTGCCACTGCCACAGCCTGCAACTGACGTGATATCACCCAACCTCAAGTTTTTGAGTCGGACCCCGGGACTTTGGCTCCGCCCGGCAGTCAATAGTCAACTAAACTGCATCAAACTGCCTGCCAAGCCCCTCTCTGTCATTCTCCTTCTCGGATATTCTGGATACACAAAAAGAAAAATACTGTCTTTAGTGAAGAAAGAAAAGATAAAGCTTCTTAAGGGCTCGAGGCCGATTTGGTTTAATTTGGACAAATAGTAAAAAAAAAATAAGAGTTTATGACAAAAACACACAAAGATCTTGTCAAAAACAAGCAGCCGGCACGGGTACATAGCTGTTCCTGATTTTGCCAGTATAGTCATAAGTATTATATATTAATATATAATAAATAATAAAGTAAATATTTGAAAAAATACAGGACTTTAAAAAAACACTCTCATTTTATGCCAAATTTAAGCAGAGAAATAATTATTTGAAACCATGGCTATTTTTCTTTTTGTGTGATTACCGTTTCTATCTCCATTGCAGCTTTGGAGCGATATCGATATAAGGCATTACCTGCTAAACTGTTTGGCAGCATCGCACAGGTAGAGACTCAGGTAGAACCAGGTGGGATCGGGCAACGGAGAGACAGAGAGAGACGGCAGCAGCAGCAGCATGTCAAACAGTTTTGCAATTGTTTCGAAATTGTCTCTCGTGCAAATGCAATTTTCTTCAATTTCATTTGGGCGGAGGCGGAGGACAGTCCGGAGTGCCAATGCCAGTTGGCAGTTGGCCGGGGCCAGGACTTTGCCTTATCCGCACGGCTACACCGAGGATAAAAGACTGTCCTAAATATTAGAACAAAAAAGTTTAATTCAAGGTTATTTGGTTCAGCGGAGAAGAAACTTTAATACGGAAAGGAAACTTAAGACTAGAATGCGGAATTTTAGGATTTGGAAATTTTCTATACCCAACAAAATTATTCAAATAATTAAGAGATTTATTTTAAACGGATTTAGAGTGTATAAATTTTAAATCGACGAAATTTCTTTATTTTAATAGCAGCATTATAATTTTTCCCAAGTGGATGAAGAGTTTAATCTATTACATAAAACAAATTGCAGATTTGCTCGTGTTTTCCCTCAGCATGACATTTAAGTTACTTGATTCTGCCATTTGTTTGTTTGTTACTTTTTGTGGGCGTGGCCCAGGTGGTAATGGAGACATTGGCAGTCGGCCGATAAGCCTGATTTCTGTTCTGTCACAGCCGCCCCCGATTTCGATTTATGTCCAGTGACATGAGTCGCCACAAAAATGGATCGCCTGGGACGGTCCCCAAAAGTACACAGATTAAAGAGATTCCGCATTGGGTTTCTAATTTCCGGACTCGATGAATATGTGGTGTGTAAATAAAAGTTACGTCAAGGAAATTGGTTTAGTTCGAACATTTAAGGAGCTTGCTTTTATTAAAATTGATTGTGGCACCTTACAATTCTTTTCGTTTCTGTTTGAGAGTCATTCTCCATTTCCATCAAAATGCACTCCATCAGCCGCACAATTACGGGCTCAAAATGCAACAATTTTATTACACAAAGCTTATGGTCAGACTAACAAATATATCAAAGCTAAAAGCCTGGAACATTCGCAAAAATAGCAGAAAAACACAGAGCATAGCAGAGGAGGGCAGGCATCCCGCAGCTCATCCCCAAAAATCCTCCATGATGATCCCAGTGAACTCCCAGTGAACAATGGCCCAATGTTGACATAATAAAACGCACATAACTAGCGGCGAGGGATGGTGGAAGGGACACACAAGGCCGCAGATGCCACAAATTCCGATTTTACACAAACACACAACCGAACACAGACACACACACACACCCTCAAAAACACCCATATATGGTCAGTAAAAAATGTTATTAAAAAATATATCCCATAAAGAGTGAAGGATAAAGAAGAGGAGAAACGGCCGGGCTGGAACGGCAAAGTTGGAAATCATATAAAAGAGAAATCAATGCAAAACTATGGGATTTAAAAGCGCTTTAAATTGGCCCAAGAATATGCAGGGCCATGGGTCATAAAATTGCGGTTTCATTACACAAAAAACCTCAGCCATGACATGAGAGGATAGATAGGATGAGAGCACTCGAAAGAAATTTGTACTGGGAAGCAGGAAAAATTCCACAAATATATTTGGTAATGTAAAAGCACAAGTAAGGAACTTACAAAAATAAAATATAAATAAATTCCAATATGTACAGGTTGATCAGGAAAAATCACTACCTTTCATATTTAAATGCAAAAACCTTTGGAAAATACTACCAAACTTAGTGCCTGTTTTTCCCCAGTAATAGCTAAGACTAAGGATATTAAATGTACGTTGGAATGGAAGCCACAAGAAAAAAGAACACCAACTGTTTCCTCGAAAGAGACACCCAGACACAACCGACTAAGAACAGACTTTGGCTCGGACTTTGGCCACTCAATAGATCCTCCTCGGCCGGGGCAATTCAAAGTTAACGATGTGTAAATACTTAAGGGCTTAAAATGCAAAAGCCATATCGAGGCTGGCAACCGAAAACCGCAATTATGACTACAGCGAGGGCATTGGATTTTTGGGGTACGCTCTTCTGGTAAGGAAACCAATTACTTCGGGGCCAAGAGCTATGATTTGTCCTTGGCTCCAGCAAAATGGTAACAAAATTGCAACCTCGTTTGCTGCACAAATGAGCCACATTGTAGCCAAACAAGAGGGCCAAGAACCGGCCGAGACAACTACTAGACCTGGACATGGACACAATTACCGACAACGACAATTACCCGCCGGCAATTTGCCGGCATTAACACCCATCGCACACACACACACACCGGCTTTTATAACTTCTTCAGTGCCGGTCCAGGAGCCCCTGGAAAACTGAAAAACTGCTGCTGAAGAACAGAGGACACAGAAATGGACCGAAGCTATACCGCCTTCCTCTCTAGGCTGCATAAATTTATTATGACCGCGATGAGATCGCAAGCGCGACCTTGAGAAGCACCTGGATGCGGTCTACGTGATGCCCCCGGGGGCATCCATCGCTGCATTGTTATTCCAGCTCAGACTCCATCATCATCATTAAAGGCCGGCCAATAAATTAGCAGAGACCAAAGCGATTTACTAAGGTTTTTATTGTCCCGGTCAGCATCAGGTGTGGACGTCTCAAATTGAATTAAATGTTGATGGCAGGAGCTCTGGGGAACTCGGACAGAAAGCCACACAGAGAACAAAAATGTTTTCTAAAGGGGTCTTGATTTAGTAAGGATTTTCAGAGTTTTGTTGTATATTTTATTTTAGTAACAGAATTTAAAGAATATTTAAGTACTAGTATTTACTACATTTCAAGGTAATTTAATTACTACTTCAGCAAATGTAAAAGAGTTTTCCTAAAAGTCCCAAGTGTAGCCCAATTCAACAGCAAAAGCTAACCCGACTCAGAGATCAAAGGGACTACAGCCTTAACCCATAATATACTAAAAAAAAAAAGGAAACAAGAAACCCAAAGGATATACATCCGAGGGGGCGTTTTTGAGCCTAGGCCACGCCCCCACCATTGCAAGCCGCGTGATTTAATGAGTTTTACAGACACTGATTTATGCCTAATGACCGGGCCTAAATCGTTCCGCCCTTACACAATCTGCCCGAGTGCCGCCGCTGCCCTCTCTCCCCCATTAACTGGCAAAACACATAAGTATGCTCGCCGTATATGCAAATTATAGTAAGCATGCCAAACAAATGCAAAACTAAATTGCTTGAAATAAAACTTTTTGGCACTTTTAAGCCGCACATTGAGCGGGCTGCGGCGCAGGGCGAGGGACTGTAAAAGAATGAGAATATCACATCAGAAGTGAGCAAAACAGATTTGTCACAAAACCACAACAGCCAGTAAATCAGCATAAAGGGCGAATGCAAGTCAAAACATTTCAGAAATTATGACCCGGCCAAGTTCCCGCACCAAAGAGTAAAGGGTCGTCTGCCGCAAGACCAAGCCGCAAACTGAATGAGCCTCGCCGGCACTCGTTGGAGGATTCGAATGGGTTTGGACTGGAACTGAGGGCTGGGGGCTGAGGGCTGGGGCTGGGGCTGGGCATTCGTTTTCGGAGTCGGATTTTGGTGCCTTCTGTGGAGAGCGGGAATGATAATTGCCATTGCTGTGGGCCGGAGGGAATTGGGGATCCCCGGAGTAAGACTTACAGTCAAAAATTTAAGAACAGCTAGGAAATGCAGCAAACATTTTATGGCGAAAGCCCCAATACTCTTCCTGAATTCTTATTGAATATTTTTTTTATTTATAAGTATTATTTATATTAATGATAGCCAATAAATACACTTTTTGCTTATTTTCGATCCATATTTCTTACATTTCTTTTCAATGGTTTTTATATCTGTATTAAATTCTATTTAATTAAAGAGATATACCTCAACCTTTATCAATACACAAATAATTTACAGCTCTATTATTTTTCCATCAATTAAAAATATAAATAAATACTATCTCTACTGCAGTGAACTTTATGCCCAATCAACAAAAGCAATCGGTAGATTTATGTAAAAGTAAAACCCTGATATGAAATATATTTCCTGATGCTTTATGATATCCCGATATTGAATTGCAAAACTCATAAAATAAGGCAACCCCATTAAACCAGTGAAAAAAGAGGAAAAGTTCAGCTTTTTACCCAAAAGTTACACACTGAAGCCAGCGGAGTATCTGTGAATTTCATAAATGCAATAATTGCTGCTCTGCCTCTGCCACTGTGTGTGTGTGTGTGTTAGATGAGTGTGTGCATGTGTGTGTTTGTGTCTGGATGCATGCACAAAAGATGCAAATCAGCCGGACATCTGAACGCAGACGGACGAGCTCACTCTCGTGAGCATAAATAAGTCGTCTGCCCCGACCCCCAGACCACGCCAAAAATCTAACGAGACCGTATTCATTACAGCCGAAAGAGCGGCCCTACACTGCTCGAAAAATTTAAGGAGTTTCCTGAGAAATTACCCCGAATCCAGGGAACATTAATTTATTTTTTGTCAGTGTCGGTAAATATTTAAAGCAGATTAAAACGAAAAAATTTCTTTTATTTAAAAGTAGTATTTTATGAATAAAATAAAAACTGAATTAATCAGCATTGTTTAATAATATTTTTTCTTCGTGCACCTCTCTTGGCCAGAAATAGACGGAGATGGCCAAAATAGGCAAGGGGAGCTGGTCATAACAAACAGCTTGCTGTTGGCCGGCTCTCAGTTGAGCAGACATAGGAGTAGCCCACTGACACTTCCGTTTAGGCCTTTTTGTTTTTTCTTGTTCTCCTCCGCTCAGTTATAACTCATGCTTGCAAAAACAAAGCAATTAAAAGCTTTAACTTAAAGCACAACATCACATTTGTTTTGCTCAAGGAGTGAAGAATACGAATATTTGCATGTACAGTGGAAGCATAATACATGACTTTTTGCACATTAGCTCTTTAAAAAGGTAGAATTAAAATAAATAAAGAAGCACTACCTGTATCTTAAGGTGAATTGGGTTTTAATAACTTAGGACTCACAACAAATATGTGAATATTAATGTAAAGTTGTATTATAATGTTAATAAATTGATTACTTATTAATTCCAGTATTTTTTTGTTTTTAATTACTTTTATATAGCAAACAAACCTTATTTTGCATTTATCACATATTCACTGTTTTTCAACATACATTTCTCATGGCTTTATTTATTTATGGTCGGCCAGTTTGATGCTTATTAAATAGTTTTGCATTCGAAATTTATTTCGGTCAAAAAACCCTCCTCGTTTTGGGGCAATAATTTTTGGCTTTTGCCACACACTCACATGCACTTGCAAACGCACTTGCAAACGCACTTGCACTCACTTTACAGGCGTTTGACTTTCAAAAGTCGAGTGCGTTTCTATTTCATTTTATGGATATAAATATTGCCAGCGTTTTCTCAGGCATTTCGTACTTTTAATTGAGGCAAATATCAATTAAAAGCTTAAAAGAAAAATACGAGTCTGCCTGGGAAATTAGTCGATAAATTCTAAACGCATTTTGGAGCTTCAAATGTATTCTCATTCTTCTTATTCCTAGTTCTATTATTTAATGGAATAAAGTATATATATAGTAGAAGCTGTGGCAAGTCAAGTATGCTAACTCTCGAGAGGAGCTTGATAGCTAGCGAGTTTCCTATGGGAGTCGGGGGAGGGAAATTCTGTGGAAATGACAGGGCGTGTCAAGTCCTGCCAAACAAAGCCCGCACATGCGTGGGAAGCCCCCACCCATTTTCCTACTTCATGCTACTTAAACTTCAGCAAAATGTTCTGTCATTTTGACAACATTACACACGCACACACACACTCGGCGAATTCTGGCTTAGTCTTGCCCGAGCAAAGACAAAAACCCCAGAGAAAGAGAGGAAAACTATCGTCATGAAGTCAAGTATTAAGGGGAAAAAAAAACGCTGGAAAAAAGCGGGGAAAACCGGGGAAAACTAACATAACTGCAGAGTGGTATGTGCTTGAACAATAATAGATTCACACACACACTCTCTGACACTGAGAGATGGGTTCGTGGTCGTGTGCTTGTGTTTGTGTTGCAGGCAAAGTGCAGATCAAATGCAGTTAACTAGCTTGTTGACATCTTCACACACAATTTGCTGACAAACACAAACAAACAGATTCAAGCTCTTGGAGGTTATTCTTCTCTTCTCGGTTTTATTTTAGTTTTTTTTTTGCTTTTGTTTCAGGAGCGTTTGCCAGAGACAAGAGTTCGGGCAAAGGGCTTTGCATCCACAAAGCTTGCCACTGCATTGTTGCCAAAAACCCGCAAAATACGCAAAACACGACACCTGGCAAGATGATGATGGGAAAATACAGAGAACGTTGAGAAAAAATATTTGTCTTGGTGTAAAATAGAAAATATCAGAAAAAGGGAATTCTAGATAAACTTAAAATTGAATAATATGCAGGAAGACTCAGTTTAAGAGAAAATTAAAAGTTAGACCTTTTTACCTTTGTTTATTATAAAAAAAATATAACTAAGAAGTATTTATGCAATATATTTGCTAAATTTATTAAGAACTTCAACACCTCTTAAATATCTTTTAAAATTTTCCTTAGTTTTCCGCTGTGTTCCTTCCAGCATACACGGATATATTGGTGTGCGAATATATTTTTCATAACTTAAGGAAAATGAAGAAAAACAATGTTGTGGGCCGAAAGGATTGCCATGTTGCCGGTGCAATTGCTACGTGCGTTTGCAACAAATTGCAGCATAAACACCCCTGAACTGGGCGTGGCACCCAATGGGGGGCATTCATGCAAAAGTAAACGATTTTTAAATGCAATTTCACAAATGGAATGGAGCAAGTTGTCAAAATATATATATTATATGGGCTGGTTAAAATTTGATGTCCTAGCCAAGAGATGAAATTTTTAAAAGCACTTTGATTTGCTCAGCGAGCCCACCTGGGGGTCTGGGCTATAAAATGTCTCATGGCATATTTATGTCAGCCCGTAAAAAAGAAAACACAAAACAAAACCGAATACCGAAAGCGGAAATCCGTAAATATTTGTATCTAGATGCGTCGTCTGTGTGTCTGCATCATTCACGACGAACTCCGACTGTCTCTTACTCAATCTCTCGCCCCCAAGAGCGTGCCAAGAAGAATAGCAGGCGATCCCAATGACCAAGGATTCTGAATCACAGCTGCTCCACAAACTTGTTCAGCTCTTGACCCCCCGCCAAAGTCCTGGAAACTGTTGCTGCTGCTGCATGCCACATTGCAGACATACAGACAGAAGGACAGACAGACTTGCTCGCTCGCTCCCTTGCATACTTTTGCGGCCTGCATGCCGACGAGGTGCTCGCTCCCAGGACCTTTGGCAGGGAAAAGCCAGCTGCTTCTCACATATCCTGGTCTCAGTTCTAGGGGGACACTGGCAGAAAAAATTTATTTAATTCGAGAACTGAAGTCTTAAGCTTAAGGGTTTTTAATTTTTCTTCATAACTTTAATGGTGAAACTGAAGACTTTGCTTAAATTATTTTTTCCTTACTCTCGAATGCTTGCTGACATTTCTAGCTTCAAAACGCACTCCCCTTTTTATCTTTCGGTGCAGGGAGTGTCGCTTAAAAGTGGCTCGCTGCCATTTTATTGCCATTCCCTATGCGTGTGGGTCAGGTCAGTGGGGCTCAAGCGCCAAATAAAATTCCTTTACAGCTCACTTAGACCCTTGCTCCCGCTCCCTTCAGTGCTTAGTATTCAAAGCCCTTAACTCGCTTCATTCGACTGGAGAAAGGTTTCGTCTGTGATGGGAGGCCATTGCAGTGCATTTCCCCAGTCACCTAGCAGAATTTTCCTTCGATTACACCCCCGCTCCTTAGACACCCACACACGCACGGCCGGAGAATCTCGGCCTTCGATTATGGAACGTTGCATACTTTTCCGCACAGGCATGCACAAAATGTCAAAAATATGCTCGGCCAGTTCGTGTGCGTATTTCCAGGTTATGTGCGTGGGTGTGGGAGTATCCATAGCCATATCCGTTTCCATATCCGTATCTGAGAGATACTAATATTTTTTTTTTTTGTGTTTTTTTGCGAATTCCGCACAGACGAAAGTCTGTCAATGATACAAACAACAGACGGCAAATAGGGAAAACAAGAGGAAAAATGTCGTAGCCAAAAGCCAAAGCAATGCAATAACGTAATTACAATTGAAATGTCTCGGTGTGTGTGTGTGTGGCAGGGAGTTGAATAAGGGATCTAACACTGGTCAGCATGACTTCGCTTTTCTTGATAGGAATTTTGGTTCAAAACTATAGCCATCTCCTCTTTAAAACCTAAAATAAATTAAAATATTTAAATAACCAAGAATACATCAAATTATTTCCAATCAAGTAACAAATAATAAACTTAATTTGCTGGGCTGTGTAACCCAATAACAACAACCGGCATACATTGGAATTTATCAATAATTCCCATACAGAAGACAGGGCTCCGAACTCCGTTCCTTTAGCAATTACACACACGGCTTGGTCCAGCCACAGACTCCTTTGCCTGTATTTTTTTTCTGTTTTTATATTCCGAATATGCAATATACAATACCCAAATGGACAATGCACGTGTTCGTACTCCTACCGAATGTCCAGCCATTTTTCATTTCATAGCCCGCAGTTATGGCATCTTCAGTGAATCTGTATTCATTTCATTCATGCCGAAAATCCGACGAGAGGCAAATATTTTTGTGAAGAAAGTAGATTTAAGAGAAAAAGAAATAGGCTTATAAGCAATTTACCTAGATAAGAGGGGGAGATATACGCAGACTTTATTTTTATTTTCTTAAAAACCATTTAAGAAGCATTCAGCAGTCGTTACTAGACACTTTGTTATTCCATATTCTTATTTAACCTGCATTTATTTGCCTGATAAATATCTCCTTGTAATTTGAAATATATATAAATTAAATAATGGCTCCCAGCTAAGCCATTTTGCATTGCTGTAAAAATATAAATATAGGAAAGGCCATTGTCAAACAATTTATTGACCAACCATTTTAAATCGTTTTTATAAATTTGTATCTTTTGAAAGCTTTAAAGTTGACTTTTATTTTTGTAAGCTGTTGGCCTTAATAACTTTTTTCAGCATTTATTTAGCAAGAAAGTCAAAAAGATTAAAGGCTTAGGGAAATCTACATTACTCGAAAGTAATAAAACCATTATAAATAAGAAACTATTGAATTTATTCTCATAAAAAACGTTAAGTCCTACCAATGGCCTTAAATTTTGGATGTGGCAGCTGCTGGTACTGTTGCCCGAGCTGCTTTTGCTAGTTGGTGGCCAACGGCAAGTGACAAGCAAAGGTGGCCAGCAATGTAGCCTGCCACAGCAAATACCCGCGGGCAACATGGCCAAGTTTTCGGTGCCTAGAGTGCCTCCCTAGGTAGGAGGCGGAACCCGGCCTATGCCGGCCAAGTGAAAACAAGCGTGAGCAGCAGATTCCGCCCACAACAAAAAACAGGATGCGGCGCTGCCGCGTATCCTGCGCCTTTGGCGGTTGCCTTAATGCCCGCTACCCGTTGCCCGTTGCCTGCTGCCTACTGGCTGGAACTGCAACTGCAACTGCCACTCGAATTTTGAATTACGGGCAGGATGGGGCCGCGTGTTTAGATCCACTTCCCGGCTGCCTTTGAAAGTTTTATGCACTCTCACCCACTCGCCCTCGCAACTTTGCAAGTGTACATAAATTTAATTTCGTTTTATGAGGCGGCCCAGCAAAATCTTTGAGAACTTACCGCACAAAAGTGACACTGAACGTAGCAGAAGAATTTAAAATATTAGTTATTAATTTAAGCTTATAAATAATATTTTAAAATGCTTTACGATTTTACTTTAATCAGATTGTTATTACTGAAGTTTCCAAGTTGTATTATTAGTTTTGTTATGTTATAAATAAGATACATAAATATATTTTAAAATTATGTAAACTCTCTCAAAATTTTAGAGTTACATATAGTTCTTATATTTTAAAAATACGTGTCTTTCCATTCGATTTATCACTGTGTATGACACCCACTAATGCAATCTTATTTCCCTCTGCCATTTTTCATTGCAGCTAGCTAGCAAAAGGGCTTTTGCCACTGGCCGCTAGCCATTTTCCTCTGCTTTTTTGGGGCGGCGCTTTTCGGGGAAACAGTTAAGTATGAATTATGTTGTTTTAGTGCCGTGCTTCTGAGTTTGAGAACTTATTGAAATATGCGACAGCAGTAGAAACTTGTGTGTGTCGTCCTTTTAAGCTTAATTGAAAGTTCGGGCCCACTCGAACGAACAATATGGTGGCGGTGGAAAAGTTTCTGGCCAGGTTGTAAATTAGCTACAGCTGGCCAAGAGGTAAAGGAATTTCCTGGCTCTGCCAGGCCATTCAATTGAATTAACGAATTCACATTCACAAAATGTCTGTCAAGGTGGCGAGTCTGCTGATGCTGGTGCTGACATCTCGAAAGTTTCCCGGCGCACCACCGAAAGAGTCACATCACATCAGTCACATGGAAAAGTTGTCGGCGAATTGTACTATCTTCATCTTGAGAACTTTTCACGCACAACAAATTTCGCTAGTGGAAAACAAGTCGGAATAGAGGAAGTGCTGGGAAAAATCTAACCAACGAACGCCAGAAATCTTTTGCAGCTGCTCATAAAAATGTCAGCAGAATGTCCCGCCCTGTTCTCTCTCCCTCTCTCTGTTTGGAAAAAACTAGTTGCAGTTGCAGCTTTTGTGAGCCATTTGTTATTCGATTTTTATATGGCCATGCAAAACTTCAGAGGTGCACTTAAAGAAAAAAGGTATTTAAAATGATACAGAAAATAAAAAAGTTCATCTTAATAAATAAATTTCCAATATTCTGTGTAATCGGGAGAAAAACTGTGAAGCTCTCTTAGAGTGCACCTAAAAAACACTCTCTCGTTACCGTTCAAAACTGTAGTTGCTGTTTTGTTTGTACATTGCAGGTAGATCGTGGAATAGGGAGCAAGAAAAGAATAAAAGTCAAAGGCGAAGTGTGTAAGAGATCTTTCCGAAAAGCAAGCGGTCTCAAGAAAGCAAAATTTCGCAGGCAGGGTATTTTCATAATATTTAATAATCCAAGGCCCCTTCTTGCGAGCTCCGCTTTAGATATATTATTACTTTTTCATAGACCCTTGAAGTTCTATGAAGTTCAACAAAATCTCATTTTTTTCGGTGCAGTAACTTTACTCCGACAGAAGGAGAAATAGAAGATGTAGAAGTTACTTGGCTGGCACCACGGAAATGGCTTGAAATTGTCAGCTGCGCAATGATGCACATTAAGTGTCAAGTGCCAAAAGTTGTTGACAACAACAAGAGAGTCAGAGAGAGTTTTCCTTAGACGAGAATCGTCTTCGTCGCCGAGTGCCATTGACATATCGCGCGTCATTCCCCCGGACTCGACTCTACTCGACTCATAATATTTATTTATTTTCCCCCGTTCGATTTTTGGCAATTTCCAAACGTGCTGCGCTTTGTGTAAACAGAATTCGAAGAAAGAAGAGAGCCCCGCCCATTGGCGGTTAAAGCTTCGGCACAACAATGAAGCGCAATGAGGGCGCGCTGACGCCGAGCTCTCAATATTTATTTACGTTTCAATTTCTATTTAGAAGCTGGGAATATTCCACGAACGTGTGCTGCACTTTGTAGTCGAAAAAAAAAGAAAGAGAAAATCCAATATTTAGACGCATGTTTGTGAAATGTGCAATATGTCTTTATTACTTTTTCCGGAGCTGGAGTTGCACATGGATTATGTATTTGCTGGGAAAATATACGGAATCGTTTGAATTGAAAACTCATAAGTTTTCATCAATAATTGCAAAAAAGAACGCGTGACAGTGACAGCAAATGAAAATCACTTTTCTCTCGGGCACAAACACGAGTTTTCCGTCTCCTTCCGAGTGCATTCAATTGGAAAAGTTGTAAAATCAACAAGTCATTGGCAAACAGCGGCCCAGACAACGACGCAAAAAACATTGCTGTTAAAATATTTTGCTTATTTGCATACAAAAATACACACAGAGCAGTGAGAAGGAGATAAAGAGAGGGGACGAGTTGAATACATGGAACTGTACACTCAGAAAAACAATTTGCGAAGAGCTTTTATTCAGAGATAGTATTAAAGTCGCGCTTCATCGATAATACTTCGATATATATACATTTTTTGGGGCCTTATTATTGTTTCCAGGATATTTAATGAAAATAAATAATAATTTTATTTTTAATTATTTAATTTGTATGTGTTTCTAAGCCTAGAAATTTTTACCCTTTAGAAGAATCATGGAGGCTCTGAAAAAAAAAAATATTACAAATTTCTTAGTCAAATAAAAGATTTAAATAAATATTTTAGAGATTACTTTAATATATACTTTTCTTTCGGTGCCGACGAGTTCCGTGAGTAAGCAAACAGTTGCTGTCGGGACTGGGAAATGGCTCCGGGTGGAATGGGTGCCGGAACGCTGGACGGACAGACGGAAGGACGGACAGCCAGTCAGGTGGCTGATGCTGCTCAAGTGCATGAAAGAGCGTTGCCATGGCTGCCAGCGGTGCAGAAATAACTATATTTAGAACCGGAAACGGAACCGAGCGCATCCACATGTCCTCGTCTCTGTGTGTGTGTTTCTGTTCTGGAGCAGCTGCAGCAGCAGCTTTTCTGGCAATTGAAACTGCCGGGATTGTATTTGCCTTTGAAAAAAGCCAGAGCTGGAGACGTTCGAATGCCGACTTCGCCGCCCGTTTCCGGAAAGCATATTCCCGGCAAATGCCAACATTAAATAAGACAGGCAAAGTCAAGAATTATTTTTATTTCCCTACACGGTTTTATATTGGTCACTTTGTTAATTCCATTTCTATTGCATTGCTTTGTTCCTTTCAACATGCTAAGCCCAATACTAAAATCAATAAGCCAGTCCAAATATCACGTATACGCAACCAGTCGAAGTGAGATTAGTGCCAACTAATCGAACAATGACAAAAGCGGTATTGGAAAAAGAGAAATATACAAAGCGAAGTCGTTATACACTAAAAATAAAAGAAAATTTCATTATTAGTGAGCTCTTTAAAAATGTTTTAAAATAGCAAAGTTCTTATCTCGTCTGAAATTAAATAAGCTAGATCTTATTTTTTACTTTACACTATTGCAGTTTTTCATGTATTAAAATAAATGAAGCATAAAGTAAAAAACATTTAGAATTTAAAATACTTTTTAAAAGTGCCAAAATTGACATCAATTGGAAGTGTTTTAAATGACACCTCTGACTTTGGACTGTATCCTTTCACAAATACAAAATACTCACTGTTTAAATGTACTTTTTCGACGTTTTAAAGCCGAAAAGTGGAAACGCCAAAAATGGCGGCTAACTTTTTTGTTGTTTGCATGGCTTTTTCAACCGGAGGACCAACATTTTTGCAATTCTTGTGCAAATGATGCCCTCCGGAAGAGCCAGGACACATGGCTCACGGCGTCCACACATAACACAGATCGGTGGGGGAATCGGGGACACTGTGGAAATGGGCATCCAGGATAAGAGGTCCTGGAAAAGGGGGGGCAACTCTGCGTCGCGTATCCGCAAAATCAATGTTAAGCTTGTAACGTGCAAAAGTTAATGCCCCGCCAGGCCCAAAACAGCAACAAAAACTGACCACACGGGGCCAGTCAAAAGCGCAACTAAAAAGCCAAAGCGGAAAATGGCCACAACAAAACAAAAAGGAAAACAAAAAAAAAAAGGAAACAAACCCAACCGCGAAAATAATCAACGAGACGTAAAAATGCTGCCATATTTAATGTGTGTGTGTGTGTGTGTATGCAAGAGAAACAATGAAACTTAAAATTATAAATGCAAAAACGATGCTCAAAACGCCATGAAAACCAAATGAAAATCGAAAAACCAAACTCTCCATGAATAGATATTGCTTCTATTTATAAACACAGCCAAAATGGAAATGGTAGCATGCTTTTTTTACTTTTAGAAATCAAATAAATAAAATAAACGGGATTTTGGGTTTCTTTTATGTAAAGAGTATGGTTTTAAAATTTACTCCTTAAAATGCTGTCATTAAATATCGGTTTAGTATATTATCAATTTAAATATTTCTTTTATATCTGTAAAAATTTAAATATTATTGCATAAATCAATAAATAAATTTTATTCAAAAGTATAGAAAAAAAAAAAAATAGGTGAGAAGTAAAAATATTAAACGGACTCACAAATATTTTTTATAAATTAAAAAATAATTTTTAGACGCCTACTACTATTATTTTCACCCCTGCTATATGAATGAATGAATGACATACTGGTTAAACCAAGGGCTTCAAAAATAACACAAATTGTGTACAATATTTGGGTGCACCACTTGACTGGCATTGTTTTTTGGCTATTGTTGCATTTCTGTTGTCATTTTTAAGCCAATTTCCGTTCATTTTGACGCTTCCGCTGCGCTGTTCCCCGCACACAGAAATATGTATTCTTTAAACGATTTTTCGGTTGTCATTTTGGCCATTGCATTCCACTGGAGATCTAAAACAACATTTAAACGTGATTTAACTCTACTTGGAATCGCAAAATAAATTGTTATTTGTCAAAATCGAAAATGAAACATATATCTCTATGCGTCGAAATGTAAGACAAATGCAATCAAATTGTCAGTTAATTGCAAAGACATCCGAAATAAGTCAGAGATAAACATGTTGCTAGAGCAATAAAATATTTTATTGCTTTCAATTGGAAGGAAAATATACATTGCACTATAAGCACTCATGTTGCAATTGCCTCCTAATCGTAGTTTGATTTATGCTGGCAGATTATGAAATCTAATTTACTGATCGAACTTGTACCATTAGGTAACCGCAAAAATAAGCTTAAATAAAATATTTGAACTTCAGCTGGATTTGGCAAAATAATAAAAAGAAAACAAATAGAATGGATTGCACAACATTTTATTGATGCTCGATAAAAAATGAAATCGTTATGGAAAATAACAAATATCCTGTGCCGATATACGTGGCTGACAAATATAAACAAATGCAATTTACTTTACACAATTTCACTCTATAAAACCAAACGTCCGAACTCAAACAGCAAATGGGCGGGGCTCCGAGGGCGCCAAGTTATTATTTATAGAAAAGCAGTGTGCATGAGTAAGCAAAAAAGCCACATAAAACCAGATTTAATTGCTTTTTTTTAATTCAGTTAAAGCGAAGAGCAAAGAGCAGGTTTAAGTTTTAAGTAAAATCATAATAGCATTGGTATGAAAGTCTTATCCAATATTCAATATATTTATTTTATATGCTGGATATCATAGTTAAAACATTTACCAAAAGTTAAGTGAATTTTTTTTTTTTTTTTGATTATTTTATTTTAAATAATTTATGACCAAATGAAAAATATATCTGAGACTCGCATATAAAAATATATTATTATTCTATTTCAACAAATAGTATTGATAAATAAATAAAGTGTATTTTTTTTCTGTTTAATAAAAGCCAAATAAGCTATGCCACACTGATCTCTTTATAAGGAATTTGTGTGACCAGCTGAACCAAATAATAATTTGTATTTAAAGCGTTGGGAAAAGAAACCTTTAATTTATTAAAAATAACAATGTCCTGAGTTCATATATAACCATAATAAATGATTAAATCAATTTAAACAGTATTAAGAAATAAAAAATAAATACATTTTCCATATGGCCACACTTTTTACACAGCTAGACCGATCTTTTCATATGGTGTGGCCAGCTACACATAATACAAAAATTGTGTTCTCTAATATAATTTCATTTTAAACATTTTCATAGTCCGATGCAACCTCCGAAATCATAATTTAAAGGGTCCTTTATGAAATGAGCAACGCAAACGAACTGAGATGGCCACATGTAACATAGAGCGAGTATATTGCCATTGCGCCCCTGTGGACTCAAGCTCAATGCTCGCAAAAAAAAAATGTCCGCTGCGCAAACAGATTGTTCGCCATGCTTCCGGCGGGGGATATGATGCTGTGTTGTAGGCCCAAATATAGGGGGTATTTGTTAATATTTTGCATCTCGTTTGCGCTATGCTGCCGATAGCCGATGACAGTTGCCGCACAATGTCAACAAGGCTGGCGAATTGCATAGGTCGCTGAAAATGGCAATATGTGCGAGTGAATGGGCATTCGGCCGCAGGGGCCGGGGCAAGGACATGCATGGCACACAGTTGTCACTCTGTTTGCCGGATAACCGTTATTATATCCTACTCTGTGCGTTTGCATGGTCCTCGTTTTGGACCTCGATCCATTTGACATTATGACAACGCATCAACGGGCAGAGTTGGCAAACTTCGTCGTCCAGCAATTTAATTCTCCACTTCCGCCCCAGTAACTATGTCGGATGTCGGTTATCCACCGCTGGCTGGTCGCTATGCGTCGCTTATCACCTTTTGCCGGTCATTGCAACTTTTTAATAAGCTCGATTTGGTGCGTTTTAATTAAAAATTGTGCCCGAATCCAGGTCGTAACAACACGGGGAGAAATTCTATGCGATCGTGGGGAATTACATCTATCTATCTATCCTGGTGGTCTTTGAAAAAAGAAAAGCAAAACCAAACTTTCTTAATAAAATATGGCTGTAAATTATGACACATTTTATAGTCTCTTAATTATTTATAATATTATTTAAAAAATTATTATTTAAATAATACCATTTATAAATTTTAAAATGATATAAGGAAAATGCACTTTCTCTGTTTTAAGTGCAATGCTTTGCATAGTGGTTGCCACGTTTACACCCCGTGGCCAAACGTATGCCAGCGGGGCGTTAAAGAAATTTCATTATATTGCCAGTTGAGCGGAGATCGAAAATGTATATAGTGGGGACCAATGTTTGCATTTCCCACACACGCATGTGAAACATTTATTAAGCCAGTTTTGAGGGAAAGTTTTGCTCATTTAAAACCGAAAGGAAAACAACTGCTGGTCAGAGAGAAAGTTAAAACACCAACAATAAGGGCGAGAAAGATAAAGTTAAATAATGCATAATGAGATGCAGTTTCGAGCGTACATTTTATTGCAAAAAAGAACTGGAGCACAAAAGAAAAAGCGCTTTGCGTGGCGAAAGGTGCAAAAAGTTTATTAATTTCCACAGCCAACGGAAATCGTTGCCTACTTATGCGCGCACGAGCCAGATAAATAGGGGTTGATGAGGGGGTGGCGAACAAGCAACCCCTAGAACGCACACACATGTAGAGCTAATATTATTGCCTTGTATTTCATTTTTATGTTGACTTTTGTCTCAGTTCCTCGAATCACACCCCAAAGAACAAAGCAAAAAATATATATATTTATTTGGCGTGTTGCAGCAACACAAATAATTGTCGAACAGCATGTTGCACGCGTATAAGTGCGTGTGTGAGCCAGTGTGCGGTTATTTACGATTGTCGTAAGAAACTTAGATAAATATTAAGTATACGCAACATTGTCACGTCAGAGACTAATGAAAAATGGCTCTAGCCTGTGTAACGAACGGAATTTATGCTGATGGAAAACTTTTAACGATAAACCATCGATAAAACCCAAACGCCGTTAGTTTTTCGTAAAATTCAAACGGCAACAGCTGGGCGAACAAGGCAGACTCAATGCATATAACCATAGATGTGCACAGGAAAAGATGATATCTGATTCTCATATATTAAAATATGGTTATATTCTTTTGACGAAACATTTAAAATAAATAATAAGTAAAAGGTTTGTGAAAGAAAATCATTTCATATGAACCCTTCTTCAATACAATTTTCTTTCCGTGTATATACATACGCCTATCCATGTCTCTTGTCATCCACCGAAAGTTAGCTAAAAAATAAAAACGGCCACCGAATTTTGGAAAAACTCGCTGGTGCTCCTGCAGTTTCTGCCGCCTGGCAGTGTCCATGTGCGCGCAAAGTCCATTAACATGAAAGGCAAACAAACAGGCAGCCAGGACACTTCATAAACAACGATGCTGCTGCGCGTCCTAAAACACAAAAAAATTCTCCAAAAACCGAGCAAACCGTCAAAAAAAAAATGTATGAAGGCAATATCAAACTGCAGTTTGCAGCCGAAGCACAGCACACATGTTGAGTACGGCAGAAATTCGATATTTTCCGTGAACAACCAAAACCAAACTAGAATTATATTAATTGAAGCATAGCATACCAAGGGAAATGGAAGGCTATAAAATACCTTGCCTGCCTTTCGTTATTAATTGCAATTCCAGCTGGGGAAATGCCGGCCGAGCAAACAATGTCGAATTTTAACCACTTGATTAAACGGAACATGTAATTTTACGATGTGAACTCATCATCATCAAACTTCCTCTCTCTCCCTCTCGATATTTCAGGTGTCGGAGGAAACTGACCTGAAGACCAAGGCTTCCGAGTGGCCGAAAAGGTAAGAGAGCTGGCTAATTGAACGAGGGCGAGCAAATAGCAGGAATCCGGACAATTATTGTTGCCAACATTGGTTAGGTCACGCCTTTAAGCCAATCAACTAAATCAACAATACGCATACGCCATGTATGCCAAACACACACACTCCAGCACTGACCAACACAGTGGCCCAAACGCTGACCCAACACGAAAATTCAAGGCTTAAAATCTAACCAAATAAAGGGATTGCGATTGTGATTGTGATTGGGGGGGCCGTAGACTGACAATTATTATGGGAAATGTTTTTCGGGGAGGCGGCTTGGGGCAATTCATTGAATACAATGGCATTAACAACAAGAACAAAGATGCGCACACAATCGAGCAAATATTTAGTGAAGGGAAATAATTTCTAATAGGTTTTCCTTCCAATTGAAATCGGATATTATTGTATGTCGGGTGCGTGTGAGTGTGTAAGTGGCTGATTGTGTTTACGCAATGTTTGGCAGAATTACCCAGAACTCCATGCAAATATTTGGCTTTCCTTTGGTTTTCGGGCCCCAGAACTTTTTAATTAAATATATACATTCCGCACTAGAGCTGCTAAGCGATTGCTTAATAATAAAGACCGTATTGTTTTTCCATTAAATTTGGCTCAGCCCTTTAAGTTGGCCCCGGAGAAAGTTCTACGGACTCAAGCATTAGATATGCAAAGCACACAACAACAGCAGCAAGTGCGTTGGGGTCAGGGCCGGGCTCCAACTAATTTCGAATGGAGAGCAGAAATTAAGCAAACAACTGGTGTTTAAGTTTGTCCGGGGCCACTGAGAAATTAAGCTGTTGCTACAGAAAGGAACCCCAAGAAAAAATATAGCAAATAAAAACACGAAAAACCCACGATTGTGAGTAAATATTCTGGGGGCTGCACAAAGTTTCTTCAGCTTCAAGGTGCTCGCTCGGCTCGGTACGTGTGTGTGCGTGTGTTTATTTCACACCTGAAGTGTGATGAAAATATGACAACAGAACAGAGAGCACATCCCACCTGAAGACAGGTGCCGAGTGAAAATTCACCCTGCTGCTATTCCTGCACCCGGAACGTGTGACTGTGGGGCATTCGTGCTTGAAGAGTTTTCTCTAGCTCTCTCTAAGCAAACAAGCATAACTTGAAGCTCTTCTTTCACAAACTGTCTTTTACTTTTTGTGGCTGCACTTTGCAAAAATATTCCATTTTAATCTATACGCTTTTTGCGCTCTGATAACTTTGAAAATCTATTAACCAAAAGTAGAAAAGAAACAAAGTGCTGAGACTTTCAGAGAATATATTAAAATTGATAGAAATAGATAAATAAGAAATAGGTTTGGATGGGAAATACCTCTAAAGGTGGTTTTGAATATTTCTTAGGAATTTAAATCACTTTTAAGGGTGTCTAAAAGTATGCAATAAAATGATTGAGGCATCAAATTCAGATCTATTGACGCATTGAAGTGAATTTGATGTCTCAATCATTTTTAAGACACAGTTTAAAGTGATTTGAAAACTCTTGTGATTTCCCTAGCTCCCCCGTTAATGATTTAATAAAAATCCCCAAGTATTCCTTACTTATAGGCACACTTAAAATGATCTAAAATAAGTAGAGGTTATTTTACCCTTAAATTTTCAGTGTGCCAAGTGTTATTCAAAGTGCTTGTCATTTGCCCAACATATCCTCGGCATCAAAATCATCATCACCATCATCGTTTGCCTGCCGTCGATACTGTTTTCTCTCATCACTCTGAGACTTTGATTGAAAATGCAAATCGCAAATAGTTGACAAATATGAAGAATCAGTTCAGGGTTTCATTCGCCTCTCTAGCTGGCTTTTGTTTTTAATACCCTGCAGCCCTCCAGTCCTCTGGTCCTTTAGTCCTCCCAATCTATCGTCCATTTCTGACACTCGAGCCAACTTTGGCCCCTTCATCATGATAATCAACTTAATTGACGGCATTCCATGGCAGACATCGGATAATTTGACAAGTCACCAAACTTTACCTAAGCCCCAACTGCCTATTATATTATTTCCCAAAAAAAAAAACAGCTCGTGGCTATTCATAAGCATTTGCCCGATCATCCAATGGGAACTATATACACACACGTGCAATAAGGCAAAAATGTTCATTTAATGTTGTATGAGAGCAAATATTTTGATGGCCTTGACAAATCAGTTTTCCTGGTATTTTTTATAATAAGCAGCATGACAAAACGCCAAAATGCTCAGCCCAACCACACACCCGCCGCACACACAACACAAAAGGCAATTGATTGGGGAGCTGCTGGCAAAATTCCTTTGGGCAGAGGGTGAAGCTTGATGGCGAAAAAAATAGAAGCCGTGCAAAATTCATTCATACATGGCCCAGATTGATTTTGCGAAAGGCCAAGCAAGTCACTACTATACCTATGTATATATAAGCAGTCGTTGTCGAAATAATAGGATTGGACATTTGAGTGGAGTTTACCTTTCGAAGGTATTTTTATATGTTTTACAAATATTTACTGTGATTCATCATCTACCTTTTACAATTCTTTCCATTTTTCACATTTATATATTTATTATTTTTAATTTTAATTTAAATATTTTATTTTTTTAAATATTTATATTGAAGCCAGTAAATAATAAATTAAAACCCATGACAAAGTATACTCTAATTGAATTATTTCAATAACTAGTAACTTGACCTTCGCTGTACTTACCCGGCAGGATATATATCAAACACACTCCCGGGACCACGGAAGAAAAGAGCAAATTTCGTCTGCCTTTTGTGAGTTGGCTTTCCTGTTGCGACAACGACACGGCATTTATAAAAATCATACGCCCTGTTGTACCAGCAGCACACGGCACAAACGTGTGGTGTCTCGACAAAAGCAAACGCCAATATATTCGTATCGCTTGTCAGCCCACATGCTCGCGAACGATTTCCGCATACGTAATGTCGATTTTGACAAAAACTGTCACCTCTCTCGCCTCGTCATGTCCACAGAATGAGTTCCTCCTTGGCTCTGCAGGGCAGGCACCGTGAATTCCCATCATTAACAGGCTTAATCCACTTGCCGGCGGTGCGGTGAAGTGTGATGGATCCGCCCAGTTAAGCAAATCACTTGGCCATTATCTGGGCGGTTTTTACTTTACTTTTACCAACTTTCCCTGTGATTTGGCCATAATTGAAGGTGGCAGCAGGAGCAGGAGCAGGCGACGGTTAAAGCCATGAACAATTTCAATTTCTGGCATTAAAATGTACTCAATAAGATCAATCAAAGCAGAGTTTTAATCAAAAGTATTCAGAAATTGATTGAAGAATCTAAGAGAGAATTAAATCTATTTTATTTTGTCCTTTTTTCATGGTTTTTCTATAAATGTAGTGGCTTTTAAATTATGTGCATACAGAGTGACGTTTCAATTAAAAAAAGATACAGAAAAGTTATATTTATACTGTGCCCAGTCCAACGGATTTAATTTCTAGAATTTTCAGCAGAAGACCAACAATAGAGTCAGAGAGAATAGAAGGGTGTAACTATAGAAACAAATATTATACGCAGCTAAGTTGTCTAACAAAGGAAATGCTCTGACAGTGACAGCTTTCGGTGAATTTATAACAATTCTGTTGAAGTCATTAAAAGGGGAACCTCCCAGGAACAAATAAAAAATTTGAGGGGTATCGGGATCCAATTAGGAGTTTCCTTTACAATTTTAAAAATATTTATGCTTGCATTGTGAAGCTTTAAAACTATATAGCGATTTTTGATCTCTCCCCCGACTGTTGCTTTACCAAAATCCCGCTTTGTTAGACAAATATCAAAACTACTATCGATAAAGTTTGATGAGTTATTGAGTTGTTAGGCAAGAAGCAACATAAAGATAAAAGCCATGCCCCTGTTGGCGTGAAAAACTACCATTCAATTTGGCGGAAGCTCCTTCTCCTCCACCTAGGGACTACCTGCTCCAAGTTGTAAGAAGTTGTCATTCGGCAAACACTTACACATCCGCACACACACATCGTACGCACGTCAAATGCGACAGGAAAACTTCTCTGGATGACAATTGAGGGGGCGTGTGTGAGTGTGATGGGGCGGGTCCTTGGACAAGTCCTTCAATTGCTGTCGCAAAAAAACTTTGCCCAATTTAAAGAGGCAAACAAGATGGCAGGACTAGGAGCTGAAAGATTCTTAAAAGTACACAAAAAACAAACTAAAAGAATATAAATTTAGGGATTAAAATCAAGGAAAAGGCAAGAAACTGACCTTAATAATATATTTTATAAATGTGTCTTAAATATTTTAATAACATTTTAAAAATAAATATTAATAAAAGGTTCCCTAAAATGTATTGCAGAAATTTAGAGTGTTTTTCAAGTGCTTAAATCAGTGATTCCATATACGCAACAAGTCTAGCTATCTTTCATTTTTATCCCGATTTTATTCCCAGTGTGAAAGCGCAAAAAGATCAGGTATTAGTCACGCCCTGACAGATTCCGGCCAAGTCCGTGGGAGTGTCTTCGCCAATCGCTCCCTCGTCACTTGGCAACGGACTGAGAGACTGAGACTGAGACTGTCAATCAGCACGGCATATTTTTCTTTTTTTTTGTTTCCGATTTTTGGGCAAGATAGAAAAACAGGCCAAACAAACCAACTAATTGGTTGAAATGCAGAGCAGAGAGGCAAAGCTAATTTTTTTCGGGGCTGCCAAAAAGTTTCACGCTTATTACACCAAAGGCAAAACAAAGCCAAGCCATGCAAGAGGAAAAATAAGGCAAAAATGGTGTTGAGAAATTCATGATTCATTAGCAAAGTCAGGCCAGCGCGCAAGTGGGTAACTTTTCAGCCACGTCTATTGCACCGCCTGCCAGCCGCCTTCTTGGCTAATTTAAATTCTTTTGGCGCCGCCAGAGACGGCACATCGCAGGCACCTAACAGCGCCCAACCGCCGAGCGGTGGTGATGGTGGTGTCCTATTGGAAGAAGTCGGGCATGACAGCTCCTTAAGCGCCTGAGTGATTGACATCAAAAAGGTCTGCACAGCAGCCAGAGCAGATAATATAATGAACGCGCCATGCACAGCAAGAAAAACAGGACTACAATCGAGGATAAACTCGACTTAGAGTGGAAGATATTAACAGAATGGAGTTTAAATATTTCTTACACGGTTTTGGACTTAAGTATTTGATTTTTTGTTGGAAAAAAAAAAAATATATATACAATTAAACAACACAAAATACACTTTCTTTTGCCCTGTACATATGCAAGCGTGTATTGGGGCTACAATTAAAATTGCGCATCATTAGGAATTCGTAAATTTGCCTAAACTTCTAGCCCAACAAGTTTAAAACAGTCAATGCTCCAAAATTGAATGAGATGGCAGTTTTGCGTTCGAGGATTTCTCCGGAGTTGTCTACACTTGAAAACCCCTCAAAGGGAAACTTCGAACTAAGCGCACTAATGATACACGAAAAATAAAGCCGCCCGGAGAGGAGGGCAAAAATACCCAAGCTATTCCGCCGAGTTGTCAGGGACAACAACGCTCCCGACACTTGTGCAAAGGTAATTTAAACAAAAAAATAAAACTGGGTAAGCGGTATCAAAACGCAAACAGTTCTTCAGGTTTTTGGGGCCAACACACACACAAAAGGTTTCTCTTCACCGTTTCCACAGTTCCGGCAATCAAATCCTGTGTGAAGTGAAGAGACATCCCAAGCCCAAGCCCGAACCCAACCCATCTGACAAGCGTCTTAAGCAACTGGCTAACAAATCTCACTAAATGCCAAGACAAAAGTAAATGAAATTGCACTAAATCTAAGGGGAATTTGTCTTGACGAAATTTCAACCTTTTGGCCTTAAGTTCTTCAGATGCGGAGGGTTCTTTGGGGAAGGAAGGATCTTGGCAGGAACCGTGGAGGGCATCATCAAAAAGGTACGAACAGAAGGCCTAGGCCAAAGTGATAAACCGTTTCCACTGACATTGCATATAAATCTGCGACAAAGTTGCGTCTGCCACGGATAGCTCCAAATCGTGCCGGATTTGTCACGCCAAATCGTTGGAAATGCTTTTGGCCCTGTTTATGCCCAGTTTCCCACGTTTCTGCCCCCTATACTTGCCCCCGGCCTGTGCCGTTTTCCCATTTTAGCTACCAAATTTCGCACAGCGCGAGCGAGAGAGAGTCGTAAATCTTTGAGTAGCTTATCTACAAAACAAAACTGTGCGCTTTTTTAATTCGCTGGGAAAATGTATGCAAAGCAAAACAAGAGCCAACGAAATCAAGAAGAAATGTAACCGAAAAATGCACAGAGAAAATGTTAAATGTTTATTTAAAATGAGGCACATGTTTCGCGCGAAGCGAAGGGAAGCGATATTATTTATAGGGGAAAAGTCGGGATAACAACTTGGACGAGATGAGTCTGGAAATTAGGTTAACAAAGACAATGTTTCACTTTCTTTTCTCTCTTGTTTATGCCCAGAACTTAGATCAACAACTTGTAAGCCGCTTTCCACTCGACACCCCGGGACACCCCGGGACACCCCGGGACACCCCGGGAAAAACAAAAGCCAGAAATCCGCTTCAACATTTCCCAGCCATTTATCATAAAATGCCAACACAATGACAACGATGCGATACGATACGCAGACAAAAACCAAATTCAAAGATTATGTCTTCAACTTGATAAACGAGATGTCACGGAAAGTATTTTGTGTTGTAGCCTTAACACCTCAGCGAATCGCATAACAAATTGGTTTATTGAACAGAACAAGACAACATCAAAGTTGCCCATCTAATTTGCAATTGTTTTAGTTGGTAATTAGGGGTAAAGGCGCCAAAGGATGAAAATCAAAACAAGAAAAACAAGGACAACAAGAAAAAACAACAATAAATCTCAGCCAAAGATAATTTGATGAACCCGATGAGACTTTGATGTGCCAAAAATAATTGCATGCAAATTTATTTTAATGCATATTTACCCTCGTAATTGCTGCAAATTTACGTTTCATTTAATCGACATTGTCCGAGGGCCCGAAACAGCAAACAAAAAGAACAACATGATTATTTTAAGGGAACTGTCGACATGGGAAATACCCTTAGTTAGTGTAGGTTTAATTAACATAAAATATATACAAAATATATTATAAACGCTAAGATATACTAACAAATTTAAAGATTAATATCATAAACTTATTTTTGTATATTTTTTTAAAGAAAGAAGTAGGGCTATATCATTAAGTTAGGTTTCTTTCAAGGGATTTTTGTAACTTCTAAGTAAAGCGAATTATTCATTTTATTTTATTTCCCAACTTATTGGGTACATAATCTTTATGAACATGGTCATAACCCTCATCTGGTGTAATATACCCTTTTCCTGCCGCCGCCGCTGGGCAGTCAAATGGCGACCATGAAAAAGCGGCAAACAGATTATAACTCCCAACTGACATTCGCGGGGACTTTATTATTTGGCCATTGAAAAATGCGAGACTAGCCAAGGGATGGTGTTTTTTTTTTTTTTTGTGGGGTTTCGCTGTTGGTTTTGGTGCAGGGGTAGCGAGGGACCCAAGTGGATTTTAATTTTTCAAAGTTAAACAGCGTCGGCGACCCTTTTTTTATATGCCCCTGGACCGGACCGAACCGAAACGCTTGACTGGACACTGGGGGAAATCGTGGACGGTGCAGCTATGTTTGTGTAAATGTCGCCGGTGCCGGAGCCAGAGCTTTATTGTTTACCTTCGCGACTTTGCACTGATTGATCCCTTGGGTGGCTCAGCACGCCTCGATATCGCCGGGACGGGTGGGCTGCTGCTGTGTAATTAATTTCGCCTTTTGCTTTTTTCGCTTTTTTGGTTTTTGGTTTTTGATTTGCGATTTCTGATTTCTGTTCTGTGATTTGTGCTCGGGGAGAGAGGAGCAGAGGCAGCAGTGAAAAACCATCAAATTGTCACGTAATTATATTTGCGTTAATGATGTTTCGAACCCGTCACGACGTCGGCGCGACCATCGGAAAAGTCAATTAATATTTTTGGTGAGCGAACACAACGATTTAGATTGTCGTCAATGGACTTTAATTAAAATGCTTTGGCCGCAATTTCAATGCATGCTGGGATTTTTAATTTTCATTGAAATCGTGACAGCCGATCTCATTCTGTCTCTTTTATATTATTCCTTTTTTTTTATATATTCGCTTATATATAAAAATTTGTTTCGGTGGCATGGCACGCGACTTTAAAAACCCGCTACCAGATTCCACCGATAACAAGCAGAAAAATGGTTGGGCCATTAAATTATATAAGCCTTAAGTGGTTGTTAATCTCGCTTTAATTTTTTCCCAAGCAAAACTTGTTCTTTTGTTTTCATTCTCATGCGTATTCGCGGGCTACTGAGTAAGACTTTAAATGCAAATTGTTACGATAATCGGTTAATGAGACAGGAGGTAAAGGAATGCCCAAGTTTGCGAATCATAAAGTGGGATCATTGAGAAGTATGGAACATTACAGTTTAATAATATATTTTGGCGGGATATAAGTTAAAAAAGTAGTCTTATAAAAAATATTGCTTCATATTTATTTAAAAAAATTCCTTTATTACGGGAAACTCCAGAAAAAAAAAACTTTTAATTCGATTAAGACTAGCCCTTTTCTTTAAGTTTCCAAAGGCTTTTGAAGGCAATAAGGTCTGGAAAAGACATTTATGCAACCAATTTATTTAGAACTATCTCTCTTGAACACTTAGATTTTATTATCTTACAAGCTCTTTCACAACAATTATTGTAGAATTGTTATAGCTTTCAAAATGAAAATTCCAAGGGCGAAAATATTAACAAGCTAAGACAACATAAAATAGCTTGTTAATGTAGACAGAAGACAAGCAAGAGAAGAACCGACGAACATGCATTACGCACTTTCAATATTAAAGCTGTCGGGCACTTAACTCTCATGTTCGATGGCTGTTGTTCAGCTAAAGACATACTACATATACTATAGGTATATATATATATATGTATAATATAGGGACAACAACGGACGTGCTGCACTCATTCGTCTGCTCACGTGCTGCATATTCATGTCCGGTGGCTTGACTTTGCTTGCCCAGTGTTGAGATGAGGTGAGGAATAAACGGGAAGAATATGTTAATCGCTTTGTATACTTGCTGTATATACTGGATCATTTATTATAGATTAATATTATATATTTTTTTATGAAGGGAAAAGGTTCTAGCGGACACAAAATGAGCGAATCTAAAGGATCTTTCCAAACACAAGCAGCAGGCTTGGTTATACAAATGTTTCTGATTTGCCACTCATCATTAGTAATATTAACCAATTGCTGACTGATCTCAACATTTAGATGCTACTTTATCTTGTTAGGAATTCTAGGGCAAAGCAAACGGCTACAGATTTCGTGAAGTCATTGAGTCTATATTACTCAAAATATTACATGTTTATGTCATAATAGTCGCGTCTTGGTTCATATTTTTAAAAGAGTTCCTTAGCTTTCTAATTGATCGCCAAGAATTCGAAGCAATTAAGATATAGTTGCTCTTCTCTCTGCACTCGAGACATCAGTATGAGTTACTATTAAGGGCAAACCAGTTTAAATTGAATTTCATTACATGACGACGTCAATTAAAAGCATGTAAAACTGAATCGGCAGTGACGGTTTTAAAATGCAGCCAAGCCATCATCGAAAAGTATCAGAATCAGATTCAGAAAGGTGGACGGGATGGTCAGGATAAAATGGGAAATGGTGAATGGTAAATGGTAAATGGAAAATGGGCGGCATCGGCGGTGGTGGGATATTGACGTTGGCTTAATGAGTCGGCAAATGGCTGATAAAAATGCACAGTGAATATGAAAATCGCTGGCGCTGACACTCGTGACGTCGTGACGCGGCGCAAACTTCTCGAAACTGACAGGAAACATTGATAAAAGTGCCAACTGACATTGCGTAATGATGGTGCGCCTTAATAGCCGGCTCATTAAACCTGGCATGCATTAAAAGGCAAAAATTAAATATAAAAAAATAAAGATACAGATGAAATATCACAATGCACAAAAAGTGATTTAACATACATCGTGCAGCGAAAGTTTTTTAATCAAACTTACTGCGCCTGTGCGAGCGCATATTTCATGTTTCTTATTTCGAAAAAAAAAATTTTAAAATCTAATTAAAACTTATAAACAGAATTTCGTATTATATGTATGTACTGGCAGCTGCATTTTTGCAGTTGGAATTCGCTTAAGCTAAAAGCCCGTTAACAATTATGACTTTCCTTTGCCGCCCAACTAGTTGAGACTTGAAAGGAAAGGAAAACTTGCTGCCAGTGACGGCCCAGGCTCTGCCTTTTCCTTTATCCACCCCCTCGCAGCCTTCCTCGGCTTTGTTTTAAGTCGACGACAGTTTTTATACGGCTGCCCGACTTCCTCGATCCGCCAACTATATAGCAACAGCTAGGGCGCTTTGACTTCGCTTCATTTTCAGTTTTACTTCTTCAAGTTTTAATTCTTTGAATCTTAATGACTTCTCGTAATAAGTTTTCATTTCTCATAATTTCTCGGGTTAATAGAATCTTTGCAGTTTTATGTGTATGGCTGCTGCCATACTTCCATGTAGAGCAATTTTAAATGTTGAAACACGATGGTAGTGTAGTGATTCTGGTGGATTTATTGTAGATAGATTAAACTTGGTATATTTTAATCTTGGTTCTTGAAATTATAACTTACATATTTAAATCTTAATCCTTGAAATTCTGAATTCTGAAATTTTTGAACATATTCTTTAAACTAAGAAAAAGATATTTGGACTCGAATCCACATTTTAATACAAGGCTTAAAAGAGGCTTATTTATTAATTAATTATAAATATACAAACAAATAAAGGATATCTTTTTTTGCTAAGCTACTGACCAGTTGGCGACCACTGTGCTCTGCTCATTGAAAGTTTTTTGTTGCAAAAAATAAAAAGATATAAGAAAACTATAATTATGGAGTTGACACAAAGTCGGGCAGCAGTAACAGAAGCAGCAGCAGCAGTTACAAGTAAAAACGCAGACGACAATAATGACTCGGACGAGTCACGAGTAGGAGCAGGAGCAGTGGCAGGAGGATGTGGAGTCCTTGGCAGCCATGAATTCTATCAGAGAGGAAGCACTAGAAATGCATAAAAGTCGGACTGCATAAAGCGCAGCAGGACCGCAGCCGTTGACATTTATGTGCAACTGTCACTGCTGGCTTTAAGTTAACTTGCTGGTGGAAAATGGCCGGGAAAGAGGATGGTAACAGTAGGGAAAAGTGGGTGCCGAGTGGACTATGTCTTTGGAAGTGCAAGTCCTTGAGCCGCGTTAAATACTTGGCTTCTGATTGCACCACCGCTCCACCGCCGTTTTGCGGCTAATCATAAATTCAAAAGCGGCAAAAGTGCAACGGCAGTAACAATTAACTTATTAAATGGCGAGGACAGAAGCCGAGGGGATGTGGGTTTTGCAAGTTGTGGAAGTGAAACCGAGCCAGCCGTAAAGATGGCATCCACGGGGTAAGGAAGTGATTGTGAGTGGCAACGGGGCGGAAGGCTGAAAGGGGAACTCGCATCACACCTTTTTCCGGAATCTCGAGGGAGAAAAAGCAGAAAAGTTTCGCTGAGATATATGTGTATTTGCACTGCAGGAAAAGTACATATAATATTATATTTAGTATGTTATAATATTAAAATAATTAGCTTTCCAGTTAGCATAGCTTTAATTAATTTTTTTTTTTTAGATTTGATCATAATTTGTATCTTAAATAAAACTTAAATATTGTGTTCTGTGTGTGTTCTTCTAAATACTTTTGCATATTTGTACTTGGCTTTGTTTATTTCTTACGCAAATATTCAAAATATTCCAATATTTTCTATATTTGCAAATTGCTCAAATTAATTTTCTCAGTGAAGCCCTCCCTGAAGAGTCTCTCTCCGATTACTTGAGACTTTTTCTAATTAGCGAAATTGATTTGAATTTTATGGGGCGCAAAATTGGTCTGCCTGGCAAGAGGAAGGCGTGGGGATCGAAGGCCGTAAAAAGGGGGAGAAACTCGAATTGAAACTAAATGTTTTGCATTAAATTAAGTCAGCGCTGTTAAGAAATCAAACTGTTTTGCAGCGGAACAGGGAATTTGCAGCAAATATCTCAACACTTTTACCATTTCTTCTCTTTTTTTTCGCCACTCTCTTTGCAGCTGTTGTGACATTTTTTTGGCAAAAGCAAAACGCAATGGCGCCAAAGACGCCGCCATTTTCGCAGCTCGACAAAATGGCGACAAGGACATGCACATCCAGTTGGCTCTGCCGCCTGCTGCTATTCGGCTTTTGCATTGGCGCCGCTGCCGCTCGAGGTAAATATCCATAAACATTTATATAAATTCATTCGCAGCCCGGGAGCATAAAATACGCCAGCATAGATGGCTTTTGTGGGCCGACAAAAAATGGCAATCGCCTGAATATACATTTATACATATACGTATCAATATAAACATATATAGATTGGTGCGTTGGACAAATGAAAACAGCAACGCGGCACCTGCGGCCTCTTTGGTGTGCAAAAACTAATTATGTATCTGTCAAAATCGAACGAGCAAACAATGCCTTCCGCTTGTTTCGGCGTGTGCATCGCATACCGCACATAAATATTATTAATTAATCTGATAGTTTCGCTTTAAAAACGGCATGAAAACACAATTAAATTACTTGTCTGAGTGTGATTTGGAAAGTAAAATAAATTAATGCCATTTAAAGCAAGTGATTTTTTTAAACAATCAATACAATGCGATTTTTTTATTTAAAACAAAACAGTTTTGGAACTAATCAAAGTTTATTCAAGCCTGTTAATCAGCTAAACTTTTGCTAAAATAAAGCCTAGCTAAGTTGTTCATCCTATTGAGATTTTTAGGGAACTATTGACCATTACCTAGATCCTTATTGAATCCTTGCCTTGGTCTAGAACAATAAAAAGATTTTAAAGAACTTTCAATTATTTAAAAATTATTTTTAAACTAATACAAAAAAGTACCACAAAGAAAGAGGATTTCTGAAAAAAAAGTATACAAACTAAATGGAACAATTTAAATATCAGTTACAACGTCACGCCGAGCACTCCGCTTTTTCTTTTTTTCCCAAACCTGACTCAACAACAAAATCTCCAATTCTACTGTCACATACAAAGTGGATGAATCGAAAAGAGACGGTAAAAATAAAAAAGAACTACATTGTGAGATATATATATCAAAATGTTTCACAAAAAAGGGCAATTGCATTTTGCACGTGATACCCATGGCAGGTTTAAATATCAGAATTTTACCCAAAACGACTGCAGGTCGGCCGCCAATCATGCGAGTTTTATTGCAATATTGCGACAATTTTTATTAAAATTTTAGAATTTTCAATTTATTTAGCACTCGAACCAGGCCAGCAGCACACTTTCCCAGTCCCTCTCCCAGCCCCCTGTCTCCCTTCGAGCCCTTTGATTTGTTGCAGCTGCGTGAAATTTGGTCAGCAGATATTGGCCAGTCCCGGAACGGACACTACGTGATTTGATTTCGCTTTACATGCCGGGACTCTTTCCGTTTGGTCAGCACAATATTGCCGCTGGCGAGTCAAAGTATTAGCCAGTTTAGGGAGTTTGAAGGATTGCTGGATTTTGCTGGTCATTTAAGGCGAGGCATCCCAATCAGAGGCGAATCGGTATCGAATGTGACTCTAATAGACTTTAAATTGAATTGGCCATTTCGTTAATATTTTGTGAGTGCGCAGGCAGGCAGCTTCAATGTTTATCGGACAGACGACAGACAGGAAACCGTTTCGCATCCTTTTTTAGTGGAGAAAAGGCGGTCGGGAATGAAATTGGCAGTGACCTGCGAAACAGGCCAACGAAAGTCAATTTAAATGAAAGAAGAAAATTCTTAACCAAGCTAAGACGAAGTTTTGGTGCCCTATATAAAGCATTTTCATCAGTTTGATACTTAAAATATTCGTGCATTTTCCTAATGAATAAGATAAATATCATATATAAAACATATTAGTAATTATTTTGTAATTGCTTTAGATTTATGTTTCCGCTTTCTGTTGATATATACCATAGTTTTTATACTTTTCATTAAGATACCTATAAATTGCTTTATTATTATATCTCAGAAAACGTACCCTAATTTAGTGGCAGAGTATTCATATTTTTGTCCAAGGTCCTTTTCTTTCCTCTGGTTGTTCAGTTGCTTCCTTCTGTCTGTCAACACTCTCTGATAAGTTTTGCTGCTGCTGGCCTGCATCCTGTCCGGTTCCGTCTTGTCCTGTGAGTCCTGTCCTGCGTCGCCTCCTGTTGACCCAGGCAAATGGTAATTTTATTATGACAAATGCGCAACGTCAGGTGGGGAGGACTTTCCCTCTTTTTCTTTACTTCTTTTTTTTTGCACTCGCTGTTTTGCAATCACAAGTCTAGACAACACCGAGCTCATTCCTCGAAAGAAAAGCCGTCCCTCATTTATAACGAACGCTAATCTAACGACAATCTGCAAAGTGCTCCAAGTCATTGGTTCGTTAGCCTTGGCTTTCTTTATAAACGATGCTCCCGCACTTATCCCATAATCAGCAGCAGCGGCAAGCTACCGTCTTACCCGCACAGTAACAGCTTCTAAATCACGCCCCACGATGGGGACTCTAATTGAAAATGATCACCGGGTTTGGGACTCGCGCGGGACTCGCCCCACAATTACATGGCAGTTGAGCTTAACCTAAGTGGACAGCCTGGTAGTTTGTTGAACAACATAAGCACGCCTCCAGTGAAAGAAATGCAAACAACTTCAGCACCGGAATAAAGATCTCCCGCGGATGTATCTGTATCTATGCCTTTGCGCCTGCGTGCCACTGAGGCGGAGCAGCTCCTACTTCTGGTTTCCCCAGGCAGGCCGGTTGCCCACACTCCTCTCGGTTGTCAGCTCTAATCTAAATAAGCGATTTGTCTGAGCAAGAGACCAAGAACGCAGCCACATGCCAGGCAGTGCACAGCGAGAAATCGTAATCAAGAACCGGAATCTTCTTTTGGTATATTAATTTATTTAAATGTGGCAAAAGATGAAACAAAAAATCGTAGAAAAGATTTTTTATATAAACTAAAACGAGGGAAAACCTGTTTATGGGAGTTTTTTCAAGCTCTGTATGTATTATGTATTTCTCAACTTCACACAGTTGCTTAACTCCTTAAAATTCCCCCTATTTTCTCCCTGTGTACCCATGCAATCGCATTCGTTTGTGCAGCTTGGAAGTTAAATAATAATTTGTATAATTTACGCAAGGAACTCCTTGGTGGAATTCACCAGGCGATACCTTCTTAAGGCCAGGCTGATTTATCGGAACAGGCGTGGAATTTTTTCCTTTCTTGCATAAATAATTAACACGTGCATAGTTTGAATTGCATTTTATGGCAAAACTGTTGACTCTTTGATTGTCCAGTTGGAAACTCGAGATGCTGTGATTCTATTCCCTTCTTGGAAAAACACAGCACAGCTCAGCACTTCCGCAAAAAGGCTTTTGTCTTTTCCCAAGAAAAGAGTTCACTGTCTTGGGCTTCAGACATTTAAAAAGCGTTTAATTGTTTATTCATGGCATTGTTTTGCCAGCTAAATGAATGTTAATGACCTGTTCGAGGGATATAAATATTTGATGAGAGCGCGTCAGCTCTTCAAACTTAATTGGAAGTTTTTGTTCTAGGAACTTAGAGGGGTGAGATCTACTCTAGGAGTTGGTTTTAACTGAGCGTTTTGTATACTAAATATTTAAATTTATAGCTCTAACCCTTGACCATAAATCCTTTATATTTATAACATTAAATACATTTTTCTATGTTTATTTATTTTATTTTATCTGATAACCTAATATAATCTATTAAATTTACCCAATTACATTACTTTTATTATTCTTGACACAAAACTAATACAATACAAAAGTTTGTTCTGACATTACCATAACCACACAAAGAACAACAACAATCTAAACAGCAATGGGCACAAATTTAGTGCCGCCTGCTGTGGCAGCTGCCTTGATTGCCGCCGCTCAGCAAGTTTTTCTAGGTTCTGCCCCAGCTGACTGAGCCAACAAATTCAAGTAATTGTCAGCAATTCATTTGCCAAACGAATGTAACTTTTCCCCACACTCCCGACCTGCCTTGTCGTGTAGTTTCAGTAATTGCTACAGCACAAGCGTCTCCGCTTTTCCACATTTCCACTTTCCCACCTACATCAACGATTGCCCACGTCCCGCTGCGGTTTGTTTCTCGGTTTGATGTTGATCCAGGTTGGAACTGGCATAGTCTTGTTTTTGATTTTTACATTTTAATAAATTAAATTTACTC
This sequence comes from Drosophila triauraria, assembly GCA_014170255.2. Classification (NCBI taxonomy): domain Eukaryota; kingdom Metazoa; phylum Arthropoda; class Insecta; order Diptera; family Drosophilidae; genus Drosophila; species Drosophila triauraria. The sequence continues at coordinate 12,057,248 of CM024337.1, forward strand.
AATATATATCTCTCCCAACATTTTATGATTTTTATATAATTTTTAACAGGGGATTTCCTATAGTTTCTCTCCCTTCAAAGGACCTCTTTTACTTAATCTTAAATTATTTTTTAAGGCATCTTTACAGTTCTAATTTTCCAATTTAATTTCTAATTCAAAGCTTTTGTCCTTTTTTAAATATGCTTCATTATTTTCAACGCGAAAACTCCTCAACCCAGCGGAAAACAATCGACAGAATGCACAATGGATACCTATTCTCCGATGGGTTGACTGACTCCTTCGCCGGCGCCATTCTTTAAACCTTGCTGGCTGCTCCTGCTCCTCCTGGTGCTTCGTGCATGTTGTAATTGTTATTATTCCGCTGGTATTGTAGCAGCTTAATTGAAAATATTGCGAGTGTGCCGCAGTGTGTCTGGCCGGGTATGTGTGCTCCTTTGTTAGGATGTGTTTAGCTGTAGCCGGGAGCGTCTTTGTGCGCCACTCCCTAAATGAAATTAATTGAAGACCCCCGGGCCAGGCACACATCCACACACACTTAAACACACACTCCCCCGATGCTCGATCTGCCCGCAATTGGCAACTAAAGTTGCGCCCCGGTCATATGTTGTAACTTTTTATACGCCCAATATCCGGCGGCTATTGTTGCAGTATGTCGGAGTCCCTGAAACAGAAGGGGGTTAAGGAAGGGGTGTCGGCCTACTGCGATACATGCAGACAATGGCCGGAAAGTTGATCAATTGTTCGAGGCAAAGTAAAGTTTTCCGTGGCACACATTGGGCTCCCTTAAAGGTCGATTTTCGAGGGATTTTGTTTGAGTTTAGCGGGTGAAGGTAATTGTAATTAAAATTCTATATTAAAATCTTGGCAATTATAGATTGAAAAACGCCCATTCTCAACCAGAATTTGGATAAATATTTAAGAAAATCCCTAGTACCTTTTTTTGCCGCAAACAAATTAAACTTCCAAGTCGATTAAAGTCACGATATTCAAGGCATCGACATCCGACACAAAAGTCGATGTGAAATTTATTCGCTTGATATCAGGATAAAAAGAAAAAGTAAACTATGTGGGAGTGTGGACGGAGCACGAGGCTCTCCTAATGACATTAGCTTTCACGCAATGTGATTAACTGTCTGAGTAAATTGAGCAGCAAACAAAACATCAAGCTGCCTGGCACACAATTCATTACATGACCAACTCACCCACTCACTCTCACTCCCACTTCCACTCCCACTGATCCCAGCTAAATGGGGCAGGTGGAGGAGGACACGAACAACCTGCTAACACGCCATAATCCTACGGCAAGAAGGACATAATATAAGCAGGTCGTCGGCAAAACTCCAATGATAATAATGCAGCCCCAAGGAGGTCAGCGGCGCCAAATGAAGTAACTTGGCCAAGTGACCGGCGAACTGGGCAAGTAAGTAACTGACCAAAGCACTCCCAGTCCCGGGGATAACCGGACACCGAGTTAAGTCCCGGCTAAGACGAGCACGTTCCAGTTTCGTGGAAGCCACGGCCTGAGAGCTGACCTTCACCTTTATTATGCCTTCAGTGCTGGCTTCCTGGTGAAAGCCTTTGCCGCCTGCTTTCATCATAATTTCAGTTAGCAGCAGCAAAATGGCCAACATTGTCTCTGCGCGTGTCCTTTTATGGGGACTCGCTGTGACGCTATAGTTGTAGCTGTGTAGCTGTGTGTGGGTGTGTGTCTATATGCAATTAAATTAAATATTAAACTTAATTACACAGGGAAACTAACACGCCAAGGCAGCGCCAACAGCTAGCAAGCTCCTTCGGCCTGTCAAATATGCCCAGGACCAGGCCTCAATAATGCAGCCAGGAATGTAAGAAATAATGAAAGTCAATTGTCAGTCAGGCCATCGCTAGATTTTTGCCTCCACCTCCTTGGGGTGTCCTGGGTCTTGAGTCCTTTTCTCTTGGCCAGAAGACATTGGGTGTTGTCTTTCCTGCACTGAGCGAAAAGGCTTTTAAGATAATGTAAGTTGAAAGGAAATTTTCTTGATATTTGAGCTGGCATTTTATGTATTTTTTTTTTTTAGTTAAGCTCAAAAAATAAATATTGTCGGTTTTTAGATACAAAAATATTTAAAATCTATAAAAAATTATAATTTCTTTCTGAATATCTTGATTACAATACAATAAACTACAAATATATGATTATTTTATAGTAAAAACTTCACAAAATATTATAAAACTCAAAAATCGATGCATAAATATCAGAAATTGTGTAGATTTGGTAAAAACGTTGCCAGATTTTGGTCCATATTTAATTCTATTAGAGTCTTAGGTACTTAAATATTAGACCAATTTTCTGTATACATTTTCGCAGTGCACCTTGGTTGCCATCGCCTGAAACCGTAATGACAATGTTGCTTTCATTTCGTGTTCCTGTTGCCTGCTAATTGAATTTAATGTAGTTTAATTGAGACGAACGTGATTGTAACTAAAAGCGCTTTATGCTTAATTTACCGGCACGATGGCAGGTCCTAGAATAAAGTTACCTACTATCCAACCCTCCCCCATTGGCAAGAAGGAGCGCTGATGCCTCTTAATAGTTCAAATTCAAATTAATTGCTCCAAGTTAAAGGCATTTGCCAGCGGGCTTCGCTTCGGTTCGGGGGAAATGGCATTTAAATATTTAACATTTTCCTGCCAGCTGTCGGCAGCCTTTCCGACAAGTTTATCCACCGTAGCCGCATCGCAATGAATAATGCATAGTGGCGATTGTGTCACACGCCGCGTATGAGTAATGACTGGAACTGCTGGCCAATGCAAAAGTCGCACTGAGGACGAACAATCGATGCGTCCTCAAGTCCTCAAGGACGTTTGCCAATATTAAAATCTGCTCGAGCGCAGCGCAGCGCGAAATTCAAATGCATCTGGCGCATCCCATTCGGAATCGGTGATGGCTTGCTGCGACTGGGACTGGGCAAAAAAAATGCTTTGGATAAAATATATAGAAGACTCCGAAATGAAGCCCGACAGATGCCAGAATTAGCGCGAGAAGTTCGCTCATTTTTATTTTCTGTTTCATTTTCCATCCACCAAAGCTGTCAGAAAGCAGCAAAAGCAGCAGCACAGGATCAGGCAGAGGGAGCTGGAGCAGGAGCAGGAGCCAGAGCCAGAGCCAGAGCTGGAGCCATAGAAACAGCTGTCATCTTAGAGAGAGAATGGCTAAAAACTGTCAGGCTGCATAATAAATTGAATTTCCTGTAGCTGGTCATTTGCCACCATGAAATTTGAGCGGGGCTGGCGGAACAGAATGAAATGGGCGTGGCATAAACATGCACTTGAAACGAAAATACGGCTACGGAGCCAGGCCAGGACTAACCGGACCATCCGGACTCCCGGACACTCGGACTCTGGGACTCCCGGACTCCGGCCAACACGTACGGATACGTTCGCTTCAACATGAAGGCGCAGCGGCGAAATGCCACCAGAGGCAAATGAAATTACCGAGTTGCCAACCCGACGACGCCAGGCGAGAGCTCAAAAATCCAAATATCATATTTACAACTAGCAGCTACAAGCCCCCGGAGTATTTTCCAGTTGGTAAAATAGAGAAAAACACAGCGACCGGGTGAAGGATATTAAGGGATGCGACAAACAGCTAACTGACATTTCAATTCTCTCTTTTTTATTGCCCATCCCAAGCTGGGGTAATGGGATCAGGTCTGTGAAATTATCAAAGGAGGATGTTGACGTCTGTAAAAACAAATCAGAATTTTAGTATCAACAAATCGCAATCCAAAGCTCATTATATACAAAATAAAATTACCAAATTAAATGTAATATATATGCAACAAGAAACCAAAAAACACTTTAAACCTATAAAGAAAGATTATGTTAATACTAAATTGCATTTAATACTGAATAACATTATTAAATGCATTATAAAGTTTAATAATATTTAAATATATTGTTAATAGTGCTACGACTTGCTTTAAAAAGCCCATTTAAACCCCTTTAAAATCGTCACTATCTGAACAAGTTAAATTAAAAACCCCTGCGGTTGCAGAAACTCAAAAAAAAGGACACAATCAAGCAGAGGAAATAATGACGAAACTTTTAATGACTAATTAAGGGACATTTACTCCGACTTCTTGCAACAAACACACACACACCGAAAACTGCCCGAAGGGCCAATGGTGGAACGATTAAATGTCCCAAGTTGGCATTTTGTGGAACCGCCACAACAAACCACTATAAAAATATACAAGTTACTTTTGCTGGAGATTCGCAATGTTTTCTATTTATCAAATGAAAATTTAAATAGCCACCGACATCGATGTTTAACGAAGCAAACTGAATGACAGCCGGCTCTTTAGTGGAAAACATTAAGCCACAACCCGCACAGCCGCTCAATAAATATTTAATTATCAAGGAAATATAAAGGGATAAATAGAAAATCAGTCCGGCCCCCACGAAAATTATGCCTACGTTGACAGAGAAATAATGAACGCGACAAAATTCGTGTACTTATGCATGCTTTTATAACTACATTTTCGTAAACCGTAACGTGCTTAAATTTTGAAAATTGAAATTTTAATGCAAAAGGGGGACAGATCTGGGACTGGGACCGGGACTGACTGCTCTCGGCGTTTTAATGGGCGTGGGAGCGTGGTGGCAATGGCAATGCCATATCCGAAACTATTTGCGGCCATGCTCTGCGGTCAGATTGTGGCTAACCATGTTACGCCTGCTCCCGGTTGCCAGATGCCAGGGAATATGGCCCAAATGCTTACACACAGACAAAAGGACACACTGAATAGGGTGTGGTTGATATTATAATATCCATGTCTTAATAAGAGAAGACAAAAAAAGTAACTGTAAAGTTTAGCTTTCAAAAGGTTACAAATTGGATATTTACTTATACCTTATAGAGGTAACCCTGAGATTTAAATTACATATAACAATTTCATTAATTTAATTAATAGCAAAGGTAGCTTAAAAATGAGTTAAGAAAACGAGAAAGCGATCCAAATTGATTTTCTTAGCTTTTCTTTTAAGGCTCTACATAGTATTTATTTATTTTGCAGATATAACGTTATAATTGTGATTAATTAAAAAAAAAATTTATACATTATTGGAAATGCTAGAAAAATCATCAGAGGTTTTGATATCCCTTTAAAAAGTATGCAAAAAAGTTCTAGTTCCGTAAAAAGTGGGTATTCTTTCAACTAAACATTATGTAACATCGTTATCCAGTTTTGTCAAGAAATTTATAAATTTTAATAGTTAATAGAACGATCTTAAATCCTGTAATCTTTTTTTTTCTCTGTAGCGCGGCGTGTCCCTGTTTGAAGGAGGGCGAGGGGGGGTTAACGCATAAGTTTGCGGTCGCATTGCCGCGCTCGCCTTTCGTTTCATTTTGCATAAGTTCTAAAGTACACATCATATATAATTAAAATCGTAAAACGGTCAATTTTCCCTCGACGTTGGAGGACGACGGCAAGGATCGTCTCTCCGGCCATCCGACACATACACACACATATCCCCATCCCCGCCATCCTTTGGATGCCCATCCCATCCTCCGGCCTCGCCATCTGGGTAATGGGTTTAGCATTTTTGGGCTTTCGTGTACAAATTGAAACTTTATGTTTGTTTGCCAACGAGCAGCGGGCCAAGCCGTGTGCTGTGAGGCGTTCTATTAAATTAGTTTACTGGATTTTCGGCTGCGGCCGGGCCGGCAAGAGGTTACATTTAAAATTTAAGCGCTTTACCATTGATGCAAACGGGGGATGTACACATAAATACCCGGGGGGAGGCAGCGGTCGGTCATTAAAAATTAAAATAGAATTTCGTTTTCATTTTCAACACTTCTTGTTTATTTTAGAATCAAACAAAATGTAGAGTTTTATTATACGACTTTGTTTTGTTAGTATTGTTTGCACTTTGGAATCATTTTTCTAAATGTTTTTTTGAAGGATTTAATATACAATAAGATTTAATGGTACAGTTTTTATACCCTTGCACGGTATTATAATTTTGTCCAGAAGTTTGCAACGCATTGAAGGAAGCGTCTCCGACCGCACAAATTATATATATTCTTGAACAGCATCACCAGCCGAGTCGTTCTAGCCATGTCCGTCTGTCCGTCTGTCCGTCTGTCCGTCTGTCCGTTGCTACGCAAATTAGTCTCTCAGTTTTTGAGCTATCCCAAAGAAACTTTGCAGATAGTCTTCTTTCTATTTCAGCTAGTATATATGTCGGAACGGCCGGCATCGGACCACTATATCTTATAGCTGACAAAGGAAAGATATAGCCAAAATGTCATATTTTCGCTATTTTTAAAGATATTGGTCTCAAACTTAATATATGATCCTTTAATTATGTTTTAGTTATACATCTTAAATTTCATGCAAATCGGACCACTATATCTAAAAGCTGACATAGGAATGAACTGGCCAAATTAGTCGATTTTCGTTGTTTTAGAATATATCGGACTGAAACTTAGTAAATGGCGTTTTAATGTAAATATAGCCATACATTTAAATATTCAACCAAGTCGGACCACTATATCTTATAGCTGACATACGAACGATCGGTCCAAATTAGCCGCTTTTCGTTGTTTTTTTAAAATTCGTATTAAAACGATATAAAAGACTAATTATTTTTATTTTATTTATTATCTGCAAGGGTGTATAAACTTCGGCTTGCCGAAATTAGTTTTCTTTCTTGTTTTATTTTTCTTTGATGCTTTGCATGTTTCAGACTTGAAACTATTACATACTTTATATTAATATTATAAGATATACCTGTGTTTGAAATATCCATTTAAAAATTAATAAATTTTCAATTAACAAATTTAAATTTTTTCTTAAAAGCTTAATTTTAAGATAAGCCAAAAATGAAAGAAAATCTCCTTCTTGAAGATTTAAAGTCTGTTAATTCACTTAATTTTCATAAACAACTTTCTTCTTTAACGGTTTAATACAAAATTAAATTTCTTGGAAACTTTTTTCACATCCCTCCGTCCGCACCTTACACTCAAAAGTTTCCATCAATCTCGCACACTTTTCGCCATGCAAACATGGCCAACGTCTGCCCCGGCGTAACCACATTTGGTATAATTAAATTTTATGGCCATTAAATTTGGCAATTTTCATAAGGAATATATGGGGGCCCCCGGCCATTTTGGGGGCCATAAACCATTGGCCATTGGCTTACATACACGCTCCAATAATAATATCCAGAAAAAACGAACTGAGATATATTATTAGACGGAGGCCGTGACTGATGTAAATTTATGCCTAGACCCGGTCTAATTTTTAGCCGCGCATTTGCCATGTTTTCGCAATCCCACTCTCCCTTTATGGCCAACACTTAAAAATGGGCCGGCACCAAAATCTGTAAAGCGGGATAAAAACATTGCGAAAGAAAAACACACACTCACAATTCATTTTCAAAATGAATTTGTTCCGCTGTAACGGCCATAAATGCATTTAAATTTATTGGAAGGCACCACCACCAAAAAGAAGAGAAACCCCTAAAACAAAAAAAACGAAAATATTGAAAAAGAGAACTCTCGCACATTGAATGACAATAAATTATCAATTTTATTTTGACAGCGCGAAAAATCCCGCAACGAAAAACGAAAGACGAGCCAGCGCACAAAATGTCAAACGAAATTGAGCAAAATATATATATATATATATGTATATCTATACATATATCTACTATATGTAGATGGATGTTTTCGTCATACATGTACTATGCGTATGTAATATATGCAGGCGAGAGAATTTGCGACAGGAAGTTTCAGTTCAATGGTTTGTTCCAGCGACCGCTTCCAAATTGCCATAACATCTACATATAAGTCTAACCAGAAAAAAAAGGATAGCTAATTTATAGATTGATACTGCTCTCCGCGTTTCGAAAACAAATTATTGCCGAGGTCAAGAATGCATTACTTATTTTTGTTAGTATTCAAAGGAAAATAAATAATGAATAGTAAAAGGGATAAGAGGGGTCTTTTTGTACTAATGGTGTTGCTCCCATCTCTTTCTAGCTCTTTTTTGCACCGTTTGCCTGTAATGTACAAGCTAAGCAGTAACAACAGCTGCACTTTGAGAAAGTCTTTTTCTCTCCAAACGTTTGCGGGGAATCCCCAAAGAAACAAACAGCGCTCCTATAAGTTTTTTTCCGTTTATTCTTGGTAGAAGAAAAATATGACTTAAAACTCAGTTTAGTTACATGATTAACTTATTTTTTCTATGAATAAATTACTAGTTAAAAAATAAAATATAATATAAGCTACAGTCGAGTGTGACCGACTGTAAGATACCCGGTACCCAAAGCATTGTGGGTGAAATTAAACAGCACATGAACATGAAAAAAAGGAAATGTTGACAAATAGAGACAAATATTGCTAGAAACATTTTGAGCAGAACTCAAAAGAGACAAATGTTTCTAGGAACATGTTGGGCAACTCTCAAAAGCGACATATGTTGCTAGGAACATGCTGAGCAACACCCAACAAAGACAAATGTTGCTAGAAATATGTTGAGCAACACGCACGTGCGCGCTCTCTCTCTCTCTCTCTCAGAAACATTATTGTTTAATAACTTCTATGTTTATCATCCGATTTTACTTAAATTTTCAGAACACGTCCACGATTGTCTACTTATTAAGTCTATCTATTTACTTCACGCCTATAGCTTATATACAGTTTTTTATAATTTTCTGGGGCGGAAGTGGGCGTGGCCAAATTTTAAAACAAACTTGATCTACGTGCAACAGATCCCAATGTTGTCACCAAATTTGGTAACTCTACCTCTTATAGTCTCTGAGATCTGTTGTTTCACACGGACGGACAGACGGACAGACGGACATGGCTAAATCAACTCGGCTAGTGACGCTGATCAAGAATATATATACTTTATAGGGTCGGAGATTTCTCCTTCTGCCTGTTACATACATTTTTGGTTGGCACTAACTTATAATACCCTTGTACCCTATGGGTACCGGACATAAAAATATCTTAACCCTAACTACTGTAGAACTTCCTTCCTTAAAACCAGCAAAAAGCAATAATGTCTTCATTTCGTACTTCATTCCAGACATCCCATTGCCGATGGACCACACGGAGGAGGTGGCCTTCTACTGTCCGGGAGAGGGTCTGTTTGCGGACGACTACGATTGCCGGATTTATTACCGCTGTGAGCGGCGGTCGGGCCAATATATTCAACCCTACCTGCTGGCCTGTCCCGAGGACGCGGTCTTCTCGCGCTCACTGAGAATGTGCCTGCCACCCGCGATGGCGGGGCGGGATGAGTGCGTGGACCAGATGAACGAGGTGGACGGCAACGCTGAGCGGTGGGAGCAGGACGACTACGGACAGGAGGAGCATAATGCCATGCTTAACCTGGCCGTCACACCTGCGGCCAATGAGCTGCGCATGTATGCATCGAGCCACCGGTTGCCCACGAATTATGGCCTGGCCGGACTCAGCGGTGTCTCTGTCATATCCTTCTCCAGCTCGTCGTCCCTGCGAGCTGTTGGCTCGGCGGAGGAAGAGGGGGCAGACGGGGTGGTATGCCGAGATGATGGCTTCCAGAGCGATCCCAGCGACTGCACCGTGTTCTATCGCTGCATCTCGAACGGACGCGGCTATAACAAAATCGGCTTCCGGTGCTCGGATGGCACGGCGTGGGATGAGTCCCTGCAGTCCTGCAACCACATGTTTGATGTACGTGCCAACGGCGGCTGCCGCAATCAGGCGGCGCCACAGAACGACGGCTATTACGCCGGCCAAACGTCAACACAGTCCTCGCAGTCCAGCCACCAGAACTCCACCTCCAGCAGCCAGCAGAGCTCTTCCACCAGTTCCTCGAACTCCTCGCAAAGCTCCAGCTCTACGTCCAGTTCCAGCTCAAGCCAGGAGTCGTCCACGTCCAGCAGCAGTCAGCAGTCGAGCTCCACGTCTAGCAACAATCAGGAGTCCAGCTCGGGTTCTAGCAGCAATCAGGAATCCAGCTCGGGCTCTAGCAACAATCAGGAGCCCAGCACGGGATCCAGTAGTAGCCAGGAATCTAGTTCGGGTTCTAGTAGTAACCAGGAATCTAGCACGGGATCCAGCAGTAACCAGGAATCCAGCACCAGCGCCAGCAGCAACCAAAGCTCCCAAAACTCGGGCAGCAACCAAAGCTCTGGCAGCAATCAGTCCTCTAGCAATCAACAGAACCAAAGCTCGGGCAGTAACCAGTCCTCGAACAATAGTCAAAGTTCCGGCAGCAACCAGTCCTCGAATCAAAGCTCAACCAGCAACAAACCCACCACAGCCACCGAATGCGAGGATGAAAACACCTATATACCCGACCAAGATAACTGTGCCAAATTCTACAGATGTCGCCTGGACAAGGATGGAAAATTAGAGCAAGTGCCTTTCACCTGTGGACCCGGCACTGTTTGGAACCAGGAAGACAAGGTCTGCGATCTGCCAACGGATGACCAAAAGAAGAAATGCAACATACAATCGGGATCTGCCAGTGGCAGTTCTGGCCAGCAATCTAGTGGCATCTCCTCCAGCAGCAACAATCAATCTTCTGGCAATCAATCTTCTAGCAATCAATCTTCTAGCAATCAAGGCTCCTCCACCAATCAAGGATCTTCCAGCAATCAAGGCTCCTCCAGCAATCAAGGCTCATCTAGCAACCAAAGCTCTTCCAGCAATCAAGGCTCCTCCAGCAATCAAGGCTCATCTAGCAACCAAGGCTCTTCCAGCAATCAAGGCTCTTCCAGCAATCAAGGCTCTTCCAGCAATCAAGGCTCATCCAGTAACCAATCATCCAATCAAGGCAGCAATCAGTCCTCCAATCAAGGCTCGTCCTCATCGTCCAACAACGAATCCTCAACCAGCAGTTCCAGCACTCAATCAACAACTGCCAAGCCATCAAATCCCGATGGTGAATGTCAGAATACGGAAACCTATTTGGCAGATAAAAAGGACTGTGCTCGATTCTATCGCTGTGTAGAGAATGACAATGGCGGTTTCAATACGGTTCCCTTTGATTGCTCACCGGGAACAGTTTGGGATCCGGATACGAAGGGTTGCAACCATCCCACGGATGTACAGAAGGAACAGTGCAAGGCAATGGCTAGTGGCACAGGCAGTTCTTCTAGCCAGGGATCTTCCTCTAACCAGGGATCTTCTTCCAATCAAGGATCTTCGTCAAACCAAGGATCTTCTTCCAACCAGGGATCTTCCTCGAACCAGGGATCTTCTTCCAATCAAGGATCTTCATCAAGCCAGGGATCTTCCTCCAACCAAGGATCTTCTTCCAATCAAGGATCTTCCTCCAACCAGGGATCTTCATCAAACCAAGGATCTTCTTCCAATCAAGGATCTTCGTCTAACCAGGGATCTTCTTCCAACCAGGGATCTTCGTCCAATCAGGGATCTTCTTCCAACCAGGGATCTTCCTCGAACCAGGGATCTTCCTCCAACCAAGGATCTTCTTCGAATCAAGGATCTTCATCAAACCAGGGATCTTCGTCGAACCAAGGATCCTCTTCCAATCAAGGATCTTCATCAAACCAGGGATCTTCCTCCAACCAAGGATCGTCTTCCAACCAGGGATCTTCTTCCAATCAAGGATCTTCTTCCAACCAGGGATCTTCTTCCAACCAGGGATCTTCCTCCAGCCAGGGATCTTCGTCGAACCAAGGATCTTCTTCCAACCAAGGATCATCCTCCAATCAAGGGTCTTCTTCCAACCAGACTTCTTCCTCAACAACCGAGGGATCCTCATCAACTACCACCACACAAAAACCGTTCCGACCTGCTGAGAAATGCGAGAGTGAGGAAACTTTCCTGGCTGACAACGAAAACTGTTCCAAATTCTATCGCTGCGTAGACAACGGCAAGGGCGGCTTCACAAAGGTCTCGTTCACCTGTCCTCCCAACACCATTTGGGATCCCGAGGCTAACAGCTGCAACCACCCGGATCAGATTCAGACCAAGCCGCTCAAGTGCAAGAAAGTGGTTAATCAGGGAGGATCTTCATCGAGCAGCAGCTCCTCTTCTGGTGGTTCATCCTCCAACCAAGGCTCCTCTTCCAACCAAGGCTCCTCCTCCAATCAAGGCTCCTCTTCCAACCAAGGCTCCTCCTCCAATCAAGGCTCCTCTTCCAACCAAGGCTCCTCCTCCAACCAAGGCTCCTCCTCCAATCAAGGCTCCTCCTCCTCAAGCAGTGGCTCGTCCAACCAAGGCTCCTCCTCTAATAGCGGATCCTCCTCTAACAGTGGCTCATCCTCCAACAATGGATCATCCTCTTCAAACAGTGGTTCCTCTTCAAGCAGTGGCTCATCCAATCAAGGCTCCTCTTCTAACAGCGGCTCCTCTTCATCATCCTCCAGCAGCAACAATAATCAGGGTTCATCCTCATCCTCATCGAGTTCATCTTCTTCCAGCAGCAGCTCAAATCAGGGAGCATCGAAGCCGAATCCCTCAGAGAGCTGCACGTTCAACGGACAATTTATTGGAGATCGAACGGAGTGTGCCAAGTTCTATCGCTGTGTGGATAACGACAGAGGTGGCTTCAGCATGGTACCCTTCACTTGCGGCCCCGGAACGGTTTGGGATGCTCAGACTCAGGCATGTAACCACGCTTGGGCTGTGAAGGAGTGCGGTGGCAAGGCTCCGCCTACAACTCCTGCTTCGCCCACATCTTCTAGTACTACGACTAGGAGGCCTTCGGGACCTTCTTCCACAAATAGGCCTTCCGATCCATCTTCTACCTCTCGTCCCACGGCCTCTCCCACTCCCACTTCCCGTCCTTCGTCAACTACCCAAAGACCGTCATCCCCAGTAACTCAATCACCCAACACTAATGGCCAGTGCAACTCCGAGGGCTTCATGGCCGATCCCAGCAATTGTTCCAAGTTCTATCGGTGTGTTAGAACCGCTAATGGTGGCTTCAACGCCATTCCCTTCCAATGTGGCGATGGAACCGTTTGGGATCAGGATCTCCAGACCTGCAATCACAATTTCAATAACTGCAACACCGGCCCCACCACTCAAAAGCCGCCCTGTGAGCCAGGCCAAAGCAATGGAACATCAACTACGGAAACTACAACAACGCAACGACCCACTTCAACGACAACTTCCACTACAAGACCAACAACAACAACACAATTACCTCCAACAACCTCTACGGATTCACCTCCCACTACCACGACTGGATTACCACCCACTACCACGACTGGATTGCCACCCACTACGACCACAGAGGTTCCATCCAGTACCACAACCTCTGTTCCCCCAAGTACGACAACGACTAGTTCGGAGGGGGAAACCACTACGATGACCACGAGTCCGGAAACCACGACCCAGCCACCAACTACTACTTCCACCACAATGAAGCCACTGCCAGCGGGCACAGAATGCACGGGAGAGGGCTACATGGCCGACCCGGAGGATTGCAGGATATACTATAGATGCATTAATGCCGGAGCCTCTTACAGAAAGTATAACTTTACGTGTCCCAAGGGCACAGGCTGGAATGAAGATGTCCAGACTTGTGACTACATGGAGAACATCCCACGGTGCTCAAAGTTACCTTCAACCACTACGAGCGAGCCTATGACAACCACACCAAGTGAAGACTCCAAGGATCCAGGAAGCACTACCCCGCAGCCTACAACGACGGAAGAACCCACCACAGTTACGAAGCCCAACACGAAACCCACAACAGAAGAACCCAACACAAAACCAACCACCACAGAAGAACCCACTACGGTGACTAAGCCCAATACGAAGCCAACCACGACAGAAGAACCCACCACGAAGCCAACCACGACAGAAGAACCCACCACGAAACCAACCACCACAGAGGAACCCACGACAGTTACAAAGCCCAACACGAAGCCAACCACCACAGAACAACCCACCACGACAAACATTCCCGGCTATCCACCGACAACGACATTAAAGCCCGTCGAGACTACAACCACTAGTCCAGGATATAATCCGACGACGACCGATCAGCCTAGCACTGAACCAATAACGACGACCTCTTCCGCTGAGACGACAACTATTGAATCCGTAACAACCACCTCGCAGCCTGAACCACAGCCCAACTATAACTGCACTGCCGAGGGCTTCTTCCCCGATCCCGAGGACTGTATGCGCTACTACCGTTGCGTGGATGCAGCCAAGAATGGAAAGTACCAGGTATATGCGTTCAAGTGCGGCAAGGGAACTGTTTGGGACACATCCACCGAGACCTGCAATCATGCTGATCAGGTGTCTGGAAATTGCTCCTCTGGACAGACGACTTCTCCGGGAACCACCTTGGAGCCAGAGACTACAAACAGTTCTGGAACCACTGAGACAACTACTTCGCCCGCTTCAGTAACCACTACGACAGGAGCCCCTGTAACCACTACGACAGGAGCACCTGTAACTACCACGACAGAAGCACCTGTAACTACCACGACAGGAGCACCTGTAACCACTACGACAGGAGCACCGGAAACAACAACTACAGGATTACCGGAAACAACTACCACGGCAGCACCGGAAACAACTACCACGAAATCACCGGAAACAACCACATCGGAAACACCGGAAACTACTACCCACACTCCCAGGCCAGAGACAACAACATCTACTGGGGGCGATACGACCACATACCCACCAACGACTGAAACCCCCACGACGTCTACGGAGAAGCCCACTGCCGGATCTGATCCTTGCCCAGCAACCAATCCTGGACAGAATCTATATGTCTGCCCCACCGGATTCCGCCAGCATCCGGAGAAGTGCGGCATGTTCTACCAGTGCAGTGAGAGTGTGGATAGCAACGATCTAAACGTCGTGGTGTTCCAGTGTCCCAATGGAACCGTTTTCCAGGACAAGTCCTGCAGTTGTGGCAAGCCCCAGCCGGATGACAAGTGCAGCAAGGACACGAAGAGGACCAGCGACTTTTTCCAGCAGGAAACGAAGCTACAGAATGTGGTAAGATCAGGAAAATATAAAAATGAAATAATTTATCTGAAATGAGATTCAATTTCCCGTAAAAGGTACAAATCACTTCTACCGCTCCCCTCTGCCCGGAAGAGGGTCACTTCGCCCTGAATGACGACGAGTGCGGTCAGCTATTTGTCAAGTGCGGCTACTCGGAGCAGACGGGACGCATCGAGGGCCAGATCCATCGCTGCCCTCAGGGCTACGCCTACTGGAACGTGAGCCGGGGCTGCCAGCCAGCCAGGAAACTGAACTGCAAGAGCGTTGCCACCTACAATGTGGGCGGCAATGTGCCTTTGGAATGGATCAACATTGATCACAGACGCCGTAACCTGCGCATTTAATTAGAATTAGTTTAGATTTGCTTAGTCGCTCGCCATTGTTTGTTTGCTACGCCAGCACTTGCTGAAGTTGGCTTTAATTGAAGTTATTAGCTGGCGCAGCAAACGATCGAACAGAACAAATATAGCTTAGGAAGTAGGGAAATTACAGTAGTTTAAGGCCGAGTTTTAACCCTCCAACTCTAGTAGTCTTAAATAAGAAAATAGGAACTTCAAAGCCATTCCAAGGATATTTGCCAGTTAAAGTTGCATTTTGTAGTATAAATTCGATTAAAATGGACAAAATACAAAATTTAGAGATTCAATAGAAATGAATTTGAAATATGTGAAAAATTCAAAGTACTTAAATTCTCTAAAAGAAAATGAAACAAAAATACAAAAATTTAAAGGAACGCTTAAATAGTTAACAATATTCAATAAATTATAAAATTACAGGTTTTCTATGACTTTTCGGTACATTAAGATTGTCTTGGAGGGTTAAATTGCTTCATGGTGTCGGACTGCACTTTGCGGATTAAGAAAAGGAAACAATATGGTTTTTTTTTTGAGTAGTCTTCCTATTGTGGAAACACAGGCACAGCCTTCACTACACACACGTAAATGTTGTAGCTTTTTTTATGCAGTAATTGTATTTATGTTTAGAGTTTACACATACGTTCTGAACGCCATATACATAATATATATATTATATCTTAGACTATGCTTAAAGTTTATAATAATAAATTGAAACATATACAGAAATCGACGGCGAAACTTTTTCTACTTCCGGAGAGTAGTTTTCCTGATACTTTTTGGAGTAGTTATTGTTGATTGTTCTTCATTTTTCAGTAAGTAATTGTAAGGATACTTTTTCATGCTTTTTTGGAGGAATAGTTCGATCGTAAAGTAATCGGCGCAATACACATTGTTCTAAGAAGAGTATTTCCAAAAATCGGCCCTTAGTTCTTAAAGTTTCTTCTTTTTACAAGGAGTAGTTGGAGTTAGTTCATTATCCGGAGTGTAAGTAAATTAGTTCCGCTGACTACAGGGCCTACTTCTTCTTTTTGGCCTGAGGGGGCGCCGCCGGATTGTCGCCCTTGTAAAACTCCTTTAGCAAGGCCATCGCCTCCTCCGCTCTCACGCCGCCGGTGATGTCAATCCTCTGGCCCACCACGGCGGCCACGTCCACAACCGTCTTGCCGCCAAACCGGTCGTTCTCACAACCAAAGATGATCTCCTTAACGCCGAGAGTGTGCAGGGCAGCGGAGCACATGATGCAGGGTTCCACGGTGACCACCACGGTGATCTCGCTGAACATCTGGCGGGCCGGCAGACGCTTCTCGCGACAGTAGGCCAGGGTGGCGTCGATGCATATGAACTCGGCGTGGCGGGTGGCGTTCCGGTGGACAT
Organism: Drosophila triauraria; assembly: GCA_014170255.2. Lineage (NCBI taxonomy): Eukaryota > Metazoa > Arthropoda > Insecta > Diptera > Drosophilidae > Drosophila > Drosophila triauraria. The sequence continues at coordinate 12,073,970 of CM024337.1, forward strand.
TCACCTCGTTGCCGCCACGTGCGATGACCTTGTCCCCGTGCACGAACACACAGCCCACTGGCACCTCGCCGGCGTCACGTGCCCGCCGCGCCTCTACAAACGCTTCCTCCATAAAGTCGGCCATTTGGCATGGAAAGGAACTCGGTCAGCTGGGTGAAAAAAACCGGAGACGACCAGGTCAACAAAAACAAAAGGCGATGTCAGCCAGCGTTTTGCAACACTGAATCGTGGGAAAACAGCTGAGTAGTGTGGGAAATATTTGTGTCATTTAGGGATGAGCCAAGCTGTCGATATTTTCGCTTTGCGGGCTTATTAATCGTCATCGGTTTATTCAGCACACTTTACAACACTTTTGTTTCCGTTAACTTTTGTTTATATTTTAAAATTGCCAAAAAGTGCAAAATTAGAATATAAGAATATTTTTAAAAAATACTCAGTAGCTATGTGCTACAATAAATAAAAAAATACTGGGACTGCATTATAAAGGAAAAATAAAAAAAAAAAAAATAATTTGCAATCAATTCAATTAGTTTTTAGCTGTCAATTCATTAATTATAATAATTATTATGAATAATGTCTTCCAAGAAAACAAGTCATTTCTGTTTCTTTATTTTTCTTTATTATAGATCTAACAATGGCTTTGCAACATATTATACCAAATAGTTTTGTACTTCTTTCGCTTTGGAAATGTGTGAAAATAAAATATATTTACATACATATAGTATGTATTTTATAATACTTTGTAAATCCAATTATGTCACGTATAAATGACTTCTACATATTATTACTTAATATAAAATTACAAAATTTGTACACACTTTTCTTTTTTTAAAGTGACTCGGAATCAATGAAACCTTAAAGGCGTTTTTAAGCCTCATTCCGCATAAATCGAATGAGGCTGTTTTCCTCCAGAAACGCCTGCGCCTTCTCTGGCCAATTGTTGTTATTGACTGACCGAGGACTTGGGTGGGGCAACCGGAGCACAGTCACGGAATCTGACTTGCAGAAATTCAAACGCTTTAAGGCGGTGTGAACATATTCCCCAACTGCCACAATCACTTGGGGTTGAAGTAAATGCAACTGCTCCTCTAAAGCTTCCAAGCAACGATCCCGCAACTCCGGTTTGTAGGATCCTTTCAGCTCACTGGGTGTCAGGTTCTTGCCGGCTTCATCGAAAAATGCCAGAGGACAGAAGTTGTGGACAAAGCATTGCTGGGAGAAGGTCTCCATGTCGCCTGCTATCCGCAAAAACAGTTCCCAAAGCCGAACACCGCTGGGCTCCTCAATCCTGCAGTCCAAACCGACGACAGGGCGTTTGGGATGTTCATTAGGAGGCTTTTCTACCGATCCCGAGAGCTGCATCAGCACCTTTACAGTGCGCACATTGCCAAAGGGTATCTAGAAAGCGGCCAAAAAGCAATTAACTTAATCAGGATAACAGCTGCAGTATCCCTGTAATAAGGATCTTATTAATTTCAGACTTACGCCCGTCTGACCCATTCCATTGGGACCCGGATTCATGCCTATGAAGACCAGCTTCTTACTTCCATTTAAATAACGACGCAAATAATCACAATGCAACTGTGACGCATACACTATCGGGTTATAAATGCACTTGATGTATGGAGGAGGGGTTAGCTGATCCAACATTTCATTTAACTTGGTTTCCGTGCTGTAGAACTTTAACCACAGCGGCGAGGGAAAGAAATTAGATGTTGTAGGTCCCTCGATTGGACCAGGCTTCTTGGGCTCCTCCTCATCGTCCAGATTATCCTTTTGCAGGGCCAATTTCCGTTTCAACATAACGTTTGATTTTCCGGGAGCCGCGCAATTTATTTAGCACCAATTGAGACTCTGCCAGGGCAGACTTGCAGACTGGGTTTGTTTTTGTTTTTTTCGGCGTTGCCACCCCGTTTTTATTAGCAAATCTCTATACACATCATGTTAATCAAATAAATGTTAAATATGTTAAACTTAAAAAAAATTTCTATTAGCGCTTTATTTAGAATTCTGCATGTACTCATCGAGTCGATTCTCGTTGTCCCGGATAAAGCCCATTTTAAAGGCTTTCACGTTTTTATTTATGCTCCCCTTGACGACGGTTCCAAGGATTTCGAGGAATTGAGTTACCTAAAGGGGGGGATATTTTGGTTTTAAATATGGACACATAGGATCAGAGACCCTTCTAGCTCACTGTTAGCTCCTTCTCGGTACATCCCACCTTCACGAATTCGCACTGAGGGGCGTGCTTGAGGTGCTCCTTCCAGGGATCATCATTGGATTCCCAGCCATCGAGGGTCTTTCCGCACACGAAGCAAGTCGCGGTGTCGTTTTCCCGCTTGGTGCCCGTCCAATAAAATCCAGCCTCGGCCATCTGTATAAGCGGAGTTACTATAAAAAGTGGCACAATATGCAATTTAAGAGCTCTTGCCTTGGAAATGCTGCAGGGCGAGGTCTCGGGAAAAGGCCAATCCTTGAAGCTCTCCACGCGGTGCTGTTCCAGAAGATTTAACTGCCGGAACACCTCCAACTTGCCACCGACCAAGGCCTCTTGAACATCGTTTAAAGGCGCAGTTTCCATTTCGTTTTATTACACAAATTTCTGTCACAAACAGTAATAGCACTTTTTTTCGGAAGCAGCGCGTCGTTCCAGTGTTGCCAGATGAAAATTTGGCTTTCCCCTAAAAAATCTCAAAGAGTCGATATTTCCCCCTAAAAAATCCAGTCTTCCCCCTAAATTAAAAAAAACTGTTAATTTCAAATAATTAAGAGAAGAAATATCTTATTCTGACGTGGGAATGTTGCAAAGCGAAAATATGTCGGTGGAATAAGAAAAAAAACGACGTTTTCACTTCATCAATCGGTTGAGAAATTGGAAAAGCAAAAGGTGGCAGTCTTTGCTCAGAGCAAGAACAAACAACGTGAAATTATTAACACGTTATTTATTGACGCAACGAGATTAGAGGCTGCAACAAATGTTTTTAAGAAAAGCTATATAAATCGTCTTTTTAGTTCTTCCATCGATAGTGGAATTATCGACCACCCTACAATTCCCGAGATATGGCAACACTGTTAGAGCAGCTGTTTCAGTTATTGTCACCCCTCCAAGTTGTGTACACACTGTTTTGACGTTAAGATTTTTTGCTGACTTTTTATTTATAAACAGAAAAACACGGAAAAACAACATAGTTAAGCCGCAAGGCTTAACTCCAACACTAACACCCAACCAAACACACAAACACACAATCGCCGTGTTGCGAGGATCCCGTGGGAATCGCCGTTACATGTATCCAGGTTGCACGCTGCAGAAGAAATTGATTTAGAGAGAAAGAAACGGGCAACAGAAAGCCACAGCTACAGAGAGAGAAAAAAGAAAGTACTCGGAACGGCCTTGGGCGAAAAACGGGAGCAGAACGGCAGCGTTCCGAGAGTCCAAGTAGGTTTGCCTGGTTCAGTAGGTCACTGCCGCACCGTTTTCGCAAGGGGCAGTGGCCCAAGGACATCCAGGAAACTCACCCCCGCAAACATAGTCACTGCAGCGCGCATAGACACACTCACGCACACGAACACGGTCAAGCACATCCCATTGGCAATGAGACGGTGCGCTGGCAATGCGCTCACTTGAACGCAGCCGTCGTCGGGTCGAGCAGCCGGAGCGGATATCGGAGCAGGAGCAGGAGCAGCACCAGCACCACGAGCAGGAGCAGGAACTCCAGGAGTCGCAGGCGGGCCAACTGCCACTGATGGCCAACGAACGAAAACAAAGCAGTCCCAAGGTGGAGCTGACCAAGCTGAGTCACGAACTGATCGAGGAGTGCAAACGCAGCCAGGAGGACTCGCTGCTGTCGCGCCATCTGCGCCACGAACTGGAAAAGTATGTCATTTCGAGAACGAACTCGCATTAAGCGAAAGAACTTGCAGTGTATCGAGTCGGATGGTTGGTTCATTTTTTTGTGATAGAAAGGAAAGTCGGGCGCCGATTTATAAGTCCGAGCTGGCAAAAGCAGTCTTAAAAACATGAGTTAAACATAAAGCCAAACGAAAATCGAAAGCCTTCTGCACCGGCTTGTGTATATTTTGTTTTTGTAATCCTTGGCGAAGAGTAGGTTTTATTTTGTCCAGAAAAGCTTTTGAGGGCTTTATAGTTGTAGAAGAAGTACAGTATTTAATTGTCAAATCTATCAATCTTTTGTTTTGATAGGAAGTGTGCTAAATAATTGCAAAATAATACCTTTGTAGTAGTCCAGGAATTAATAAGTTAGTTTCTAATTCAACATATAGTCCCTGTATTCAGAATTAGGATTACAACTGCACGCTCTATCGAATTTCTGTGACAAGACCCTTGATTTCCGATGAGTCCGATAATCTTTAAGCGGAGCAATTTTACTGCGAAGGAATAAATAAGTTTTGTAGACAATTGTCATCTAGATTATACATATATAATTCATAGGAACTCATGTATACATCGCGGCACTTGCGCCACACACAGAACTTCTCCTGAAGGGCAATAGATACTAGGAATACACTTGAAATAAATTATAGAAGGAAAAGAAACCAACAATAAAGAACAGATACAATTAGATGGAGATATAAGAATATACATTTATAACCATCTTATGACAATTATAGCGACTAGCTTTAAAAGTATGTAATCAAATTCTACAATCAAAGTTCTCAAACTCTCCCGACCCAAAAACATACAAGGTCTCAGATAAAGAAATATTTAAAATATTTTATATAAGTATCACCGCTTAACTCTACATAATTGATAATGAAAGTATTTTGACTAAAATCCCATTGAAAGTGACGTAATCAGCAATCATAAATCACTAATCACAAGTCGGAATATTATACTGAAAGTGCCAAATGGTTCGACGTCGTTGAACGCTTCATCTTATCAATCGAGTCCCCACCAAATCATTGCCCCTGCACGTGCTGAGCAAGACTTATTTCCGATTCTGTGACCTTAACATAGCACAGAAAAAAAAGTGTAAATTAGTTGAAGTAAATTTAATAATTAAGTGTTTTCCGACTAAGTAAAATCACTAAAAGTTTAGACTTCACCCCAAATAGAAAGAAATAAGAGAACTACACCTGACCCTCGAACTTATGCCCAAGTTACCTTTACCTTTACGCTTTTGAAACTTTATCCTTTCTCTTAATTACAGGCTGCCCCGCGATTCCCGTCGCGAGTTGGTACGAAAGCAGCGGAATGGCTGCGCCCCTCTGTTCATCGCCTGCAAGCGCGGCGCCGTAGTTATTGCCGAATATCTGATCACCATCTGCGAGGCGGACATCGAGCAGAGGGGGCACTTTGAGGTGCCGGAGGATAATAGTTTTCATTATGTGTCGCCACTATGGGCGGCCGTGGTCTCCGGAAAGCTGTCCATGGTCAAGTATCTGGTGCGGATTGGTTGCGATATCAATGCCACCTCAGATTCGGGATCGACGCCGGTGCGGAGTGCCTGCTACATGACCCATGTCGATATTGGTGAGATGTTAATTGATTCATTTTGTATTTACACATTTTTCTACTAACGAATTAGACGGAAACCAAACGAAACGAGTTTATGCTGACAAATTAGAATGTAATCTCTCCCGGTTTTAAGCTTCCCAAATCGCTCTATTTATAATTAAATTAAATTCCTATTACAAAATCTTATAGAGCTAGGGCTAAGGTTACTCAGTAATGGTTCATTTTTGCATTATCGATTGTCTGCAAAGTTTCCTCTCTCCTAGAAAAAAGCGTCTAGTAATTCTGTGTATTATTTCAGTTAGTGGGGTGTTTGATTAAGGCCCTCTTACCCTATAATTTGAATCGTACCACACGCAATTCATTGGGTTTTTTGTACGATTGTAAATGATTCCCATTTTCCGTAAAGGAAGACTGCCAGCAGATGGTCAGATCCCATAATTAAACAAAATTAATGTCTTGTTACGAGGCAATAGTAACTGATTTAAAATTTAACATAAGGAAGAGCAACCTGTGCGATTCCATAAGCCTTTGAAGTTACTATAGCTGACTTTTAAAAAGGTTAAATGTAGATTTTAGCATAATGAGAATGTTTTATCTATTTAAATCCATTCAGAGAAAGCCGCACCTTGTCTTGTCTTTGCATTTGATTATCTTTAACAATAAAAGAGGCCACAAACGAAAGCCTCAAATGCTCCCTTATTTTATATTAATTAAAAACAAATACGCCAACATTAATACACCAATGTCTACCTCTACCTTCCAGTCAAGTTTCTGGTGGAGAACGGGGCGGACATCAAGCGGCCGAACATTAATGGCGGCACCTGTCTCATCAACTCGGTGCAATCCGTCCAGCTGTGCCTGTATCTGGTCCGCAAGGGAGCGGACATTAATGCCAGGGACATCCAGGATAAGACGGCCCTGCACTATGCGATCCAGGAGCACCGGCTGGACACCACACGGATGCTAATCGAACAGGGAGCCGATCCGTATGCCAAGAGTCGCTATGGGGACGATGCCCTGCGCACGGCCTGCCTGAAGGGAGCCCATCAGATCTTCGACTTTTTGAAAAAGGAACTGAGCTATTCGGCTGGCAGGCTGGCGGAGGCACACGAGCTGATGGGATCGACATTTCTGGACGAGCACAACGAGTCACGGGTGTGCATCCTGCACTGGCGCATGGCGCATCACATTCGGGCAGCATACTCGCCGTACATAGAGAAGAAGCCGCAGGTCCCGCTGCGAACGGCGTACGAGAATGCAGTGGAGTTTAGCACCCTGGAGGAGCTGGACAACATTGCCACCGATATGGATGCAATGCGGACGCAGAGCCTGCTCATCTGCGAGCGAGTATTGGGTCTGACCCACAAGGACATGCTATTTCGGCTGACTTTTAGGTGAGTTTAGATCTTTAAGAAGTACGAAGAACTACAATATCCCATTTCCAGGGGAGCTTCTTATGCGGACTCTCTGCAGCTGCAGCGTTGCATCGACCTGTGGCGCTTCCTGCTCGAGGTGCGTGTGTCCAACTGGTCCATCCTGCACTTTGAGACCTGTTTCGCGGCCCAGGCGCTGGTGCGTCTGATGTTGGACTTGCATGTCCAGAATTCGAGCCACATAAGGAGCGATGCGAGGGCCAGGTTTGTGCATCAGGACAATGTGCTGCCCCGGTTCGAGGATGTGCTCGGAGTATTTCGAACGCTGTCCGAGAGCGCCATTGTGGTGAAGCACCTGCTGCTCCTGAGGCCCGTGTTCAGGCGGCAGCAGGAGAACTATGATCGCGTGATGCGGTGCTTGGCGCATCTCATCTACCTGCTGATCAATACCGTCCACACGGAGGAGCAGAATAAGCTCATCTATCAGGCAATCCATGAGACAGTGGTGGTGGGCAATCTGCGCAGCGCCAGCACCGCCGATACCCTGCTCCACCTGTGCGCCTCGCGGCTGAATGTCATCAAGAGCGGCTACATTACCGACGACAACTTTGCCGATGTGCGTACTGTAATTACTGCCCATCAATGTGTTATATTGTAAGACTTTTGTTTAAATCCCCTTTAGAAGACTGTGTTCCCCAATGCGGATGTCATCAAGCTGCTTATACAGTGCGGCGTCGATGTCAATATTAAGAACGAGGCCAAGTCCACGCCCCTGCATGTGGCCTGCCAGCCCTACAACTATGACAACGAGGTGAGTAATCCTCTCAGCTTAATGGGTAAAAAGAAATACTAACAAACCATCTGATATATATAGATTGTCCACCTGTTGCTCAAGTGCGGAGCGGATATCGATCAGCCGAATCGGGCTGACAAGCGGCCGTATGACTTAATAGCCTCCAATCCCACCAGCACCATTCCGCTGCTCAACTTCGTGACGCTGCAGTGTCTGGCGGCGACGGCGATTAGCAAAAATCGGATACCCTATCACAATCAGCTGCACAGGCAGCTGGAGAAGTTTGTGAGGAACCACGAGCCGTGAAGCCAAACCGGAAGCGGAACTGGGAGTGGGAACGTGTCGTATGTCTTATGTCAAAATTGATGGCGTTTCTTAGGTTGATATCTAACCCCCCATTTCGGTCCATTCAAAATTTCACCAGTGGCGGCTGTCTACTTTGTCTCACTCTATATTAAATGCATATATTATATATATATACAGATATCCTATATCTATTGTTAAATTGGCTTAACGTAGTTTAAAAACTCTCCCTGCGAGAGGCAGAATCAACAAACAAACAAAGCAAACAGTGTAAAACAGAACAAGCAAAAAGTGTAAACGATGAACGTGATATTAAAAACTATATATATATAGAGAGAGGAAAAAGGAGGAGGAAGAGGAGGAGTATCCAAAATTTAATATTTTAGAGAACTTACAACAAGCAACTATGCGGATCTGAGTACTTAACTTAACAGAGAACACACTTCTCCGCTGCTGTTTGATGATTATTAGATCCTAGGAAACGCGAGAGGAGGAACACTCATTGTAACGCCAATAAAGTTTACACATTATCTACATGCATACAATTACGCCTGAAAAATATACTAAATATATACTATATATCTATATATATATACATACAACTAGAATAACTAATTGAACACACACACACACACTTGTTGAACCACTAAAAATCGACTCGATCACCGAAAGTGAATTGCAAAAATGTCAAAGGGCCAAAATGTCACTCGATTCCATTCGACAGCATTTGTTCCCTAAACTTCTTATGATTACCCCGAAGCTTTTAGACTATGTAAGTCCCATGTGTACGTGTGCCGGGGCTGGAATCTATTGTTCTTTTCACGCCCCGCTCACCAAGTATTTTAATAACAATTTCTGTGAGACCGATGGATTGATTGAGTTCGTTTAGCACACACGTGTTGCATAAGCCGAATCGAATAATTATCTACTGAACTTTCGAGTAAAACGCAAATCTAATCAATAAATTGAATAGTTTACAGTTTACTGTCAATAAGGATTAGTGTTTTAATGTTTCAGTGGGTTGGTGATGACAATATAAACTTTAGAATCAATATATTTGGACACCTGTAATATGGGCACATTGAATTCTAAGCAAGAAGCTACCCTGCAGTACCAATTGTCATCAATAGGCCGTTGTCATCAACGTTTCATCAACGCGCCGACTTCGACTTCGGCCGAACCGACGCTCTCGTTCAATCGTGTCAAACGCGAGTCTCTCGCTCTCACTGAGTACCATTGTTGCCGTGCTACAATATGAAGAGTAGTATGTTTTCAGTGCTGAGAAAAAGAAAGTATTCGATAGATATCGGTTAGGCTGTACTTTTCATCGTTTTAAAAGAACGAGTACTTTAAAACAGACTAGACCCAGATATTAATATTCCCCCACAACAACTTAAAGAAAACAACAAAAACATTTACAGTTTTGTATTACTTATATTTGCAACGAGCTTGTATTAATTAATTCTAAAATACAACACAGATCTGTATTTAAATACGATTTAAATAATAATATACATAACATGAGCACACATACATACTACATTTGAGTTCAGTCATAAAAAAATATGTTTTTTTCAACATTACAGACTTTTTATAAATATGTAAGACATTCGGGGAGTATTTTCTGAAATATTTGATGTCGAAAGCTTAATTATTTCAAAGCTTATATTACTAGAGATCAAACCTCTGCTTGTCTGTCATATTTCTGGTTGTTCCGAACCAAATGTCTTGGTTTTCTCTTGGAACATATTTTTTTATGTCTGAACTTGACCTTACACACGCGCGCATCAAATACATGGATTTTGTGACTGCTAAATTTATACTAAGACACTAAATATTCGATTAGGACAAACTAAAAGAGAGAGAGAGAGATATTACAGTCAGACCTTGAGCACGAGCCAGGGCAGCAGGATTATGGCAGCGGACCAAGTCATGGCCCTCGCTCCATTCCTCAGATTTGTGTAGCTGTCCACGATGTGAATCTTCCAGCCCATATTTCCGTGGGTAAACGAGTTATAGTACACCGTATCGGGCCAGGTGATGTTCGGGGTGATCTCCAAGATCGCCGGTGCCTCATCCACACATTCGGTGATCAGGGATCGATTAAACTTCTTGAACGTGGGGAAGAAGTCGTCCAGGCGGCGATCGTAATTGGGCGGATATCGGGACAGGCACAAGGGACCGGCAGCCGTGGGCTTGGGCCTTCCCCTCCTGGTGAACTCCACTCCAGCCAAGACCCTGATCTCGCTCTGTTTGGCATCTGACAGTCGGTCGTAGCCGCCCTGCGGATCGTCAGTGATGACCAGCGGATGATAGTGCTCCGGTGAGTGGGGATTATTGCCGCCCCTCACCTTAAAGGTATAGGTAAGGCCGCGTTTCAAGTACAACTCGGGTATCATGTAGCCATTGATGTACCAGGCTAAGCCGCTGGACACATGGCCGGTTAATCCCTGATAGCCTCGAAGTCCCCCAGAGGGTCCCAAATAAGCGTTGAAGCTGCGCACGGAACTGTGAGAAAAATATTATTAACAATAATAATTTATATTTTTAAAAGGTGGCTTTTGTCCTTACGCATCTGTGATCCTGGTGCGTTCCCACAACTGCGGCGGTGTCTCCTTTCGGGAAGTGAACGCAAAACAATCATTGACCGGCTCAGTGGTGTTAAAATCTATCACAATGTCACTCTTGGGATAATATGTGTGAAAGGCGGGCTCGTTGTTAGAATCCAACTGGCCAAAGGCCCAAACCACATAGTTGCTTCGGTCCAGGAAGATCTCCTTATCGCCGTCGTCCGCTGGAATGTAAAAGGAAAATATATTAAAATGTCATACAGTAACTAGTAACTAATAAGAATTAATTCGTAACTTGTAACTAGTAGCAAGTGACTAGTAACTAACAAAATATCTAGTAACTAGCAAAATAACTAGTAACTATTATTAAAAGTAACGAGTAAGTATAATCAAGTATCTTGTTACAAGCAACGAGTAACTAGTAAGAAGAAACTCGTAGAAAGTAACAATACAAAAGTATCTAGCAAAAAGTAACAAGTAAAAAGCAACTAGTAAGAAGTAACTTGTGAAAGGTAACTAAAAACTATTACCCAGTAAATAGTAGCAAATATTTAGTAAAAAGTAAACAAAAACAAGTAACAAGTAACTAGTAAGAAGCAACTAGTAAGTAGTAAACGGGTAATCTCAATCTACAACTCACATGATTTAAGCAGACGTCGGAAACTAATGGTGTTGATGCCATCCTTGCGGGCATACGTATTCAGCTGAAAGCTGTCCAATCCACCGACGACATCGTCCCGACACACGCCCTTGTTCTGTCCCAAAACCTGGACACATGGCGCCAGCGAGGTGATGTTGTAGTCCACAGTGTACCCACGGATCTCGTCAATGTAGGCTACCACCACATCGGAGCCAATCATTTGGCTAGACACATCCGATCCCGAAATGCCAAAGGACATGTAATCATTGGCGGCCACCTGACCGGACAGTTGGAATGTGATCTGGGGTCCGAACACCTCCCAGGACACCTGCAGGTCCTTGTGCAGCTGCCGGCAATTGGGCAGCGAGAACTCAAAGGGTATGACCTTCACCAAAGACGGCGGAACATTCAATCCATCGTTGATCAGAACATGACCGTAGTTTTCGTTGTCGGCCACATCGTACACACTGATCCAGTCGATATCGAAGATGGTCTTGTCACCCGGCAACTCCAAGTCAATGGTCTCCATGTTATACTTCCTAATGGGATCCAGGCTGAAGAATTGAAAGGATAAGGACAAAGTTATTTTTTTTCTACGGATACATTTATGCTAATATACTCACTATCCCCGTTCATCTGGCAATTTGCTGCCACGACTCGATGGCTGCGCTCCGACGCCGGTCCAGAAAAAGGTTCTCTTGCCGCGACCATCGTACGTAAAGTCCTTGATCCGAATGGTTTTGGAATCTAGGATCTCCATGCTGCTGCTGCTTACATTGTGGCTGCGCTTGGAGAAGGTTCCACCCAGTTGGGCCATTGGTGGCTCAAACTCCTCGGGTATATACACATCCCCAAAGTTGTTCTGGTTGCTCAGATCATAGATCGCCAGCCACTTGATTTCCGTTATCTTCTTCTTGTCAGGCAGGGTCAGGGTAAAGTCCTTGTTGTGGTAGCGATCCAGGATATTGGTTCTACGGGATGGGAATATTTGTAATTTATATAGGAGGAACATTGAAGTTCTTTGTAGAAAAACATTAATTAAGTTTAATGCTTAATATCTGTCCAGAAAATATCTTGCTTAATATCTATTTAGAAAATCTTTTCATTATCTTCTTTCTATGAGGATATTTTAAAACTTGTTTAAGCAAGTGGGAAAGCTACAGTCGAATGTGACTGACTGTGAGATACCCGGTACCCAAAGCATTGTGAAATGAAATAGCATATTGACATTGAAAAAGAAAATGTTGACAAATGAATACAAATGTTGCTAGAAACATCTTGAGTAACACTGAAAAGATGTTAGACCTAACATCTGGTCGCGGTGCAATAAGGCCCTAGTAATAACACTGAAAAAAGACAAATGTTGCTAGGGACTTGGTAAGCAACACGTACGTGCGCATAGAAGAAGAAGAAAAAGAAGAAGCATAAACAGAAACTTTATCGCTTAATAACTTCCATGTTTATTATCCGATTTTACTCAAATTTTCAGAAAACCTCCGCAGTGCGTACTTATTAATTCTATCCATTTACTTTAAGCCAAACATCACGACTATAGCTAATATAACGTTTTTGATGATTTACAGGGGCGGAAGTGGGCGTGGCCAAATTAAAAAAGAACTTGATCTGCGTGCAACAGATTCCAATGCTGTGACCAAATTTGGTGGCTCTAGCTCTTATAGTCTATGGGATCTGTTTACCAACACAGACGTACGGACAGACGGACATTGCTAAATCGACTCGGCTGGTGATGCTGATCAAGAATATATATACTTTATGGGGTCGGAGATGCCTCCTTCTGCCTGTTACATATAATACCCTTGTACCCTACGGGTACTGGATATACAAATTATAAACATCTGAATTCCATGTTTCCATGTTTATCTAAAATTAGTTTTAGAAATTACTTACTTGCCATATTCGTCGGGCACAATAAAGCCCTGCGGTCCCGGCCGGTTGCTGGCGCCCGACCAAAAGAACGTATCCGCCCCGTTGCCGTCGTAGTTGAAGCCCACAATCAGGAAGGTAAACTCGTTTACGGCATACACATCGCCGGACACCTGGTGATGGTAGGAGTTGAGTTTTCCCAGATACTTGCCACGATACGGTCCCTCCTCGTCCTCCTCCCCCTGGGCCTCTAAAGGGATGAGATGAAATGGGGGGAAAATACGCATAAGCAAAGCCGGCAAAACGAAAGACTTGGACAACAAACTCGTTTTCATATATCCCCCAAATGTGACTAATAAGCCAACAATTTTCGGCTTCTGAGATTTACTGCTGCCACTGGGCCGGGTGGCTCCCCCTGGCGGGAACGCAGCGACGTAAGGCCGCGGAGAGACTAGACCAGTTTCTCTAGTTTTACACGAAAGTGAATTTGTTTTTCGCCCCGTCTCGAGCGTAACGCCAATAAAAATTTCTCTTTCTTTTGCAGTTTGCCTTGCTGTTGTTGTTGCTGCTAAGATTTGCAATTTAATTAATCTACGGACTTACGGGCAGCGGTTAGGAGCAGGAAAAGCGTTACAACGACCAGCAGCAATCGGCGTTGCAATTGCAGACAAAGAACTCGGTGGCTCAATGTCATTGTATTTATTTATTTTTATTCCCTGCAGCCGCTGACTTGCCCACTTCCTTGGCCACGTACGCGTGTTGATTTGTTAATTTTTGTAGTGTTTTCTTTATTTTTCTGCCAAGCTTATTCACTCTTTATTTGGCATTTTGGGTTTTTCCTTCGAACACTGCGTCACGGAAGATCTCTTATAAGCAAATATATATACAAAAAGTATTTTTGTAATTAAAGAGAGCCAAGTAATTTTATTTTTATTATTTTTCTGGCTTTTGCTTAAGGTCGTTTCGTCACTTGCATGCGTTTTCGCTGCTATTGTTGTTGCGTTCACTTGGCCAAAACAGGTTTAGGCCGCAGTTCCGGCGTTATTTTCTTGTTATACTTTTTCTTTAGCTTCAAAGTCGAAAACGAACCGCACTGTCCAACCGATCGGAGTCAACTGAGACTACAAGCCGCCGTTATTTCGGTTGGATTTCTTTGCAGTTCGAGCGTTTTGGCCATGTTTTGAGTGAGCTTTCCTCTCTCTCTCCGGCCTTCTCTCTTGGGCATTATGTTCAAAAGAACATGAGTGTTAAGAAATATAAGATTATTTTTGTGCTCTGTTCATATCTGTATATACAAACAAAGCAACATAAACAGGGGTGCATTTGTAATCTCAAGTGCGCGACACCTGAGTTGTCACTGATAAGGTTCACCCGGCTCAGACATACAGTTGTGCGGCATCTGCATAGATAAGAGCCATAGATAAGAGTAAAATTAAGATCCAGTGTCCTATATACAGCAGGGACCGTTCTTAGTAAAATTAGTTTCTTCAAAAAACTTACATGGTATAAGTCTTATTATTGGGACCTCTTTACAATTATTTCGGTTCGATTTCTTTGCAGTTTGAGCGTTTTGGCCATGTTTTGAGTGAGCTTTGATCTCTCTCTCTCTCTCTCTCTCTCCCCGGTGTTCTCTCTTGGACTGTGCGCATGCGTGCCTGGCATTGAAATGTCTTAAATAACGGTACTTGCCTGCATTAGGAGAAGACGAGGTGTGCTTGAAGAGTTAACTCCATCGTAGATATAATAAAATAAACAGAAATCACTATCGTTTCCCTTAAATAGGCGTCTTAAGATTATGTTTATAAGGTTAACATTTTTTTTAACCATTTTTATTTTAAGTCTCCATATTTAGTATTAAATTAAAATAATTATACCCTGCAAAGTAGTGTTGGGTTGCTCATGAGTGACTGAACAAAAAAGAGTTGTTCACTAAACTTAAAGAGTGAACATGTTCCTTCCTATTTGTTCTTTTTTGTTCACTTGTTCATTTTTGCTCACTTGTTCAGATTTGCTTATTCCTCATTATTGCTCAGTTGTTCAATTTTATTCAGCTAGTCTTTTTGATTCATTTTTGTTCAGTAACTCTTTTTTATATGGTATTTTTTTTGCTCATTGTGGTCTCAGATTGCGCAAAAATGTGCAACCACATGCTCGTACCATATTTTAAATTCGAGTTGCCGATCATATGAAAACATAAATATACATACATACATACATATGTATGTCGGGGAAATATTATCTTCCCCAGTCAGGACGACATCATCTTGCAATTTATCAGCCATCTTTTCTATAAGTTTACGTTTGATGCTTTTATATTAGCTGGATTAGCGCAGCGAGTCTCCGCAGCCGTGTTGCTTGTTCAGTAACCAAAAAGGAAAGAGAGAACGTCTATCCACACGTCAACTGTCATTAGACCGTTCATACCTTTTTCCAACACTAGCAATGCATACGGAGCCACACTCGACTCTAGTTCATACACCTAGAGTCCCACTAAACCACACTAAACTAAACAAAGAACAACCAATCACACAGTTCGCGGACATGTCAAACGTAGTACCGCATACTACATTCTCCGACATGTATATCAGATTTAAACTAATATGTAACATATGCATTTTTTTAGTCGTTGAAATGCAGTGCTCAGTAGTCTGTTTATGAACAGGTTATAAAAAGGCAATGAACAGTGATGAAGTGAGCAAGTGAGCAATGAGCAGTGAACAAGTGAGCAATGAGCAGTGAACAAGTGAGCAAGTGAGCAATGAACAAGTGAACAAAATGAGTGAGTGACTCTTTTGAAAAAAAAAGAACAAGCGAACCCAAATGAGCAGTATTTACCCAACACTACTGCAAAGGTATACCCAGGCAAGTGAACTTACCCTTTACCTCCAGACTTGGGTTAAATAAATCGTACAGCCCAAAATATAAATGGTATGTATAAGAGATTATTCCCATTTTCTTCCCTACTAAAACACACATTTTTTTTTCAATTATTATTATTTTTATCAATTTTCTTGCTTGCAAAACTAAATGGTATCCTTAAGTTTGCTTTTATTTGATCTTTATTTTGAATAGCAATTCAATTAATGTTTTTTTTAAACTAATCAATTGCAATTTGTTGTCTTGTCTGCGTCTTCATTCGCACATGCAACTCTGCAATAGTTTCTCTACTGCTCTCGTCTCCTCGTCTGCCTTGCTTTGGATTTTATTTCATTTTATGAATAATGTTCTTTACGTTTTAAGTTCTCTTCACTTTTGTTTTTGTATTTCTTGTTGTTGCGATTTTATTTACAAAAAGGCATGTCAAAGATTTATGAATATATAAAATGTGCGTTGCAAACGAAAATGAAACCATAATGGGAGGAAAAGTGGCAACCAAATAATTGCTTTGAAGGACTGGAAAAGGGGCTTAAACCAATTTTCACTTATTTTGTTATAAATTTTGAAGTTGCTCTCGCTTAGGCCAGCTGTCGTCCCTCTAGTTTGTGGAAAATACAATATTATTTATATATATATTTATCATTATTCTCATAAGAAGCACAATTTATGTTGTTTTAGTTTTTATTTCATCATTTTTATGCGTTTACATTTCAATATTTTGAACTTGCTGCTGCTGCTGCGGCCGCCGTACATTTTTCAGTTTCTCGTTTTAACATTTTTCAGCGCATCGTTTATTTTTATAACTTTCCTTTTACTTTAATTTATGTTTTTATTTCTTTTTATTTATGTATATTTTATTTTTTGTTGTTAACACTAGACACTAGATAACCTATCAAAAATGGTTCCGCTTCTTATATAGTTCCTCTCTTTCGTGGAAAACATGACGATAATGATGATGATTAAAGAAAACTTTACAAAAAACAATAAACAGGCTGAAAAAGTCGTTGACCGATGGGGTGAATGGGGGCGGGAATGGGTGGTACAGGGTATATGGGCGGTTCGGTTCGGACAGACTATATGTGAGAATTGGTCTTGGACGCACGCACGCATAGTTGAACTAAAAGTAGCAATACTATAGCTTAAAATGTAGCGTATAAAAATAGTGTTGTTTTTTCTTTTTTGTTTGTTTTCATCTCATTTTTGCTTTCATCTCGTTTTTAGATACGATAATTATTAAATTAAACGAATTGAGAACACTAAATTGTATTTGTAAACTTAGGCTGTATATATATATATGTATATATTGTTTAAACTGCAAATACATACGATACCAATGCAATTATTTTTCATACTTCTTCCGCGCGTCTGCCTCTGCCTCTGCTTTGACTTCTTTCTTTGTTAAAATGAGCATTTTGAATTGGTTTCTTGACTGAGAAGACACAACACACTTCCTCGGTTGCTGTTCGAATTGCGTGATGAGATTTAAAAATGAGACATAGAGCATACCGATCTCTATTTGCATGGAATGAACGCAGGTGGCAAAACGAATTTACTTCGGAATATAATCTATGTGTGTTTATAAAGAAGAGCAAACAGGGCATGTGTTTTCTTTGTAAACTTAACAACAAGCGAACAGAAAAAATATTACAATATGCACATTTCATGATTTTTGTTTTGTATGTTTTTTTTTTAATATTATTATCATTATTATTATTATCTTTTATTACAAATACTTCGGCGCTGGCGCTAATTATTACAAAGAATTTTTCGGGGGCAAATCAATCGTTATCATTATTAAATATATTACCCTTGCTAGGGGACTTTCCTTCTCGAATTGCGCTACAAGAAATCAACTTTACGCATAGAAATGTTATGTATAAAAATTTGTTTCCTTCTTATTTAGCTTTCAAGTTGGTTTCTTGTTTCCGAATTCTTAATTCTCGATTCAAAGATATACATTACAAAGCTTTTGGCTATGGCATTATGTGTGAATGATGTTTTTGGGGAGGGGACAGTAGAGAGGGATGGGCTCTGAGGTAATGATGAGGTTAGGCAAACAGTTGAGTTGCGAGGGAAACTTTAAGAGGCTGTTGATGGAACAAACCGATTGAATTAACATTAGAATGAGGCGTGTTTGCTTTCGTAGTGGTTGTTGTTTCTGTAGTTGTGGCGTATGGTGTTGTTGTTGCTGTTGCTGCTGTTGCGTAATAGTAGTAGTAGTAGAGTGTTGGCTAAAATTTATCCTGAAATATGAATAGATTATTGGTCGCAGCCACAGCGATGATATTCTCTTCGGGATGCCAGGCGGTGTGCAGAATCTTCTTGTTGAAGTCGAGACAGTCCACGCTGATCTCGTCCTTCTTCCGTTTGCCGCCAGTGCAAACTTTGCGTGGCTTCAGCACCGTCTTCGGCTTGATGATGTCCCTGGACGCCTCCAGCGTTACATCCTTTTTCGAGTTGCGATCGAAAACGCGGAAGAAGTTGTTGTAGCTCCCGGTCATTATCGAACTATCCTTGCCATTCCAACAGCACTCGAATTTGTCGAAGATGCAGTCGTTTTCATACAGCGAGCACAGCTTGGCGCGAAGGTATTCGTGGACCTGCCAAATCAGAAAAATTAGCACACGGATACAGAATATAAAGTTCACAGGGGGCACACTCACAGGATAGGTTTCAATGGGCTTCGTTTCCATGTGTAGATCCCACACCTTGATGCTCAAGTAATCCCTGGAGATCATGTAGCGACCTGAGTTGCTCAGCTTCACATCACTGATGGAGCTAATTATTTCGCTAAAGAAGCTGCGATTCGTTGGATTCTCGGGCTCCTCAAACTGTTTGCTGTGCCGGTCGCATAGCGCCGCCGAACGCATATCACATAATCGTATTGTGCCCTTGGAGCTCGAATAGACGAACACATTGCACTCGGTCGGATGGAATTCGGCCGCGGTGATCACCTCCGTCAGCTCCTCCATGTTGGTTGGCTTGATGTCGACGATGTTGTAGCTCTGGTTGACCACCTCCAGGTGCCAGAGGTTGATGCGCAGATCGTCGGCCGAGAGGAAGGTCTCCTGGTCGGAGTTAACGCTAATTGAATTGATGTGATAGGTGTGTGCATTGGCGAAGGTGCGGCGCGGCGATGCCTCCACTAGCAGCGGTATCTGCTTCACGGAGGGCACACGCAGTGCCGTCACATTCTGTGGATCCCGGATCAGGCCGTTCTCCTCCTTCGTGTTGTAGCCCTCGAACGACTTGTCGCGCTCACTGACCTTCCACAACTTGACCGTCTTGTCGTTGGTCGAGAGCAGAAAGTGTACGGGGTTCTTCTGTTGCAGCCACCGAATCTTGTTAATCTTCTCCTCGATCTCCAGGGACTTGAGGTAGTCGAATTCGGGCTCGTGCGATTGGAATGTCGAATAGACATTGTATTCGCCGCGTCGCGGATTGGCGGCTTTCGAGGCAGGATCTCGCTGCAAGAAAATAATTCGTTAAATATAATATAACTACGAATAAAAGCAAGGTTTACTCACCTGAAAGATGACGACGCGACCGCCCTTGTCGCCAGTGGCCAGCAACTCGCCATCGTGATTGAATTCCACGCAGGATATGATGTCCGCATCCGTGACATCATCGTCTAAGGCGCCTTTAATCTGTGAGAAGCACCAGGACGCCTCTCCATTACCTGAAAAGACAGAGCACGACCAAATGATGAGTATGCGAGGTGACAACACCTTTGGACAGCTCGAGTTCGTTTAGCTGAATGCCCGATTGGGTTGGACAACTCAAAAGGAAGCTTAGGAAGAGTGTAACATTTGATTTCCCTCAGACACAGACACAGACACACACACTCCTAGAAAGGACAACTATGACGACGACTACGACGACCATGTCCCGAGCCTGCCCAAATATTTGCTAATGACGCCACGCCTGGCCTTCCATGATGATGGCGGCGACACACTCTTTAAAGCCCTTTAAGCTCTTGGCCAAATATTCTTTCTTTCCGTTTCCTTGTCTCGTAGCTTTTAGACCCAATCCCCCACCACCCATCCACACTACCACTCTTCTTGTTGGCCAGTTCTCTGTGTTCAGCCACTTTTTGCGCGATTGCGGTATGTTGTGTAAACGATGACGTTGTGCTGGGGAGAGCTCTTTTCCACATTTGCAAAATATATAGACTGCTGCTAAGTCCACCTACACACGTGGAAGAATTTCATTTTGAAAGTGTATTGAGCTTCATATTTATTTACAGTGGATATTAATAATAAAAAACTAAATTCATATCTATCATATGAAGATTATGCTGGTATTCTTTGTCCTAGACGGAAAACTAAGCATAACACTATTACTAAATAATATTCATAAATATTCTCTTGTAAAACTAAAGATTTAGCTAAATGTTAAAAACAAAGAAGCTTTATAGAAAACTTTGAACAAAGAAAAAGGATTCGAATATTGATAAACATTCAGTGATAATTTAATAAGATTTCCAGAAATTTAAATATATTTAAACACGAAACTAAAATGTTTAAGATGGTTTATTAATATCCTTTACTGAGTTTTAGGGGTATGCCATTGCTTTTCTTTTTAACCTGTCAGTGGGAACCCTTAACTGCTTGTGATGATCTATTTATTATTTCTACAACCTGATATCGACCTTCACTAAAGTTAAACCCAAGTAATATATAATTTATTATTACTTTTCCAGAGTTTGACAATTTATTTAAAGCATTATTGGAAATGCTTGTCATGCCCACAGTAGTTTCGTTTCGTTTCATTTCGTATCTACCACTTGGCTTTTTGTTTTGGGACCCATGTCTGGGCCAGTGCCTGTTGTGTGTTTGTGTGCGATTTTTGCCAATTTTTTCATCATTCCTAAATATTCATTCGGTTTTGTTTGTTTGATTTCTTTGGCACAGCCCTTGCCCAGCCCAGTCCCCTGTGCTGTGACCTCATTATCCGCTTACTGTTGGCAGTCGTCGGTCGGTTGGCTTTTTCCTTGCCTGCCTGCCTGGCTGCCATTGACGACGACGTCATGATGTGATTGTGTTTATTCCGACCCTCTGCCTCGGCTACTGTGCTGGCTGTGGTGCTGCTGCTCCCATAATAGGATCAAAGGCAGTCGCCCAATTAGTCAGTCATCATAACTCGCTGATATATCCCGGCACTATTTTTAGACTGTGCGAGGAGACTCGCACCCGCCCACGCAAATGCAGCGCACTGCCATATGCAGTTTTAGAGTCATTGAACTCTCGGACAGACGTGAATATGCGCAAATGAAAGCAAAAGTGCAGTAATATAAATAAATTCAAAGATGAAATGGCATGCCTAGGACTGTCATAAATATTGTAATTGCTTGCTTGAAAGAAACATTTCCCTACGGACAAGATATTATTAATTGCCGATAAAATATTTAGTTCCTGGAGCAGTAACAAATTGAGGGTCACGTTAGCTATTATTCCAAGATAAATCAAAACCGTTTTTATATATGAAATCTTTTATCTTATTTAAAGCAAGCTAAAAAAAAGCGCAGTATCTTTTACAAATATTTTATGGGACACTAAGCGCTCGTAACCATATAAAGATGCCTTCAAAACAAATTTGTTCTCTTTATTATATACAAAGCTATAAGGTCGTATAAGAGATTAAATATAAAGCAAGTTACAAAACTCTTATAGATCTGCAATACTCATAGAAACATAGACAACTATTCATAGATATAAATTCGCTGCAACAGTTCTAAATTAAAATATTAAAATATATAATTATGTCCGCACTCTTAGTACACATAAGAACCCAGCATTAAACTTCAGGTAATAGCAAGAAGTATTAATCTCACATTTTT
The DNA here is from genome assembly GCA_014170255.2 of Drosophila triauraria. Taxonomy (NCBI): domain Eukaryota; kingdom Metazoa; phylum Arthropoda; class Insecta; order Diptera; family Drosophilidae; genus Drosophila; species Drosophila triauraria. The sequence continues at coordinate 12,095,725 of CM024337.1, forward strand.
CTAAATATCTTTTTATATAAATAAATAATTTGGCATAAATTGCTCCTCTCTAATGAAACAAAATACTCAAGTAATTACTTTCCAAATAAGAAAAAATCCACTCATGACCGAATTTTTGTATTTCGGTTCTCATAGCTCCATAGCCCGACCACCACATAAATCTCAGATAATTGCAGAATTTTCGCTAGACAAAAACAAAAAAAAAAAAGAATCGCAAAAAATAAGAGTAATCTGAAATTGCTCTCGCTCGGTTGCTCGCTAGGCCAGCGTATTTTTTCGCCAGATCGTATATAAACGTACACATAAAGAGATAAGTAGATTTTCATGAGCGCCCCGCAAAATGGAACAAAATAATGAAACTCAAATATTGACACAATTATTTAACACAACCACGCGATGTCGCCGCTAAAGCCAAAGCTCCTCACACTATCCCGTTCCTACTTTTTCAGTCTATATAAGCTCTATAGAGGCAGACAAATGAACGACCTAGAGAATGGCGGAATGGACTGACTGAATTGACTGACTGGCGATACAAAAGGCAAGGTGAAAATAGGTAAGAAGCAAAGGGTTAGGAGAGGGTGAAGGCTCGGGAAATCCTTTTATTTGGCAGCCAGCTGAATAAGTTTCGTCAAAGAAAAGCGTTAGAGGAATAATTCATATGCATGACTGAACCCACTGAGCAATTAGGAATATTGGTTAGAAATAATTAATGAATGGAAATATTTGTAGGAAAAAAGGGCACAAAAAACGATGGGAAACTAGGAAAACTATTACTTTTCTCTTTTTCAAGTCCTATTTTTTTAAAAGTACAAGGAGAAGACTTACTCTATTAATTTTTCCCTAAGTACTTGTAAAAAAAAACCTGAATAATTGATTGTTTTGTTTGGTTTATGTTATGATCTCAGCTTGTCCGGCTTCTTTGCCCATGTACGTTTGCATTACAAATTGAGAACAGAAAAGCTTAACGTTCCCTCTTCCCTGCCCCTTGTCAATTACTATAACCAATCTAATCTAAGGCACACATCAATCTGTCACCCCCTGAAAATCTCCACTTTGCCTTGTGACAGGCGGGTAGAGGCAATAAGGTCTCAAAACTTATGTAATGTCTGTTTGGGGACCATGTTTTGTGTCGGGTCCTTACATGCGCATCCCATTAGGAGACGTACGTCCAGGCCCACTTGTGCGTATCTTGCAGAGAGAAACTACTCCAGGAAATCGGGCAGACAGACAAGACAAGACGACACTGCTGCTGCATATAAAATGATCAAATAATTTTGCATACTGAAGAATCTCGAAGCCAGTGCGACGTCACGTTGTCTGCAAACAAATGGAGGAGGGGTATCGCATAAAATAAAAGGGGTTTGGGAATTGGAAGGGGGTGGTGGGTCTGCTTGCCTTTGGTCCACTGCGACTTTAACTCAATTTGCACAAGGCGAAACACACGATCCAGTTCTACATCTATTGACCGAACCAATTTGTACGCCGCATTCTCAGCACTTGTGCAATTGTTTATTATTTAATTATGGCAATTGTGTCTCTATATTGAGTATGCGGACCAAATCAATTTGATACTCTTTCAGAGGAGGTCTAATTTGCAATTTAAAACCTTTCCAAGCTCCATAATTATGTTCACAACTAATTTTTCGTATATTTTATGTACGACCTTTAATGATTGCACTTTCAAGCGAGGTTGTTCTTAGCGATTTTATATTATACCATTTTCCTATTATCTTGTTTCTAGAGTATTCATAATTTAAATTAAGCAACCTGTTTCCTAGTAATGTTATATTTGTCTGTGAACCGAAACCTGATCAAATAATTCTTCAGCAAACTGCTGGACTTCGTTTTTGCCTAGTTAGCAGTATTAAGATTTTCAAGCAAGATTGAACATATATCACCGCTCTGAGAGCCTTTCGTAGGAAATATCGCGAGATTAGATCAAAAACAAATTCTACACATCGTCGGAGACAAACACCGTGCGATAAGAATTACATATTCCTTCTAGCTCTTGACCTTAAAGGGTGTTCTTATTGTAAAATTTCGACCTTGTATATTGGGCCCAACTATGTTCATTTCTATATATTTCTATATTTTCCGCTTGATTTTTTACAGTTTATTAAAATGTGAACTTATATCGTGCGACCACTGTTTTCGTAACAAAATCGTGCTGCAGGTTTACGAGCTGCTTTACTTCCCTCTGGCCTTTTCCAAATACATAATGCAATTTGGGACGGGGGCGGGCATTTGTTTAAAAAATAAAATGTGTCAAGGGGGCGGTGTTAAAAGGGGGCGGCGGTGAGGCGGGGGCCTGTCAGTTTAATAGGTTTTTAATTTTAGCATGCCGTTCACGTTGCTGGCGGCGTTCAAGTGCAAAGATCAATGCTAGTTGATAGGGAAAAGTTGTTTTTCGCTCAACGCATTAGAGAGACTTTTGACTAGTTTGTTTACTTCTCACTGAATTTGTTTATCGCCTGTATTTTTTTTGCGAATTAAATGCCAAAATCAAAAAGTGTACAGACAATAGAAACAGGAAATCCAGACGAAGTAAATGTTCAATTATAAATTTATAAATACAAGTTTTTTTAACTTCCACTTGTAACTCTAAAGATCATATTAAAAACAATAAAATATATATTTTTTTCGAGCTTATTAAAATAAACATTTAACTTGCTAGGGGACTTCAAAAATTAAATTATTTAAGAATAAAAAAAATAAAAATAAATAATTTCTATTAATGCTACTGTAATTTTTTGGATCAATCCATATTTCCCCATATGAGATCGGTTGATCGGTTGATATCGAATATCACAGCTTTACTGAGATCTATCGCAACTATAATACCCTTTTCAAGGGTATTTAAATAAAGTTGGCAGTTCCCACACTTGAAAAGCCAAACGAACGTGGAGGTAAAAAGGTAGAGAGAAGAGAGCTTCAGAGAGAGAGAGAGAAGGAGAGAGATATTTAAACTTACCGGCCATGACAGTTGAACAGTTTGCGTCGATTTCAAAGCAGCGCCAGCAACAACAACAACAATGCGGCAACAAAAACGGAGCGACAACAAAAATAACAAGAACAAAAGGAAAAAGTCGAAAGGAGCTGTCGCTCCGTCTCTTTCCTGCAAGGGCTGCTGTTGTGTGTGTGTGTGCTTGCGTGCGAATGTGTTGTTGTTGCTGTTGCCTTTCTTGAAATTTCAAAGTTGAGCGCGATCTTTTCTCCTTTCGCTCTCCTTTCGTTTTTTAAAGACGCAGAGCGCTGGCTTTTGTTTTTTACTTTTCTCACTTATTCCTTTGATTACACTTTGGTTTCCTTTTGTTGTATATCTATTATAAGCATTTAACTCCTCGGTTTATGTTATTTTTGTAAGCACGACTTAAGCACGTAGAAGGGGAAGAAAAAAACTGAAAAAGTAGGGGGGAAATTATGTTTTTTTTTGTTCTCCATCATTAGCAGCGCAGCGGCAGAATTTTGGCGTGCGTTGTGCGAATGTGTGCGTATGCAAGAGAGGTAAACGAAAGAGAGAGACAGAGCCTGTGCAGCCGGTGGTTGTGAGAGCGAAAGACAAAAAAAAAACGAAGAAATTGCTTTACACCGATAAAACGCGAATTAATCACAAACGAAATATTTGTCACCTAATCCACACTAATTATTATATATTGCATTTGCCAAAACAAATACGAAACACTCACATACACGCACACATACAGACGCATACTGATGCAGACACACGTTTGCGCCGCCCGCTTTGTGCCTTTGTTTTATCGCGTATTCCGAGCGAAATATATACGCGAAATCTAACCTTCAAAATGGTGCACACAGAATATTATTTTGATTACTTTTTAAGCATTTCGATTAGGCGAGGGGGAAAACTAAAAAACCGCGTGACTTGCACATCCCGGGCGCTTCAATCCTTTCAACAAGGACGCACAATCAATATCCGATAGCTTTGCCGCAACTCCCGCTTTATGCTAAGCTCGTATTTTTTGTAGGACGCCGAAAATCAAATTTGGCAAAAATAAAGCCCAACGCGATATTGTCTGTTTTTCGATTCCGATTCACCGCCGCCTCTCTTCTGCCTCTTCCCGTTTTTGCCGCCTCTTTTACTGCACTGCTTCGTCGTTGCGTCGTAATATGAATGTGAGTGAGTGTGGCTTTTGCACAAGCGGCATTCCACCTTCTATTTAGCAGAGCACGCACTTTCCGAACTATATACACCGCCTATATACCCGCACGCTCCGGTATTTGTTTATTTATTTTGTTTAGTGACTAACGGATTGCAATAAATCCAACGCAAAATGGAAGTACAAATTTTGTTGCAAATTTCACACAGTGTACCCGCCAGGTTTTCTGATTATTCGGCTGAAATTTGCACCAAGGGGATTTCGTCCTCCGCGGCGGCTGGTCACACCAAATAAACAAAACGTAATAAAACTACGTAGGTGAACGAAAACGTAAGGATTTACGACGTAAGTGAATTAGCTATTTTATAGCCAGATAGCTGAAACTCGTCAAGTGTGGATTTTGTCCTCAGCAAATATCCAGACCAAATACGTAACGATTTTTTAATCAAGAAAAACTTATCACGTCATTGTGACCTCACCAACATCGATGAGCGCATTTTCTCCTCCACGGTAACTGGTCACACCGAAAATCAAGACGTAATCAAACTACGTAAGTAACAAAAAGTAACGACTTTTGACGTAAGCTTTGGCTCAGCCCAAACTAATACAAATCGGAATACTTTTGGCATAAAAAGGTGAAGAAATCGGCGAAATGCAAGAACAGCAGCTTGTATTAAAAACTAACTTTGACAAATAGGTGGGAAACGTTGCGGAACTAGTCCTTAAGAAATTCTAGCAAAAGCTAAAAGTTTTCTAGCTTTCTAATACATTTATCGATAAAAAACCAACAATGGTTTTTTGATTATGGCGACAGAAGATGGAAAATGGTTAGAAAATTCAACATCAACTGTTATAAACTGCCACAAGAATAAGCCCGCTGATTAAATGCAAAATTTAAATTAAATTAAAAACCACTTCCTAGCAGCATTTTTGGCACATTTATTACTAGAAGAAGAGATATAAATTTTTTTCCTAATCTTTTACATCTGAAAGATGTTTTGCATAGAAATCATAGTAATATTTAAAATACCATTAAATTCCTGACCTATTTTAGTTCCCGAAAATAGATCTAAAAATAGAAGTGAAGGTCAGCGCACACAGATATGAAAAAGCTTTCACTTGGCGACTATTACTATGGCCCGTTGATATTTGATTATAATATTTAAAGATATAAATAGTATTTTAGCCTTATATCGTCTGACCCTGACCTATTTAAAAGTTAAAAAATTTAAGAAAAATAAAGCCACAACACAGTCCTGGCCGAAAAGATATCTCTTTCACTTCATGGCACCTTTGATATTGTTAGATCTATTCGTAATATCAGCCTTTTATCATCTAACCCTGACCTATTTTACATGTTCACACTTCCCGAAAAAATAATTCTGAAGGTCAGACAGATGTTTACTCACTTGGCGGCTTCTTGGCCCCATTGATATTAATGGCCGTGTTGAGCATATTCCCGATCTTGGTGATGCTAGACTGTCGCATAAAGGTCCGAGGCGGAAGGGTGGGCGCTGGCACTGGCGTTTGCTGCAGCTGCTGCGGATCCGGCGGCTCCAGCACCGGACTCTGCCGGCCCCAGCGTCCCATGGCGGCGACTGGGGGTGATGGGGGTGAAGGTGTGTGGATATACCGGCTGCTGTCCGGCGATCTGCAAGCAAATTGAATGATCGAATCTATTAGCAAGTCGACTGCACACACAGGGTATTGTATAATGCATGCTGGGTAGTAAGTACCAGTCCCATGAGCGGGCTGCGTGTTTTTGAATTTGTCGGGCAATTAACACCTGTCGCACACCTCTTGGGTTGCTCTCGCTCTCTGTCGATCGTATAGCCCCTCCTCCTTACCCCAAAAAAACAAATGGGTTGTGCAAATAAATCGTCGTCTCTTGTCGTTTGTTTACCTTAGAAATTACGTCTGCGTGCAAAGGAGAACAAAAACATCTGCTTCTCGGCGATTGAATTAAATTTCGCCGCCTGCGTGATTAATAAATTTGAATTTAAGTTTAGTTTTTGTTTTTTTTTGGCTAGCCACTAGAGAGGTGTGTCTGCTGTTTTTGGCCTGGTCTTCATCTATTTTGTGGTTTTTTGTTTTGGCTCGCCACTTAAGTTATTTCGTTCCGTCAGCAATCGAAATAATATTAAGAATATATTATGGATACTCTGGTGTTCCAATTAACAATTACACAAAAAGCAATTTCGCTAATCGCAAACTCAAATATTTGAGATTCCGACTGTGAGAAGGCAGGCAGACAGCGCGCGAAAACGTCAGAGTGGAAAATTTTTAGCGGTGCACAAGAACATTTTGGGAAAGACAAAAAATAAAAGAAAATATTTGTTCAACCTGTAATTTCGTCGACATCTGTATCATAAAACTGTTTTTGGTTAAATTAAATGAAAGAAAAACCACAGCGAAAAGCATCGCTTTAGAATTTGTATCTAAAATATATATATAGTTATATTTATTTAGAAAATTCTTTTAAAAAATTCGCATACAGAGAATATAAGATTAAAATGTTATCCCTTCTATTATATGTAATTACACATTTTACTAAGGAATCCACTAAAGCTGGAAGCCCATCGATTTTAATCGATTAAAAATAGATTTTTGAATTTCGCAATTGATTCGCATATTGATTCTTTTCAGCTCTAGATTTTACCACCAAAAATACTATGGGCTTGTTTATTTTATGAAAAAGAGGTTAAGTTTGTTTCAATTAAAAATTCCTAAAACCACAAAAAAGACGTAGTAACTGCTTGATAAGTTGTATTCAATATTTTATGATGGTTATAAAATGTTTGTTCGATTAGTTTTATTTTACTTTTGATGTTGAATAGCGTAAACATATGTATGTACATATTTCAGTATTTTTTTTTTTGCGTACAACTGTGAATAAAACCTTTTGTCGGTGCAAGATTATTGTGTCTTCTTAGTACAATGTCAAAATGTTTTAAATTTTTAAATAAATCATGATTTTTATGACTATATATTGCGCAATAATTAATCGAATAGCTTTTAAATAATATTTACACGCTAAATAGTGAGCTTCAAAATCGGATGATAAGCATAGCAGTTATTAGACAATAAAGTTGAAACCCTTCCCGATTGCACTCACACTTGCAACTGATGGTTAGTCGAGTATCAAACCGAATCCGTTGTTTCTTTGGAGGTATTTATCTTTTTTTAAAGCCCGAAAACCTTTATAAAATCTTTGGCTTTTTGTTGCTACTATAATTTTGTGCCCATCTTTGTCTCCGCCACACACACGACATGTGTCAATGTTGTGGCGGCGACGGTGTGTACGATTTATTTCACACATTTTCGCAATACGGATATACAGTTACAGTATGAAGGCGAAATTCCCCCACGTCCATTTAAGGAGGTATATATGTATGTTATATGGACATATAGGGTGCAGGGGGCGGCATATGCAAATCCGGGGTGTACGCAACAAGTTGAAGAGCCCAGCGACATATGTATACACATGTATGACTAATGGCCAAGAAGAATCAAGAATGAAGATGAAGGAGAAGGCAAGGCAGCAGGCAACGTGCAGAACAAAAAATCAACGGAACAACATGGGCAGAAATGCGGAGAATTGTAATCCAATTAATGGACTGCGTCTTCAATGTCTCGACGCGTACCCGTAGAAACGTGAGTGCGGCAGCCAATCACGTATTAAAAACCTTGCCACTTCTTCGTTATGCGGAATACAGTGGAAGTCGGCTTTGGAATACTGCGGAGTAGGTTTCGTACTTCTCAGATGATAAGATAAATAAAGACCTGCTCCCATAAAGTGCAAAAAAGATAAACATAACTTAAACATTGCTTAAGAATATAGATAGCAAGCTAGAAAGCTGAAGTCAGAGTGTGCTCGACTGTGAGATACCCAGTTTCTAAAGATTTTTGCGTTAAATTGGAAAATTTCTGATGAGGAACTCTAACGAAATAAAAAGTCCAGAAAATCACACAGGAAAAAGGTATCAAAATCTCCCCTTGTAACGTTAAGCATGCTAGGATTGCACTTAAAATTCTCAACCACGAATTAATTTACTAGTATAACGATAAATGCGGGCTTCCCCTGGTGGAACTCGAACCCACAACTTGGCCTTTAGAGATTTGTTATAACAACAAGATAAGTAACGCACTTGCATGCATATGGCAATTATATTGGTCTTTGTTCTAACCATCCGAGGTGATTGATTCTTGGTTGACTCTAAGTCATACTACCCTTGTACTCTTGTACATACAGCTATAGAAACTTTATCAAATAATATTTGAATGGGTAAATATATTATGTGTTTTGAAGTTGTCAAAGATACTATCATTTATTTATTATTAATCACGGTTAGTGAACTCTCTTAAACATGACAAAGAACGTAAAAATATTGTTTACAAAAAACAACAAAAACAAATATTACGTATACGTAAAAATTCTGTTGACTTTTAAGAACTAATGACACATTGATAGTTCGATTAGGAATTCAATCTTAGTTAAACCCCAACAAAAAATATAATATTCAAACAAAAAATTAGTGGGAATAACAAATAAAAGAAAGTAACTTTTGACGTAAATAAAATTTACCTATAAAACATCTAAAATTATAATAAAAAGTTAAATAAATTAGCAAATAAATCTATCCTAGCCCACATTTACTGTCCAACCATAAATGTCATTGCAGCAGCTCAAAAATAAACCGCCAACACGCTGTAGAGAAACAAAAATAAACATTCGAAACGAAATGAAAGGTCTATTAAAGAGTATGTGGCATGTGAATGAGTGCAGAGACAAGCGCCAGCTTTTGTTATTCCCCCGAATTACAACAGCAAAAAAAAAAAAAGCCAAAACAATAACAAACAAAATAGAGAGCATTTTTCAAGAAAATATAATCATGCCCGAGTTATTTTGTTGTTTGTTCTGGTGTAGTTGTGCGGGAAATGACAAAGACAGGCAGCGGAAGCGCAAAAAGGAACTGAAAAATAAAATTATACAAATAAACCAAATTTTCCCCTTTTTTTTATGTATTTAAATTTATATGTTAGCATTGGACGGTAGCAAAGGAAGGTGAAATTTTTGTGGAGGTTACTCTGCACATTTTTTGCTGAAAACTTAAACAAGTCGAAATTTTTGGTTGTGTATCGAACTTTGGATGAAATTTTAAGTCAGTTGATTATTAGCAATACTTAATTACACGTTAAATAACTAACTGTTATTTATGAACTATTAACTATTAACTATTTCAATTATAAATTAAGGTTTGACTGCAAACTACAGAAAATGATTACAAATTACACATAGATTTCTTACATTTTTAATTGGTATAAATTGTTAAACTTCAAAGACATAAATTGATCTGAAATACAAATACATTTCAGTTCCTATTAATAAATAATTAGCTAAAAAATAAGTAATGCTTTTCTATAAATAAACAAACTAAAAAGGACCAACTAAAACTAAACTAAAAAGGACCAACCCCCTGTCGTTTGATATTTATACCGCTTGAGGCAATTACTGAATTCACAATTTAGAGAGCCTATAAATAAGTGTGTCCAACAGTTTTAGAGCCACCTGAGCACGTGCCACACGAGACCCATTTGGACCCGGCATCAGCAGCAGCAGCATGAGCCTCCTTTCACAGAACACCAAAGTCAGCCAAAGTCCAAGCAGGTAATCACAGCTGGCTTTTGCTTATTTTTGGATCTGTCAACCCTTCTCGTGTCTGGTTTGCTTAATTTTCCTTTAATGTGGGCGAGGAAGGGGGATTGCCTGCCGCTAGATTGCTTATATTTTTAGCCATTCTCATGCGCTCGCGTTTGCCAAACTGTCTATAATATGTCCATCAAAGTGTCTCTCTTGCTGCTACGCGCTGCGTTGACGGTTTGACAGCCATTGGCGGTACGCAGGACAGCCGCATTTTGGGGGCAAATAAAATAAAGAAATAAAGATAAACAATCAGATGATGCGGACGTGATTGCTACCATATGTCCGGTCGGATCGATGCGACCAATATTGTGCTTATCAAACTGTTTCGGCGCATCCAATTAATACACTTCACGGCCCCTCAACCTCAGCAGCGCTCCTCCTGCCCCACTCCACTCGTGACTGTCGGCTATAATGAAACTAATTAGCATTTGACAAACACTATTCCTCGTCATATATATTGTTCCATACAGTGGGCGTTGGGAACACCAAAAACAAGTAATATAAACACTAAAATAACAGAGTTTTCCAGAAATTGCAGAGGTGTAATAATTACAAGCGAGACAGAAAATGTGAGAGTCTTCTTTTGATTAATGAGAGTGATAATTTTTCTCTGAATTTTATTTATAATTATATTAACTAATTATATTAATAATATTTAGTACATGATATGACCCAGCCTAACATTCAGTTGGGAATTTTAGTGCGCCAATGCTGAGTGATCACTAGTTTGCTTTCTACTTTGTTAGGCTCTAGTCTTCTAGTAACTATAATCTAGTTCTAGAATAAATAGTTCAATAATAGACTCTTAAATAAATTATTATGTTATTTTAATTATTAAATTATAATTTACTTTTATTATTTTAAACTTTAAATGGGATCACCATAAACAAATTAATTTTAAGCCCTTTGCAAAGACTTTCTGCTCTGGAATGTAAGACTCAGAGACTCATGTGTCAAAATATAAATCAAAACAAATGCTTCAGCCCCACGGTATTAATAAAGAAAACAAATAAGTACAGGACCCGAAATGCAGGAGGTTTCGTACTCCAGTTGGAAAAACAAATTATGATACACAGAGACAGTCACATGGAGAATTGGAATCAAGATAAATGCGCGTGCTGCTAAGTAGTATGTGGCTTTGTTCGTTTCTCAGCAATTTGTTCGATTTGCTAATGCGAACAGCTTAGGCAAATATTTTGGCATAAAAGTCAGCAAGTGACAAAATAGTAGCTATTAATTGTTTGTAAGCCGACTGAGTTGCTCGACGTCTAAACATGGCCAGTGCGAGTCAATAGTTGTTGTTGATTGTTTGTTTGGTTCCAACCGAAACAAAGCCGCCTGAAAATGTTGTTAACCTCAAAAACCGCCAAGAACGTCAACAAGTGAAACTTGGAATCTTGGGGGGGCTAAAGTAAGCTACACTTGGAAAATAAGTTCCATTAAATTAAGGCAAATTTCTTTCCTTTAACGAGATCCAGGTCTGACAGCAAGAATATATAGCTATAAACTGACAAGTCTGAGTTATACCTTATAAATTGTCATTAAAATGGATTCTTAAGTTTATAAATGCATCTATATATTATCTTTTAATATAATATATTAGCAAATGGTCTTAGTTAACTAGATTTATAAATTAATTTTGAATCGGCATTAATAACTAGAAAGCGAAAATGGTTTCCGGGTTCAGATAACTGAAGATTTATGATAAATATATTAGAAAAGCCGAGAACTGTATAGTTACTTGGGAATTATAACGTTATTTAATAACGTTACTTGATAAACTGCGTTTCTAACTTTTATAACTTTCTGGACTTCGAACCCATTTATTATTCCAAGTGTAGAGAAACTAGAGATTTAGTCGTCGGACTTAGACACCGCCTGCAAAAACGTTGACGTAACGAGTCTAGAAACAGGCTATAAGTCAAACTCTTAACATTTCCAGGCATTAATTTTTTGGCGGTATTGAAACAGCTGTCTTGCCCATATCCGTGGCATTTGAATGGAAACCACACGGGTGCGAATTAATAAACATTTTAGCACTTTTATGCAGCAGCGGTACCAAAACTCAACTCACCAGCGGTTTCTGGAGAGTCCCAACCACAAAGACAGAGGAACAGTCAGCGGCGGAAATCAGAAATCTGAAGAATCACAGCGAGTCCGAACATGAACGCGTATATTTGTTTTAATTGACTGTTTTTAGATATGTCATAATTTGCTCATGCACTCAGCTATTTTTAAATATTCTTCGGATTTTTTTATTTTTGTTTCCTTTTTATTTTTATGTTCTGTTCATTTTCTGCGCCTTGAGATCGATCTCTCTCTCGTTCCGTCTCGCACTCTCTCCACACTGTTGTAACGGTTAAAATTCCTGTCTGCACATTCGATTTTACTTCACTTCTTCGCCAATCGGCGGCTTTTATTTGTTATTTGTTGTTATCACTCACTGGCAAAAGGCGTACAAAGGCACAATGTAAGCTAATTTAAATTGAATTCAGCGCCCGGGAGCAAGTGGGAAATAAGGAAACCGCAATAAGGCGAAACAGTCAACGCGGCGACGTTAAAATTAGCACTGAAACGCGCCGTTCGAATGCGCGCCTATGATTTCTTTGCCCACCGCATTCTCACTCTCACCGTTGGCCCACCAGAGATGAGAGCTTTTTTGGGGCCAGCCATGAAAAGCCAGATCAACAAGTGAAATTATGCTAAAAAGAAGCTACGAAAATGTTCAATCTTAAATTGCAGGTGGAGAAACATCGATGTTTGCTAACATCGATGTTTTTCGATGTTTAAAAAAAAATATCGATGAAGAAAAACATCGAAGTTTTTCGATGTTTTCATAAAAATGAAACATCGATGTTTTCCAGAAAAAACAAAATTTTGCTTAAGTATAAATTAAAAAATTCTTCCCTTACTTGTGTTATGAGACAAAAACATCAATGTTTTCCCACAAAACATCGATGTTTCCAAACATTTTAAAACAAACATTTTGTTTTCACCGATGTTTCTCCACCTCTATCTTAAATGCAGCAGAATGCAGAATGAGTGTGTGTCATAAGCCCACAAAAAGTAACATAAAGCCTTGCAGGTGTTATGACGTGTACCATATTATATATTTATAAATTTTATGAAATAAATAAAATTAATATCTTACTATGTACATATGTATGTATATGTTAAAAGAAAAAGTTTAAATTTAGTCGAATTGTACAAATTAAATTTAAAGAGTTTAATTATAGCATAATAACACGGTTTTTAATCATCATTTTGATAGCTTTTAGGTTAAAGCCTCATTGGAACCATACGTAAATTTTCTTTAAAAAATCCAGGTGATGCCTTCTGAGCTTTCAATTTAGCCAAGTTGACATCTCTGTTCCCCAGGCCTGCTCACACTCGCTCTCATCAGTGCTCTCTCACTCTCGCTCTCTGTAGCTGGCGATGACCGTCAGCCGGCGCTCTCTTTTGAAGACGATTTTTGTAAACAAAACCGCGACACGCATTGTTGCTGCTAATGCTATTGTTGTTGTTCTGATAAACGCTAATTTGCCTATTGATATTGATGTTAATGCGAGTTCTCTCGCACATACAGTCGCGGTCACTGCAATAGCAGGGGTGTGCGAGTAAATAGAAAAGTAGGTATTAAATAGTGTAAAGCTCTTCCAGACTATTTTTTTTTCTTAATTCTAAGATAATTGTCTTGACCTAATCGTAACTTAAAGTTGTTTCACTTAAGTTTAAGTTTTATGAAAGAACTTGTGAAGAACTAATCTTTATTAAATAAAGACATACATAACATATTAATAAATTCATAAAATATTCTCTGGCTAAACTGAAAGACTGATTTTCATTATATTTAAAGTTAAATTTATTGTTAAGCTGTTGCTTATAGTTTTATTTGACTAACAATAAAAATAAATGCAATAAGAATCTTTTTTCCTCTTTGCTTTTTAAATCTTAAATATGATGTCCACACTTTCCTAAAGGTACTATAACCATGTGCCCAGTTGTAACCATTCGTTTAAGAGTGGGTGGGTGTGTTTTGTTTACTCTTTTGGTGCTGCTTAAATAACAGATTCAATTGCTATGGATATGGCCTCCATTAAAAATTAAACTTCCCGGCCAGCATCTGCATGTCCTTGTTCGCTGAGATACTGCCTGTGGTTGCATCAAGTCAACGTTTAAAGGACTTCTTAGTCTACGAATATCATTAAAAATAAGAAAAGAACCTTTCAGGTTTGTCATTCTATACTTTATAGTATGATATTCTAAAATCCTCTTAAGAGTTACTCCTAAAATGACTATTTTTAGCACTTTTAAGCTTCCTCTCAACTCCAACTGCTCTTTACCACAAATCCTTGAACGTCCTCACTAGCTTTTCGATGTCTTTCTGCGAACCGCCGGACTCGATGCGCAGAATGCGCTTGTAGTTGCTCCAGTCCTTGATGCTGTGGTGGAACATCACCTCCAGGACGATGAGCTGCTCGTATAGCACATCCCATTCCACGCCGATGGTGGCGGCACAGGTCTCCAGCAGCCAGCGAAAGGAGTAGGGGAAAAGCGTGCGCAACACGCGCTTGTCCGTCTCCCGAATTTTGGCCGTGTAGCCGTGCAGGAGCCAGCAGTCAAAGTTGGAGACTTGCAGCACCAGCGCCTCCAGGATCGGCGGCTTTTGATCCGTATCCTCCCCGGATATTCCATTCGATTCTGCCTCTGACTCGCTGCTGTTAATCTCATTCCTTTCCAGGTGGCGGCGTGGCCGATCTAGTGGCACCTTCAACGGCTCCATGTTCTCCTCCTCGAAGGTTTGCAGCGAGCTAAGAGTGTCTAGGAGAACCTCCTTCTCATCATCCAGCTTGATCAGGTAGCTGGGGGTTGGTGTGATTTCCCAAAAGGGATTAGAAGCCTCTAGCCGCTCCCGCATCGCATAGCGCTGCTGCAGCCTGGCCAGATAGGCGGCGCCATAAGTGGAGACGGGATGACGGAACTGAAAGCCTGGTCGCTTCTCCTTTCTTTTTAGCTCATCAATCCAGGTCTCGGTCTTAATGTCACAATTGGCACGGAATATCCGCTCCCCCGGCTTTATAGTCGAAAGGGGATTGAAGAGTCCCACCTGTTGGATGTCCTCCTGGCAGGGGACCTCCACAACGTGCATTTTCAGCCCGCGCTGAGCGAGTATCTGCGACAGTTCGTTGGTTTCCATGACGAAGGGATCTAGGTTCCGCTGTGAGTGATCCACGTGCATGTAGTCGGGAATCTGAATGTCCAAGGCGGCGCCATCGGAACTCGACTCCTGATGCAGGATCCGTTGGAAGTATGTGTGAGCGGGAGTCAGGCTGTGCTGGAACTCAATGTGTCTCTTGCTGACGCTCTCTTCGCTAGACTCGCCAAAGTGCTCCTTCAGCATGCTCTCGATGGTGTGCGTCATGTTCTCATATTGGCGCTGCATCGCCAGCTTTCCCTGCATTTCCTCCTGGCCGTACTCCTGTTCCTTCTGCTTGCGCTCCTTGGCTAGGAAATCATCAACCTGGCAAGCCGTCTTGTTGGCCACTCCAAAGCGACGCGCGAAGCTCTGGTTGTACTGAGCAACTATCTCCTTTCTCAGCTCCACGAACTGCATCCACTCGGTGAATACGAACAGCAAGGGAACTTGGGCTTCATCTTCGCCGGCATTCTGTAGTTCTTCATTGATCTGTTTCGCTGACATTGAGATCTTCTTCTCCTTGTTATCGTCCAGGCCGAAGAGCAGCTTCATGGTGTACACGATGTAGGCCATCACCCTGGGCTCGTAGCGCGGATATGCGTAAGCACTCGAGGGGTTAAAGAAGTGTGGCGGATGCAGGTCTATCAGGCTGCCAACATACTTGGCCACCCGAGGCGGCAGGCCTAGTTCAAGGACATAGCGCTCGGCCAGGGCCAGAAGATTGGGCGTTTGGAATTCAGTCAGATTTATAAAGCGCGACATATAACTCACATGGTCTCGGAGGTACTGGAAGAATTAAGGTAATTAATCATGGGCTCATCTTCTGACTCTCTGAAAACACACCTTGTATCCGACCTTGTCCTGGTTGTTGCCAAACTCCATCTCCTTGATCAGCTTCTTTCCCTGGACGGCCACATTTTCGGGCAAGTATTTCAGCAGATACCGACTGGTCAGGTGCTCCTCGTCGACGAACCGCAAGATATCCGTCAGCTGGATGTCGTCCTCGACCATGTTGAGGGCTATGGCCAACACCACATATAACTTGTGCAGGCTTAGATTGTACATGTGGCGATCGAAGAAACGAAGCTCTTTCACTTTGGGCCTCAGGCCATGGCACACCATGCTGCTAACCTTGCTGTGCTTGTCCAGATGTTTTAGCGGCATCTTGCGCTTGAGGGTCTTGCGGGCTCGCCAGGACCACCGAACGCCCAGGCTCTGTTCTCCTCCGGACTCCGAGGCTACGCCTGCTTTCGAGGCTAAGCCAGCGTCGAGATTGCGCTGGAAATGAGAGCAAGGTCTTAGTCAGAGTCTCGAGATAAGAGTTGGAGGTAGGAACTCTAACTAATGAGCGGGGTAATTATGTCATTTGCATAGTTCTTGGCTATATAAGCTCAACCTGGCCAAAGGGTAAGCAGTAGCAGCAGCTTCACTTGCTTCAAACATGTCTCTGCGTCTGGTTCTGATTTGCTTGGTCATCTGGGCGGTGGCATATGCCCAGCCAGCTCCAGGGGCACCACAAGAAGACAAGGAGAGTGAGTATTAAAGATGATCTTTCAAACTCTTAAACTAACAATTTAAACCTGAAGCTTCCCTGGCACTGAAAGGGAATTTGGTGGAAGCCATGGTTGAGGCCAAGCCACGCACCCTTGTTTTGCTGCTCCCCTTGCTGTTCCCCGATGAATTCTACTCCACTTAAGTTTAAGTTTTAAATAAAGGAATGTTAATTTGAACATAGAATCACCTTGGTTTTGTTCCACATCCTAAACTTGGCTCGCTCATCATTGGGATCGGCTGCAGAGCTGCCCTTCCTGCTCTTCTTAAGCTTCGTCCGCTTGTAGTTGTAAATGATGCGGGCATCTCTGTGCAGCGCCCTTACATTCAGCTTGGGCAGACCGAGCTCGTTGTTTCGGCAGAAGGCCACCTCCATTTGGCTCATGTACGCCGCCCACACCTGCAGGGTCATCAGCTTGAGCTCCGGCTTAGCGCCCATGTCGAGCAGCTCCTGAACGAAGCCGCGCAGAACATAGTTGTAGAACTCCCACGAGGTGATGTCGTTGTCCTCGGTCTTGGCCAAATCCTTTGGCTGGCGGATGACGCGGCTGGTATGTTTTCCGGCCGCGGTATCGTTGAAGTTATCGTCGGCGGTGAGATCCACCGCCTGGATCTGTTGCTTCTGTGTGCCGCACTCGATGCAGTAGAAGTACCCCTCGCGCTCCTGGAACGTCTTCTCGCCGCACACCTCGCACTGCATGTCATCCAGGACCTGTATGACCTCCTCCATTTTCGTATTTATTATCCTTTTTATTGGTTAATAACTTTATAAACAAAGCAGCAGTGTTGCCAGATGAAAATTTAGCTTTCCCCCTAAAAAATCTCAAAGAGTTTATAATTCCCCCTAAAAAATCCTGTATTCCCCCAAAATTTAAAAAAATGTTAATTTCAAATAATTAATAAATAAAAAATGTCGGTGGAATAACAGTTCTAAGTATCTTAAAGGCGCCAACATCAGCTGGCAAAACTTATAGGCGATAGGAAAATCGTGGGCAGTATTTAGTTTGATATTTTTGCCTATTTATGTGATTTCTGTGCTGGCAATATTGATATTAAAAAAAGAGATTTTTTCAAAACATCACAAATCAATCAGTTTCAAAAAAAAAAAGGAAAACTTTCTCTCTAAAAATCCCCCCTGGACGTTAAAAAACCCCTACATCTACCCATGATCTGAATGAAGGTATGTTGGTCTTCAAAAATACCGCAAAAGGTTATTTGTGCGTTTAGGTTTGCTAGTCAGCTTAGTACGCAGACAGGCGAAAAGTGTTCCTAAGCATTGAGTCAAAACGAGAGGTCAATAGTCACCCTCTCGCTCTCTCGCACTGCTTAGGAACACTTTTCGCATGTCTGCGTACTAAGCTTAAGTAAGAACTTTTAGTAAGGCTTGTAAGGCTTACCAAATATTACATAATACATTTAATTATTTAATTATTTAATATTTATTAATCTTATCTGCATGTTGCACTCAACACTTGTGATTTCTTTCCTTTTCATTTTTTTTTTTTCACTAGGAATTCTTAGCTAATAAATATCCACACAAATAACACAGTAAATTCAAAATTTGTTTTGAATTTTTTTGTTTTTTTTAATAAGTATTTAGTATATATGTATGTATATTATATATCAAGTTTATAATTAGTATTAATAATAATTAATTAACTCACTCAGTCGAATGCATGGTTGTTTTTTTCTCAGACTGCCAAAGGCCACTTGTTTTATTCCCTTAATTTAACCACTTTATAAGTTAATTTAAATTAACGTTTGCTCGCGCCAAGTGAAATTTCAGGGAGAGCATGAAAATTGAGAGAGGGAGAGCATAAAAATTGGGAGAGCAAGAGAGCAGAGAGCAGATATGAACAAAAACGTAACGATCTACAACGTAAGTGAACAAAAACGTAACGATCTACAACGTAAGTGAACAAAAACGTGAAGATTTACGATTAACATACTATCGATGGATACTATCGAGTAAGGGCACTATCGATGTTTTCACTTCATCAATCGGTTCCTAAAGAACCCTAAACTTTCCCCCTAATATTCCACCTAGGACGTCAAAACCTCCTAAATCTAGGGGGAAAACCCCTGATCTGGGAACACTGGAAAACAGAAACGTGCTGGGTTATTAGTGATGTGAAAAGTGCGTGCTGGAGGTGAAATTGTCAATATTTAGCACATCTCTAAGGGTATTTTTCCACTACGTTGCTTTTTCCAACTATCGCACGAAAATCACGAAAAGCAGAAAAGGTGTTTCTACTAGGAAAAAGTGCTTTTTAGCACTATCGTGAACGGCAACAGCTGTTTTTTGTTTACGTTTTGATTTGGCGGAAAACTAAATTCAATTCAAAATTCAAACCAATGTTTACTAAGATTATAATTTTATGAGCTAGACATTATTTTCTATTTGCAATAATTCTGCCAGGCAGCCGCTTGACTGGAGGAACTTGCAGAAACCACTTCAGTTTACCGAGCCACAACTCGGATGCAGACGCATCAACCCGTCTCTTCTTAAACAAGTCTCTTATGATCCCGAATTCACATCACCTGGCCCTGCCAAAGGAGGAGTAAGTGGAGGCGGTCGTGCCCCCGGAGGAGAAAGATAAATCTGGGTATACGCCCCGCCACCGACCAAACTCCGCCTCCGCTTCCGTTAAAAACATGAAGCGAATTTAGAAAAGTGAGAGGATCCCTGCGCACCGTCGCTGACGCCACTGCTGCGCACCAACGTCCTTCTGTCCACAGGGCTCAGCTATCTGAAGGTGTCAGCTTGCAAGCTATTGCAATGCCCAAGTAGAGTTTTACAAAGCCGAGCAGCTGCAGAGAAACTGGTCGGCTAGGAAGAGAGGACGCTCTTTACTAAGGAGGAGGCGGTGGCCGCCAGTGCAGCATGTACGCCAGCTAGGATCGTCCAGAAGTGCAATAGTTCAAACCACATACCGCTAAACGAAATATGTATTAAATGCTGATTAGTTTACAAAACGTGGAGAAAATCATGAATTTGTTCAATATTTATTAAGCCAGCCAATTTCATTTGTTCAAAAAACAGCTGGCTAGTGGTGATAGTTGGGGAAAATCACACATCGATAGGCAGAAAAAGACTGAAATAATCGATACTATCGAACAGGGAAAAAGCTGCTTTTTCGGGAAAAAGCAGAATTGGAAAAAGCAACTGTAGTAGAAACAGGGCCTAAGGCTTTGAGCGTTCTTATCGTTTATCGATAACAAGGCGCGTAAGTCAAATTTAATTTTATTTCATACCATTATAAAATAGAAATATCAGGTATAGCGTATATAATTTCTTATCTATTTAATTGCTTTTTCTCATACATGATCCTAAAACATTAATGGAGACATTTCGTCCCCAAAATGTTTATAAAGTCTCTATAGGCATCACCATGCACTTCGATTTAGTCAAGACTTTCTGGTTCCAAGCCTTTTTTTCAAAGCTATAGACTTCAAACTTGCGGAATCGTCTTTAAATATATGTACGGATTAATGGTTTGAATTTATCCTTTAAATATTAATAATAAAACCCAATCTCTTCAGTTATGTCAGTATCTTTTTTTGTTTGTTTATTGCACAATTACAATATACATGTGTTCACTTTCATATAATTTATTAAAACTAAAATTACTAAAGTATAGCAAAAAATATAAGTGCGGATGGAGGGGGCACTCTCATTCAGCTTATATTCACTACACACTAAATCTGCGGGTGGGAAGGGTCTGGGGCTGGGCTTCGCGTGGGTTAGTCAAGAAAAAACATAAACAACAGCAAGGTTGGGCGGCACAGAGCCTTAGAAACCGCAACTAAACTAGATCTGTGGCTAATTTCGTTTCATTTCGTATTAAATGCGCACAGTTTTAACAGATTTGCTTGGAGAAGAAGCATATATAACAAGGTTTCCGTTTTAAAATTTTCCTTTTCAGTTTCGGGAGTTAGAGGGGGACGTTCTTATAGTTAATATATAGTGACGGTTATCTAATATGGTACATTCACTTATTTTTTTGTGTATTTTGTTTTGTATTTTTTGTTTGTTTTTTGTTTTGTTTGCATAGGATTTTTTTATAAAAAAAAATTACAATTTTGTTGTTGAGAGCTTAACAAAAACGCAAGCTAAACACTAAACTTAGGCGATCGGATTCGATTCCGTCAATACAATAAATATTTCACGTTCCGTTCATAGGTTTTAGGGGTAATATTATGGGTAAAAGCGGTATAGGTATATTATCATGTATAACTACGTATCTAAAAATATTCATATAAACATTCGTATATATTTTCACTCAAGTCTTAGAAGTACACAGTTTGGGCTTTCAATATGAATTTGAAGGAGGCGGCATTAAACGCACAATGTGCGCGTTATGGGTTCCGGTTTCAGGAAGAAATTGTTTGTGGGGGCGGGTTGGTTGCTTAGTTGCTTAGTTGGTCATCAGTGGGGGTCAATTTGTACAACTGACTATGGGCTTTTAGGCTAGTTATAAAGTAGGGCCTTAGATCTAAGTAGATTTAATTTCTAGCATATCGTTCTTTCTCTTCTCGTCGTCGTTCTTTCTCACACACGTTCTCTCTATAAGGCACAGAATATTTGTTACATCAGTTGTGGTTGCTTTCTTTTTTTATACACATAAATACTTTTCTCGCTTAATGAAAATAAATACTAGAATTAATTACAAAAAATGTACAGCGAAGATGGTGGGGGAGGAGATGATGCAGGTGTGGTGGTGGCAATAGGGGGCTACACCTCCACGCCATAGTTGCGATCGACAATGTAGTCGTAGCGCTGTTGTTCCGGCGTGATGTCGCCATCAGTGGAGGGAACTGGAGCTGCAGCTGGTGCAGGAGTGGCAGCAGGGGAGGCAGCAGGAGTGGCAGCTGGTGCAGGAGTTGCAGCAGCAGTAGAGGCAGCTGGAGTAGTAGCAGCTGGAGTAACTTCAGCAGGAGCCGTCGTGGCAGCTGGAGCAGCAATTAATGCTGGTATTTTAGGCACTGCACCGGTCACAGCTCGATGGTGATGATGGTGCTCACTGAGATTCTTGTTCCTATTGCTGCTGGCCACCAAGGCCGTATTAATGGCAATTGCCGTCTCAGCAGAATTGTAGAACTCATCTTCGTCCTCCTCCTCCTCCTCCTCCTCTTCCTCAATGGGATTGGCCTCCGGCAGAGTGTATTCAATGGGCAGTTCTGGCACCGACAGTCCCTTGCGTGTGAAAAAGGTGATCTTCTCCCTGTTGAAAATATAAATAAATATTTAATAAATATGTTCAATTAATTTCTAAACAGAGACAATGACTTACTTAAACGACACTAGATCGGGACAGCCCTTGGGCACCTTGGTTTTGCGCAGCTTGTGAATCTCTTTGGCTGTCTTCATCAGCAGCTTCTGGAGCTGGCGCTCTTCCGGGCATTTGGCGGGATCAGCACGCGCCACCAGGCGTTGGAACTCCTCATTCTCAATGGCCCAGGCGGCAATCAGGGGATCCTTGTTCTCGCAGGCCTTCTGCAAACTGTTGAGAACATTATGATAAGTTTAATGTTCCACTTTAGGCTTTAATTTTTAGCTTACACTTCTTTGAGGTTCTGCAGCTTGGCAATTTGATCGTTGAGGAAGTAGAGCTTGCTGTGCTGCGCCTGCAGATCGAGCTCCAAGTCCAAGCTGGTGCGGGGTATGTGAGTATGTAGTTCTGGAAATAAAGAAAAGGTAACTTAAAGACTTTTCCTTTATCTCAGCCCTAGACTCGACTTACTTGTGACAGACTTGGGCGCCTTGGTATGGAAGCGCAGGGATCGTCGCTCTGCGGCGCCGCGCTGGAAAGTATGCGGAGCCACTCCGCAGTGCATGGCGGAATCGGAATCGCTGCGATTCAAGCGGCAATTGTAACGATTCTTGCTAACGGCCGCCGAGGGCGTAAAGGTCTGCGAACGCTTCACGGGCCTGTCATCCATTAGCTGCGACTGACCACGAGATTTCTCCGGCAGGAAGGCGCAGTCCGTGTTCGTTTCCTTGTCGGCAAACTCCTGCTTCATGTTCTGCAGGTAGGCATCGAGCATGCAGCTGGCTGTGGGTTTGAAATTGGAAATTAGAGAATGTTTATAATAAAAGAATTGCTAAACTTACAGTTCATCAGGCCAACTTCATTGATTAGCTGCTTGCCATCGTCCTCCTCCTCTTCCTCCTCCTCCTCATCATCATCATCATCATCATCATCGTCGTCGCTGCACACCTGCTCGTTCTTGGGACGACCCTGCTCTGGCTGCTCTTCGGCAATTTGCGCCTGCATCTCCATGGGCGGCGCCTGATTCCTGGTCAAGGTCGAAGTCTGCGAGGAGGTAATGGTGGACTCATCCGAAGACTCCTCCCGATTGCCAACACTTGTGCTGGAATTGGAACTGGCGGCAGCTACAGCGGCTGCCGCTGCTGCGGCACTGGTGGAGGGAATGTCCAGGGACTCAAAGCTGGGAATGAACTTGGAGCTTAGGACGTTGTACCACTTTAGGGTAGAGTCCTCCGGATTGAACTCGGCCATGCTGATCTGGACAGTGCCCTGGATAAGGTAAAGACATGATTTAATTATAAAAACCCATAGAAAGGAGATTAATTCCTTTGAAAACTCACAATTATCTCCTCCTTCTGACCCGTCATGGTGACCACCGTCACCTGCAGGCTCTTGGTCAGCAGCTTGTCCAGTGTTATGGGCACAGCAAAGGTGTCGTTGAAGACTGGCTTCTGGAAATCACCCAAGGCCTTGGTCCGAATGGAGGTCAGGGAATTGGGCAGCAGGGCAGCACGCAGATATCTAAGAATTAAAAAGAGAAATTAATATAAATCTTAATAAATAATAATTAATAAATACTCACACTTGCGAGTTGTCCGACGAGGCCGTCCACAGGGCCAACAGATTGTTAGCCCTCTCCAAAGACACCACCAGCACGCCCTCCTGCTTCAGATACTTGAGTCCTATTTGGACTTGGGCCAGCTCCTTGCGCGGCAGATGGGCACGCGATGCCTCAAAGACACCGGAATCGCCGGCCACCGATTCGTTGCTGACCGCCGCCGAAACGGATCTCGTATTGGACGTGGAGGACGAGCGGCTGAGCATCTCCTGCGGCAGATCCAGCAGCGAGGGCTTCTCCGAAATGGGTGAGAGGGGGGCGGCTGCGGCCAGGTTAAGGGGCGTCGTGCCCAAGTTCAGCTTCTGCAGCTTCGCCTCCAGCATCATGCAATCGAGGACCGTGGAGTCCAGGTCGTAGGGACGGGCTCGCACCCCCGAAATGGGCACTGGCGGCGGGGCTGTGTAGGCGGGCGGGGCGGGCAGAGCATTGGCATAGGTGGGCTCCTCCTTGAGGGCTTGCGGCGTTTGATTGTCCGCTCCCGGATTGTACTTCATCGGCGAGGCGGGCGGCGTTTCCATGGACAGGCTGCTGCGCGGCGAGAGCGAGACCTCCGAGGACTGCTGTTGCTGCAGGACAGGATGCACTGGATGCACGGCTGGATGCAGGCGCTGTTGGAACAACCGCTGGGAGCGCCGCCGCAGATCCACCACATCGATGGGTGAGTCCACCGCGAACGGGTCTATGTAGATGTCCGTGAAGCTCAGGGCACTCTTACTGCTGGCCGTGGACAGGGAGCCGAGGCTGCTGCCGCTGCTAATGGAAAAGGTGCTTTCCGAGGAGAAGGACTTGAGGCGCTCCTCCAGCAGCTTGGTGGACTTGAGGGCCTCCTGCAGCTTATCCAGCAGCAGCTGCTTCTCCTCGTGGAAGCGCAGCCGATTGGCCACACAGGTGTTGTTGGCCTCGTACGCCTCCTTGAGGTCCTCCTCCAGCTTGTGACGCGTCTGCTGGATCACCCGCTTCTCCTCCTCGCTGCGCGACTTCACCGAAATGCTATTCAGATCGTTCAGCAGCTTCTCCTTCTCCTGGATCAGCAGAATGCGATCCTTGTCCGACTCCAGCTGGCCGGGCTCAATGCGCTCCACATGATCGGCCAGCTGCTGCTGCAGCTTCTTGATGTGCTTCCGCCACTCGGCATACTGCAGCTTGGTCTTGGCCATCTCCGCAAAGCGGGCTCCCCCGTTGAGGTTGTCGCCCGACACCGATCCGCACAGATCCGTCTGGCTGGCCACGCACACCCGGTCGAAGGGCGAGGCCAGGTCCGAGTTCTCCTCGCTGATCTGCTGGCGACTCAGCTCGTTCTTGATCTGCACCAGGCTGCGCATGAGCTCCTCGCGCACCTTCTCGCCGGACACAAGCGACTTGTGAACCTTGAGCATCTCCTCCCGGATGGCCTGGACCTCGGCAATGTCATAGCAACCGTTCTGCCGCGCATTGATCTTCTCGCCCACGGAGTACAGCGTGTTCATGCCGCGTTCCGTATAGGATATATCGTTGGTAATGTGGGTCAGCTCCTGTTTCAGCTGGTGGACACGTTCCCTGGCCAGCATGAGGTCGGCTCGCAGCAGCTCCGGATCGTGACGACTCATCGAACTGGAGGAAGAGCATACTGGAAGGAGAGGAGGGGATTTTAATGACATATTTGTACGGAAATACTGAAGGTAGTTCAACTTATTAAATTAAAATTATTTAAAAAATCTTAATTATATATTAACGCACTTGATGGTATTAAATTATTATTTGTGGTTTAATCTTGGGCTTAAGAATGTGTGATAATGAATTTCTAAAAGTGCTAGTTCAATGGAAATCGAAAAATAATTCCCGAAAAATATTGGGCATATCTTTTACTGATTAATTTAGACTTAAGTACTTTAAGCACTAAAAGAAATATAGTTAAAGGTAGAACTATATCTCTTGCTGATTTTGTTTAAAGATAGTTTACAGGGAAATGCCTTTCAGGGAATCATAAATATTAAATATAAGTGGAACCTATTCCATTAACACACCTCTCCTGTAATATTTGAACTGGAAATCGAAAAATAATTCACGGAAAATATGGGCCATATCTTCTAATGATTAGTTTAGGACTTAAGTGCATTGAGCACTAAAAGAAATATAGTTAAAGGTAGAACTATATCTCTTGCTGATTTTGTTTAAAGATAGTTTACAGGGAAATGCCTTTCAGGGAATCATAAATATTAAATATAAGTGGAACCTATTCCATTAACACACCTCTTCCGTAATATTTGAAATGGAAATCGAAAAATAATTCACGGAAAATACAGGCCATACATTTTACTGATTAATTTAGACTTAAGAACATTGAGCACCAAAAGAAATAAAGTTAAAGGAAACAGGATATCTCTTACCGATTTGTACAGAAAAATTCCTATCAAGTACTCATAAGTATTAAAGCTAAGATAATTAAAGCTCTTTGGTTTATTTTTGGTTCTCTTCCTAATATAAATATTATTTAAATAATTAAATACTTACAACTGCTTCGACTGGCTGCCTGTTTCAGGTGATTGTACTCCTCCTGGGCCCAGAGCAGGCGCTGTTGCTTTACATCGAACATCTCGCGCTTGTTCTCCAGTTGATCCTGCGCCGCCGACAGATAATCGCTTAGCATCTGCTCCTGCACACTCTTCCACTCCTGTCGTGGATCCTCCAGCTGAGTGCTTTGCTCCAAATGATTGATGTAGTAGGGACCAATATTAGGATCGTAGGACTCCTCCCAGCCCATGGGCAGCTCATCGCCCACACAATCCTCAAAGGTCTGGGGCTTTGTGTAGCTGTAAAGGAGAAAAGTAAAGGTAAGTTAGTTTTCTTTGTAATTTAATTACAAAAATAATACTAATAATAATTAATTAGTTTGTTTCTAAAGATTAACCTCGTTTCTTTCATTAATTTCCCTTTACAAAACTTAAATTAAATACCTCGTAAATATTGACAAAAAGTGGCT
This sequence comes from Drosophila triauraria, assembly GCA_014170255.2. NCBI lineage: Eukaryota > Metazoa > Arthropoda > Insecta > Diptera > Drosophilidae > Drosophila > Drosophila triauraria. The sequence continues at coordinate 12,122,145 of CM024337.1, forward strand.
AAAGAATTTCCATCGAATTGGCCATATCTAGAGATGTATCTGCAACCTGTTCCCACGCCAGTTACTTACTCCGCGGAATTCGATAAGATTAGCTGCCGGCGGGCATTTCCTGTGTGCATTTTGGCTAAAAAGTGCCGACTTCTCCGGTGCAAAGAAATGTCGCAGAAATACCAATTTTTACCGCAGCCATGCGGCGGAATGTCTGCGCTCTGTTTGTTGTTGCCAATCGCCAGCCCGCCTGCCAGTGCCTAATCTTATCGAGACCATAATTATATTCGCATAGTTGCGGCAAGAAAGCAAAACAAAAAGCGGCAAAAAGGCAAAAAAGACCAAAAACCAAAATAAAAGAAAAGAAGAATCCAAAAACTGATGACGTTGACAGCGACAGCGTCGTGGTCTTCCTCCGCCCGCACCAAGATCCCAAACTATTCGCTTCTTTTGTCTGATTATTTGTGGGCCTCGATTTCAATATCAGGCAAACAGCATTTTCGCATTCCAATGATAATTGCTAATCGCCATGGATTGATTGTCAAAACATATACACATCCAGCTGTGCACTGAGGGAAAATCAGGCTTATTTTGTGTAAGAACTTGACTAGAATTTTTAGGTAGAAAGTTCTAGACTGAGAAATGTGTAAGTCTGCAATTTAAACTGGCAAATCTTTGGTTATTATTACATATTTATAAAAAGGAAGGGCTACAGATAAAAATAAGGTTTCAAATACCTACAAAATGTTTAATTGCAAAAAGAAATGTAAACTAAATTAGGAGCCTTAAAAATGTATTGCTTATAAACCTACTTTCAGGGGCTTTTAAAATCCTTAAATTACATAAAATGTGAAGCTTATTTTAATGAATTTTTGTTTTTTTGTGGAGATTTTTCCCTATCTGTGTATTCTGAATAACCATATCTATATCGCCTTAATTGCAAATTTGTATATGGTATTTTTTGTTTGTTTTTCTTTAAGGCTTCTCGGCTTCGGCATAATGTTAATTAATCATTGCTTTGGAATTCGCACAGCCATTAAAGAAGCTCCCGGAGAATATACATACAAATATACACAGATAATAAAATCTGCGCCATATGCGATTGATATTCCCGCACGGACAGTGCGTTTCAGGGCTGTAAAAAAACTTGCAGTTCAACGTACGATATAATACGAACAAAGATCGCTCATTTGCAATTCTACAAGGAATTGCAATCACATTTTATATGGAAAATTCCCTTAAGGGAATTATTAAATATTTAAACAAACTTACAAGCAGAAACTTAAATGTATTTATTAGGAACCATTCCACAGTTCCCACAGATTAAGAATAATATAACGTATAACGTCATAATATACGCACATAAAGATTAAAATCAGTTCGAGTGAGCTATTGAAATGAATCAGCTGTCAAATATAATAAATTGTTATTTATTGACCAAATTTAAGCATGGAATGACCGATATAAATTATTTTTGCACCTCTACTTGTATCTTCCGATATTCCGCTGTTTTGAAACGCACTGTGTTGGCTATCCACAATGTTTACAGATACACAGATTGCGGCTCAACTTGCTGTCTAACAATTTTCTTAGAATATACGAGCCTTTTCTGCCTTCTGTTTGCATTTCTAGACATATTTTTCGGTTCGTTGCCGTTTTATCTGGAATCGAACGTTGACGCAGCCATTGAAAATAAAATTAACGCAGCTGCTGGCGACTAACAATCGATTTTGTTTATGATTGACTGGAAATACAGCTTGCTATCCAAACAATACAGAAAAAAAAAGAACTAGAAAACCTGAAGATCAGCGGCGCTGACTAAAGATTTATTTTTGTATTGGTAATCGGTAGATTTTGGGGAAGTGCAAGGATTTGGGTCATAAATTAAACGAGGGCGTGTTTTTTTTAGTATAATTGAAGGAGTCTTGTTAAGTTAAGATTATTGATAATCTGCGTTTATAATTCGATTGATTTGTTAAACAAACATGTCAAAAATTCCGAGATAATAAATTGTTTATTTAAGGATTGCCATCAATGACGTCTGAGGAGAGAATGGAGTGGAAGCGTAGCATTTAAAATACCCTATTAACTAGTTATAAAACAAATTAGGAAATGCTTCGAGAAGATTCTATATAATAATTAGAAATATTAGCGAATATAACAAATTATACATGTTGTCAGTTAAATAGATCATTTTACCTACTTTAATTATTGTGGAAGAAGACACGTTTTTACAAATTATTATCTTACCTCAAACTAAACTTAAGTTTGGCATTAATCTTAATAAATGTTTACTAAGATGTCACGTTTTTTTGATAAAAGTACAAAGAAATATGTATGATAAACTAGATAATGAAAACAAAGTTCAAATGGCAACTCTTCCCCGGCTAAAACACCTTTAAAAAAAAAGAGTAGTATCGCTTGTGAACGTGCTCTGGGACAGGGACGCCCAACAATAATTTTAAAGAGTCATTGGCGATAGCTTATAATTATTGACATATATATATAGTAGTATATATGCACATCTAAGAGCGCCAGAGCATTTATTGCAGTTGATTGAATTAAACGCAGGCCGTTTAATAAATGTACGGAACAAGGTTCATCCACTTTGCACTCTCGACCAAAGACAAAGGAAAAGTGACACAGAAACATAGTTGTGGGAAGCACAAAAACTGAAAAAATAATAATAATAATAAATAAACTGATACACAAAATGCATCGGCGACATGTGCCCGACTTTGGGGCCCAAAGCTCCACATTTGACACACAAAGCAAACCGATCTCACGATCGCCAAAGACAATCACCAGTGACAAAAAAAATACATGCATGACTTTGACGACTTTGATTCGAATTCGATGTCGATATCGTGGCTGCCTCGTGGATGGATTGTGGCCTGTCGATGTCAACGAAAAAACACAACGGAACGGGGTTTCATAATTTCAAAATCAACAAAATATGTATTTTTCTTCATATTTTTTGTAACGTTTCTTAGAGTTTTGTAACGCTAAATGGCACAACACAGCTTGCCATCTTGCATTACTTCCAAAGAAGTTGGTTAGTTAAGTAAACAAGCAAGAATAGAGGCTACAAAGTGGGATATCTGGATTATTGATAACCTTTTCACTTAATAAAATTATATTTAAGTCACAGAACCCTTAAGAACCCCATAAATGTTCTCCAAATGCAACTTTTAAGCTCTTTCCTGCACAAACTCATGTTTTCTTTATCTAAACCGATTCCAAAAATGCAAATCCCCCTGGCCAGAGATAAAGACTTCTTGTCTTCTTCAAAGAAAATCCTATCAATGGGAAAATATTCCCCAAACCACGAGGAACCGTGGCTTACTCTGTCATTTATTCAGAAGGCCCGTCTCTATTTTTCTTTATTTTTTTAGTAGACAGGTGTCAAGTGCGTCGGCTGAGTGAGAATAGCTATTAAATTCGGTAAAACGGCTGCCGTTTCTTTTATAGGGCCTTTAATTAACTCAATAAGAAAATCGTATGCAAATTGTTATGGGTTTTCCATTAGCGCTTGACCTCAGGAGGCATCAGTCAACCGTAAATCGAACGAGGGGGGGCTGGAAGAAAAATCAATGAAAGGCAAGGCGAGGCGAGGCAAGTGGGCGTGGCAGGCGTTACCCAGTAAGTAGGGCTTCCATTGGCACTTTTGCTGATGCTGGCTAAAAGCGAGGAGGAAGGCAACTCAGGCATTTCAGCTCGAAGGGGCACCCAACTTACGAGCGACTAACGACTTGCTGGCCTTTTAGCAGTTAACTCAAAACCGACTCCTCAGCCCACATTAAACGTTACGTTTTGTTTTGATATGCATGTGTGGCATGTGCGCACAGCTATGGCCAAAATAATAGTTAAAGAAAGAGGAAATAGTATTTACTGTTTAATAATGAATAGGGGAATATTTTTAAAATAAATACAATTAACAATTTTACTTTTTACAACATTATTTCATTTTTTAACATTAAAAAAAAAAATTTTTTTTTTTCTTTATAAACAATTCAAATAAAAACTATGCTGACTGTTGTAGTCAGTTTGCAATGGATACTGATTAGGATTAGAGTGGCTCCTAAAAGGATATTTGCGCACTTTCTACTTGCTTTGAAATTAGAATTCTCAACTCCAAAATCGGTCAGAAAATAGGGATAAAATTACTTAAAGCTTGTGTTAAAGCTAGAAGTTCCAACTGGGTCTAGCTGTAAAAGTAAAAGACGGATACTGATGAAGGATTAGGTGAATCTATCCCTTAACAGCTCTATATTTAAGACTAATTCTGACAAGAAGCAAGGTTTGATTTATTTTTCCCTAATTAAACCGGCTTAACCATCTGAACTACTGTCTTGACCGCAATTGTGGATCCACACAAAACATGTTCGCTGAAAGAGCGGACAAGAAATCTGCATAAATTAAATTATATTGTAAACAAAATATTTATGGCTCAGCGGCGCAGCGGCGACCAAGAGCTGTAATAAATTCGCGCTTTAAAAAATTGAAAATAAAGAAAAAAAAAAAGCCACCAAGAAACGAGTTTTGGACCAAAAATATTTCAGCATGAATTTTGTTGTCACAATATGAGTGAAACATGGGCATGGCATGGCACTCGACAGAGAGAAATACGAATAAAAAATAAAAACTACCGCGAAGAGGGCAGAAGTTGTCATTAGGCAGCACTTAAGTTAACTGACACACACACAGACACTCGAAAATCCACATCAACAATATTATTTAACTGTTCACGTCGAGTTTTATGCTAATTCGCGGCCATAACAAGTCAGAAATGCTCTACGGAGTCGACCACTTGATGACCAATAAACAGCAAATTAAATTCTTTCAGTACCTGCATTTTTTCCCATAAACTGCAAGCGTGTATATCTGTTTGGCTAATTACTTTAATCTTTACAGGTTTTATTGGGTATATATTCAGCCTGATGGTTCTTATTCTTATCTAAGTCACAAAATTCTATGGCTTCTGCATAAAGCTGGCTTAAAATCATTTTTCATGCCGCTTTATATAAATCCATTAATCTGTAGACTTTAAGTAAGATTTTCTTAAGCTCAAATAATATTATTTCCACTTTGATTCTAGTTCTTATCTAAGCTTTAAGGTTTGCCATCTAATTTCCGCTTTAGGTTATATCTTAGAATTCCTTAGCCCATAAACCCCTTCAAGAAAAACACAAGACATTTTAAATTCTTTTTTGTCGTTCAAATTGATTTCTTATAAAAATAAAGTCTTTAATGAATTCACATGGAGAGAATATCTCACAAATTAGCCGGCCATTCATGGCGGGGCCCGGAGAAGAGATCATTTAGCAATTCAAATCGACGAGGCAGGCCAGCGTCAATCAAGTCCGACTCGAACGATATGTCTAAATGATCATGTCCGAAATAAGCATAATATTAGGCAGACTGCGGGAAGAAAACAAACAAAAAAATAGGCCCCAGAGTCACGTAGACCCGTCTATATACTCCACACTCTATAGTATTTCAATTATTTCGCTCTGGCGGAACTGAGACATCGAACACGCAAGTGGAGTAGACGCCGCCGCCGTCACCGTTGCCGCAAGTGTTCCGGTTTAAATATCGAGCCAAGTCGAGCTCAAAGTGGTTTTGGAAAATCAATGTCATGTTGATGTATGCAAGAATTATATATAATCTCGGCGTTATAACCTAATTTGATCAGCCAGCGAGTTCGCTACACATTACCTTGACATACCTATCTGAGAAAATGTTATGCTGCTCCGAGGAATGAGGAACGAACCCCCGTTGCGGGCGATTGCGAAATAGTTTTATAGCCTCTATAGCCCGGGTACAGTGCGTTTCCGAACTGGAGAGTCATAAATATAAATTGTTTTTGATTAAAACAACCGATAAAAAACATTAGCCAAAGGTCAACCGCAGAAATGTATCGAAATAAATCAAAGCAAAGTCGAAAACTGTATCATTTATCGACAACTAAAGTCAAAATAAAATTTAAAATCAATTTTGTATTCATACATGATTGAGGAAGCTCTCCAAATGAATTCTTTCAAATCAATTCCGCAATTAAACGAGGTAAATTATTGAATTGATAATCAAATTGTTTCGATTAATGAATGGAGCCAATTATCGAGATGATTTCGATCAGATTATCGAAGGTCAGTTTTTTTCTTGGAAAATATAATTAAATTCCGAATATAATGGCCTAAATCAAGTTAATTAAATCGGACAGCTTTTAAGATACATTAGTTAAAGAGAACAAAAAAAAAAGGTGCTGATGTCAGAATCGGAAAATGGTGTTACACCACCTTGGGCAGTATTAAAGGGAGTGTCTCAGGTGCTTATCTATAAGCATCTGTTCTAATCACTTCCTAAAAAGCTTTACTTTAGATATGAAAAAATAAAAAGATATTTGAAGACCCAAAAATAAATCGAGCCTCTTGATTATTATCATAAAAATGCCTGAGAAAGATCCGTCATTGAGACAAAAAAAAAACACAATGTTTAATTATAATCGCTCACATTATTTGCTGTAAAATTTATTTGCGCTGCTTCCTCGGCTGTTCGGAGTCGTGTTCCCATTATCTGTCAGCGTCGAGAGCGTTGACAAATATTTTTGAGCTTAATCAAATTACGCTATAAAGGTCGTACGTCGTTTTTATCTTATCGCTGTTGCCGTTGTCGTTGTTGCCGTGCGTTGCCCGATTTCCACGGGCTTTGAGATTCCCAAGTTGCTGTTCGCACTGGGGCTATTTCCTCGCCTTGGTGGAAAAGTGGTGTATATTAGCCGCATTTCCTGTTCGCATCTCGTCCATCTCACACTTCCACTTCCTTCCGGCGCGATAAAAAGCGGAAACCACTTTAATGCCCGTCCACAATTTGTGTGAAGCTTATCAAATGCATTTTCCGACCCGGCCCGCTGTCTTTCTATGCATATTTTAAATATTTTTAACAGCCAGAGAGAAAAATAAATAAAGTCAATGAACTGCGCATGCGTTGGGACTGAGAAGATAAGACTGAAGGTTTTCTTTTTGTTTTTTTTTTTTTCTAGGGCGGCCTATGCCTATCTGGAGGAAAGTGTTTTACAATCTGGCCAATGGGATTCACGGATTTTGGGGTTTCGGTATTTCCCTCCCCACATATTTTACAAAAACCCACTCGGTGGCGGCGGCGGCGGCGGCTTCGGCAAGTGGGTGTCAATTACGGGCTTTGGTATTCGGAATCTTGAAATTCCGGAGACCTCAGGGCCCCGGCCCCCATTTCGATTCGAGTGGGCCGCCGATCTCACATTAGTCACGCCGAAAACATGACAGAACGAACGACTTATCCATCTTCAAAAGCTCTGCTGAGCTGGGCTGGGCTGAGGCTGCTGCTTTTTAGTTTTTCAAATTTCGAAATCACAAAATGTCTGCCATAAATTCCAAAGTGAACAATTGAAATAAATTTTTGCGCCATGAGCAGAGCACGCCGACTGCATACAAATTAACTATTAAAAAATTCATAGAATTTATACATGGACATAAACAAACAGACAAACAACGAGCCAGCAAGTAGTAAATGTATGCAAAGAGCAGCGCCCACTTGGCCTGCTCATGGCAAAAAAGAAAAAAAGGAAAAAAGATCCGAAATACAAAATCCCCAAGCCAAATGCCAAAGCAAAATAAACTTAAATTGAAATTTATGATTTTTAATGACCTGTTGACGGGCATTTGCTTTTGCCTTAACGCTTGGCTCTGTGATTGCGCTCTGGCCCGGTCCGGCTCGCATTCTATTTGCAGGCACTGTGTAATTGCCAAAAAAAAATTGAAATACACAAAAATTCAAAGAATTTTTGCAGGTATTGCCAATTTATTACAGGCAGTTATTGATCGATGACCTTTTACGATATTTCTATGCAGTATTTTGACTTTAAATCATTTTTATACCCGGTACCCGTAGGGTACAAGGGTATTATAAGTTAGTGCCAACCGAGAATGTATGTAACAGGCAGAAGGAGGCATTTCCGACCCCATAAAGTATATATATTCTTGATCAGCATCACCAGCCGAGTCGATTTAGCCATGTCCGTCTGTCCGTCCGTCGGTGTGAAACAACAGATCTCAGAGACTATAAGAGCTAGAGTTACCAAATTTGGTGACAACATTGGAATCTATTGCACGCAGATAAAGTTTGTTTTAAAATTTGGCCACGCCCACTTCCGCCCCCGAAAATAGTAAAAAACGGTATATAAGCCATATGCGTGATTTTCGGCGTAAAGTAAATAGTCTTAACAAGTAGGCAATCGTGGACGTGTTCTGAAAATTTGAGTAAAATTGGATGATAAACATAGAAGTTATTAAACAATAAAGTTTCTGAGAGAGAGAGAGAGCGCACGTGCGTGTTGCTCAACATGTTCCTAGCAGCATTTGTCTTTGTTGGGTGTTGCTCAGCATGTTCCAAGCAACATTTGTCGCTTTTGAGAGTTGCCCAACATGTTCTTAGCAACATTTGTCTCTTTTGAGTGTTGCTCAACATTTTTATAGCACTATTTGTCTTCAGTTGTCAAAATTTCGTTTTTTTCCATGTTCATGTGCTGTTTAATTTTACCCACAATGCTTTGGGTACCGGGTATCTTACAGTCGGTCACACTCGACTGTAGCTTTCCCACTTGTTTCTTTTTAACTTGGACAATTTAATACTTTTGTATTTGTAAAAGAAAATTGGAATGTATATCGAAAATCAAGTTTTTAATATAGGCAGTTATTTATTCCTTCTATTTAATTTTTAAAAATTTAAGAATCGAGTTATAGATATCAAGGATTGTTTGCAGACTAGAGCTAGAACAACATCGATGTTTTCGATTTAAAATCAATATTTACACATAAAAACATCAACGACTTTTATGGCAAACTGCTTCTCATATCAACTTAAGTTTTGTTTTGTTTTTATAAAAAAGATTAAAGTTTACCACTATATGTAGCGATTAAATCAGTTATCAATCAAACTTTCTTATCAAAATTAAGTGTTGAACCAGATTTCAGTGAATGAATATTGTTCTGCTAACAAAAACATACGATTATTTGCTATTAATAAGCCAAATTATTACCTAATAACAGAGAGTCTTTGCCAGTATTTTTCATTTATTTATTTGAAATATTTGCCGTTGTAAAGGCTTTTAGTTTTTGGGAATTTCTTGTTTGCTTTTCTTTTTTTCTTTGGGAAATATGCAAACGGTATTCAATACGTCAACAAAAATTCCTGGTATGCGCATTATAAAAGATTTAAATTCGACACGACAACTCGGAAACATTTCTCGTGTCGCTCTTCGCAACGCCCACATGGAACATGCCAATATGTTTCCAACCGATCCTATATGTGCACCTCCAACTAAATAAAATAAATTCACGAAAATTCCGACTAATTTTGAGTGTGTGTTGGTTTGGAAGGAACCTTGGCAAGCGTCAAGAACAAATACAAAAGTTTGTTTTGCTTTGGTTTCTGGCTTTTGTTTTTTTGTTATTTTTGGTGAAACTTTTCAGACTTCAAAGTGTCCACCTGTGCATTTTTCTTGGCCTGACATTAGTCGGTTCCGGGAATCTCTGAAGTAGATAATACATGGTCAAGAGAGCCAGATACTTTTCTGGCCCCTTAACAGAGAAAAAAAATTGGTGAACCAACTCAGTTATACTCATAAACAATTTTAATAATATTATGCTTGATTTTTTAATGAAAAGTATCGACTAAACTTAAAGATTTATTATATTTTTAAGTTAAATTAATATGTGGACGAGTATGGGACAAGCACAACCCGCAGGTTTCGGCTTTGTCGGGCTCCGACCTAGACTTATGGTGCCCGACCATGATATACATTTTTTATATCTTGAATAAAGTTCGGTTACATGATTTATGTATTCAAAAAAGCTCTGTTAATTGTGGATGATTAGTAAGCATATTCAAACTAATTTTTTTAGTTTAATGAAGCACAAGAAACACTCTTTTCTTTAATTTTTCTTGTTATTTTTTTAAACTTTTTATGACACGACTGCAAACTGCAAAGTTAAGTTGAAGTTTGCTTGGCCATTTAGCCGTAAGCCATCTCGTGTTCCTCTGTGAATTTTGTTGTTTTCATGGTGTTGTTGTGTATTTTATGTGTGTGAGTGAGTAGTAGTAGTTGTTGGCCCCCGTCGATCGTGGTTGTACTCTGTCATTAACAAAACAACTGTTGCGACCTTCACATACCAGAGCAACCAAGCGACTGTGCGGCGAGCGAGGCGGCGAGCGCGCTGCTGACTCGGAGCGAGCAGAGATCGCATATATGCCGCCACCGATATATAGACGGATCGTACATATATACATATCGAATATATTGAAATAATAAGGCGAAAAATCCGACTGCAAAACGTGAATGCGAACGCGAACGCAAACGCGAAGGAACGCAAGCTGAACGACGTCAACGTCTCCGCCTCGAAATTATATTCGCCCGATCGTCATACTCGTGTTATATCGTATCTGATAGAATTTAGCCCGCAATAATGCAGCAGCGAGACCGAGGGGAAGGAGGAGGTTTCCCCCATGCCCCATTCCCCATTCCCCATTACCCATTACCCATTCCATACCATTCCGATCCGATCCACATCATGCCATGCCATGCCATACCATTGTGTTGGGGCCGCATTCCAGACACCGGGGTCGTGTGTGTGCGAATTGAACCCAGAAATACTGGGAATATGTATGCATATACGGTAAGGGGGAAAATATGCATATATAGTATATGCAATATGCACTTCACATATCTGGATCGCGGGGCTGTGGGGTTTGCATATTTTGATGGGAATTTTTAGACATTTCCCTGGAAAATAAAGGCACCCCTGTTAATTGTGGGAGCCAAGTAAGTTGCTTTCAACAATGGCCACAGCACAGAGCTTGTCAAGATCAACAAAATTGCATTACATTTTATGAATTAGCAAGAATATTTCATATATCAAAGGGGTTTCCGAGAAAAGTTATGATTGCTTTTACCTGAAACTTATGAATTATCTCTTTTCTTATGCAATGTGTTTGGGAATTTATTCTATAGAAATATTACCTCCTTTCCAGGACGCCTTTGGGAAATATAGAATTTTTTATTAGAGTTTATGAATTAAAAACAACATTTAAGGCCTCAATTTGGGGCTGTGTTATTATTACAAATTATAAGAAATATTTTTAATGAATACCAAATTAGGTTTAATCAAAATTGTACTATTTTTCCCGCGCAACTTTAGCAATTCTTAAATTTCTTATACTATTTATCTTAAATATATTTATAATGGCCCCCAATTATTAAAAGACAAATAAAATTAGCAGCAAGCCTGCCAAAATTCCATATTAATTATAGACCTTCACCTTTTTTCTTGTGGAATTTGTTTTGATATTTTCACCTATAAATTAATTTTGCTTTTCGCAGACACTTTGGCTATTCTCTGCACGAAACAAAAAACGCAAAGGAAATATAGTTTTTATAAATAAATACTGTTTTTGCGTTTGGCTTCTCTCTGCAGACAGTTTGGGAATTCACATCATGGCCAAAAATTATTTGAAATATTTATTCATTATTTCTATTCGCCTTACAGCAACAACAACAACAACAACAGCTATAGCTACAGCTCAGACACGAAAATACTTTTCAACGTTGTCTACAAATAATAATAATAATGAGGCAGAGAATGAAAGCTGCCGCGGCGGAATGCTGGGATCGAAAAAATGCCGCATGTCAAATGGGCCAATTAACATTTCTGTTATTTGCCGCCTTTCGTCGTCTTGCTTTGCCTTTTGTTTTATAAATAAATATATGCTTTTGTTCACGATTTCATTGTTGCCAGCGAGCGAGCGAGCAAAGGTATGCAAAAATGTGGCCAAATTTGTTGTTTTGACGCCGGCTTTTTCGGGCTCAAGTGAATTATGTATGCATATGCATCCCCTCATCACCACCCTTCTCTTGCCTCCCTCTTCATATTTCCCCCTGATGTCTAGCCATAACAATAATTTCTATATAAATCCGCGTTCCGTTCGAAACGAAACAAAATTCCAAAAGATATCGTTTTCTGGTTTGTTTACTTGTTTGTTTATCTCGCACACACAGACACAGATACAGATGCAGAGATACGGATACACCCGAATTTCAAATGCTAAGAACTTGAAAGACTTCCAATTTTATGGTAAGCGCTCGTGGCATACCATGGAATTTTAGTCTGTAGCTCTGGGGCCTGGCCATAACCGATTGGCTTCTATTGATTAAAGAATTTTTTGTTTTTTCCACTGCCGCTGCTTCTCGTTTTTTGTGGTTTTGCGTTCTAATGTTGCCGTGTATAAAAATATGGCGGTCAGGGTCGGATCATAAAGATAAGTAAGTGAAACGAAACCAAAAATAATAGTAGTCTCCTCGGAAAAGTGAAAAGTTTATGGTTGGTTTTTAAAGTTCTTTAAAATAGAGAGCTGGAAATGCATATTTTTGTATTAAATTTGTATATTTGTAGCAAATTTTTAGCTGATTCAGGAGGGAGTCTCTTACTAACTTCATCAGCAGCTAGACCCTATTGGGAATTCTAGCCACTAAACAATTTTTAAAGTTAAATCTTTGGTTCGTGAAAAAAGAACGTAGATTTTTCCTTATTTACAAACAAAATTTTAATTTATTAATGTATATTTTAAAAAGTTTAAATACTGCAATAATTAAGCAACTTTTTATAAGCTCAAACTAGAATTCATTTCATAAGTTTAATCGAAAATTATTATAACAAAATGTAAAGCTTAATTTTAACTTGTAAACGTAATTTATCGTCAGAAAAAAGGTAAAAAAAATAAGAAAGAATGCCACGAAAAACATATTTTACAGCCGGCGACATGTTCCGGTTATCTTGCGGATACATTTGCATACTGTTATTAAAAGATACTTATCTGGAGATTCGGGCGCGTGTGTGTCGCGACCAATAAGGAAAAGCAAAAATCGGCATTATATAAGCCAATTTAGATATATTCTTGTTGTTCTTGGCAGCCAAAAAAGAGCAAAATAAATTTAAAACAAAAAATAATATTTATTAGCGACAGCAGATGCGCACACGACGTGGATCTGCGCCTGTATCTGTGTGTGTGATCATTTACTGTGGAGCAAACAAATAAACAAACATGCATAAATAACTCGTTGCAGTTGCAGCAGCAGCAGCAGCAGCACTAGCTGTTGTTGTTGCTGCATTTGCTATTGCTATTGCCTTTGCCTCCAGCAAAGCAGAGCGAGAGACTGCGGGAGAGCGGCCGTGCAAGCGAGTTGGCTGCGGCTCAGGAATGCGGTTTTGACAAGTTCTTCTAAAATTGTACGGGCAACTTTGCTATTTACGCTATGAAACAACAACAACAACAGCAGCAGCGAGTAAGATAGAGGGGAGAGCCGCAATGTGTGCGAAGGAGCGCGGAAAACAGAACATGAAAAAATGCCAGCAAAAGCAACAGCAACAGCAGCACACACACAAGATGGAGCTCGATCGCTGTGAGAGAGCAGAGAGCAACAACAGCTACAACAGTACACGGTGAAAAATAATTGTTTTAAATTAAAGTACAGGAAAATAAATATGGTAAAATTTTAATATATCAATTGAAAATAATACCAATTTCAATTACTAAAATTAAGTTTAATTTTTTTTATTTAAATAAACTGAATGTGTTTTTAACCCTTTTTTTCCACCAGTGCAGACTGCAGCAACAAACTATGCAGCAATGTCGCCGCAGTCGCAGTTGCTAGTTGAACGAACGCCGCGCGAATGGCGGGCGAGGGAACGTTGGGGGCGTGTTGGGAATGCCAGAGTGCGGCAAAGTAAATGCATTTTGTGTTTGGAAATAGGCTGACGACGACGACGACGACGACGGCGACAGCGATGGGGTTGCTGCAGTTGTAGTTGTACTGTAGTTGTTGTTGCTGTTGGAAAATATTTCAAAGTTGCTGTGAACTCACAGCGGCAGCGGCTGGGGCTGGGGCAGCGGCACCAATTGAATGCAATTTGTTTGGCTGTGTGTGAGTGCATGCATTTATTAAAGCAATGCGCGCCAGCATTGCCTTAAATGCCAAAGCTAACTACGAATGTATGTATCAAAGGCATTACATACGTGCACTGAAAAAATACTCTTTTTGAAGGTTGTTAAATCATATTTAGATCCCTAAAAGATTAATTGCAGTAAACACCTTTTTATACCTTGATTATTTACCATTTTCAGTGTCAGAAAACTGTTTTTTAATTAATATTTAACATAAATTGTGATCATTAAATTAATTAATTTAAAATTAATTTCAAAAGCAGAGAAAGCAATAAAAAAAATATTAAAATAAAAGTTTATTAAACAAAATCTGTGCTTAAGATCAGTGATGCCCAAGCCCCCGCCACATGTGGTTAGTAAAAATTCTGCCGGTTCTCTGCCGCTACACAGACATTGTAAACGTGACGTGAGCAGCAGCAGCAGAGAAGAGAGAGAATGAGAGGTCGAGTGGTTCGGTTTCCAGAGCAGTGCAAAGTATTAAATTTTAATGCTTTGCACTGCTCTGGCAACCGCAACGTCTCGCGCGAAGCCAACTTCGTTTTTCTCTTACGCACACAAATGCAAGTCACATGTCATTGTATTTGTGTGGGCATCACTGCTTTAGATGCAGAATAATTAAAGTCATTCTTAAATAGAATTAAAATCATATAGTATTAGTCAATAATTTGGATATTAATAATAATACAGCTTAAATAGCTCAACTTTTGTAAATACTTCTATCTAAAAGTTCTCATAAATAGTTAATAAATAAACAAAATAAAATGTATATATAGCATACATCAAGGTTATTTCTTTCTGTGTACATATGTATCTACTACTATGTAATCTACGCCCTGCTTTTTTGTATTTGGCAAACATTCCAAGAGCTTGGCAACATTTTCTGCTGCCTCTGTTGCAGTTGCTGCTGCATTTGTTGCTTTTGTTGCCGGGGACGGAGCAGGCAACATGCAGCCCATAAAAATGTTCTTATTTATGTACATATTTTGCAGCAGGCGGCAGCAGCAGGAGGAGGGGCGGAGGCAAAGTCAGTTGCTTTGACATGAATGTCAGCTTTGCGCATTTAAGCAGTTTAATCAACATTTTTTTTCTTTTTCTTTCTTTCTTTCTTTTTTGCAGCCCTGTTGCCTGCGCTCTGCGAGCCGGTTTTTGTTGGCCAAACCATTTTCCATGTGCCAATGCGCCATGTGCAGCGTGTGCATCCTATGTGGAGTGCACACACTAGCTCGGGAGGGGCGTGTGACAAAGATAGAAAAGGAAGAAAAAACCGAAACCAAGAAATTGGGATCTGCAAAAAGATCTTTTTTGCGCATTCCTTCGGCCAGGCAAGCATTCCTTCATCCGAGCTGTTGCCCTGACCTACAAACCAATAAATTCCAGCTTAAATATCTCAAGAATGCGCGCAGAGTCGAAGAAAAAAAAAAGAATGAAAAAGAAAACGAATCGAAGAAACGACCGGATGAATTATGCGCTGTGGTAAACATTTTGACAGCACACAAAAGATACTTTGCAAAAGATACAGCCAGACGGAGGCACAGATACAGATACAGATACATATACACAATTCAAGTGGCATCCCAGGAATGCCGATATACAGCTAAAGTCCACATATGGCCGGACTCGCTGCTCCCTCGCCTCGCGCTCCCGTTCTGCCGCGGCCTTATCACTTCATTAGGCCATAAATTCGACAACAAAACGAAATTCCACAGTTGAACGAACAGCAGCAAACAACTTGAACACCTACGAGATACACAGTTACCGATTCAGATACATTCCACAGCAACAGCCGAAGTCGAAGCTGCAGCCACAGCCCCAGCCCCTTCAATGTTAATTATGCTCCTGCAGCCGCTGCAACGCATTCGAAAGATACAAAAAAAAAAAAAAACGAAACAGAAAGAGGCGAGACGAGAAGAAAAGCTAATCCGAAAAAATACGAATTTTCTGTACTCTTAAATGTGTAAAATAAAGTCGAATCCTTACAACAAGGATCGTAAAACAATGAAAAATAAATAAAAATGTAAGTTTAATTATTAAAAATATAAATAAAATAATTAATATAAAATATACATAGCATACTAAAATATTCCTTAGTTATAGCCAAAGTTGTTAAAGATTTCGCCAGATTATTCTTGTAGCAACCTTATTGGATGTTAAATAAAGACACTCTCCATAAAACTAAGCTAGAATATGTTATAGGATCATTGCATTTCTACTGGGCTTTACAAACATCTCCTCAAAGTCATAATACCCAGCCTGAAAGGTGGTTCTCATACAAAAAATGCGCGTGCGCCTGCGCGCAGAGCCTCATTATCATCGTATAGCCCCCCGCAGACTCATCTGCATCTCCTCCCTTTTGGGGCACAACACAGACTCTTAAGAATATGTGTTATGCGCACTCAAATGGCATTCGGAAAGTGCTACTGAAAAAATAACACAAAAGTTTCGTGCAGCCAACAAAAGGTCGGTCCCTTTTCAGGGAGGAGTTGGTGGTATGAGTTGAGAAGAAGATCCCCAGCTTAACATCTGGAATCTTTAGGTGTGAGTTGTGCGTAGTGCATTGTGAAGATTTCTGGTAAGGCCATAAAAGTATTTAGTCATGGCAACTCTAGGAACAGCTGATTACAGCGAATGCCTTTTGTCCCCACACACCGAGCGTGTCCAGTGCCTGATTAGGGCAATTAATTGCCTGCGATCAAGTCGGGTTTCCTCCCTTGCATTTCATGGGAAAGTGTTTTTAAAATAGCAGATTAAAATCTTATAAATCGGCTTCCCCGCTTGGCGTATATCTCTGTTCTGTACTGTACGCCAAACAGCTGCAAAATATAAAACAGATGCTCAAGGCATGGACATGGGCCAGCCGAAGTATTTAGGGTTTTAAGTGGTTCTGTTTTTGTTTAGAAATTCCATAAGATTAATAAATGCATACCAAGGGGACAGAACAATACCAAAAATAGAACATAAATATTTATAATATAAATAAATATATCTGGAATTTAGGTAATCTATCTACCCCCTTGAAAAAATAAAGGGTACACCACTGTGGATTTATCTTGAGTATGCACATTCCTGAGGTTGTTGTATTTTAATTTCGTTTCGTTTCATTTCACTTGGTTTATTATTTTTCCTATAGCCGCCGCTTGCATACATGGAAGAAAATTGCTACCTTTGCACAGATTTCCATGATATATGTATACAGGGATTCACAGACACACATCACGATCGGCCAAGAGCCAGTTCAGCATATGGAAAAATCGCTCACACAGAAAAAATGTTAAATAATAAATAAATAAAATTATTCCTAAGATGAAATGGTCAGGAAAACTTATTTTAAATAATAATTGTTAAACTATTTAACATAAATGTTAGCTTTATAGTTTGAATAACATGTCAAAGTTCAATCAAAAATTCTATAGTTCTGGTAAAACTTTTAAAAACATGTTAAATATATCTAAATGATTTATCAAATAGATATTTCAATTTAAGTTCCTGATTATTCATAGGAAGTAATATTTTTTTATGTGCAGGCGACGACGATCAGCTTGCAGACGAATGCAGAAGCAAAATTAGCGAATAAAAACAAAAAAACAACAAAAAAATGTGCCTGAGGATCGCGCGTGCAGGCAGCCAGCTCGAAATCCAAAGCCAAATCCAAATCTGAATCCCAATTCCGAGCCACAACCTCGGCCGGTAATAACCCAGACGTCCAGAGAGCCACCAGAATCGCGGCCCTATCCACGTCTCCTCAAACATGAAAAAAAAAACAACAAAAAAACGATCGCCGGGCGAAGAGTAACTTAATTTTCTGCTCACGTCTGCAGTTTCTGTAAGTGAAAAATTGTTCAGCTGCGCGAATGACAGCTGAATTATTATAAATCGATATGCTGGCCACTTGGAGGAGATTCACGAGGTAAAAAAAAACACACAAATAATGGCGAAAAATGGGGGCTAGTCCAGAGTTACAATCACAGAGGGCAGGCAGACACAGCCTAAGGTGCGATACACAGTGAATACGTGGAATTTAAGCAGACTAAAAATAATATAAAACGATTTTGCGACTCGATAGATTATTAAAGACATTTTGTAACTCCTTAAAAGTTATTAAATAATTTATTTTCTATTTGTTTAGGTGCTTTTAAAGTATTTTATGGGTACTTTCAAAACTTTTTCTACTATATTCTCTATTTTAGCTCATTCTGTATGCCCTCGTTGTTACATTTTATTTTAATAGTTTCCCGGGGCAGTTGTATTAACAAAATACTTTCATCCTTTAGGCGAAGCACATAAAAACCGGGCAACAAAATGGTCTTTATCTGTCAGAGCAAAATGGCAACGAAAGGCAGCAACCCTTTGCTTGTTTTAACCGCCGATGCCCTCCCCGCATCCCTCTTAATTAGCACATGTTGAAAAGGAAATCATTATGCTTGATAAAAATCACAAGTGTTGATTGCTGAAGAACGTCGCCACTGACATGCAACAAGTGCGAGACAGGAAAAGTCGTTGCAGAGATCCCGTCGTCGTCGTCGTCGTCGTCGTCGCTGTTGTTGTTGTTGTCGTTGGCTGGAAGTTGTTGCAACTTTTTCAGATGGCAGTTGGTGGCAACTTGCAGCAGCAGCAACAGTGGAAAAACAGACGCTAAAATGGGCAAAACATGCGGTGTGCGAGAGGAGCGACTAAAAGTTCGTCTATGTATCTGTCAGATACATTATGTACCCATGTGCCTATCTTTGGCCAGAGAGTGTCGCTGCTGCTGCAGCTCTTTGCTGTTGCAGTGGCCGTTGCTGTTGCGGTGCTGCCTGCTTGTTGCTGGTTGCAAGTGCAAAAGAAAATATTTTTTAACGCTTCGGGCCGCGTACAGCAAACTAGAAAATGTTGCTGCTGCTGGCAAAAGCCGCGCGTTGCATTCATGCGCGTAATCAAATTGTAATCACGGCTTCGACTGCTTCATGTTGCAGCAGGGAGCAGCAGCAGCAGCCCTCCCTCCTCCCGTTGCAGCTGCTGTTGTTGTTGTTGTTAAGTGGAAATACTTGTTGCACAAATGCAATGCATGCTGCTGTTGCTGTTGCTGCTGCTGCTGCTGTGTATCTGCATCTGTTGCCCGCATACAGTGGCTGTTGCCTAAATACAACGCAGAAAAAAATACAAAAGAAATCTTTAAAGACAACTAGCAGGCTTTAAATTCTATTTTTGGCTGCCTAATAAAAGAAAATAATAATATCTTTAAAACTAAAATGCTTTTAAACTCAGAAAAAGTCTAAAATAATAACCAGATTAAGAAAAATGTAGGATTAAGAGGTTGGCAAGCTATAACTTAAAATTTATTATTAGTATTTCAGCTTTTACAATTATAATTTATGATTTAATTGCATACATTGTATGCCTTCTTGTTAAGGCCTTTAAATACTTAAATAAATGGAAATGGGTGTTGATATCGTTTTGGTGGCAATTATCACTGTAGGTGCAGCAGCAGCAGCAGCAAACGGCAATTGCATCTGCATTCTTTCCACTTTTCTTGCTGCTGCCTGCCGCTGTTGTTGCTGCTGCGGCGGCTGCTGCTGCTGCTGCTGCTGCATTGCCTTGTGCAATTTATTAAATGAAAAATGCCGTTTTGCAGCTTTCCAAGTTGCTATACATGTACAGAGCTACAGAGCAGCTATATCTATATATATAAAGGGGTATATACATATCTAGATACATGTGCTGGCATCTTTCGCTGCGAAAAGCCAAATTGAATTTTATGCAAATTTTTTTGTAGCTCGCTTTGACTTGGATAGAAATCGCCACATCTAATGCATAATGCCTGCCAGCTAGGCACACGCATGCCTCTCCCCTATATTTTTATTTTTTTTCAGCTCTTGTTACGTTCTTTATGCAATTGGTCGGTCGATCGATCCAACGAGCCATCGCTCCAGTCGCTCCAATCGCTATAATCGCTCCAATCGCTCGATTATTCGTTCTAGAATCAAAATGCCACAGGTGGAATTAGAACGCTCCGCAATCTGGTTAAGAGCGGACTACACAGAGAACATTAAGCCAGTCTAAGCTGAGATCTTTAAACTTGAGTCGCAACTTCAGCTCAAGAAGCCAGGCTCTGCCGCTTAAACACCTTGTTTCTCTGTGTACCTTCCTCTTTCTTATTTTTTATTATAATTTTTTTTCGCTACCGATCTCTCGGATGCAGATACTCCAGCGGTACAGCCCCCGCCCCTGGCGCCACTCTGTCCGACTTATGACAGCAATCGTTAAGCGCTTTCGCTAGGCCTTTTTGGCGGCGATTTGAGTTTATGTAAAACAAACGAGTTCGAGCTCCAGCTCCAGCTCGAGTTCGAGTCACTCTGCTCTATCCCCCCGAACTGGTAGCTATTTTTTGCTTTAAGCTTTTCGATTATTTTATTTTTGGTGGCCGCCTCTGTGAATAGATCGAGAAACTGTCACCAAACACGTTTCTGTCCAAAAAACGCACACAAAAATATTCCACTGTGCTGCCGCCTTGTTTGTGGCTAAACAATTGGCCAAAAAAATAAGAAAATCAAGAAGAAGACGGCGGCGAAAAAATGCCAAATCGCATGGCCAAGTCAAGTCGTTGTTAACTTTTGTTTATACAAAAAAAAAAACGGAAAAGAGAGGGCAACGAAATCACAAAAAATACCACCCGTCGTCGAAATGCTGTACAAACAAGTGAAACATTTATTAAGTCGAATATACGTTGTACAATGGAAATTCCAGCCTATTTGTCATTGCATCGGAATCCTTAAAGGGGGAAATAAGTAACTCAGAGACATGAAAGTCATGGGGTTTAGCAAGTGGTACATAGAGTATCATAAGGGCAATGCAGCGAAAGTTAACTATAAATATTATTAAGACCTAAAGTAAGTTACTTATTGCGTTTCAAAGTGTATGATAATGGTTTAAAAATTGAGATCCCTTCATTATGAAATTCTTTTTTAATTCTATATCTAGTTCCCTGCTATATCTGAGAAAAATAATCATTCATTTCAAGTTCTTCATACATTCTCTATCTAATTTTAGCATAAAAACCTTAGAATATATGGGCTATATAGCGTCAGGCCCAAGCAATTATCGGTCGAATTTCAAGGGTATCGACAATTCGACCTTGCATACCGCGTATATTGGAATAGATATTTATTTTTTCTATGATTTTCTGTTGTTGGCTGTTGGTGCTCGAAACGTGGCGAGGCCTTTAAAGGCCGCCCGAGGCCTGGCTCGCTTCGCTTTATTGTAGAAATTTATTTATGGTTTATTGGAATTTTTGCGCGCTACCGGCAGCAATTTTTAAAATTCAATAGCAACGCCGCGTGTGAGAGACGCGGACGAACGATCGATAGTCATTGCGAGCGGTTGATACACGACGTATGGCGAAAACCGTAAATAATTTTGGTCAAAAATATGCGAGACTTGCAAAATGCCAATAAAGGGTGGAGGGGCTCCATGTGAGGGACGGATGGTGAAACACCTATTGAAATTGTTGCATCTAAATTGGATAAATGGAATCTTAAGTGTACCTTTATATCGTTTATTTTTATAAAAAATAATTAGCAAAGAGATATTAGCCAAATGAATCAGACTATAAGTCCCTAAGATTTCAATAACTAACTAATAAATCGAAAATACACCTAGATAGTCCATATCTCTCCCCGAAAGATCTTAAAGATATTTTAAAGGCTCCTGGGATAACCCCGAAACGAGTACGCAGATACAAACAAGATCGCCGCTTCGCTGTGCATTCTGAGGAACATTCCTGCGACATGTGTGCATATATACAATCCACTTGATGCATAACCTAACAAATGCGCAGATGTTTCGTTTCGTTTTTGAAAGCAAGTGAGCCAAAGGGAGAGAGAGCCGGGGGAGAAGTACGAAATACTGAAATGCTGAAATTCCACAACGCTCGAAACGGTTCGGCGTTTAATTCAGTGAAACATTTTGAACAATGTCCAGGCAATTTGAAACAAACAAAGGGAATGTTTGTGTTAATTGAAAGCGTGAAGCGCACACAGCCTCACACATAAAAAATAAGACAATAAAACAGACAGAAGTACAAGAAAACAGAAAAGGAAAAGGCAAGAAAGTTTCCTTTCAAAGTTGTTATGCCCTTGCAGATATTACAAAAAGATAAACTACTATTAAGAGGGAGAATATTACGAGTTTTGAGTAAATACAAATATCAAAGAATTTAATATTCATTACATATTGACATGATCCTTATTACTTTAGGCATAGAAAATAGTGGTCAGATATTAAAAGAGCTTAAAAGATCTTCTTCAAACATAAATAAACTACATATAAGGCAATTATCTCTTGAAAGTAATTGATAGAAACTAAATGGTTTCTAGAAAGTTCTTTATATTAGTCATATATTACTCCTGTAGGCCTAAAAACGATCAAATTTATAACAGTTCCAAGTAATCAATATTTAATCTATATTAATTAACATCAAAGTGTCATAAATGTCTTGTAAAAAGGACAAAACTCCCTAAAAAGATAATAAAAATATGATAAAACTTATTTTAATTTTATGAATAAACATCATTTCATTAATAAAATTTCATTAATAATTTAGAATACCTCCCAAATAAGAGTATTGGGAAAAAAAGTCAGAAAACTGAGAAAGAGGGCCAAGAATTTCAGAAATCAATTATTTCGAAACTGCAAAAATTCCTACGAACATTTTGCAATTGTTTATGGATAAAAGAGAGACGGAGAGAGCATCGGGGGAGCGAGCTAGAGACAAGACCCAAAAAAATGTGAGCGAACTAAAATGTATCTATGAGATACATGGCCTGATGTGGTATCTCGGGCGCTCTCTCTCTCCGCCGCCACCGCAGCCGCTCTCTCGCACTCATTACGTATGAGTTTGTTGGTTTTTGTTTTTGCAGATCATTCGCCGAGCTTTATTTAACTTTTGCTCTCCCCCGCTCTCCCTTGCTGAACCTCCTCTCTCTCTCTCTCACCCTCCTCGCGTTTCCTGCCTTTTTTCGCCTTTAGTTTACAGTTCATTTTTTGTTTGTTGCCACTCTCCTCGGCTCGGCTCAGTTCAGTTATATTTGGAGTCTTAATCATCGCATCGGAATGTTTACTTGAAGTCTTTTCCCTCCTCTGCGCTCGTTCCGTTTTGTTTTGCCCGTTCGCCTTGTTTAAAATATGTAATTTATTTCGCCGCTGCTTCTTGCCTCTCGATCGCATTCCTTTACGCACACAACCATACACACGCTCGCTGACACACACACACACACACACAGCTGCAGCACGCACCTTTTTCTTTCCGGTTCGGAATCGGAATTTATATGGGTTTTTTTGTTCAGTCCGTCGCTCTTGTTTTTGTTTTTGTTTGCTGAAGCTTCCTGATTAAGCGAGCGTCTGCTACTCTCTCACCTGGGCCTACAAGCAGGAACATACGTATAAAAGGAAACAAAAGGGGTTAGAGTACTCGAAGTACTTGGGAAGCTAACTGTCGTCGAAATAAATGGGAATTACTGTCTCTATAAGTCTGTATACATTTTTTTTTTAGAATTCTTATCACATTCTTATTAGGAAATAATGCATATAATTTGAATTTCCATTATTCTAGGGATATTAAGTTGGAGACTCTTCTTAATCCTTATTTTAAAAGTCTAGAAATGGAATAATCACCGTCTAAAAAAGCTTAAGACTAGGATAAACCATAGGATCATTATTTAGGATTAAAACAAATTAAAGCTCTCACTGTAAAGGGCTAAAAAGTAATGGTAATAGTGCCAGTTCATACTTCTTCCATTATTTCCGTTTCTTTTTGAGAAAAAAGTCTGGAAAAATATAAATTGTTCCAGGGAGAATTCCATATTCCTTCCATTATTTAGTTTTAGGGCTGTCTAAATAATTTTATAATCATTTTCCAAGCTAAAAATCTGGGAAAAGTACAATTCTTCCAAGGACTATTCCATGTTCTCCCTTTATTTTATTTCCAGTTTCTTGCCCTTAATACACTTACCAATCTCTGGGATCCAGCCAGGTGGTCTTTTTGTTGATGTGATCTATGTAGTAGGTCTTGCCATCGAAATCCTTGGCAATATCCCAGCCATCGGGCAGCGGAAAGTCGCTGTGGTGTTGCTGATGGTGGTGTTGGTGCTGTTGTTGCTGCTGCTGGGGCCTCAGGTGATGGGGATGCAGGTGATGCTGCGATTGCGACGCTGTCTGTTGTAGATTCGGCATTTTTGTAGTATTTTCTCCCGGTTTGCTTTAAGTGGAGTCTGAGAAAACCTCGATTTTTTTTATTTTTTCACCCGACGACGCGCGCTTTTTCTTTTTTCTCTGCTTTTGCCGTTTTTTTCGGGGGTTTCTCTTTGCGCTGTTTACATTAGCAAAGACATTTCTTTTTATTTCATTCCATTTCTTTCACTCCGCCGATAATGGAGACACACATACACAAGGCGAGCGAGCGCGCGCGTGTAAGAGACAGAGAGCGAGAGAGAGCGAGCGGCGCTCTCAATTATTTATTTTTTTCGTAACTGCATTCCATTCCAGCACAATCACACACACACACACCCATACACACACGCGATCACTGCTCACAGTTGCTGTTGTTGCTGCTGCTTGCTTGATTCCATTTCGTTCACTCGCATTGGAAACTCTCGTGCTGTTGTGGTTTGTTGTTGCTGTTGTAATCCTTTTCTTTTCGCCTAATTGAAACTAATTAACGTGGAATTTGACGACAATGGAGCGTGCTTTTCCTTTTCACTTGTGTCGATAACTCGCGATTTTGGTTCAGAAAAAAATATGAAATTTGATTTTCCGAGTTATTTGAGCAATTATGGTTTCTTGGCGTGCGCGCGCCGTTGCTGATCCGACTTCGAGGAGCAACAAAAAAACACAAGCGCGCAGCTTGAAATTCGAATTGGAATTGAGTTGCGACAGTGTGGCCAGATCAAAATTTAGCTTTCCCCCTAAAAAATCTCGAAGAGTCGATATTTCCTCCTAAAAAATCCAGTCTTCCCCCAAAATTAAAAAAAATGGTAATTTCAAATAATTATGAGAAGAAATACCTTATTATTACGTGGGAATGTTGCAAAGCGAAAAAATGTCGGTGGAATAACAGTTCTAAGTATCTTAAAGGCGCCAACATCAGCTGGCAAAACTTATAGCTGATAGGAAAATCGTGGGCAGTATTTAGTTTGGTATTTTCGCCTATTTATGTGATTTCTGTGCTTGGCAATATTACTATTATTAATATTATATTATATATGTATTAGAAAAAAGAGATTATTAATAAACATTTAGTATATATGTATGTATGTATATTATATATCAAGTTTATAATTAGTATTAATAATAATTAATTAACGCACTCAGTCGAATTCATGGTTGTTTTTTTCTCAGACTGCTAAAGGCCACTAGTTAATTTAAATTAACGTTTGTGCGCGCCAAGTGGAATTTCAGCAATAAAGAGTACAACAACTACAGTCACCATAAAGGGTGTAAGAGCATAAAAATTGGGAGAGCAAGAGAGCAGAGAGCAGCTATGAACAAAAACGTAACGATCTACAACGTAAGTGAACAAAAACGTGAAGATTTACGACGTAGCATACTATCGATGGATACTGTCGAGTAAGAGCACTATCGATGTTTTCACTTCATCAATCATCAATCAATTCTTCCCCCCTAATATTCCACCTAGGACGTATAAATCCTATATGGGCATATTGAGAAATATAGTGTATGTCGTGATAAAAATATCTGAATATCGATAGTTTTGTTTATGTATTTTCTGATACTCGTTGGTAACGTCTTGGCCCTTTTTATTTTAGGCACTTTTCATTGATGTCTTTTGGTTGTTACAGCAATTTATTGGAAAAGATGTTTAACTCCTCTAATATAACTATTATAAAAAGGTTGAAGACAGATGAAAACCGTCCAGCAAGTGGTATAAAAAGTGGCAACGCAGGCCTATGACGATTTCACGGAGGCTTTCTTGAGGGATTTTGAAGGTTTTTCTAGTGGTAAATCTAAATTTCCTTTGAACAAGGTGGGAGGCAAAGCTCAATGCCGTGAGCATTCAATTTATGGAAATATATTTGATTGTGTATTAATTAATCGATATATCGATACACATAATGATAATCGATTACTCTTTGTAGAGAACGTTCCATTTAATTCCCACCGTTCCGCGTCCCTCGATTGTAATTCAACATTTAAATAAAAAGCCGATAGGGGGCGCTAATTGTAAAAAGCCTTTGGCGATTAGGAATCGCCAAGACTTTTGTTATGCTTAAAGGTCTGTACGCAGATGCTCGAAAAGTGTTCCAAAGCAGTGCGAGAGAGCGAGAGGGTGACTATTGACCTCTCGTTTTGACTCAATGCTTGGGAACACTTTTCGAGCATCTGCGTACTAAGCTTTAACAAACGCTTTATTGAATATATAAACTTAACGATACACATGGGACAGTCGTCCGTTTCGATAGCACCTTGATCGTCGATCACTTCCTCGCCGAAGCGTCGTCTCTTGCTCGTTACCTTCTGGCCAGACTTAGGTGGCGTTGCCAGATATCTGCGCTGCCACAAAGCCTATAAGACCGTTGTAGTCACAAATCTCAATTTGTTGATTGTTTCTTGAAGAATTTAAATTAAAGACAGGCTGTTTGATGTAACGAACAAGGTGACCGTTTATGGTATATTTTACAATCTAAAAAACGCTCTAGCTGTCCATAAATGAATTATTTTGTTCAGAATTTTATTTAATTTTATCACTAGCATGGTGTCTAACTAAATAAAGTTAAATTTTTAACAAAATAATGCGTTTATGGCCAGCGAGAGCGTTTTTTACATTGTAAAATATACCATAAACGGTCACGCTGGTAACGAAACTTCTGTTTTCTGATTGGGAATACATGGAACATGGCTACCAGTAAATAAGTTTTTGTAAATTATTCCAAATTTATACGCCCCATTAAAAAACCATTCGCTTTGTTTTGTACTTCTGATATTTTGTATTTGCAATTTAAAGTAATTTGTAAAAATCGAGTCAACAAGACTAACACAGCTTCAGCTCAAGACACATGCAATATTCCATAGAGGTTTGTGTGTAAATTAAAACGAATTGAATTTGGGAAACAAAAGTTAGCAAGAGGTAAATCCATTCCATAAGCATACACTTCCGCTTCCGCTCGATCCGTGTGAAGGTGAAGCCAACTCTTTGGATAGACTAACACGAAGCCCTAACTAGGAGGTAAATTACACATAAATTAATCATATATCGGTCAACAACTACAACTAAATATTAGTTAATAGCGGATAAAGAGTGCCCATAAGCTATATACACTAGAGTCCCGGTTCCGGTTCCGCATCCGCATCCTTATCCTCATCCCTATCCGCTCTCATTTCCGTTTCCGCTTCAGTCTCAGGACAGAACCGGAGCACTGCATCCATTATTCAGACGATACTCGGCGTACACCAGGCCGGTGTTGTGCCAGTGATAGAAGGCGGCCACGATGATCAGGTGCCACCAGTTGTGCGAGTGTCCCACAAAGTCCACCTTGCCGGTGAACCAGCGCTCGGGAATCTTGGCCGCGTAGAAGACGAACGCGATGAGGCAGAGCAGGTACATAACCACGATGCGGGGCACCATGAGCTGGAATTTAAAGGGGTAAACATGAGTAAGGAATTACAGGTTAAAGTCTTAATCAAACTCACCCTGACTAGCTCGTTCTCCAACCCTCCCATTGCCACCGCCCAGTGGCCTAGAGGTATGATCCCATAGGCGGACCACAGCAGCAGCACCGCCACCTTTCCGTTCATGGAGACATTCAACTTCGGTATTTGGACGGCGATGGCCAGGGCAAACATGCCCAGGGCGATCGTGGAGTACAGGGTGCGCAGGAAGGTGTGACACCAGAAGGCATAGTACATGCCGCTTATGTAGATGGCCACCAGCGAGAGCGAGATGCCCAGGAAGTCGACGGAGAGGAAGAGCTCATAGTGCTCCTCCGACTTGCAGGAGAAGATGTGGTAGATGGCCGACATCAGCATGCAGAGGCAGAAGCAGACCAGCAGGCAGACGACCAGCACTTGGTCGCTCAGCGAGGCATGAACCCGGAGGAATTGGAAGTCGAAGATGGTCAGGCCGATGAACAGGATGCAGCCGGCCAGATGGCTCCAGATATTGATCTAAAAACAAGGGATTAAAGTATCAGCATGAGTAATTAGTCCAAGAAATCCCCCAGTTTTACTCACCGTCTCATTGGTCCACCAGAAAATGCTCTGCAGGCACAACTTGTTGGATAGGAATGTGCGGTAGCCGCGGCGGATGTACGGATTGAACTTTAAATGGCTGGGGGCCTAGTGTCGGGAAATACAAGGAAAACAAAGAACAATTGAATAAACATTCCAAATAAATACCTTTTTGTTTGTTCCAAAGCGAATAAGCTATGCAGATTGAATGCGCAGCATTGAGAATAAAACCAAAGGGTACAACGACGACGAAGACGGAATAAAATAGAAAAGGCCGAAAACAAATTGAGGAAACCTTTCGGTCGCCTGGCATTAAGCCCAATATAAAAAGAAACAAGTGAGAAAGCTACAGTCGAGTGACCGACTGTGAGATACCCGGTACCCAAAGCATTGTGGGTGAAATTAAAAGAAAATGTTGACAAATTAAGACAAATATTGCTAGAAACATGTTGAGCAACACTCAAAAAAAACAAATGTTGCTAGAAATGTTGAGAAACACGTCCGTGCGCGATCTCTCTCTCTATCCCTCTCTCTCAAGAAATTTACACAGAAACTTTATTGTTTAATAACATCTATTATTATCATCCGATTTTACTCAAATTTTCAGAACACGTCCACGATTACCTACTTATTAAGTCTATCTATTTACTTTACGCCGAAAATCACGCATATGGTGCATCACGCAAATGCTGCGTGCAACAGATTCCAATGTGGTTACCAAATTTGGTAACTCTAGCTCTTATAGTCTCTGAGAACTGTTCTTTCACACGGACGGACGGACGGATAGACGGACAGACGGACAGACGGACATGGCTAAATCGACTAGGCTAGTGACGCTGATCAGAGGAACTAATTAACTCGATTGATCTGGTTAAGGAACTTGTTTACACTTGCGTTTATTCAGATTTAAATTTTAAAGTACTTCTTTTAAAATGTTTTCTTTTTAATATTATTCTTTATTTCACAAAAAAGATAGCCCTTTAAGCTTCGAATATATTTAAATAAAGTCGAAGAAAAGACGATTCCTGAATTAAAAAGTGTTAAATATTTAAATATATAACGTGAGAAAGCCCACACCGACTTAAAATGAAGTCTTAGCCAAAGATTAGTATTCGCAGTTCATACTTATGCATTCTAGAAAGCTCGCTCAACAACTCCTGCAGTTATTCATGTGAAAAATATAAAGTCAACTACTCTTATAGTTTTATGAAATTTTAAATGGAAGTTTTGCTGCAGTGTCATAGCTGTATCAAGTTCGTAATCTGACAACAAAAACTGATCTTTAAGTAGAACTTGGCGCTTAAAACCCGAAATGTTTATACTGTAATCAAATATTTATCTAAACATTTCAAAACAATCTTTATTCGGAAGCAATTATTATTATATGTAAGTTCACTTTAAATCTGGTTTCAAATTGCTTGGCCACTTGTCCGAGAGCTTTTTTCGGAGTATGGAACTGAATCACTCGCTGCACTGCACTGACTCCAAATTTCCCAGTAATTTAACTCAATACGATCCGCTTCGATATCAAACATAATTCGGGAGTGTTGCCTTGGGGCTTTTCTACAGACATGTAACCACACAGTAGCTTCTTTTTATTTAAGGTTTACTATTCAAATATTTAATGCTGGCCGCTGACCGTTGAGCTTTTTGTTTCGTTTCGTTTGTTTGCTGGCCGACCTTGATTCAGTTGGCATTTGTTTGGGTTTGTCTAATTGTATTATTTTGCAATTGCTGCCAACTCGACCGCCATGGCGGATTTCACATATTTCGGCGTTTTAGCCATTTATTTACAAGCAGTGATCGTGAATTGGTTGAGCACATAAGCCAAAGAAAAATAAGATAAAGTTTACACCATGCGATGGTACGACAATGGCACGTTTTAATTTTATTTCGTTTTTAATGAATAAATAAATACGTTTCAAATACTTTTCATACACTAAATTTAATGTATATTTTATAAAATAAGTGAAAATATTTTAATTTATTAACATTTACTAAATTATGGTCATTTATGGTGAAAAAGATAAAAAAAAAATGTATAAAAAAAGTTATCCTATTAAATTAAAGGTAAAAGGTATTAAAAGAACTTAATCAATAAAATAATTTATTACAGAAAGTAAAAGAGCTTGAAAATAATCAAAGTTATCGAGGGTTTTATCGATTGGAATCGATAAACATCGAAGCTCTTCCACCTCTAAAAAAAATTAAGCCAAATATCCTTTAATTTTTGGTTTGAAGACTTGATTATTGCAAAAAACATTGAACTTTCGTTAGATTCCGAACTAATTTTACGCCTTAAGAAAGCCTCTTATAAAAATTACAATAAAATAAATAAAAATAATCGAGTTTAAATGGTATTCAGCACAAAAAACAAGTGTTAAAATCATGTAAATACAACAGTAACATTTGCATTTTTATTTTCTGTAAGATTTGAACCCGCATGTGCCCCTGATTGCTCGTGCTGGCGTTTTTGTCAATTCGCCAAACACAATTTGCGATCAATTAAAATTCACTGAGCGACAATTGATCCCAAATTGACGACCCCCAAGACTGACACTTGACTTGGTTAAAACTCACATCATCGAAATTGCAGAGCCATTTGAATTTGGACAGCTTGTCGTCATAGTTGGGTCCGTGCCCCAGAATATTGGGCTCCTCGTTGGACGGAAACTGATGCGAGGCGTCCGTGGTGGTGTCGGTAACTGGTTGGCCATCGATCTGTTTAGAAGAAAATGTGCAAAAAAGAGAGAGAGCAAAGGTTAAATATTGGCGATTAGTAGCTGCCGCAATGGTACAAAACTAATTTGAATTGAGGACGACTACAGAGATATATGTGTATGCTCTTTAGAGATTCTTCCGCCTTATAAACAGACGTTGGCAACTGGCCGGTTTCTTAGGGGTCTTTATTATAGATTTGTATATATTTTTAGCCAACTTGCAGACTGAGAAAAATTGATTTGTCTGCGAATTTTATTATTATCTCTTCTTGCAGTTCCTGCCTAGTGCATTTTATTGTTGCTATTCGCTCTGGCGAGTTCTCTCCTTACGCCAAAACAAGCAAGCATTGCAAAAATGCAATAATAACAAACTAATAGCCGCATAAACAAATAGCAACAACAACAGCTGCTAAGGGGGCTTGACTATAATTTGTTTATCCAGCTTCGAATTCTAATGCATAATAATAACAACAACAACAACAGCAGATTGTGGTGGGAGTGTGTGCAAGTGCAAGTGCAAGTATTTTTATCCAATTATATTTTCTATGACGTTTTGTTTACAATTTGCGCCATACTTTTCATTTCTAGATTTTTTGCCTATTATGGATGTAATGCACTTGTGCCTCCTAAATCGGTTGTCTCTATTGGTTGAATATTCCGAATAACCGTTAAAAAGGGAATTTATTATAAAAGTATCAGAGTCGTTTCTCTATTAAAATGAATATCTATTTATATTGAGTATTTATTCATAAGTTGCAATTAAAGAAAAAGATTAACTGGACATTAATGCAATTATTAGCTATATTTAATTTTTTTTAACTTTACTTTAAAAGTGATTATTTTAATTGAACAACGTACATATTTGAAAATAATTTATTTATTTGACTTTAGTATTTATTCATAAGTTCCAAGTCAAGCCAACGATTAACAGGTTATTAAGGCAATTGTTGGCTTTATTTTTATTCTTTTACCTAACTTTAAAAGTAGTTTCTTTCAATTTTTATTGCAGATTTTCTATTTAGTTCATTATTAGCATTAAATCATGTTTTTAATTGTATACATCACATATATAATATATATTATATATTTATATTTATGTAGAGACTTTATTAAAAGTCTGAAATATTAAAAAAATTTCTCAATGTCTCAATGTAATAACCTCAGTTTAAGAGAAAATCTAATACTAAAAAGTCTTAATACTCGAAAATCTATACTATCCCCTTAACTTCCTATTTGTCAACAATTTAATAGTCAACAAATGTGTTTTGCATCACTTGTAGCTACTGGCACATTAAAGAGGCAGAATTTTGCACACTTTAAAAATGTTTAACCGGAAAAAATGATACAAAATAAACACAAACAAAAGTTACATAAGCCAGGATGTATAGAATACCTTGTAATAAATAAAAATAAACGCTGAATACGTCGCTTTAACTAAAATTTAATAAAAAGTAAACACTGAAACTTGATTTTGTAAAGATCAAAGGCACTAGACTTATATAAGATCTGAACTTTGTGCATTAACAAATATTGGCCTAGCAAACATTCCAGACTTTTAGGAACCCATTATATCTAGTTAATACAATGGGAAGGCCTTCGATAAACAGGATGTGACACCCATTAATTGATGCCATTGACGTCAGTAGTTTCCCAATTGCATTTTTGTTTAATCTTCAGTTTTACAGAGTTAGGAACCCAAGCTTACGTCTTTCTTTTTGCTGCCGCGAATAATGCATTTCAATTCGGTTGTTGTCGTCGTGGTAACAATTGTGGTTTCCATTTTTCCGAAATTTAACACTAAGGTAACACTTATTTAACTATCGTGGAATGTTTTTTAAAGATCACTTAATTATTGGACTCTGTTTGTTAGCTTGTCTTTGTTTTATCTTTACTCAATATTCTCACAAAAAAATCACAAGATGTAACATTTTAAAACAGTGTTTCTGTCGCTACTCCTTGATTGTTTTATATTTTTGTTTAAATAACTCAACTGAGCGCAAAATTGAAGGTAAACCGTTGCGCTTGCCAACTGGCTGGCAACTGGCAACTGAAAATCCCCAAGATCCAATGATGTGAATCGGAAAAAAGCTTTTGGGCCCCAAAAAGCTTTCACAGCAGCCGAGAAGCGCGATTGCAGAATGTTTGTTTTTTATTTTTATTGTATTTTGTATTTTGGGAGAGTCCGAAAAAAGCTGAGCAATCTCTTCCACGAGTAGGCCTATTTTTCAGGCGCAGTTATGCTGAATTTATGCGAAATTTCGTGGCTGATGGAAGCTTTCGCTTCTTGTGCAAGAGGAGGCCTGTTTTTTTATTTTTTTTGGTCAAATCAGGTTGATCATCAAATACACTACAAAAAAAATCGATGATAATAATATAAATTGATATATGTATATAAATTTCATTAGTTTAGCTGTACCGTGACAGAGACCTGTAATGCTATTTTGTGCCCCATTGTGCATTCATCCCACAACATATCACCAAAACCAAGTGTAAGCCGCATTTTTTATTGCTCAGATCTTTTGCAATGGAAAAACTTGGATAAATGAATGAATTGTATATATTTAAGATTTATTACGCTTAAAAATAATTTGACTTAAGACTTATATAACATTTCTTTAAAATATCCAAAGATTTCCAGAATTAATGTATCAAAATACCTACGATTTACTTCCAAAATTTAGTAATTAGGATATTAAAATATATTCTTCTACATAAAAATATATATTCTTAAGACTAATGTCTCTATTCTTTTTTGAGTGTATCCATAATTATGGTTGATGGATGGACAAGCCCCCATATTATATAAGCAATCGGGTTGACGATCCATCGCACATTGAGAACCATTTGTAAACATTAATTGCATAATTCCAAGAGCTCTCGCAGCTTTTCCCTCGAATTCGCATTATTATTATTTGTTTACACGAGGATCGATCGCAATACGCGGATGCGTGATTGGATTTTGACGCCCTCGCGGGAGACATAAATAAAACCGAAGCCAAGAGATCTGAAATCGGAAAACCGAGCCCAAAAAACCAGTTTCTCCTTTCGTTGAAGTTCAGGAATTCCGCGTGGCGACTTTCGCAATGCCTCACACACGGCTGTCCGTGTGTAAACATAATGCATAACGAGATATCGGTGTGGCAAGCTCTAATCGGTTACAAATATGCCCAGCTTGACCTTGGCTCCATTCGGAGAGATCTACATCGGCTAAAACGAAAATCGCGCACTCTGCCACTTTTTGGGTAAGGTTACCCGTGAGCTCTTGGTTCCGCTTTTCGTTTGACATCTCTGATTGAATGCACGTGCCATTTGGGAGAACAGGAGCGGATTCGGAGCCCCTCCAGGTCTGGGCCCAATTAGAAAACCAAGAGAGAACCAAGTCGAAGTACATAGGGGGGCTACAGAAAATTCTGTGCTTCCCCACAGTTAGAAATAATACATTTACAATGAGCTTGGGACCTCTAGGTCACCTAATACATGTTTTAATGCGAACTTTTGAGCTACACAGAGAGAAATTTTAAGTAAAAATTGACTTAAAGTAAGTAAAAACGTTGTCAAATAACTTCTAAGAACTTTTTTACTTAATAAGATGTGGTTTTGTACTCAGTTCAAGTGCAAATCAAGAGTCAACATCGCTTTGCCGCTCTTACCGTCTCACCCCTATCCTTCAAACTTGAGTACAGACGTACTCAAGTTAAGAATAAAACCTTATCAATTCAAGAATATTTGTACTTAATTTTGGTGTGAGTACTGTTGTATTCATTTTGAGTTTTTTTGGTCTCGAAATAAGGGAAAAAAAACTTAATCTAGGAATTAAAAAAAAAACCGTACTCAAAATAAGAATAGTACGAATTTGAGTAAACGGATTCTCAATTTCCGAACCCCATAATTCTCTCTGTGTATTTTTAAATTGATTTCATATCGATACCGATTTAAGAGGCCCATTGATATAAACTGAGAATAGAGTAGGTTATTAATTATTATAACCAACCTCCTTATGTTAAAAGCAAATCCTCGTAATACGACTAAAATATATATTTAACTTTGAAATAATAAGACCTATCCACAAAATTACAATTTGTGAATACTGTGCGTGTGCCGGCAGAGGCTGGGTAAGGAATTTATGTAGACATCACTTTAATATGCATATCGTTCCACTCTGTGGTCTTCAATTATCAGAACTCTTTTTAACTTACCCAGTCCGCTGAATCCTGTCCAGGTTTTCGTAGGTAGCAGGTGGAGGATTCAACCGATAGCTCCGATTCTTCGAGGATCTCTCGGGGACGCGGACTCATGGTGACTTAGGAGCCTGGTTGAGGAATTTACAGAATTTACAGCTCGGTTAGAGATCGTGAGTCGATGATTAAAAAGTATTTAGGCGCCGATTGCCAGTTGGAGGCCCACCGGTCTGGTCCCCCCTACCCTATTTCGCAGAAGAGTGCGAAAATCAAAAAGCGAGTTCCCCAAACAAAAGCGTGTTGCCATGTTGGAGCCAACAAAGAAAGCGTGCCTCTCTCTCTATCTCTCTCGAAAGCCCCTCTTTCTTCGCTCTCTATCGTTGGGGGCTCTGTCTTTCAAGCTTAATCGATTATCGCTAGAAGAAACCTTTTCTTAAAAAGGTCGCAAAGTCAACTACTATTTTTTATTGCAGTGAACACGAAAAAACAAAGTGTAGCTGATAATTTTGAAAGAAATAATTTTAAATTAAAAAGTAAATAAACGTTAAAAATTAGATTTTAATTCTACTTCAAAAAATACGATTCCAGCTTTCTGAATTTTTTTGAATGAAAAATTTGTTATAACCATTAATAATTGGTTTTTTGGTCTAAAAAATAATAAACACTTTTATTTCAGAAAGCAAAACTAGTCACATTTCTCTCTGTGTGGCAAGCGAAAAGCGTTCATTCCACGACTGCAATTTTTCGGTTTATATGTTTTTTTTTTACAGCACACACATTTCTCTCGCACGTTTGCATAACCAAAAATTTCTAAAAAGTTTTCCAGGTCAATCGCCCGACGGCAGGGGGCAGCTTTCGCACTGCACGTGCCCGGGGGGGACAAGTGCAGTTTCTTGTTAATTAACATTCCCGATCGATTGTTCGTTCGGATAACCTTCAATTGATTTTGATTTACTTTGGCTTTTCTGCGCGGATCGCAATTTCACTTCGAGAGCTGAGAAGTTCTCGCAAACACCTCTCGCAGCGCGGCAAAAATATCAACTGAAAATTGTTCGCACAGAGCTCCGGTTGCCATGGCGTTGAAAGAGATCGCTCCAATCCCCCCAGTCCGCTGTGAAGAGAGGCCGGCCTTAAGAGAGCGACGGCGGCCGAAAGCTCCACCAGACTTTGGCGACGCGCGCATGGCTGTTTGTGTTTTAATTGAGTCTTTTGAATTGATTAAATACTAATTTAGCATGCTGTGGACGTTGCCGCCATCGGTGATCTTACACTGCGAGACACCTGCCGAAGCGCTTCCTGAAAATTTACAATTTAAATTTCATTTGTCATTGCACTCCAGCTGATCGGTTGAGAGTGATCTTCGAAGAGCGATCTTGAGTTTCGATCTTAACTGAAGGCTTTTTTAAAAGCTTTCTAAAATAAATAAAAGAAAAACTTGGGCGAAAAAATATATGAGGGGAATATTTTTAAGTGGATCTTAAATCATGCTTTTAACCGATATTCCTTTTTTAATAATAATTTACCTTTAAATTTAAATGTAAAATTTAGCTGTTTACAAACATCATTTTTAATTAAGCTGAGAAAAATTTAGAGGCATTTATCACAGAGGCTTTCAGGACCTTTCAATAGCTAACTTTTCTGTCTATAAGATTGAGTCAGTACAGTTACAGTTCCTCTCAATATGTTAAGACCGCCGTCTTAAATACGCCAATTCTTAAGACATCATTTTGAGCAAGTTTTAAACGTCAAAATATCGCGGACTGCGAGTTTAAGTCGTTTTTTTTGGCTCGATTTTAGGCCGGCTTAAAACGTCTAAAGACGCAAAAAAAAGAGACAATTTCGATTGGACATTGTACTGAGAGAGTTTATGTCGATGGACTTATGTCGCTATTATTAACTTTTTCTAATAAGTAATACTTAACTTTTTTTTAACCCCCTTTCTCAATGTCCGGTTAAGGCTAACCTTTAAATTAAATTAATTAAAAACCTTACCTATAATTGAAAGTTTTAACTGAGCAATGAGCTTCCTAATTATAACCACGATGAATATCTTTTTGATAAATTTAAGCTCCACGATATAAAACCGCACCCTGATATCTAAGAATCTTTTTTCGAGAACTCGCTTGCTCACAATGCATTCCGGTTAAGGCCAACCTTCACATAGGATTATAAAAAAGCCTTTAATTTAGTAGAAAACGATGAGTTTGCTTTAACTCTCTCTTTACCTCGACGACAACAGCCCAATGCCCTTCGCATTGACCGACTTTTTAATCTTCCTGCCCTTTAGCATCTTTAACCCTGCTCTCTTAAGACCAGAGAGGCGCCCATTTGAAAGTTTTATTATTGACCTAAGAAAGCTGCTCTCACTTGACATTGTCATGGCGATATAGGATAGATGTTAGCCACAAAAGCTCTCTTAGCGGCCTGTTTCAAAGTCCAAATGATGATGTTGGCCAATTAAAAATTGTTGTACGCTGGGAATATATATACGATATACGACCTGTATTGCCTTATAAAGTTATCAAGAAACATATTCCAAATCTTTACAGCGTTATAATTATAAAAGTCATCTTATTAAGACTTGATATTATCGTAGAGTTCAGAGAAATAATATTTGTTTGCGAGTTTCTACAGATCATAAGCACAAATAATACCTGCGGCTTTAGTTGCTTTTAGAAGTCTCAAACAATAACTCTCAAGAGTAGATATTTTTAAATCAAAGAAGGAATCTTCAAGCATTGCTTGAAATCATAAATAAAATTCCAAAAAACTTACAAAGCCAAGAACAATTCGAACTTTTAAACATCAAATAAAAAATTCTTATTCTATTATCATATAGAATCCTTAAACTTTTATAAGAAACTTTTAAGTACGAAAAGAAAAGGCAAATTGCAAACCAATCTAAAAGTATGCCTTACAAAATCGTTAAGACTTCGCCTAAGGGCTCAATCATCGGTTACAAAAACATTTCAAGTGAAAGATGGCCTTACCATTCTTCACTCTGCACTTCACCGCTTGATGTTAAATTGAATTTTTGCAATTTTTATTTTTCCGGTTCATTAAATATAATATAATAATAATAATAATTTTTCCAGCTGATTTTTTATTTGTAGTTTTGTTTTTCTTTGTATTTAAACTTATTATGTGTTGATGCTGTTGTTGGTAGCTGTCTAGCTTTTAATGTTTAATGCTTACATAATTTTTCTTTCAGTAATTATTATTAAATTATTTCCGTTTATGCTGTTCTGTTTTCGGTTCGGTTCAAACACACACTTTATTCCCAGTCCGCCACCAATCCATCCGCCAATAGTTGCAATAGCTATAGCTGCTGCTGCTGCTGCGGCTGGTGTTGTTGCTGCTGCTGCTGCTGCTTCGGTCCGCCGGCGGTTGCTATTGCTATTTGCTGGATGCAGTACCGCCCGCTGCTGGTGTTGCTGCGTTGCCCGAGCCCGAGCCCGAACCCGAGCCGATAGCAGCGGCAGGAGTGGCGGCGGCGGCGGCAACGATGACGACGATGGCGGCGGCGGCAGCTGCTGATCTTGTTGCTGCCGCTGCAGATGCAGTTACTGATGTTGGTGTTACGGCTGCTGCGGCTGCCGCTGCTGGTGCTTCGATTGTTGGTGACGATGTGGTTGCTGCTGCTGCTGCTCCTGCTGATATTGTTGTTAATGCCATTAACAATGTTGCCGCGGCGGCGACTGCAGCTACTCTTCTTCTTCTCCTGCTGCTGACTATTGATGTAAATTGTTGTTGTTGTTGATGTTGAAGTTGTTGCTGTTATTGTGGCTTTAACTGTTCTTATTGTTGTTGTTGTGGTTGCTGTTGCTTTTGCTTTAACTGCTGCTGCTGCTGTTGTTGGTATTTTTCTTGTTGTTGTTGATGTTGAATTTGCTGATTCTTCTGTTGGACTGTTGCTGCAATCTGGAACGCATCACATAGCATACTTCCTAGTCCACTCTCGTGCCAGCTCATTGTATTTTTCCCGATCAGTTTTATATATTCTGGCAATCTCTGGAACAAGCGGATCGTCTGGATTGGGATCACAGAGTAGAGAGCAAATTGATAATAAAACTGCAAGGGAAAAGAGTGGGATGAGTAAATCAATTTTTATGGAAAATTCAAGCCCAATTACTTACCTTTTGAAATTGTTAATGCTGGCGACCACTGAGATCTTAATATATCGAGACAAATCGATCCATTGCTGTTAATGTTTGGATGGTATATGCGCGTTGTAAAGGCCACTTTCGGTGGCTTAAAGGGATAGTCTGTTGGAAAATGTATAGTTAAGAAGAATACACCTCCTTGATAAGGGCTGTCCGGCTGAAAGAAAAGAATAACAACACTTTTAGTAAAGACAAGAAGAAGGAAAGAAAGCTTAAGTATTTTCTGTTGTCTTGATTGTTGGTTGCAAGGCGGATTGGTTTCAGTTGATGAGTAATGTAAACTTCTCCCTATAAAAATCACATCTTTGCTTGAAGGTTTGCCTTTGTTGAGACCAAAATTCGTTGTTTAAATGGAAAATTGAATTATTTAGACATTTTAAAATGTTCTATCAATATTTGCAATTAGAATACTTGATTTTTATCAAAGTTTTTACAATTTTTAGTTAATTTTAAGTTTTCTGCTGACAAAAATCAATTTATCAATTAATTTTATATATTTACTGGCTAAGAAATAAAATAATATAAAATTAAATTAATTCTGACAAAAAACATCTCTCATTTTCTAAAATTTTACATTAATCAATATTTCTATAATCAGCAGCATCATCTATTTGCTTATCAGTGATGCCGTTACCCTATTTACTCAATTATATTACTGAAAATCTTTATTATCACATCCTAAACTAAATTTATATATAGAGATGATCTACATCAACATTCAACACCAATCTCGCCTTGCACTGCAAATAAAACAAACAGAGATTAGTTTGGGTTTTCAAGGTAAACACAGTTCCAGCTTCTTGTTATATATATTCCTCTTACCGGGCCCATTATTGTAGCTTGCCAGTGAAATACTGTAAGAAAAGAGGAATAATAGATACATTAATCAAGCACTTGTGTAAGAACGTATTTAAGATAATGAGTTGGAAGAACCTAGAGCAAATACAAAATGCCTGCAATGAAGCGTTTACTTATTTTTTTTATTTGCTTTGATTTGCATAGGGCCCCTGGTCGGTCTGCCTGTCTGGAGGTGAACAAATGTGAATTACAGTGGCTTGAACACTATGAATATTTCGTTAATGATCTTATTACCAATAATGTATATTTGATTTGTTTAATGCGCTTATGCTTTTATTTCTATTCTATTTCTTTTTCAGTTAAATTTATCTACAAAGTTCTTTGTATTTTACTTCAAGGGTTTTGAAATTAGCCAAAAGTAGAATTGAGACAAGATCTCTTCGTATATACAAGTCCCTGTGTGTTTCTACGTATTCCTTCAGTGCACGTCTCACTGTACATATGTACTTTGAATGCAGCCAACTCGCTCATGGCTAAATGAATGCAGCACTCTCTCAGTGCCCCCCGCCGCCGCTGTTGCTGTCGCATTGCCACGCTCTTTGGCGTTTCCTCCACAGAAGTACAAAAACAAACAATGCCAACAGCAGCCAAAGAGCCTTGGCACCGACAATTGGCAGCGACGTCAGCAGCAGCAGAAGCACCAGCAACTGGCTCTCTCCCTTGACATAACAAAAACAAAAAGAACAAGAAAGAAAAGCTATTTAATCGAGTCAAAGATACCTAGTAATAGTTGGATAGTTAAAAGCTAAAATAAGTTTAGTGAAGGCATTGGATTTGATGGCCTAAAAGACACTATGATAGGAAGAATGTGACCTATTGAACTAGAAAGTGGTTTACTTTCATATAATAACATAACTTATAATTTACCCATTGTAATTAATATTTTGTGTATATTTCAACATTTTACTAAACCATAGATGGGCACCCAGAGAATCTTCAGGCTCCGAAAACTATTTCCCTTATGCTTTGCTTACAGTAACAACATAGAACTTAGATAATCGCCACCGGGCTTACTTAATCCAACTATATTGAGTTTCGAAGACAGAGACTCCCACACAAAGAATTCCCCAAATAGAAGATATCACAATCTAAAGATTTTGAGGGTGGTTTTTGTTTTGAGTTGTGTAAAATACAAATTAAATTTAATACATAAAACCTATAATATCCATACACCTCGTCACTCTACATAAACAGGGTATAAAGAGAGCACTTGGCTCAGAACCATGGCCAAACCAGAGCCACTGCTACTGTCAATGTCATTCTGGGGAGCTCTACA
Source organism: Drosophila triauraria (assembly GCA_014170255.2). NCBI lineage: Eukaryota > Metazoa > Arthropoda > Insecta > Diptera > Drosophilidae > Drosophila > Drosophila triauraria. Next base: position 12,163,576 of record CM024337.1, read on the forward strand.
CAAAACCGATTGGGGAAACCCTCTCGCACACTCTGCCTCTCCATCTCTCTCTCGCTTTGTTTCTCTCTCTCGACTCTCTGGAGAACTGAGAACTGGGAACTGGGCCTTCGGTCACCAGCTGCTGCCCTGGCCATAATTACAAACGAAACCTTCATGACCATTTGCAGTTGGAGTATTCCGTCGGTCCGAAGGGCGGGGAATGCAATGGCATTCTATTATTTGCCCTAGCTCAGACAAAAGTAATCTCATATAGCTGCAGCCATGATTATGCCACTTAGAACAATAATCAATATATACTGGGTTTAGCTTGGTGATAAATATCCAAAAGTGGAGCCACGCGACAAGCCAATAAGAAAAAATAAAAAATAAAAAAAAAAAAAATAATACCATTTAATATTCCAAAAATCTATTTTCTTGCCTTTTTCTTCAATAAAAATATATTATTTACTTGATTACCTATTACAGATACATCTTAAATTCAATTTTTTTCAAATCTAGATGTTTATTTAAACAGAAAACTCATTGATATACGGTCACCATTAATTGCTTCATGGCTGCTTAGCTCAAAAGCATTCAATCAATTTCTATTCTATGATTAAATCATAAGGCTTCCCTTTAATGCCGTACTACGATTTCAATCGGATTAATCCTCATGCCACAAAAGTTGCAAACAAAACCCACAACACAGAACAAAGTGCTAGGGAGTTGTTGTCACTGCACTTCTGGGGAAAGAAAATTCGACACCGAAAAGCCCCGCCCTTGGCTTTAAATTCTTTTGTCTTTCACCCGGTTTATACTCAGAACTTTTCGGCAAGGGTTTGAAACTCGTCGAAGCAGTAACGTTTGGCTAATGATAATGCATATGTATGTGCAGCCAAAAAGATAACAACTGCGGAAGCAGCCATTCGTGTGAGTACGTACGCGTACATACGCTTATATACAATCGTTAAGTATGAGTCCGATTAAATACTGATAGTAGAAATCGAGTGAAATCGCTCGGTTGCAGCTAATTATCAATAAGCGACGATAATTAGCATTATTCACTGCTTTATGGGAACCTGAATGAGTTCAGTTTTCCGGAGAAACAGGGGGAAAAAATAATACAAAGAGAGATATATTATTTATACTTTTACATTAAATGAAGGTTTTTCTTTGCGGATTACACTTGCCTCAAAACCAACATCTTTTATAAGTTTTCTACAGTTTCATTAATATTTTAAACTTATTACAGCTGTTGAAGTACATTTAATTTACATTTCTAATCAAGAAAATTTATGTGTCGAAGAAAACACCTTTTAAAAAAGGCCTTACAATTACACGATTTCACTTTTTTCTGACGTCATTGGACAGTAGCGTAACTGATTGAGATCGCACAACTTATTGGCCAATTTGCAGAGACATATGTATAAACTTCGAAACCAGAACCGAGTCATGGCGATCGATCAGCTGTTCAGAAACCGTAGCTAACACGAAGTAAAAAACAGAATTTCAAACTTTGTGTAAAAAGAACACGAGAATTAGCATAGGAAGAGCATAAACAAAGTTGCATATATATTATCCTATAGTGCCTAGTCACGACTATTGGAAATCTATGACGTGGTGATAATAAAGGCCGCCCAATCAGTAACATTTATTGTCTTCATTAGCTATTTTATGTTTCGAATCCTTGATTTTACTCCTCTTATGGACCCTATATCTATAGGATAAGATATAAGGTTAAAGATATCATCTTTTCTTGGTTTAGAAAGTCTTTCTTACTGGTTGTTTGTAAATTTATGGTGGACGAGACTCCTAATTTCGTTTATATCTATCTATAGCTATCTATACTATCGGTTTCCTATCGTTTTTTGTCTAGTCTTATTCAAGATTTCAGTTAATTTAAGTTATTATTTATTTAAGTTCAAAAAAACCGGGAAAAGGCTACTTGACAAGCATTTCTTTTTCTTCCTTCGACCATTATGGTGAAATAAAAATAAAAACTCGACTCAGCTCCGCAACATAAGGCTGACTCATCGCAAATCGCTACGATAGAAATGGTGAATAACATCCACTATACTTACAGTCATCTCCAACTGGTCCGGCTGAACATTGTGCAGGTGGATCTCTGCCCAGATCTTGCAGTTCCTGTAAAACAAAAGATATTGCGGGTTAGTGATTGAATTTATAATAATTGGGATAGGAGTTTGTCAATTAACATCCCATCTTCCATGTTGTCCATGAGAACGTCCGTACAAATGTATCACTTAATAACCTTGTTATACGTTTCTTCATGGTTTTCGAAGGTGATGCTAATCCTATTATATTCCTAGTGGGGTCGGAGATCCTGCTCCTTCTAATTGACACTTAGTTATAAAACCCTTCTTTTATCCTACGGGTACCGGGTCTAAAAAGGCACCCACTCTTAAAACTAATGTTTATCAAAAGCATATTTTCTGTGGTTACATAAGCTAGGAACGGCTTTCTTTTAATTAATCAACTAAACTCCCGAAAAACGAACCCTAAATGGGAAAAAAGTCAAAAGAACGCATTTCACTGCTAGCCGACGGTTCTATTGTTTTGGTCTACAATGCACGGATATCCATTTCCCTGCGCACCAAGCGTTGTGTGCTGCATGCAAATGATGTACATTTTAAATGCAGAATTTAAAAACAGAAATATGACGAACAAGAAAAAACACTTTTTTATGCGGATATACGACAGTTCGGTTTAGGACAGAGAGTGTGTGAGAGAGAGGTGAAGAGACGTGAAAAATCAAGTTCGTTGGCCCGGACCACAAATGGCGCTGTCTCCCTCAGGCCCACCCCCTGCCCCATCTCCCCATCTCTGTTGCACGCACACAGCTGAGCGGCTGGTGTGCTTCTTCGCCTCTGATCCCCTTTGCCCATCTTCAGTTATCACAGCTGCCCCACACAAACACACACACACAACAGAGGAGAGCGAGAATGTGGTGTAAGGTAAACCGGCAAAAACGTAAAATAAAATAAAAAGAGGAACAAATAATGAGATGAGCTGTGAAAGGTGGGCACAAAACAAGAGAGTGGCTCAGGGGTGGAGAGAAAGGAGGAGAACATTAAACAAGGAACATGTGTGTGTGTGCTGCGTGTGTTTTTAACGGCACCCCAAAATTTGAATAGAACAACAAAAATAGCCGTCGCGAAAAAACGCCTCTGCCTCTGTTCGCACAATCTCCCTCTTTCGCCCCCACGTCGGGAATTGTACCTGTTGAGCGAAAATAAGTTACAAGAAGAAATTGTAACATTTTTTTGTGGTTTGTTGGGAGTGAGAGACCTTATGACTCATAAAATAAATAAAACAAAAACAAAAGCAATGCGTACACACACACAGGTACAAGTCTCAAGAGAGGCTGATCAGCTTTTAAGCCATGTGTGGCTGTGCTGCAGTGTTGCTCTCTCGCTCTTTAACTCTCTCTTTTTTTGGGCAAATGAGGCCAAGAAAAAACCTTGAAGAGTTTCGCAAAAAGGGGGCGTGTGTGATTTGTTAGTTTTAGTTTAAAGCTCCGTCACTAAATGTGACGTTTTTCCACTTCCTGCTTTTCTTTTGGCCATAAATTTTAAAAGTTTATAATAAAGGAAAAACAATGAAAACGGAAAAACGGATGAAAAACTCAATGGCCATGACGCCGCAGTTGGCGTTGGCAGCGCTGTCGCCTCAACGTCGAGACAGTCAGCAGACCCCCACGCACACACATGCATGTTCACATTCACACGTAATGTACAAATTCCACGTTCACCGCTCATTTCGTATGTAAATTATGCTTAATTATAATTTATAACTAATTATTTTGGGGGGCCCCTAGCGGCCGTTCAGGCGTTTTGCAACACTAAAACAGCTCTCGCACACACTGAAGCTCTCTTGGCTCTGCCCCATTGTGAGAAAGAGCCAAAAAGAAGCCACAGCTGTCGCTGGCAAACGGAAGGTGGTAAAGAGAGAGCGAGATGGCAGTCGCAGGCTAGCAAAGCGATGGCGAGACTTTGTATTTGCGCGAGTGTGTGCTCGTTCATGTGTGTGTTGGTGTTGGTGGGGTATGACTATGATAACCGGCTGCAAAACTGAAGAAAAAATCCAATTTTGCCAAGTAAATTTCCACAGCTACAAAATATTAGTAACTTGTACCAATGTCGGTTAAAAGTTCTCAGAGAGTAATGAAGCTCCCTGAGAACCACAATTACGAGAAAAGGTGGCTTCAAGTAAAAAGGCAAAGGGAATAAAAAAAAACATTACTGGACAAGGACAAACGACGCGCAAGCACTTTAAAAATAATTATCGAAACACGCACACCACGGCAGCATACACGCATATACATTTATATATGTACGTACAAATGTATATATGATGGGCTACACTATTTCTGAATTATCAGCGCAAAAAGTAGGGTTAGGTTAATTTTATACGCTTCTTGCTTTTGCTCCGTTTTATTTTTTGCTGGATCTTTCTGCGGCGCTGGCACACACACAGCGGCTCTATATATGCTTGTGCCGTGGTGTGTTTGTGTGTGTCGGAAAGAGCTTGTGTATGGGTGTACAGCGTGTATTGGGTAACAGTGCCCGTAGAGCTTTGAAACTCCGCCGTATAAGTTGCATTAATGCATCCAGGTGCCCGGCACGCACACAAACGCACGCACCCGTACTCGTACACAAACAATGCACATTTGCATTGCACTTTCGCACACACACACGCACACAATCACGTAAAGAAGTAACGGAAACGATGACTGCACCACACGTTGCCTTGCCCACCACACGCACACATTTTCGCTCGATCCCTTTTCCACCACCGACACCCTCTCTTCAGCTCTTTCTCCAAAAAATATCTAATCTCTTTCTAATTAGGAACTTAATAATTAAATGTCAGCTAATCCCACTTTTTCCTTTGCTCTTTTATGCACGTTTCGTGTCGTAGTTTCTTTTCGCTTCGTTCTTCCTCTGCCCTTTTTCGTGTTCCTACGTTTCACATTTCTTGCATAAAATTTTTCTCTCTGCCGAAAAATACATGTCTGTTCACATTTTTTTTTCTCTATCTTTGCAAACATTTTCTTGCCCGCAATTTCCGCTCTTTTTATCGTTTTTTTAGTGTCGAAGAGCTGCAGAAGATTTTTTTGTTCACATACCTTATTGATTCTTTTTAACGCCATTTTCTGATTGAAATTTGATTTGGGTTTTGTGTGTGTGTGTTTGGTTGGTTGGTGGTGGTGATGGTGTCTCGCGTATTTCTTTTGTTCTTCGCACAGAATCGGGTGTTTTATGCTATTCCTCTGTTCTCTTAGAATTGAAACTAAAACGAAACACAAAAGCTGCGTTGCGCCTCAAGAACTTTCGATGCTTAAAATATGGCTCTCTCTTGATTGTGTCCCTTGTCTCGAAATAAAGCAGCACCAGCGCACTGCGAGTATAAACGGCGACCCGACGAAGACTACGGCGATGATTATTTTTTCCCAATCAATGCGGGGCCTCTACGAAGCGCGTGCGAGCGAGCCAACCTTACGAACAGTAACGCAGTCGAAAAATTCTCGGACGAACTGAATGTACGCGAGCGAGACGGCTGGTGTCAGTGTGTCGTGGCGGTGTTGCAAAACGGCAGTTCAACAGAGCAGGCCAGCTAGTCAGTACAGCGGTGCACATAGATATCCGTTTCACCGGGTGGCCAGATCGATTCCTTCGGATGCGGCAAGGTGGCAACGTCAAGGCCTAAGATTATAATTTGTACTAGGTCTTAGAGAAGATAAAATCATTATAACTCACGCAAATTCGTACAGCCACAAGAGATACGAAACCGGCAGCAAGAAAGTGTGTGGTTCTTCTCTTTCAACTGCACAAAACGCTGCAATTTGGTGTTAACTGGTAGCACACAATGTGTAGCTGGCTGCCGGAATTTTGTACTACGCAATTTTGATCTGTTGCTGCTCTGTGCGCATGAAATTTCCCCGACTAACTACTAGGTTGCACGTTGATCTCGAAGCGATTTTTCCTATTTTTAAATTACTGCTTTCAGTGATATGGCAACCCTTGGGTGTTCAATACTTTCCAACACTGTTATTATACTACCTGGCAGCTCGGCTTGCTTATCGATAACAGTATCCATGGCCTTGGTATTTTCTTGGTATATTCGGGGATTCCTTGGTATATTCCGGCCCTGCCAACCACGGTCACACTGTCACTGTCTGCAAAATATTTTAAACAAAAAGTGCTTGTTAATTAAGTAATTTACTTAATATTAGTGTGTGTTTTGCAAGTTTTGCGGCTGATTAAACGATTGTGCAAGTGATTTATTCATTGTTTGGTCTTTATCCGTGGCCTCAGGAGCGAGTTGCCTACTGCCATCTCCCTCGCACCCCCGCTTTCGGCATCGGACGTTTTTTGTGTGCATTTTTACACACACACAAAGACGCTCGCACACACATTTACGAATATCCAAGAATTTATACTTTTTGCGCTAAAACAAAAAAACAAAAAATGCTGAAAGTGTGCAAGTGCTGATATTTTCTTCTCGGGGAGCGGTGCAATCCGCTGAGTTTTTTTGCGACAAAAAATGGAGGAGGATAGCGCTGCTGCCGCCGTAGGAAAGTGCAGGGAAAATCACCGAAATAACAATTTATAGTAGTGTTAGTAGTCATGCCAACAACAAAGGCAACAACAATAATATTGGCAGTCAGCAAAGAACACGAAGAAGAACATCAAGAAGAAGAAGCGGCAATAACACATAAAAATTGCGATACGCCAATGGCGACCCCAACAACAACATCGGAATCAACCATAACAACAACAACGGCCAGCCAAGAATCTGCAGTTAGCGTAACAACAAAAACAATCGAGGCGTCGCAGCCAACGCTGCTGCCTCTGCTGGCGTCAGCAGCGGCATGCCACAAACCGTTGCTCTTCAGTCGCCGCTTCCAGGACAAACGGAACTTTAGCTCGCTGCCGCTCTTCGTCTACGCAACGTCGCCGTCGACCCACGCCCACTCTGCCGATGGTGTGGGCGTGGCCCGGGAGGCAGCCGCATTCAGCAAGAAGGTGAGTGGGAGCGCCGCGAATGGTGTGGGGAGGGTAATAGAGGATGCGAATAATGTCGTTGCGAATTGATTTCTTTGATTGGGAAGGATTGATTGCGGTTATCAGATATTCTATAAGCTTAATTCATCTGAAATTGTTTAAAAGTACTGTATACCAAGTTTCAGTTCAAAATCATCGAAAACAGCCAAGTTATGACCTTGTAACCCCAACTACATGGTACTAATTGGGGTTAGTAAGAGTTTACTTATGGCATTAACCCAAGAAATCTTGTAGGAAATAGAAATGGGGCTTGGTTTTCCGATATTCGCTTAAAGTTGTAAACAAAATTATCCTTTAGAATGTTAAATATTATTAACTTGCTAAAATATTACACCAAAAGTATTGGATAAATGTAAATTAATGATATTATTGCCATTATTATTATTACAAATAAAAACATATTTAGAATCCTTATAAGGAAAATAATGAAATATTTCTTGAATTTATGGAAAATTATTAAAAGGGAAATTCCCCAGTAGATAAATTTTAAAATTATGATTCTATTTTGTCATAATACCCCCTGCAAACATGTATGTAGATATTATATTCTTTGCACCTTCCTCTATCCATTTCATTCTTTCGAGCGCTACCACCCGCTCTTTCCGTTCTGAACTTTCGTAATGGATCACTTCCGCTGCACTAGCAGCTTGAGTCGTGCCATATCTGCATTTGTAATACCCGCCCAATCCATATTTTCACAGTGGACTTGGGGCTAAGCGGACCATGGCTTCAACACACAGGTGGGTGCGGGGTGCTAGCATAATTCCATTGCTTCTCTGGAAGCCATTAGCCGTGTGTGTTTACGGCTACAATCAGAAATCAGAATCAGAATCAGCTTACTAATCAATGGAGAAGTTGTATATATATTTCTGGAACGTTGTGCCCCAATAATCACCTTTATGCTAACTAATAGATTCATAAAAGCAACAATTGCTTACTAAATCATAGATAAAAAAAATAATATTATGAGATGAAGGCTAAGATAATACAGATATTTCTTAATATTTAGGGAGTAACCTTTAGAAAGACTACGAAATAGGCCTGGAATATTTTAATACTACCTAGGACTTGTAAATAATTATGTAATAATACAAATCAATTAAAATCAGTGGCTTTTCAGCAACAATTAGTACTGTAAATATATATTTTGTTACAGGTTCTGCTTGGCTACCGCACTTGTCGCTCCCTTCCGCTGTTGCTATCTTTTATTTTCCTCTCCCTTATCGAAGTCGGAAATCGGAGCTTGCAGAATCAGATACCCATTAAAAATGCGTTTTTAATGTTAATCAAAAGTCCATTTTATACACTTTTTTTCGTTGTATTTTATTTTGGGGCCGTTTAAGTATTGGTATCTGTATCTTTTTTCGAGTTTCTGCAGTGGCGGTGATCGCTCAAACGTGTCAGACATTAATGAGCCAACCGCCAAAGCCGAGCGTAACTGTGCTTTGTCTTGTTTTCGGGGCCCGAGCGGGCTGGGATGAGCTGGGCGGGCAAGCAGGTGGTTACAGGTGCAGCCATTGACTGGGCTGCCGCCTGGCGGAGCGCTCTGCTCTCCTTTTGTTGCCGCCCGCTTGCGGTGCGGTGCGGTTCGCTCTCGTCGCTCCCTCTCTGTCTTCCGCGCACACTGCAACGCTTCACTTGTGCCTGTGGTTGTTGTTAGTGTTGCAGTTCACTGAGTTGCGACTGCTCATAAGCTTCATTAACAGACAGCCGCAGCAACAGCAGCAGCGGCAGCAGCAACAGCAGACAACAAAAGCCAGCAAAGCTCCTAAAATGTCCGACGATTCGGCTTTTCCTCGAAGCTATTATATTATACATTTTTCCTGGCCATTTTAAGAGCTGAATTTGCTAGAAAAATCGGTGGAGACATCCTAGACATAGTTGATTTTCCTTCAATTTGAGTAGTAAATTTATAATTATAATTAATAAAGGTTATTTCAGCTGATCCAAGCACTTTATAAAAACGATTTTGGGACAAAATTAAAAAAAAACGATGGGTTCTTAAATCACTCACATAATTTGGGTCTTAGAAAAAAAGAATTCAAATAAAATAAACAAAGAAAGATTGAACATTAAAGGTCAATCAATTTGTTTTTAATTTTGATAGAAGTACCGTAATATGTAACCGATCTAAAGCCATAAATCTTGGTCCCATAGTTTAGTTTCCACATATTTGTAATATCTGTTGTTAATCTTTTTTTTTATTTCTTGTCAACGATAATATTTTTATTATTCAATTAAATGGGGAATTCCATCTGCATATTAAATATTTTCTTTATGTTTCTCATGCTTTCTTTTTCAATTAGACGATCTGATCGTTTGACACTTTCCACTGGTTTGCCGCCAGCTTGGCTTTCTAGCGTGGGTTTTGTTGGTCAGAAAAGTGTCTAGTGGGTGTGGCCCAAGACATAAACATAAACGACATATGTGACATGCCCAATTCGATATGATATAAATGTTCGTGGGCGATATATTTTTATGCTCCTCACTGTACCAGAAATTCCTTTGGGTTTAAAAGAAAAGGGCTTGTAATTTATTTACTAATCCAGCTATAAAATATATAAATTCTTATATTCTGCTCAAGAGCTGCTTTTAAATAATGTTAAATAATGGCCAAATATTGACACCGAAAAGGTTACATTCCAGATTTCTTAAAAAATGTTAAAAATTCATTTAACAACCAATAATGCCTACTGTCCCTCATCATCTGGTAGTTTCTCCCTGTCTGTTTTTATACTACAATTACGCTGCCTTGGCTGTTAGGCCAGATCTGTCCCCCTTTTTGCCTGCTCTCCATGTCGTCGGGTGTTGTTTACATTTTCAAATTTAAATCAATTTTGTTTCTGATTGCGGTTTAAGTGGCAGGTTCCAGCGAAGCGCTCCTCCAATCCCCCACAGTTTCCATTTTTCATTTTTTCCAGCCCCCATCTCCTGTTGTCTTTCTTTATGTTTATGGCTGCCATATGTGCTCGGGGTATCTGTACTATCTGAGTCTGGGTCTGTCTCTGTGTGGCATTCTCGTGTTGTCAAACAATGCTTCTATATGAAGATGGATACTGTATCTGTATCTCGATAAATGTATCTTTTATTACCCATATGGATTGTGAGACAGTTGTTTTTGGGTGCAGCGTAAACAATTGTCGAAACGATCTCCCTGCGGCCCCTTTTCTCTTTATGTTTTCTTGATGGGACCTGCCCTGACAAGCTACTCGTTCTCCCACAACTTTTTCTGGCCTCTGTTTACATTTTACTGGGAATCAATATTCAGCTTTCCTTCAATTGCTTTAAATATTTTATTTATTGGAAGCGAATGCCTGCCATTTATGGCAAATGTTTTGAAATAAAGATTCTAATAGGTATTTATATGCAATATTTATCTGAATTTTATTAAGAATTACTAATTAGTAACTGCATTTATGGTTAAAGTTATCTTTAAAGAGGAAAATAATGGCTAATGCCCTAATATTTGCTCTAAAAAACCACTTTTGCTTTATGGCTGTAATCTCGAATATTATTTCTGAAATATAACGTTTAGAAAAGATTTAAAAAATGATAAGCAATTTACAACTCACATTTATTTTTATAGAAAGCAAACAATTCTTGACTTTATGAAACAAAATGATTTAGCACATTTCCAGAGATTAGATTAGGGCTTAAAAAATCTTCCATAGTAACCTAAGCAAACAACAAAAAATACAAGCTGTGAAGTACGAGCCCCCAGACCAATCCAAACGTATCTCCTGATATCTATTTGGCCAATTAAGTAGTAATATGCCAGTGGAGAGCACTTCACAGCAGATGTTTATAGCGAAATCACTGCAATTTCCAATTTAATCGAACGACGGTTTGCTTTGCCCTACAGAAACGAGACCAAGGGCGTGAACGTTGCCATAATATCAATTTCACAAAACAACAAACAATTCATTTTCTGAAGTGGTTCTCACTTATCTGGCGATGGTACCAGAGGACACCTTCACACATCCCCTACAAAGGCAAATATTTATTATATTTGTTTGTATTTATATTTTGCTATTTTAAGGAAGGTTACGAAGTGGATTTATATTTCTAGGAGTTGGAATATTGTATTAAAAACTGAATCTATGAGCTATTTTAGGTTCTATTTGTTAGAGAGCTTATCTTGTTGATTTTGACACAAGGTCATCGAGATTGCCAAGTCTTTTAGAGGGTTTATGGCCACTTGATTGTGGGTTTATTTCAGTTATAAAATGGTTGAGTTAGAGCAAGTTTAAGACCTCTTGTAATAAGCTAAATTTATTAAATTAAAATATAAACATATATATTATTTCTTTGATTTTGAGAAAACTTTAGTTTGATCTTAAAATCAGTTTAAGTAATAACCAAATAACGTTAGATTAGAGCGAACTTCCCCAAAAATTAATATTAAACATACAAATATACTTATTAAGAACAACAAATGCAGTTTTTATCACCTTGCAAAACGCTTGCTTTTATTTAATTAGAACCTATTATACATAGTACCAACTAATCTAGACCTTCAGGTCGACACCGGCATAGCCCTTGGCATTGAGGCCCGTGACCTGGAAGAGGCTGCCAGCTGGCTTGGGCCTATTAACCTTGTCGGCTGTCGTCACATAGAGGATATCCAAGTTGGGTCCTCCAAAGGCCACCGAGGTGATTTGGGTGGTGGGAATCTTGATCTCCAGCAGAAGCTTGCCAGTGCTGTTGTTGCGAAAATACCAATTTAATATGCATCGCTTTGTGGCAACAAGGGTTGCAGTATCTCACCTTGGATTAACCTTGAAGACGGAGCCACCATTGAAGGTGGCCACGTAGATGTTGCCATCCGTGTCCACGGTCATGCCATCGGGAAAGAGGGGGCCATCGGGACGGAGTTTCCTCAGATCGAAGATAACCTTACGATTGCTAATAGCTCCAGTGCTCTGGTCGTAGTCGTAGGCCTCCACCTCCTTGTTGTTAGTGTCAATGAAGTAGAACTTCTTGGCCTTGGCGTCCCAGGCCAAGCCATTGGAGATGCCCACCGCCTCCTTGAGGACCTTCGTCTGTCCACCGGCCTGCCAGCTGTAGAGTTCGCCCTTCCACTGGGTGAAGATGTCACCGCAGTCGGCCATGGTGCCGCCATAGAAGCGGCCATTGGGGTCGGTCTTGGCATCGTTGAGGCGATTGTCCTTCAGTCCGGGCTGAACCTCGAACAGGGTCCTCACCACCTTGGCCACCGAGGAGGTGCCATCCCATTGGACGACGACAGCACGCCGGGTGCAGCCCACGGCAAACTCCTGGGGCTTGTTCTCAATGGGCAGTATGAAGGAGGCGAACACCTCGCCCTGGATCTTGGCCTTGTACACCTTGTTCTGTTTGAAGTCGTAGCGATTAATGCCGGCCGACTCCAGGTCCACGTAGTACAGACTCTGGCGGGCCACATCCCAGTGGGGTCCCTCGCCCAAGGCGGCGTACGAATCTGGCACAGCTTCAACCTTGTATGACATCTGAAATTGATGAATTTATAACAGTCATTGTTGTTAATTTTCTATTATTTTTTGCGTGCAAAAGCAGCTGAAAAACTGATAATTAAATAAACAATTCAGTAATTAAATATTCTATACTCTCTCTCTCACTTTGCATACCTTTCAGATTAATTATAGATCGAGTGCGGAAAACCGTTGGGTACTTGTACGGTCAGCTAACGACTGCAAACTGAATTGAGTTGAGTTTAGCTAAAAGGCTTTTATAGACGTACCTCACACCCATACAGGGGGAATTGATAAGCAAAAAATTGAATAATACAGGTGTTATCAGGCACCCACACTTGGCCGCCTGAGCTAAATCTACTATTTAGGTTAGAAGCCATAATCTAAAAAGGTGCAAAATCGAAACTTGTATAATGCTAAGTACCTATTACAACTTGAAATTAAGTTTAAAAGTGATATAACCTGTGCTTAGTAAGTTCTGCTTTCTAAATGTGTTTTTTTAATGAGTTTTCCCTGTGCCTAATCATCCTATCTAAATTGTTGGTCATATTTCAAAATTACTAGCTGAAAAAAGATACCAGTACGCAATCTCTTCACACATTTTATTGTCCGCCGTACATATCTTATATCTTTTGTGTGTAGATATAATTAAGGATTGCTTTGCTTTGATATTTCCTAGTGGTAGCCATGGCAAGGCACTTAAAAAGTGTATGGAAATGAAAGGCCATAAAACCAAGGGTTTAGGCATACGATTTCTGTCTTATCAATTTCCATAAATAACCAACTCAAACTCGAACTCAAGTTGTAAGACACACAACCCCCTTAGTTCGCTTTTTATTTGAGAGCGCGAGCGGGTCATTGATTAAACCTTTTGGCGGGGCGGTGGTGCCATGGCAACTTGGTTGTGCCCTTCATGTGTCCCACTCGCACCCCAGCGGAGTATATCCTATATGTGTGTTATGCCATATATGGGAATACACGGCAATTAAATATAGTTTGATTTGAATTTTTTAGTTGTGTTGCATAACAAATTACAAACGACTGAAACAATAGCTATGAAACTCCAATAATGGCCAGATGTAGCCATAAAATGCATATTTCATATTGTGCATGTGCCGACAGAGGCTGGGCAGGGAAATTTGCAGACTTTAAATAAATAATAAAAAATTGAAAATAATATAAAAACAACACAGGCTGTTTCATGAAGGAGCTCTCCATTCTGATCGAAATTTATTTGTTCTGCGAGAGATTTAATCGTTATTAAATATTTCTCTTTAAAAGCTTTTTTTTTTTTAATACCTGCAACCCCAATTAGAATTTTAATAAATATCATAATTGAATAAACATAAAAATTTCAGAAGTAGGCACTCCTTTCTGCCCAGTTTCTATATTTTCAGTGTATTAGTTTGCGGGTGTTTTGGTTGTTGTCTCGACTCTTGGCCAGTAATTAAGCAGCAAGAGCGGGACGGAAAGAGAGAAAGAGCGAGGAATGTAGACGGGGCAGAGATAAGAAAGGCCGTCCACTTGGACAGTGGGTCACTCGAGCGTTGTTGTCTCCACGCTTTGGTCTTTTACTGTACTTGTCCAAGGCGGTTTTTCCTCTCCTTCATATATGGCTCTGCAACATCAACACCAATGGCAACAGCCCATAATAAAAACTAATGAGTTGTTGTACCCGGTGTACTCGTAGCCACAAGGGTATACTAGGATTTGGATAAGCCTATGTTAAATTAAGAAGGAAAATCTATTCTTATTAAATAAAATTAAATTCAGAATCAAGCGTTAAATAAATAATCGTTTATGTTAAAAGAATAAACTTATTACATTGCTTTAAAATTGCATAATATTTCCATACTAGAAAAGCCCCTAAAGCTATAAGAAATAAACCCATTAAACCGCTACTTTTAATGGCTAAATAACCACAAATTTATCAATGGGTCGTAAATCATAAAGAAATACATAAAAATCATAGCCTTTGAGGCCTTTTTTTATATTTATGAGGATCCCTCTTACCCAATTCGTAACACACCTTACAAAATACAATTTAATTCCTCGAAATTACTTCAACTTTACCATAAAAGTAACGAGTATCTTCTAGTCTCAATATATTATTCTAACTTGATGTTGGCTGTCCGATGTGGCTGCTGCATTTGTTGCTGTCTGCTGTCTATTGGTGTGGTTGTGCCTTTGGCCCAGTGCATTACCCTTTGCCACACTTTACACACTTGCATTCTTTTGATTACTTTATTTCTTTTGTACTCCTCGTGTGGAGTTCCTTCTTAATTATCTGTAATTGATTACATCTAAGCGGGCGCCCTAAGAGGCGATCGTTGTTTACCTACAAATTAAACGCACCGAACAAACGGACCAACGACTGCGTAAACAAATAAAAACATGCGGCTCGTGGCTGTGTGGCTTGAGGCCTAAGAACCTTGATGATAGAATCCGAATCCTCAAAAAACAAGAAACCCAAGATGATGCAGCAAATGCATGATGTTTATTGATATATGCTCTAAGAGGAAAATTTATTTAAGGAGTTTGGCGTCACTTGGAATTTATAAGGATTAGATTTTCTGTCTGTTGTATTTTAAAGGTAATAATTGTTGGGTTTTAACAGTTTGCTAAGAATTTTATTATCTAATTTAGGTTTATTTCAAACAAATAATAAATAAATTAATAAATATTTTGATATATATTTAATCTATAAAACCTACTTAGAATATAGAAACAAAGGCCTACAACTTCAATAGTGTATTGCTTCTTTCTGAGAATTATTTCTATATACTTTAAAATATTAAGAAAATCGCTAAAATATTTATGTTTTCTATAGAAACATTTTAATTAGTTTAAAATATTACATTTTTGTTTTTAAAAAACTCTAAAATATCTTTAACATAATACTTATCAATATATTTATTTTCTTTTGTGAAACAAATCCCTAAGATAACTATATTTTTTGCAACATCTGGGAATAAAAATTTAAGAGTCTTAAAAATACTATCGTTACTACTCTTCCTAACTTTGCTTACTCTCCATTTCAGAGAGCTCTCTCTTTATTCAGCCTGCTGACTAAAAGTAACTCACTCAAAATAATAAATGACCAGGAAAACAAGGCTTTTTGTTTTGTTTCTTTTATTTATAAATTAGAATTTAGAAAATATATAAACTATGAATTTAAAACAGAAGAACTTGTGATCTTTTTTCATATTTCAAAAAGTAAAAACATGAAAACAGCAACTCAAAGTTTCTTTTTCTGGTCTTTTCCACTCAGCGCTCATATGACTCATGGCGGGCGAGCGCTGGCAGCTGCCAGGGCTAGCAGCTAGCCGCTAGCGAGTTTCACTCGATTCTCGCTCTTTCTCAGCGCAATTCCCTCTCTCTGCTCTTTGTATCCGTATCTCATTCAGCGACACTCAGCGCACTGAGCTCGCTCGGAGCTAGCAGCTGTTGAACTCTCGCTGGGGCTTTGTTTGCCTTTAGTTGTTAAACAATTGCAGAGACGCGTACAACGCGATAACGCTTTGTGGTCTTGTAATATTTTTTTCGCCGTAAAAACTCTCGAAAACGCAGCTAAATTCTGTCTAACACACACGTGTTTCAATATTTTGTAAGCAATTATCAAACACAGTGCGCTTGGCGAAGGGCAGCCCAAACAAAGAGAGAGGATTCTGCGTCATTCGATCGCGGTATCTCCGGGATCTCTGAATCACAACCCTCAACACACAACAACCTTCGAGTGCGGGTGTGCGTCGCGCTTCGATCGCGTTCTACATTTTCGATTGCGGAATAAATTAAAACAGCGTCTCATACTCGTTCCGAGACAGAGAGAGATCCGCATCCTCCTCTCTTGGTTCGCATACTAAATAAGTTAATAATTCGTATGCGAAGGTATTACGAAACAACCGGCACTAAAAGTGAAATTTTTAACCGACTACCAGAAAGTCGCCCCTAGCTACAAAATATTTATCTTCGTGTGTGAGCAAAAAAGCGAAAAATAAAAAGAAGAAAATTGTGTGACTCGTGTGACCATATCAGTGAAATCAAACGGTTTCGCAGCTGAGAAAATATCAGTAAATTAAGGCTAAATAAACCCACTTGGACGGCGCAGCAGCAACGCTTTCATTTGGATTAATCAATTCTCATTTTTGGGACAGCCACAAACCCAGCCAACAGGCATGCTCCAGTGCGATTTCCACATTCTAGCTGAGACCCGTTTCTAAATGAGATTTAACTAGATAAATGGTGCGTATCTCTTGAAGCCTATCTTGTACCCCGAATAGAGTTTGATAAATTGAATTCTTTCCAAATCAAAACTAGATCTAGCTGGCGGAAGTCCAAGTCATTTTAAATCCGATTTATAAGCGATCGTTTAGAAGTTGTCTCTATTTTTTGGGGTTTTTTAAAGCGGATTTTTACGGCAGATCATATTATTGACTCATAGTTGGTCTAGCCTGTTTGGTGAGCAAAGATAAAAGGGTGTTTCCTAAATAAATAACACGGTTTAGATGGTAATAATTAATGAATCAAAATAAATAACATTTATTTCAAGCAATAACTTCTTTTTAGATCTTAATAATGTTAAATATAATGAATTTTGTACTACAAACCTTTTAGTTTTAATAACTTCTTTTTAGATCTTAATAGTGTTTAATTTAATGCATTTTTTACTACAAACCTTCTAGTTTTAATAGCATTTCCCTATTCAAACTACTGTTTTTATAGGAAAGGTTTCAGTTTTTAAGTTCAACCACCTCTGCTACACCCGCATTCTCCTAATAACCTTGCCGAACAAGAATAATTGACTGTTTTGCCATTTCACCCCCAATCCCTGCCTGCATGTTTTTCTGCACTGCATTTTTTTTCTACCCCTGCATAGCCTTCTGCATTTACTTAGCTAATTACATAGACAAGCTTCGCAATGTCCAAGACTGCACTGTGGTGGCCTCTCTTTTCTTTTCACTATGTTTACCTTGTTAATTACAAACTAACTACAACAAACCAACTACTGGTTAATTCTTAATTGTTACAACGCTGTAATTTATATAGGCGAGGAAACTCCTGCTGGGACTACTTCGTTTAGAGATCTCCCGAGAGTGCGGAGCGTGTTATTATTTCCAGAGTTCTACGCGACTCACTTGTGTCACTCATTTCGCTTCGGGATTGATTATGCACGGTCTTGACTCGGTTGAAAGCACACCCCAACTCTCTGTATTATTCAACTTCTGGCATTTCCATGCGGGTTTTTCGGTTTAACTTCCCCCGGTTAGGTCGGTTTGCTATATAGCAATTATTGTTTCCAACTCGCGCTCTCCCCATATCTGTGTAGGACCATTGTTGCTGTATTAAAACAATTTTTACTGGCTTCTTTGTTTGACTTTAGCACTGCTCTGTTGGCATTTTTAATTGTTTTGGTTGCGTTTTCATTCAGCCTTTTTTTTGTTATTCTTTGATTCAGCTGAAATATTTTTTGCTGCCTCTTTTTTTGTGCGGAGAAATTTGTCGCCAAAGTCTGCACAATTCGTATTTCCGCTGAAATTAAAAAACAAAAAACGCAGAATACGTCACTTAATTAAGTTCTCAACCCAATTGCCTTTCTTTTTCATTGTTTTTTGTACGTTTTCTTGTTTTGTTTCGACTTTTGTTTTCTACTTAACATCGCTAATTGCTTTATCTGGAAATGTAAAATAAGAGAGAACGGAAAAAATGGAGAGCAAAACTAATTGAAAATGGTTTGTTATTGCAAAAGCTTTCAGTTTGCTAACTTTTAGACAAAGAAGAGTTTAGAAAAATAAAAAATTTATATTTTAGCTTAAACAAAAATATTTAAAATTGACTTAAGAAGACTTCAGACTCCAAATAATTTGTATTCTATATTAAACAAGCCCTTAAGAGCTTAAAACAATGGTTATAATTATAACCAGTGAATAAATAATTTAAAATAAGTACTTTATTTAGCTAATGTTTTGATCCTTGACCTAAAATATTAGTATCTCCAATGCACACCTCTGTTTTATATCTTTGACACACCTTAAATGAAACTTTCTTTACTCCAAACCCTTATCACCATCCACAGCCCAAGGCAACAGCAATTATACTTATATCAAAGCACATTTGGTTTCCCAAGTACTCCTATCAGCTCATATATATTTCTTCAGACATATTCTCTGATATATTCCACTCTGTTTTGACAGTCGCTCTATGGCCTGATTCATTCATTTGCACAATTGGCGTCCAACCCATCGCAGTTATTGTTTTGTTTGCTAAGAATGCAAATGCATTGGCACACAGCTCCAGCTGTCTGGCTGAATAATAGAGTGCAGTAAAGATATGCATATATTAGTAGTAAGCAAGCTTTAACCTTGAGGTCCTAAAAAAGCTAAATAAAAAGTCCGTTACTTGCACTGTGGTCCGACTCTTAGCCGAGTTTTGTTTGTTTCTGACTTGTGATATTTCGCACATTCAACAATTCACAGATATGTATAAGTCGCCCTGCTCGGCTTTACCCCTCTTTGAACCCGCCTCTGGGAAATGGCACAATGCGAACAATAATACGCTTATATATACTTCAATTTATTTTTATTTATTTGCAAATTAAGTCGTATAATAATATAATAATAACTCGCTTGCAATTGTCATGTGATTTTTCGTACACAAAAATACAGCTTGAGTTGGAGGAACTTTTAAGTCGACAGAGTGATACCTTTTTCTGGTATTTTATTACCTATTGTTGGGAGTTTCAATAGAGTAATATTAATACTAGATTAAATATAATTTTGGCCAACTTTTTTTAAGGTTTTTTTTGAAGCTTCTAAGACCAAAATATTAAGTATTAAAGTTTGTGCAATTTTTGTAAGCATTAATTATAACTTAGCATATTTTGAGCCAATTATAACCCTCCAAAACGATTTTATTATTATAAAGTTAGTGTCTTAGCTCGATTTTTAAATATCCCCATTACACAGTATCCTGAAGCTAAGTTCAATTTTTATCGCTCATTTTTTGTTTACTTTTTTTATTGTTGTTTATTTTTTGTCTATATTTTCGGCTTGCTTTGTGCTTTTCGTGTGCGTTTTTGTCACTGCCTTGCCTTGCTATTGTTCGCTTGACTTTTCTCACTCTCGTGCCCTGTTCTACTTTCTATGGCGCTGATCCATGGGTGGATTGAAAAGTTATACGGATATCGCACTGAGACAGACGCCGAGAGTCAAAGTGTATAAATCATCATAATTTCATAACAATTGAATTTAGAGCGTAATTGCCGTGAATAAGACAAAATTGCAATGACTGAAAAATAATAATCAAGAGACGAGCGACGACGAGAGCGAAACAATCCAAAGCATGGGGCATGGAGCATGGAGCACGAGCCGCTGATGCTGCTGGCCAGGCCGCCCGATGGGAGCATTGAGCCAAGTCGGGGCATAAATTGCGCTAATAAAGCGCACAATTAAAGTCACCATCGCCGTCGCTGTCGTTGAGCAAATTGGCAACACTTTCCAATTGAAACGAGTTGCAGATTCGTTGGAACCAAACTTCTTTTTGCCGCTGCTTCGTTTTGCTTGATTTGGCAATTTGCAACAAAGTACAAAAAGATTGAATTTGGGTTAGATGAGCGAGTTTAAACAACTTTTTTCCAATAAATTACTATTTATAAACTGTGATGAAGCTGAAAACGAAACCTTTATGATGGCAAGCAACGCAACAGAGCATTATCGATAAATCTATGTTGAGAAATATCTGCTTTTAAGATTAAATACAAGTAATAATTGATTAAATCCCTTTTTAAATGTTGCAACAGAGCAATATCGATAGTTCTCAGTTAAACTATATTTGCTTTTTTTTTTTTTAAATAACAGTTATCGATGTATAATTTAAATTAATCGATTGGCTATTTAACATTGGATATTTAAGATTGAATTCTTTAATCATTTTCATACTAAACAATGGTATATTTTAGACAGCAAAAATCTCCTACAGATAATTCCCAAAGTCGTTACTATTAGGGAATATAATCCATGGACTTTGCTTTTAATATTTCCGATTCCCGATATTTCTGTATTGGTATGAATTTCAATCTGTAAATTGCTCTGTGCATTGAATTTTGTCAAATATGTTTGCCCACCGACTGTGGAATGCGGAAATATTGTTTGCGTTGCTTCTTTCTCATTTCAGCGGCTGCTGCTGCTGGCTTTTCTGCCTTTGCCTATCTCTGTTTACGTGCACTTTCCTCGGCTTTTCCTCCCCGCTTTTCACCGCATTTGCATCTGTTTGTTATACCCTTGCAGAGGGTATTATAATTTTGCCATGATATTTGCAACGCAGTGAAGGAGGCATCTCAGACCCCATAAAGTATATATATTCTTGATCAGCATCACCAGCCGAGTCGATCTAGCCATGTCCGTCTGTCTGTCTGTCCGTCTGTCTGTCCGTCTGTCCGTCTGTCTGTCTGTCTGTCGGTTTCTACGCGAACTAGTCTCTCAGTTTTGAGCTATCGGGCTGAAATTTTCAGCATAGTCTTTTTCTTTAGCACGCAGTATATATGTCGGAACGGCCGAAATCGGAGCACTATATCCTATAGCTGCCATAGGAATGATGGCGAAATTAATGTACAAAAATTTTTAATTTCTCTGTTTTTCAACGAATTTCTATAAATTTCGAGATATAGTAGTTTTTTATAGTTCTAGAATTACGGTTTTAATTTCATTAAGATCGGACAACTATATCATATAGCTGCCATAGAAGGGATCGGTCGATTTATATGAAAATGTAAAGTTCTACATGTAAAATGTAAAATTTACAAAATTTACATAATTTGACATTTTTTTTTACATTACCAAATTGGATCGATTTTCAATGATCCAATTGCTGACTGCAAGGGTATATAAACTTCGGTTTACCGAAGTTAGCTTTCTTTCTCGTTTTGAGATATTTTCGCGCATCGCGCTGCCGATTTTTTGCTTTTCAACAAGCTTGCGTTGTTATATTGCCATGTGGTGGCAGGCAAATGCATTTTCTTCTACACATTTTCTTTCGTGCATGACATTAAAGTTTTAAATTTAACAGCAACCCAAAATGCCGGTCTGTTGGTTCTTCTTTTCGTAGATACTGGGTTCCCTCGTCTTTTTTGTTTTTTCTTGTACTCTCTGCCGTTTTGACGACACTTAACTCTTGTGAGCACTTTTGAACTTTGCCAAGTGCGTCAAGTGTCGCGCCCTACTTTCCAAACGTTAAAGTTTAAAAGTCAATGTTTTGCTTTGAGGGTAAATAAATAATTGAAGAAGGTTTTCGATATTGTAAGAGTGTTTGAGTGACAAAAGAATACGTTTCTTTGTTGATATTTGGCAAAATATTTTATTAGTATGTCAAATCTACTTTTATTCTTATAAAAAATTATGCAGCATGGTTTTTAGTATATATATACATATATGTTGCAGTTTTTTGCCAAAAAACATAGCATATGCTTGTACTTGCTGAGTTTGTACTTGGGAATTTCAGGTGCAATGCCCGCCAAAAATATATATTCCTTTTCCAGTTACAAAACCAGCAAAAAAGATATAAATATTCGATTTAACAGCTGCAACTTGCATTTAAATTAAAGCTTGCCTGTCACCAGGCATTGCGCATACGCCGCATTGTACAGGAGAACAAGACGAACTGCATTTCATTTCGCGCTCGGCTGTCTCAGCTTGCGTGCCACGTGAATGGCAGTCGCTGTCTTAATTCGTATTCCCATTTATTTGGGAAACTATTTCCCTGGGACGACGAGGAGTCGTGCAAATGTCAAAAGTGTGACAAACATTTTGTGGAAATTCGGTTCATTATTCGACCAAAGCTGACCCCATTCAAAAAAACTGATTACACCGCTGATTACCATCCCAGACAGTCAGCCTGACTGCTCCTGCCTGCCTGCCCTTTGTGGAGGGCTCAGCACGCTTCTAATTTCTTTTTGAGACCGGACTCGGTCTGAATCTTCATCTCTGCGGCCCGGCCAGGCACGATTTACTGCCACATTTCGATTTAAACTTGAAAATCTGTTGTGGCGACTGGCGCTGCTGCTATTTTTACCAGCACGTTCTACGGGTTTTTGCGGCTACCTGCAGTGCTACGTGGGAAGTTGGTAAATCGAAAAGGCTAGCTGCAAATGTTTGACCAAACTGGACGCATTGTTTGGCCATCGCCGTCGTCAGCGCAGGAAATGTTTTCCTTGGCCGCCAACCAAGTTGTTGACTCGACGCGAGTCGACTCCGGGTTGGTTGACTTGTCTCTCGATTTATCTGCGTGTTAATTTGAGCAATTAACATGGTAAATTAAGGAAGCACCAATTCGCTGTAGATATATTCAACATAAATACACACCTAAGGCTGCTCGGGTTGATTGTTAACCTGCCAACTACAACATGATCAGCATCTCATTGTCTGTTATTTTTTCTTATTTTTCTCTCCTTTTGTTTTTCGGTTTAAGACAAGCTAAACCGTTGAGGGGGAAAAATGTGGAGTAAAGTTTGGGGTAATAAGGAAATGTTGAAAATATTTTTAACAATCTGAAAAAATTAATTTGTTTTCAATAATAAGAGGCGCCAAAATCAATTAATCATTCATTTTGGCTCTCGCAAGAGCTAAAAATTTAGTTATTAATCAATAATAATGCCTATAGTTAGTAGGAAATGAAGTTTGCTTTTAAAAAATAAAGAAAGACGTCAATATGATACATTTAATTATATAATTATGCCAAGACTTAAATTGCAATTGAATAAAGTAATTAAAACGTTCTCTTTAAGGAAAAGTCGTATAAAATTTAACAACATAATTAACGTACTTTTTACTTTATTTAATAGCCTATAAATAATAGTAGGCTTACTTTGATATTTATTGACTAGCTATAAAATAATGTATAAAGCTGCCTCACGTGGAAGCCATTCGTTTTTCTTCTCTTGTACATCTGTTGAATATATAACTACCAAATGGTAACTTGGTTAGTTGGCTTTCTTCTGGCTTTCTGTCGGCAGGTTTAATGATTTTTAACAGAGTATAAAAACCACCTTGCGCCCAGTTAGTCATTCGGCACACACTCATACTATTTATATAAATATAGCCACAAGCCCCGATATGGCCGGTGTATACAGTTAACCAATTGTTAACCCAAATGTGCTGCCAACTGATACGAAAAGCGAAGGGGGGACCGGCTCGAGGCAAGGTGCGCCTGCGCACAGAGCACATTGCCAACTGATTTGCTGTGCATTGATTGAAGGGTAAATTACACCTTGCCACATGCGATTCAATGCGATTCGATGCGATTCAATCCGATGACGGACACATGAACGGCGGACCGGACCGGACCGTACCGTACCGAACCGGACGGAGCTTACTTGTCCAAGTCTTTGGAACACTTTGTTTATGTGTTTACACCGCAAAATTAAGTGGGAAAAGCGTGTTGCTAAATATATCATTTATATTATATATTAAAAGTGTAATCGATATAGAAAATTATCCATCAAATTATCTATATTGCATTGAAAAATTGTTTGCTATTTTGTTTTATATTATTTCGATGAATAACCGATAATTTATTTTAGTTTTTTTGCCATGAAAATGCTATTTTATATCTTAATCGATATTGAAAATTACTTATAATTTAATTGATTGATATTTTTAGTATTTTGAATTCCCGATAATATATCGATCGTTTTTCGATATTTTTACATTTTAAATATTATTTTATGATTGTTTAATTATTAAAAAATTATCTATATTATACAAACTAAGTATTGTGGTTTTAATATCTTATAGGTATATTCTTGATATTGTATCAACATATTCTCGCTTTGGTATCGATATATTCTCTATATTGTATAAATATACCTGCGAAAAATTTCCATTAATATCGAAATACTATTAATATTTCAACACTGCAAATAGTATGTTGCTTTAAGTGGATTCTTCGGAGTATATCTCCTTACTCAGGTATAATTTTAAGTATCTTATGCAATAAGGACTTGTATTTTCTTTCCGTGTAGCTGCTTTCCTCTTTGCTTCGCAAATATGTGTATCCAACCGATACTGTTAGCTACTGCCGCTACGGCCACCGGGCGACTGTTATTTGTATTTGTAGAATTTTGTGTGCAAATACAAATTTTTCGCTCGCAACTATTTGTAAATTGCGTCACCTTCCGAGACTTTTGGTTATGGTTCGCTTGAGAGTCCATGTTTGGATGTTTGGATGTTTTCGGGGCGCCCTCTCTATTTCTCCGAGTGTGCGAGTGTGTATCTGTGTCAATCGCCAGCACCTGCAAGTGTGTGAGTGCTGTGGCCATAACTGCATACATATTTAATACGATTTCAATGTTTTTTCGTATTTTTTTCTTATATTTTTCATTCCAAGTACGCTGTCACGTAATTAAAGTCACATAAACTTTTGAATAGGTTTTTCTTGAATGGTTTTACTTTTGACTTTTTGGGAACTGTTTTGTTGGTTTTATTTTTTGGCACATTTGCGTTCGTACGCGTAGGCATTTCGACCAGACTGAAATAGATACAGCCAGGCCACATGAATAGACCGTCACATTGAGTGGTGAAGTGACTGCGTCACTTGTTATGAATATGAAATTGTCATTGGTTCCACGTCATTTGATATGACAAAGGTTAGTGCTTTGGTATTCAATTTGTCGAAGACCTCACAGAAAGTTAATCAAGTTTCGTTAATTAGAGGCCAATTATTTATGTATTTCTAAGAATTATTGATTTTAATAACACTTCCAATTTTCCTAAGGTTTAATTAATTTATTTATATAAAACTTAAATTTTTTTTTTACATTTAGATAAGATAGGATTGAAATAGGCCCCCCTATGTTAATCATTAGTCAAAGTAAAGTTGAAATCTTTGCTCTTTCATAATTATTAGCTTCAAGGGTAACAATCCAATCTAAATAAAACCGTTAGAATTACTTTAAATAAGACTACATGAATGCTTCTTACAATGTTCTTTAGTAACTATTTCTATTACAATAAATAATAAATAGCTTCTCTCTATCGGCAGCCATGAAATACAACTTTCTGTGATTAAATTCCTTGAAGCCCACGTCTAATTACTTTATTAAAATATTTCCCCCTTAGTTTAATTATCCTAAGAGTGACTTTCAATGTCTATTCGATAGTCGTTAAAGGGAAACACCTTTATTACTCATTTTTTAACGACTCAGCGGCCAGCTTGAGCAGCATTTCCCTTTTAATTAATACCTCACCGCTGGAGCTGGCGTGTTGCCTTTTGGGCCAATGCCACAGAATGGCGAAAAACTTTATGACACTGAGACGGACGGACTGGACAGACTGGTGGGTCATCATAAAACATAAGCTCGGGCAAATTGACAGCCGTTACGGATATGATGATGACCTCATTTCCAACTAACAGAAAAAAATACTACAAAAAATAACAAATCTTAATTAAGTTAGGTGTTTTTTTTCGTTTGGTTCTTATTGTGAGTAAAACTTCAGCACAGATTGAGAATGATGTGTTTTTAATAATGCCATTTTTGTACACCTTTAAAGGAGCTGCTGCTGCTACATTTCGCAGCAATTTTGGGGTGTTTTTGTGATTTTTCTGCTTGATTTTTAAATAATTGTTGCAATCAAAGGTAATTATTACAAATGCATTGAAGTTGTCCGTTTGTGTTTCCTTTTTGCATGGCAATTACCAAAGCAAGACAAAAAGCAACAGCAACAGCAACAGCAACAGCAAAAGCAAAAGCAAGCCAAGCGCTCAATTATTGTTGCAACTTGCAATAGCAACAGCAACTGGCCCCTCCGACTGTTGTCGATGCGGTAACATGGCTCAATTTCGGTTGCTGAACATTATTATTATTTCGCATTTGCGAACAATATTCGCTTATTGTTTGAAAGAGATCGGCCCCTCCAACAGTAACAACAACAACAATAGCAGCCGCAACAACTACACCAACAGCAGAAATAGGAACAGATTATAGCAACAACTGATCATATTTTGGACAGACATCTGAAGACAAAAAGCTGTGATAGATGATTGCGAGCCAGAGAAGAAAATCTTTGGTGAGGCATGAAAATTCTGATACTCTTACCTTGGTAATTAAGCTATAAAAAGTGCAATAATTCTATCAAAACCTTATTAATTGTTTTATTTAAAAGTAAGACAGTAAATAAGCAAGCGATCACGCAGATATTTACTAACATATTATTGTATTCGTACTTGGGAATTTTAGGTGCACTCTACAATTTTTATTACGGCTAGTTTTGGAACCACTAATAGCCGATAAATTGTGATTTAAAGCAATGATTATACATTAACATGTTCAAAATCCATTTGTGAGATTAAGAAATAGATCAAAGTCCCTAAATATGAGCAAATATAGCTAATATTTTTTTTAATATTTCATAGAAAATATTTATGATTTAAAAGCTAATTAAACCCTTAAATAAGACAACATTTAGACCCAAATTTAAAATCTTACAACATTCTGTGCATAATATGCGAATGCCGGCATAGGCCGGGCACAGAAATTTGCTGACTTGCTAGTCAGGGCTTTGGGCACTACTGTCTGAAAGGGCAAAATGTAAAATAAAACGTATTTAAGCAAATTAAATTCCTTATTTTAGGAGCCTTAAATCTACCAAAAAATTGAATGAGAAAAGGCAAAACTGCGAGTTCAAAAGGTTTTCAAATTGCTTTTAAATTGCCCAATGTATGATCTATGCGACGGCTGTTAAAAGCCAGCGACAACCTTTTTTGGGAAAGGGCATGACAAACAGACAGGCAGGCAAACAGTGAAGAAAACCAGAGAGAGAGACCCAAAATAAGGCAGTTGGTTGGGCTTGCTATCGGGCCAATGTGCAACGTGCAACGAGTAAGGGGCAACGTGCAACGTGCAAGATACTAGATGCATCGCGGCTAACTGTAATGTCGTCAGCCACAGCAACGATCTTGGCCTGACGACGACGACGCCATTATGAAATTGCAGCTCCAAAAGTTTGTTTTCCCCCGTCGGTCGGACACTTTTCACCTGCTCACCCACTCCATTGTGTCCATTGTGTGCCGGGCCATGCAAATAGAGCTCCCAATTCCCCTTACAAGTCCCACTTCCAGTTAAAGCCAACGCCGCCGCACGCCCCAAAAAGCAGCAGACAAAAAAATAGAAAAAAAGTGGAGGAGAAAAACAAATGCGACTCCGCAATCTGCTGATGCTGCGCTGATGGTTGCGCCTGTCCGCGAGGCAATCGTCGTCCAGCTGGTGCCACCAGTGTTGAATGTTTGCACTTTCGGATCGCTCACTGAGTCAGTCAGTCAAGTCAGTCACTCAGGTTGGGCGCACTCAAAAAATTAGAGGCAGCACTGAGGCGAAAATCACTTGAATGTGGGTGCAAGGTGTTTGTTATATTATTCCTAATAGAAGAAGTTGCAATTGCTTAAATTTCTTACAAAGAAGATATCCAAGCAAAGACAGGATAAATCACAGTATAAATTATTCTCAAATTTAAGTAGATCCATTTTTATAACTAAATTGCCTGTGATTTTTCTCCCTGTACAGCCAGGCAATTGCAGGGCCCCGTCTCTGAATTTGGTTACCATTAACTATCAGGCATTCTCTGGGGCTTTTCAATTTCATTTGCGCAATTATTGTGAAATTAAGATGTTTGCTTAGACAACGTTTGCTCCTCCTCCTGCTGCTGTTGCTGCTTGCTGTTGCTGATATCTGGCAGATACTTTGGGAACTTTCTACCCCGTTTGTAGATCCATTCGATTTGAGCCAACTCATGTGAACTATTCGCCATGATAAGACATGCGAGTGAGCTAATTATGTCTAGGAAATTGTTCAGACCCAACTGACACACAAAAAAGAGAGGGAAAAAGAGACCGAGAGCCAGAGAAAAATCTGTAACAAATAACAAAAAACAGCTTCAGCATCTGGAGCTGAAGCTGAAGCTCTCATAGAACAAAACTTTCACCCGAAAAAATACAAGATACAAGCAACTACAACAACAATGACAACCGGCAGCGGGCCGGGCCAACTGTTGCAACAGTTTTATGGCTTAAAATTCACACTCTTAATTGCCAAGAGTGAGTGAGTGAGTGTGTCTGCCTGTCTGTGTATCTGTTGGATACTCGAGCGCAACGCATCTCTACGCATGTGTGACCGACCGACTATTAAGAATGATTATAATTGTAAGACCGCTGGCCCAGACCCAGGAGCAGAACAATGAAAGAGAAAATTGATAGTTAATGCAACTGCAATTGGAGCTGTGCAGGTTAATTGGGCGCATTAGCGGTTCATAACCGAGATTTCTCCATCCTTATTTTCAAGAGGTTGGGGAAATAACCTATAGGAATAAGGAGTGTGTACTGCAGATCCGGCCTTGTGAGAAAATGTTGCTGTAAGATTTCTATAATAATGTTAGTTAAAGAATAAAATAAAATATTGATTTATTTAGCTTGCACATTATATTTAGACCAAGATTTTA
Organism: Drosophila triauraria; assembly: GCA_014170255.2. Lineage (NCBI taxonomy): Eukaryota > Metazoa > Arthropoda > Insecta > Diptera > Drosophilidae > Drosophila > Drosophila triauraria. The sequence continues at coordinate 12,192,589 of CM024337.1, forward strand.
AAAGATTTTGAGGGCTTTTTTCGTCAGTTTTTGTTTTCAGGCTCCGATCGTAACATTTGGTGCCCAGTCATGTTCTAAATAAAATTGGAATTTCCTAGAACCTGGGAAATTCTGAGATAGCTCTGGCTCTTATTTAATTCTTATTTATGTACACCCTTGGATATAATATATGTTGATTAACCAAGTCCCCAGGTGGTGGACCCTAAGCTTATGACATAATAAATATACATCCGTGTTATTCGATATAGGTTTCGTGGGCTTTTGAGAATCGCTTTGATCCAGACGGAATTACATCGAAGTCACCATGAGCCATAAACAGTCTTTAATCATATTTTTCTCCAGCTGGTGGAAGTGCGTACGTGTGCTCGTTTCGAGTTTCGCGGTCGATGTGTGATAATTCGCAATTGGAGCTGCAACAGCACAGCATCGCAAAAAAAATATAAAATGGCAACAAACACCCACTTGCGGTTGTCAACGCCGCACAGATAATTTTCCAGGTCTTACGCTTAAGTAGGAAAAGCGTTCGTGAGTGTAAATTGTGTTAAGTTCTTTTTGGCTTTCTCGGCGCGACGGCTTTCTATTTTCCTCGATGTGCCGTTGGTGCCACTGCGACTGCCTGGCGGTAGTATCTATAGCTCTTGCCTCACTTCTGACTAATGACAATCGTTTGTGGGAGTAGGAAGTAGTTGTTCCCTGGCCCCTCATTTCTCCCATAGCTTTTATCTGCCTTTTTTTTTGGTGGCAAGTTTTCTCCCGAAGAGATTCTGGAACGTCATAGTTGGTTCTTCCCGAGGTCTTTAAAATTACTTACTAATGATAATAAGCAGCATTATTTTCCCATTATTCTTTGGAGAGCTGCTTCCCGCCACAGCATTTATGCTTTGTTTTCCCTGTTTTTGGATTTTATTGCAATTAAAGCGTCATTTAACTGGGCGTGGGAGTTGTTGTTGAGGCAATCCAGGAAAGACCCGGGGCCCCACCCAAGAGTCAAGTGGTAATATAGACATGGCACATGACAAATGGTGTGCCTGAGCCACTGTTGCACAAAAGGATTTTTCGTTTTTAATTAAAAACCACAAAAGTTAACTAATGTTTGGTCCATTGTTAGTCGATTTTATGCTTTCTTTTTCATTTTCAATTAAAAATAATGGTCATGCACATGTTATAAATGAGTTTCGGTTCAACGGAGCTTTTGATTATGCAAAAAAACTGCAATGTGTGCTCCACTTATTGGCCGAGATTAACTTTGGTTTCTGTTTGCGCTTTGTTTGCCAGCAGATTCGGATTCGGAGTCAGCAGCATGATCATCATCATAATCATCATGATCAACGTCGTGGTCGTCATCCCCAACGCTGCTCTTCAGTTTGCCGCTTCTTCAGCTTTATTTTTTGTTCAGCTGATTTCTGCCTTGAGCTTCCGACTTTCTCCAAACACACACCGCCGCACATACGGCTGTACGGTTGTATACACACTTGGTTAGCTCGGCGTTATAACAAATCCAGAGTGTGTGCTCAGTTGCTCTGCCTGGCCAGCTGCCTAATGATCCGTCTATGTTATAACTTATATGCAAACCGGCTGCCAAATTGAAATGTTCACGATATTTCTCAGTACAGGATAAAAAAAATCGATTTTCCCTTGACAAATTAAGAGTTTTGGTATAAATATAGGGGTTTCTTTTGATAGAAATCAGAGACCTGACAAACCTCAACATTTGGCTGTGTTACCACTAGGCTCTGAACTCTCTAGTTGGGAATTCTAGCGGCAATGCAAGCAGTAAATGTACTATTCCAGGCTGCTTTAATATTATTCAAGAATAAATAGTTTAATAAAAAAATGCACTACGATCCTTGAGTCCCAGAAAGGTTTAAAAAGGTTTTTTTTTTTTTAATTATACTTAAATTATTATTACATGTGTCTTATTATCTCTTTATTTTTCTATTTTATGATTTTGTTATATAATTGAGGTAACTGATATGAAAATATCAAAACCAAATCTTCAAATTGAAGATTTTTAAATTATTATCACTCCAAATACACATTTCTCTCTGTGTTTCTTCCTATATCTCCATCTCCCTTGGCCATTGGCCAAAAATTGTTTTGTTATCCATCTGATGTTGATATATCTGCCGCCAACTGTTTGTCGGAAGTTTGTAAACAATTTGGCATCATAAATGCCTTCATATTACGAAATATGTCAGTAATTCCAAGTAAAGAACAATCTATCCTGAATATATTCCCTGAGATCTCAGAGGCAAACATTTAAGAAACTTAAAATATATTACAAATATATTACAAATTTATCCAACAAGAATTTTATCGAAAATGCATCTATCTTAGATTAACTTTGAATATTAATTGACTTTATCTTTTTCTATTTCTTGCAGGTGAGTTCACAAAGCCCGCGTCATCTTGTGTCATACCTGGTAAGCGTTCTGAATGTGTCATTTTTTCAATACACTATTCGAAGCCGAAAAAGGAAACCCAGTTTTGCGTGTAAATTAAAATCACAACGTGTTTACAGCCAGTCTTGGTTTACTGCCACTCGTTTTCTTGAAGAGATTTATGATAAAGTCAGGTGATGAAAATTGCGCAGATTTGTTAACATTTAATAGGAAACCGAAATTGGAAGTAGTAACAATAAAAATCTCTATCATAACTACGTGTTGTTTCAACTTACAGATGCTTGTAAGTGATTGAAAGTAAATTGAGCATTGACTTGGTCGGCCACATGAATAAATTAAAAGTAAAAACTATGCAGAAATCCTTTTTAATTCGCCCCTTTCGAGGGCAGCCAGAAGCAGACACTTACACATTTTATTGGGCAACCAAGCGAGGCCTGGCCAAGGAGTCGTTTGGCTGTCGTTTTATGTTTTATGCGAATCGCAGAAAATGAACAAAAATGTGTGCAATTATAATAAATTATTTTCGCGTGGATTAACGAGTTAATGACGGTCGCTGCTCCGGTGGAAACAGAAAAGAGCGCGTGTTTTTAATTGTTAAATTGCTCGCAAGAAAACAAGGCAGGCAGGCGGAGCAGACAGACAATCTCAGCCGTAGCCGCAGCCACAGCCACTCAAAAACCACATTTAACGCGAATGTTTGCCAAATTTGTGTCATGCCCCAAATAGGATAAATCCGCTAAACAGAAATCCGGATGCCGGTCGAAACGGAAACGGATGAAAGTGTATTTTTTAAATAAAAATTGATAAAAAGCAATGCTGCACACGATGTGATGATAGCGATGGAAGATGATGCCTGCTGGCCGATGCCTGGCTGATGTTTGGCCAGGAAATTCAAGCAGAAACATGGCCAACGCTTGTCCATGGCTATATTTAGCCTGTTAGCCAGCCAGTCCAGCCAAGTTATTGGCAAAGTCTGCCGTTTTTGGGGAAAAGCCGATGTAAACAAGTCCGCTGCTGTTGCAACGACCTAAATATACAGTACAATTCATGGGAAAAGATACCTGAATACTCGCGACAGCTGTGATTAAGAAAATAGGAGTTAAAATTAAAAGTAATACTGGCAAAAGTGCACCTCAAGCTCCACAGAAGATATTCTTCTCTATAAGAAAAGCTTTTATAGATTTTATTATCATATCTAATCCCTATTTTACTTCAAAGTACTTTCTCAAATTATTATTTATTTATTTAAGTATTGAATAACATTCTAAAGCCCCTTGTAAAACTTCAGAAAAATGCCAAAGAACTACTTTAAATTCTCAGTGCTATTATCTCGGCCACACCTGTGTGCTTCTTATGTTGAGGGAGGCAGAGGTGCAGAGATTCTCCGTGTGTCTCAGGTGTCTTGCGACGACCAGCTGTCGGGGCGATGCAACAAGTTGCCAGCGGAGTTGTTGCCGTCGCCAAGGTCATCGGCGTTGAATGTGGCCAGCATCCTCTGTCGCAGCTACTTTTTGTTAGCATGCTTTTTGCTCTTTTCTTTTTTGGTAGCTCTTTGGCTTTGCCATTTTTTACCAGTTTGGCAAGTTTTTTTTTGCACTCACTTGTCTGTGCTCGCTGACTGCTCGGGCTTCCACTCACAACATCTTCTTGTTCGCTTCTCAGATTCTTCTCTTCGATGTTCTTGCGCTCGTATTTCAATTTTTTGGCCTTTCTGCCATATTTTGTCTGTACTTTTTGTTGTTTTCGGCTTTAGTTTGCCCATATGGCGCCGCTTAAGGTGTCCCCTTGGCATGGGAGCGCAGTTAAAGTGGAAAATTTACGACCTCCACAAAGAAAGCTTCCACGTACTATACAATTTCATTATGAATTATGCACAGCCATGGCCTTTTCAATAAGTCAACGAACCCAGCGCAGTGAAAAGTACTATATATAGTAATTACGAGGGTAGATTGGCCAGATATTGAATATATTTCTTGGGAAATTCGTAGCATTCAAAATTGTTACCCACAAACTCCTTGAAAGTATCTTGTCTAGCACACCTGTGTGGCTGAGTCATCCAAATAGGACATTTAAGAAGCAAAACCTAGGAAAGAAAACTTGGAAAACTTCCGAGGGAAACCGCAACCCCAAAACTTAGACATTGTTGTGCGGAGAGGAGCTGAGACAGCGCCCAGCTATTAACGAGCCCAACAAGTCCGACATGCACACACCCCAAATACCCACTGAACCGCAAATGTGTCGCTGTCAGCGCGTCGTATACTTGATGTGTATTTCCAGTTATTGGCGGCCGCATTTATCGATCGGCATGGATATTAGCCCGACGTCCTCATTTAAAGCTAACCACTGTTTGTGCTTAAACCAGGCCCGCTCGCCATCTCTGTCTCTAATAGCCTTTCGAATAGTTTTTATTATTATTTTCGCCAAGTTTCTGTGGTGCAGTTGCACGTGAGAAAATGAAGAAAGATTTTTTTATAAACTTTTTAATTTGTACCCAAAGCCAGGACTCTATATTATTATTATATATTCTTCGTAGAAATATATTTATTGATTGCTGCAAATTGGTATTTTTCATTAGCAAATAAATTTAGCTCTAGTTTTCTTTATGTGTGCTCTCCTCTCCGGCTAAAACCCCGTCTAGAGGCTGACCAGCATGCAAACAAGTCTTTTAAGGCGCTTTTCCAGTGACAGTGCATCACATGGCCATGTTTGGGCTATCTGTTAACTGTTTTTGTAAGCCAACTCTCTGGTTTGTATTTTTATTTCCTTTTTTTTTTTATCAAGGAGCCATAAAAACTGGTTAGCCGACTAATTAGTCGCGTGCAATTGATTTTCTCGTTTCCATTCTTTTTACAAGATTGAATAAATAAAAATTAATAAAATGTGAGTATTAATTTAAATGTTAAATTATACTTTTGTCTTTGGGTTAGATCTTTGTGCAACGTTTGGTGGCATGTTGTGACAAAACTCCATAAATCAACAAATGGTTTTTTGTGTTAGCTCACAGAGTCGTGACCAAGAATATGATGTTCGTTCAGCTTTATCTTTTAAATTTGATTTTCCTTTTTTTCTTGCTTAAATTTGCAAGTTTAATGTGATGCTAAAAGGGGTGAGCATTAGGTTTGTGGTTTTTGCTGAGAAGATGAGTTTATGGCTTGCCACTTAAAACTGTTGGTTTTTTTGCAGAGTTGTAAAGACTTGGAAGCAATCTTCAAGAGGATATAACCAGGTTTTAATAGTGAGCATATAAAGTCGTGTTCATTTTACAACTTATTTAATTTGTGGCACATCTTTGTTTATAATATTTCAGTTCCTTACTTTAAAGCAAGCGTTGCATATAAAACACTAAGCCTTCTCTGCTATGGCTTAATGGTAAATCACTAATTAAGCCTTTCAGTTAGTTCTTAAAAATTCTATTAAATCAGAGACCTAGCCTCTATTATACACCACTTAATATAATTAAAAAAGGCTTTTAGATATCACAAACCAGTTAAAAAGTCGTAGATCAAGATAAGATCTTCGGGAAAAAATCGTTAAATCTAACCTTTTAATGGCAAAGCTAAAGGCTGTAACTAACCGATCAGCTACCTTGTCTCAGCTGCGCCGAGTGAACCCATCTAATTGAATTGTTAAAGCAAAGCCGCTGTTATTCTCCTGAGGTAGCCTTATTTTTCTTTGGCTTTGGTTTCTCGGTTTCTTCCCTCGAAATTATTTGCGCTGTCAGCGGATCTGAGTACGCCCGTAAAGCCGCGGCTCTCTGTTCAATTGCGGCGATTAAAGTCGCGCTGGCGCTCGTCCACGGCCATGCAAATGCCGCAGCGCCTCTCTAATAGGCTTGGGTTCATTTGGGCTTGGTCGTCGTCATCATCATCGTCATCAACAACAACATCATCCACCAAAACAAGTCGCATCCAAAGCCAAATCCACATCACAACGGGGCAAGGTCTTTGTCTGACGTTCTCCAGCCATTACATTACCTTACATTACATTAAACGAAGGTAAGCGCTCTTCTTCTGTCTGTCTGCCTGCCTGTGTTGCATAAACGCTAATGAAAATGCTGAAAATACCGAAGCTGTTGCGCTGCCTCATTAGCCGCGGCTTATAGACACAATCCCCGGCTAACTGGGCTCAAATAGCACAAATAAGTGCAATTCATGCGGCAAGTGCGTGGCTCGAGTGCACCTGAAAGGCATTTCGCCGGCACGGCACGGCGTCCTCAGTTCCCAGTACCCAGCACACCCAGCACACCCAAGTCTCCAATTCCCAATCTCCTTCAGTCCTCGCAGAAGAGGTGGCCAAGTGGCCAAGCGTCTAATTATGCGCACCCTTGGGCGCTGGTAGCCATTCGCCTAGCGGCCAGTAAACAAAATAAAAAACCAATTTGTTAGCGCCGCCTAGCAACTACCAATTGCACAGTGGTTCAACATGTATCAAAATATAAGACGAAGGGAAAATATATAAAAATAATAAAATAGAGGTATCCAGAGTTAACCAAAGTCAAACCAGAGAGTTAAGCGAGAGTAAAACCAGAGTTAAACCAAGATTAAACCAAAACTTACCCAAAGTTAACACAGACTTAACCAGAGTTAACCAGAGTTAACCAGAGTTAACCAGTTAATCTAGAGTTAGCCAGAGATAACGCAACCCAAACCAACGCAACCAAAGCTAACGTAGAGTTAAATCTACAGTTAACTAATTATTCCAGAGGTAACTTAAGTTAAGCCAGAGTTAACCAGAATTATCTAACCCGAGCTAACCAGTTAATTCAGAGTTAACAGGAGGTCACGCGAGTTAAACCATAATAAAATAATAATTAAACTAGAGTTCTATAGTTAAGCCATGAGTAAACAGCGTTAACCAGAGTTAAACTCAAGATTACCAGAGTTCACCAATTAATCAAGAATTAATTTAGAGTTAAACCATATTTAAACCAGAGTCAATTCAGAGTTAAGCCAGAGTTAAACACAGCTAAGCTTATTTAAATTTTAAAATTTTGAAATAATTATTAAGAATTAGCCTTATTCGACATTAAAATACGGAAAAGGGTATACTAGTCACTGACTAGGAGTCAGCTTTGAATTTATTTCCTTTGCCTCAAATCGAATAATCTCTTCACTAACCTTGTGGCAGTATAAAGCAATTTAAAAATGAGGAAAGCATAACCAAAACCTTAATTAAGCTGATGCTAGAAAATTGCACACTACGCAACCTAATGTTTTAATAACTAAATTATACAATAATAAGCTCTTAGCTAGCCACTAGCATGAGAGAGAGACTTTCTAAAAAGCGCCAGCATATAGTGTACTTATATTAAACGGTTACTTAAGTTTCAAAATCTACTGCTTATTGGGTAACACAGTGGGCCGTCTCTTTAATTAGTGAACGAACGCGCGGACTTGAGTTCTCGTCTTAAAATCTCTTCCGTGACTTTCTAAACGCAAATTCTTGTTCCTCCTCCATTTGTTCTCTCGGCCCGGCTAAGCGGAGTGTGATTTATGGCCAGCAGCATGGCTGCTTAGAATTAGCTGCTAGAATAATTGCCCCGCCAGCGATCTTGGGTTATGACTTACGCACAAAACAAAAGACAACTCAAAAGTGATGATTCCACGGAAAAAAAATATAAATACTTGAAAGGAAGCGCAACCAGTTTTTGGGCAGATCAAAAAAAAAAAATAAAATAAAATAAACTAGAGAAAAGGCTTAGCTGAGCTGAGTCGTCTTTGGCTCGTCTGAATTCGGTGTTGCTCTTAAATTGGCTTAATTTCCGTGCCAAAAACAATAGGCGGAATCGATCAATGGAAAACCCCAACCGAAAGGAAACTTGAAATGAGTTTCCTCCGACTATTTACGAATTGGCTATGCTTTCAATGCCAAAAAAGGGTCGCAGTGGGAGAGCTCCAACAACTTAATGAACCCAACACTAACCCCACTACCCTCTCTCTCTATTTAGCCAAAGCAATTTAATAAAGCCATGAACCTTGAGCCAAGTACATAGAAAAGCTGAACACGAGCAGTCGCAGTCTTTTTTGAGTTTTGTATTTCGCTCGGGCCTTAGTTTTGTTGTTGATTATTTTCGGGTCTGCTCTGAACACAAATGTACCCAGCCAGAGGCAGCCCCAAAAAACAACTGACAACTGCGGGGGCAAAGTCAGACAGCTAGACAATAGCGAAAAAGAGTGTCAAGTTTAAATATTTTTATATGAGTGCCAAAAAGTGTCGCAGTTTTTCACACTCTTTGTCTTTTGTCGAGGACTCTTGGCCAGCCGGCTCCGGAGTTTTGTTACAACTGTGTCTCTTTTTTTGGTAGACAGCTTAGCCGTTAAGTCGTATTGATTGAGTCAGTCTGAGGTGAAGTAGTGCCGCTTTTTCAGCCAATTTCTAGCTGAATTTCTCTTTCTAAAAATAATATAATGAGTGGCTTACTAAGAAATTTATAACGGCTATTGATAAGCGAAAAATCGCAAGTACTAATATAGATTATTTGTTATCAATGGGTAGATATCGCACTATATATATTTATTTGTGCCTAATGAAAGTTGTGGGCTTTGTCCTGGGAGATTTTAAGCTTTAACGATGAGTTGTTAAAAATTTATGAATATTTTATTGGTGAGGAAATTAATGTCCAATTAATGTACATGTGTTGCTCTAGGTTTTAACCCAACCCATTAAAAAATTACACAACTGCTATATTTTCCTTATTTTTCCTTTCTTTTAAAATAAAAACCTTTCATATTAAAATGTTTAAATATCTGAAAAATCATTTCAAATCATTTTCTAAGCGTTTTACCTTTTAAAAACTACAAATTGACACCACTATCTACTTAAGGAAAAGCGAGCAGTGTGCTTTTTATGACTCTGCTGGTTGACAAGCTGGTGAAATATATTCGCCAATGAAAATGGATGCAGACATTGAACCGGCACAAATCTAGTTGGTTGGCTGTTTGGTTTCGCTTCGGTTTTTGTGTGGGCTTGCATCGTACGATATGCGATATGTGAGACCGCAAGTCATCAGCCATTTGGATGTGGCTATGGCTATATGCAAATATATTCGACTCTTGGCCCAATGCAAACAACCAAGTGCAGTCGCCGGCAGTCAGACAAATCCCCTTTGGGGGCATGTCAAGCCAATTAGAAGTGCTAAAAATGAGCAGTGAGGGCGGCTAAAAGCGCACGCGCCCTAAATCGGTTAAGGTGGGGTAGGGCCGGATCCGACGTCCTTCAGGCATAACCAGTGGCCAATACTCCTTCACCTCCTCCTACTTAGGGGCAATTCTTACTTTTGTTTCGGGGAAGCGCTAGAAAAAAAATACATAGTCTTTTGTGTACTTTTCTGCTGCGCAATTTCCACAATTGCCATGGCAATGCAATTTAGGTTTCAATGCGCAGATACTACTTATGGGACACAGGAAAAAAAGGAATTAAGTTATCTTCCTTTTGTGCAATTAGCCAGTCTCTTTTTTAAGCCGATTAAAAGGGTATTTATGGTGCTAAGAAAAAATCTTTGCCACGTTTTGTGACTTAAAATTCAACCTTTTTCCTTTCTCTCATAATCTTTTAATTGAATTTGAAATTGTCTAGATTACATTAATTTTTAACCGCTTTTTGTGCACTAAATTCCGGCATCTATTTCAATTTAGATCGACCACAAATTCTTTGTTTTCGGTGCATCATCTGAAATGCTTACTTTCGCGCTCTAAGTGCTGTGCAATTTCAGTTTCAATTTTTGCCAATTTTACCATGACCTTTTTCTTTTTTTTTTTTCTCTCTCTCTGCCCGACCAATTGTTGTTAGTGCCTGGTATTGGCGCATAAACGCCGTCCCATTAGCCAAGTGAAAAGCAAATAGAAATTGGTGCTAAATTATGCCGGAACTAAGCCGAGCCATATACGATTTCCTTAGTCATGCGAGCGGGGCTTTTACTTCTTCGATTTCGGGTTTCGGTTCGGTTGGCTCGGCTTCGATTTTCGATACTTGCGTCAGCCGACGAGTCGATTGTGTAACAAAGATCAAAGTTAATACGATGCCTGGTGTTTATTTTTTGTATTTATTTTCTGGTTGTTTCGGTTATCTTCAATCGACAGAAACTGGAGACAAGGTGAACGCACCATTTATCGAAAGGTTTTTGATCTGATTGGTCATTAACCCATTAGATGTTTGAGACACGTGATCGATTTTGGCGGAAATTATCCAAAGAGGTAAAGAGTAATCGGAGATGGGAATAATAAGTATGAAAGAATCAATTCTAGGGGGGTTGCACCGTCATTTTAACTATTTTTTAAATAATGCAGATCTTTTTTAAGGCGAGAACTACTTTATAATTATTAATAATTCATAGTTTCTAGTATCTCATAATTTATTTTCATTCATATATCTTTATTGTTACCATTTACCTAAAAGTGTGAAATCAAAGTAATTTGAAGCTTAAATTCATCAAACTACATTTTTTCTACATGATATTTTATAGGAAAAAGCCTCGAGCTCTGTGAAAAGTGTTAATGGACATTCCTGTCCGTCAGATTTCGCTATTATCCTTTCCTTTTTTGTGGCGCTGTCGGAGAGCTTTCCGCACTTTCGTCCACTCAACAAAGAGATAAAAAGGAGGCTGGCAATTAAAGCATAAATCCCCTTCCGAGCGCGTCACAATAATGTCAGAGCATTGTGGCTGCGGCGGAGCTTACCCCTTTTTGGATAGGCTTATCGCCGGTCGCGGATCCGTCAGTGCCTGACAATCTGAAAGTTTGCTAATGAAAATATTAAATTTAATGAAATGAATATTTCTGCGGCAGCGCGGGCACGTGAAGTCTCTACTCTATAGAAATACCGAGGCTGAAAAGAAATGCCAGCGAAAGTGTTGGCCGTTAATTTTTCCCCAACGCATTTGGCCGACTGACTGGCGGCCAACTGGCCAGAGCCAGAGCGTCAATCAAACGTTGTCGCAGCTGTCTGCGAATGGCGAGTTCATATTCATTCACTCACTCACTCGATGGCTGGCTTGGCGCACTTTCGAAAGCAATTTAGTATTTGTTAATGAAACTTAAATAATGCTCCAAATAAGCAAATGGCAATCAAAAGTTATTATGTGCATATAAAGAGTGACTCTTAACAACTGTCTCTGCAGCCATCTGCGGCTGCAGGGGCTGCGGCTGCACTTTCGAGCCGCCTTTGATTGTGCACTCAGCTCAGCTGTTCCATAAACTTTAAATAGTAAAACCTTTACACACGAAGAAACTCGGTACATTTTGCAGTCGTTTGTAGATTTAAAAGTGTCTGAGTCATAAAAGATTTAAGTATGTTTTTATAAATGTTATTTGAGGAAATCAATTGTGTTAAAGTTGAAGAAAACACGATCATAAAAATGTAATTTAATATTATGGCTTAAAACATGATATTACTATGGCAATCTAATTTTTAAGTAGTTTTAAAAAGAGCCTTACCAGTTGTATTTTGTTGAAATTTAATGTATTTTTAAATCGAATAATCGAATTTGTATACACTGCATGAATTTAGCAAGTATTTGTGATAGTTTGATGTATTTAATATCCCTGATTTGGATACTGACTTAGAAGTTTTTTTTTCCTTAGGAAATAGCTGAGTATATATTTTTTTTTCTTTTCCTGAGTTACCAGCAATCTTTAAGTTTCTTTTTCCTGCGTGTACAATATGTTCAGATATGTTTGATGTGGCCACAAAACAGCCTCGAGCGGCAGCAAAATATTGTACCGGCGCCCTTCGCCAGAGGTTGCCCTGCCTGCCCGGGCGACTGACAGCTCTCTTTGGAGCAGTTGGCGTCGGTTGTTGTTCATTCGCCCGTTTATAATGTAACCACAACTCATTTTTTTTTTTAGCCGTCAGCCATATAATTTTTTTTTTTTGCAGTTTTGCCCCTTGGTATAGCATTACCTTAGATACACTATAGTTAAAAAGGCGTTGGGTCTGTGATAATCATACAGCAGTTGATCTAAATCAGAATTTATTCGGGAAATCCATAAAAGTGGGTGTAATGTGTTTGTAAACGCCAGTCGAAAGGGGTAGTTATTTGTGAGAAATAAATGCTTATTTACCTTTTATTAAATGTGAATATTAATAGAAGAATTCTACGAAAATTTAATCAATTTCAAGAACAACTTGATATAAAGAAATGTAATTATTTAACGATATAACGATACTTACTTGCCTTTGAATCACAGTGTTACATAACACGTTTACCACATAATATTTAAATAAGGAAATAATTAACATTATGGTTAAAGTATTATTTGTATGTCTGTTGTTAAGGTTGTAACTATATTTTTTTACTATTATTTAACCATTTATTATTTGATTGGGGCCAGGGAACTTCCTATTGGTAATTAGACTTTTTATTAAGGTCTTGTATTTTATAACTCTGGCAGGAAACTTGTAAAAGTTCCAGGTGTCTTTGGCCACAATCGCCTCTGGGTCTTTGTTGTGGTTATTGGAGGTCCTCTCACCATCTCCACCAGATCTGTGAAGGCTTCAGGCTTCGGGCTCTTCCCGTTTTCCGCTTCCCGGGCTATGCGACACAATCCAACGAAAGTGTTGTGGTTAAAGCCAACACTCTCGCCCTTTTGGGAAAAATAGGGGAAAAAGGCTTACTGAAAAATAATGCAGAGAATTACAATTTGAATGCATTGTCTTTGAGGCGGCCCTTCCGTTAAAAGCGACTTTCATGGTGTCTGGCGGGCATAACTAAATTCAAAAAAACCCAAGTCCAAAACCAAAGCCAAAGTCAAAGCCAAAGCCAAAGCCAAAGCCGAAACCATTCGATGCCGCACCGATAATAAATTTCCCTCATTGTTACCTGCCCACGGTGGTGGCGGTGTGGTTATTGCTATTGTTGGTTTTATATACACAACATCATCATAATAAATTTCGCCTGATGTACGATGGGGCCGCCGTTGTACTTTAATAAGCAAAGTGCTTGGGCTGGCCGCTTGGCTGGTTAGCCATCCACTTGCCACTTGCCATTAGCCACTGGCCACTACTGGCCATCGTTTGTCCACTTGGCCATGCAACCTGCAACCTGCAACAGGCTGTATGCAACGTGCAACACCAAGTTTGTTGAACCTCAATCAGCAGCCACTACTGGAGGGTTTGTTGTAAATAAATTAAAATACCTTGGAGTGTTAGTTACGGGCTATTTGCACAGATGCGGCTGAAATAATAATGGGGACTACTGAAAACTTACTCCAAGTAAAAATAAAAAATAATGTATTTCAAAACTAACCAAAAATGGCTTACTTAAATTCTACATTCTTCTAAATATTAATTTAGCAACTAAGGATTTAGAAAAATTAACTATTTTTATGTAGTTTTTAATTACTGTGCAAGCGGAATTATTATTCGTTACTTGGAGAGTTCAAAGGCCAGGAGAAATCCATTTTTTTTGTTTGCCAAAATATTATTTAATTATTTTAAGTAATAATAGCTAAGTGCACATCCCTTATCCACACTATATTTTAGGTATATTTTATTTATTTACCTTATGTGTCCCGCTTGCATTGTCTGTGGCTTTCGTCGGTTAATTTGCATGCGTCAGCGCTGCCATCTCTGCCATCTTGGCTGCTGACTAAGCGCCGCACATTTCCGCCTTCGTACTTGTATTAACTGGCTAAGATACGTGGGGTTGTCACTTGCACGTCGGCCATATCATTAATTAAATGGCTATATATAATACATACATATACGGATCTGTGTGTGTGTTGTGCGCCGAAAGGTGTTAATTATCAACTCTGTTGCATGGCTAATAACTGGGCTATACCCACAGACACAGACACTGACGCAGGCCAAGAGTGAGTAGTAGACAATGGCTCTGGGGCTCTTCTGGGCCGCCGCCAAGAGAAATCTACGCTTTTTGGCAATGTGTGGGCCATAACCGTAATGGCATCTCATTAGCATTGCATTAACGACACAATCATAATTTTTAATGATGGAAAACGTGCCAGCTTCAGGTCACAAAAAAATATATTAATAAAAGAAAAAAGAATTGGGGAGAATTATGCGGTTAATAAAAATGGCCTGCAGCAGGCACTTTCCCGTTTGGTTTGCAGATCGTAAGTAAATGTCATTAAAGAACCGCTGGCCATGTTTTCGCCACGGCGGCCTCTGTGCTCTTTACATCACCGGAGTTTTCACTTTTCTCGGCCCAAAGTTCACTGCCTCTTCACTGCTTATTAGCCAAGTCAGCCAGCCACTCGCATTTCTTTTCCATTATTTCTTTTTTGTTTATAATTTGTAGTTTATTGTTTTATTTTTTGTTCCTCCCCCCTTTGTGTTGCTGCGTTTGGCATGCAAATTGCGCCAAGTCCACACAATAACCAGGCTGCAACTGCACCGCAAAATTGTTGAAATATTTTCACTGGCTGCCGTTGACGTTGCTGTTGCTGTTGCTGATGCCGTTGCCGTTGTTTTTGCTCGCTCGAAATAATAACTTAATTTCTTCACATGCCCTTGCCAGTTTTGTGGGTGTTATTATATTTGTTGCTATTAAAGCGAGAGATTTATCAGTAACAAGATAAGCATATGCATCGTTAAACCAAGTTGATTGCATTAGATATATCAGAAACAATAAGTTACAAGGTTTTTTACAAAAAGTTGTCAGGCTTAACTATGATTGTGTTCTAGCTCCGTTTTAAATTAAGTTTTTTCTATTTATTTAAATGTTTTTATTCCAAAGTTTAACATTTGTGTAAAATTTATGTTTTAACTTGCTATACATTTATTTACTCAAAAAGACTCTTAGTTTTGCTGTTATAAAACTCCAAATGAATAATCCCTTGTTTAATTGAATCACTTCAACATTACTTTTCTGTATAAAAGCGCTTGGAACACTCGTATTTAATATATTTAAATAAAGCTCAAGCTCTTCACATTTCAAGTGGCAAAAATTGGCTTTTAAAAATGTTGCAAAATTTCGTTTGATGAATCACTTGGGAAAGAGTGATACCACTTCGATTTTTTCTGCTGAAGATGGCTTTCATTTTTTTGTCTTTTCTGTTGTTGCTTGCAGTTTTCCTTTGCCAGCTGCCGCTGCTTCGTGCTACTTTGAAGCGGTTTATTATGCCTTTGTGCTTTTGTGCATTGTTGCTCATACGCCCCGTTGCCACTGCCGCTGATTTGCGCTCATTTCATTTCAATTCGTTTCATTTCCCATACAGGCGAAACGCAACTGCAACTGCAGCACGAAGAGTGCCAGCTGTAAGCTGCAACTGCTGCAACTGTTGCCGTGGCAATATTAAGATACGTGTTTAGAATCAGGTCTATAAATAAGCTGAGAGTCAGAGGGAACCCAACATAAATAGCATTGACTGGCTGCTAGAAAATGTCAGAACACGAGCTAATCAACGTCCAGGCATCGCATTCGCATTCGTATTCCTATTCGCATTCGCATTCGCTGCTGGTAATCATTATTAATAGCCGGGCAATTACAACACCCGGCGATAGATGCTCCCAAGGCTACCATCGATAAAGCTGCAGACAACAAATAAATGGCAATAACAGCCAGCAGTAAGCAGGAAAAAAATGAGGACAGCTTATAGTGAATAAAAGTTAAATAAAATAAGAATTGAATGCATAGATTTGTTTAAAAGAATATTGAGTTAATATTATAAAGATTAAAAGCTGAAAAACAGACAAAGCTAAAGCGAGCTAAGCTTTTTGAACCCATAAGCTTTTTAGGCTGCTTTGCTTGTACATTGCAGGCGAAGTGTGTAAGAAAGAGCGAGATAGAAGTCGAAGCAAAAGATAAAGCTAAGATAACAAGCGACCGTAACAGAGCAAAAATGAAGCAATAAATCTATTTAAATTTATAAATATATAATTACTACATTAAAAATGTTAAAAGCATAGCACTTCTGATGCAAAATTATTAAAAATCCTTCCTTCTTACTTTACATTTTTATATCTTAAAGTCATTTAACATTATAAAAACCCTCATAAATACAATGGAATTTAGTTTCTGTGTAAAACCGATATTGCATATTGGCTAGTCAAACCAGCTTAGCGAACAACAATCAACGATTGGCCGAAACAAAAGCTTATAAAATAAAATATGCGACTACTGTAATAAATATATGCGGCAGGCCGGCAGTCAGCTCCCAAAGTCGCCAGCTCAATTAATTCGCTCGCCTCATTGTGTTGTGTTTAGCATGGCAGAAATTAATGTTGAAATTAGACAGACAAATATTTGCCACTGCAAATCACGACTCGGCGAGATCATGCAAACGAACTGCTAAAACAAATTGCGAAAATGCATTTCAAATTGAATATACACTCGAGATTCAAACCAAAGCAGCTAGTCGCACTCCCCATAAACTTGTGTATATATATCTCTCCTTTTTGTTTTTTTTTTGTGGCCAAAAGACTCCACTTGAGTGAGCACTGAAGCGGCATGTTAAAAGGTCATTGTCTGCCAATCGAACGGCAGCAGCAGCAACCGCAAGCCCGAGCGCAATATCTGATTATTAAACACAATCGAAACAGAGACTGACGCTCGAACAATAAAAAACAGTCAAAAAACAATAATGGAAACGGAGACTTGGCCAGCCAACAGCTGGGGCGGACTCGCCTCGGTCTCTTGTGGCTTTTAAGTTTGAATAAAATTTATAATTAATTTTTTTGCAGCTTATGCTTTTGGCCCGGCCCCGGCCAATTCTTTTTTGGAAAGGTTCTTTTGCTTTTGGGGCTTCCCTGAAAAGGCAGCTGCCTCACGGACAGCCTTCGCTTTTAATTCGTTTTAGATGCTGGCAAGATTTTAATAGCTGGTAATTATGAAAAGTACAGCTGCTGTCCCCGGCTTTAACTGCATTTAGTCACAGTTTAGTCAGCGCCGGTGAAGGCGATGGCAGCTTTATGTCTCATTCGCGGTTTCAGTCAGGCTCCAAGGCCTTGGGAAATCTCTCGCCAAACAATGGCACATTAAAGACTTCAATCCAACTGCAGGGGAAAGAAAAAAAAAAAACCAAAACCGAGGCGTTGCCGGCAAATTCCTAAAAGCGGTTTATAACAGTTGTCTGCTCAGAGCCGACTTGAGTCTCGAGTGGCTTCAGCCCGGGTTATATCGGTCTTATCAACGTCCCGCCCTCTCTGGCATATCTTTCTCTTTCTATTTGTGTAATGCCATTTTCTCTTTGCTTTTGAGCTTCATTAGCACATCGGAATTTCACTTTCACACACTTAAGCCGCATTGATGAGATTGATTTTTTGGCCTCGTGATGATTAGTTCAGTATGTAAGAGTTCCTTGAATGCATGTATTTTTGCGAGGGAGTTGCAATTATTATTAAAGGGATTTCCACGTAAGAAATAATAGGCTTAAGTTTCCAGACCTGAAACCAAATCCTAACTTATTTTGCTGACTGATTCAACCTCGACAATTTGCATAATTATAGAGCAGTTGGTCGCTGAATTCGTACTTGGGAATTTTAGGTGCAGAGTCTCCTTGCGCGTAATGTTGGTAGGCCGTAGGGTGGATTAAGGTGGGACTTTATTTAATAAAAACTTAATTTAATGTAGATTTAATGATATTAATATAAGTTCATACAATTTTTTAATCTATTTTTTTGAGGAAAAGTATTCAAACAGACTGAAAGTGCTGTCACTGCTTAAGGCACTTAAAACCTTTCATTTCTATTCAAATTAAATTGATGTTAATGCTTTAAAAAATATTTAATTGGCCTAAATTGTTTGATTTTTATCGAGTGAACCATTTTTCGCTTAATCACTCTGTGTAAACTTAATTAACATAGCCGATCGGTGGTATTAAAGCTTTATTTAATGTCCTACTAATTTGCCTGCATCAAAGGAATTTGACTTTCACACCTGAAAACTTGTATCGAATTTTTGTAAGCCACTTTGATAATAAACCCAAAGGCAGCTTAAATCGTAGTCATTAATTTGGCCCGTAACTACTCAATTTGTTTGATGTTTTTGAATTTTTTTTTTGAGAAAAAAAAAAGAGGAAAAATCTCCTTAAGGCTATCATGACTGTTGACGTCAAAATTGTTTGGTCGATACGTACGGGGAGCGGCACGGAAAATCATTCCTCTTTGACTTTGAGTGACATTTTCCGCTGTGCGAAAAGTGAAAAGTTGTTATTAATATTTGCACGATGAAAACTCTGTTTCAAAGTGTCAGCTGTAGTTGACCGGTTGATGGTGACGGATACACCTGCTGCCGCCCGGTTATAAATATACGAAAACTGCTATAAACACAATAATTAATTAATTATCTTTTATTTTTTGTTATGCAAATTACTTCAGATTTTGAATAGTTATAATATTTTTTTCTTCTATAATTTTCACATTTACGTCGTCATTTCGCTTGTTCAAATAATTAATTAGTTATATTTTTTTTGCGACTGTAATTAAATAAGCTTTGATTGCCGGAAGCCGTTGGCAGGTGTCTGAGGCAAAGGTTTGTTATTTTTTGCAGTTTGTGGCTAATGGCTTATCGCCGCTCACTAGTGCCTTGAGAGTATTAGTGTTGGTTACGAAAAGGCGTCCGACTTTTCCCATAATTAAATTAAACCGTATTGCCATTAATAATTGTCAACCGGAGGGAGAGACACTCGCATCGAGGAAGCTTCCTCGGCCCATATATGTCGGTCGAAATGTCAGAGCCATAAATTGATCACAAACATAATAATCCACATGTGACAAACGGCGGGCATGTAGGAAAATTAACCATCAGGCCATTTATGAAACACAAAATAATGCCAAAGAAGCCGTATACGATTCAATTGAATTCGCATTGAATTCGAATTGAATTGGGTCTCCAAGCGAACGAGGCTACTACAGCCAAATGTGGACAATCCCCGGACACGACGTGCCCCGACGTCAATCCAACAAAATTATGTAAATTTGTTTGAGAAAAACGAAAAAAAAACGAAAACTACAAGCATGAAAATCGATCCGAGGCCTATCAAAGCGGCAAATTGAAAATCTCTCAGACAGTTAAATTGATTATACTTCGCATAAACATATGCGGTTTACATAAATATTTAGTTTTGGCTCTCGTCTGGCTCGTCTGGCTTTTCTGCTGCCACTTGTCATTTTGACCAAATCTGGCAAACTTGCTGCTCGTTCGATCGGTGTAGTTTTTGTGTCTCGAATTCGGTGCACTTAAGGCGCCCGAAACATTTGCCGCAATCAAATAATTTCCTTAATAAATTTGCTTAAAACTCGCCTTAAGTGCCAGCGATTTGCACTCGAGTCCTGACTAAAAATAAATCATCTACGTGGGCCTCACCTGTCGCGTGTTTGCTGTCACTTTGGATTTTTTGTCCACTCTATATATCTTTTTATATATTATATGTAGGCTGATCTGATTGGTGGGAGGAGGTTATAGATGTGGTCACCACTGAGAAGATTTATTTGGCAGAGGTTTCTTTAAATACTAGAGTTCATATTTAGTTATTTGCAAGAAAATGAACTCAACTGAACTCGGCTAAAAAGACTTCTCAGATTGTTAAGCTTGATGAAACTGCTTCATTATCCACTTAATATAATGACTAAATTTGGCCAAAGAAGGCAATTTAGAAAATTATTTCCATAACACACTTTTTCAGAGCAATAATTTATGGCAAATTTGCTTAAAAATAAAATTTACTCTTCAAAGTCTTCCATCAAAATTAGACCTTTGGTTTATTAGAACTTCAACGAAGTATATATGTTCCTAAGACCTACCCTTCTCTCTTTAAACTTATGTGATTAATTACACTTTAATTCCAATTAATTGCCTATTAGATCATCAAACCAACATGAGATATTCGGTGTTGCTGAATCTAATGTCTTTGTAACTTTTTTTTTCCTACGGTTAGCTTGTCTAATGATCTCGTCGGGGATAACTCTATCATTTTTCACAGTGACAGACTCGAAACTGGCATTTTAGAGCTGGCCATAAAGCCCACTCAATATCGACCATCTTTGGCGACGTCTCACGCATCTTTTCGTGCCAATTGCCAACGGTTCAAACGATGGGCTGTTGCCAACACCGAATCGTATATGTTTTGCCCCTTTTCTTGCGGTGTTTGGTTTTGCTTTTGGTAGGCAAATCCAGTTAAGAGCCGTAAAGCCATTTTGATTATTTTCACATTGGCGTTGCTGATATTTTTTTTTTGCTGTGCCCTGGCCTGGCTACGGCGGCTTTCCTGGTCAAAACACTTTGGGACGGACAATACACAATGGCGGACAATGAAAAATCAGTTTTAATGGCTTAAAGACCATAAAGGCGTCATGGCTCATAATTCATTTAGGGGGGCGAACTTTGGATTTGGATTTTTGGCTGTTGAACCATCCGAGATTGCGCTATCTCCTACCGGCTTGTCACTCTCTCCCATTTCTCCCCCTACTTCAGTTTTTTTTTTCAGCTTTTCGTATCTCCAGGGGCTCCGACGACCATGCCATTTCCCACTATCGGCGGTTTATCGGCAATTCGATTTGGCTCACTCGCCAGCCGTCAATCGGCCCTGAATCGTAATTGTCATGGTTTCGAGCTTAGAAGTGCCAAATCCAACTGGAACTCTCCTACCTTTTGCGTCATACAATTCGCTGCAGTTCATCCTGCACAGAAAAAAATTGTTTACCCTTAAAAAAAAGTTAAATTAATGTTTAATTTAAAAAACCTATTGTATATATCAGAGTTTGCAAGAGTGGGTTCTGTTTTATTCAACCTTCGATTAAAAAGAATACTAAACAAAATGCCCAGTCTCTTTAGCACTCTCTTCACGCTTTGCCTGCAATGTACTTGCAAAAGAGCATTGAAAATTCTTTTAAATCCGTTTTATAAATCTTTAATCAGTTCTATATCTCAATAATAAAAAACGTCTTACTAATGTGGTAAAGATCCTTATGATAAATTATGTTTCATATAATTTTCCAACGTGTACTTGTCAGCTTTTTTTCCTCACTCTTGTCATTGCCCCTTGGCTGGATCGTAAAATTTTCTAAGCTCATTATTTGCTCATATTTTTACCATTGGCCAGCAGGGCTTTTGTTGCAGCTAAAGAAAAAATAACAAAAATAAAATAAAAGTAAGAAAAAATATGTTTAACGCTGTTTCTGTTGCTCTCTGATGACAAAGTGAAAGTTTTTTTTTTGTCTTTGTGCCGGCAAAACGTAACAACTAAACAAAGCTGCGGGCCATATAGCTTTATATATATAGTTTAGGTCTAGGTATGCCATTGCTTGTTGTGGCTGCGCTTGTTTCGGGATGTCAAAGATCACACACAGGGAGAGGAGAGGCCCCGGGCAAAAAGAAGACACACTCTGGGGTCCCTCCACGTCACGCCACGTCTGTGTATCTAAGTTGGGTCTCGGCGTTGACAGCTCTTTTTTCTGCGGTTACGTACGAGTATGCGATAAAAATTTGTCACATCTTGTTAAGGCCCCCGACGACACTGAGTGTAGTTTTATTACTCGCTTTTCACACCCTTAAAAATGGTCACTGAATGCGGCTCATGTTGCCCCAGGGACCGAGACCAATCGTGGTCAAAGTGGCAATTGGTTAGAGAGGTTTAAGTCTGGCTAAGTAAAGAAATTAAAATTAAGAAAACCCATATAAGCAAATAGAGGTTGCTAAATACGTTTTCTCGTTAAGAAAAAGGCTTTCCTAAGCTCACAGTTAATTTGAATCGGCTGTTTACAATATAATTACCTCGAAAAAGCTTTCCATACTTTCAGTTAACAGCCAGCCAGGCTAGGCAGGCCTTGTTTGGATCTGTTTCACGTTGCGTATGAGTAATCTTTCGGCAAAATCTTATCAAATGTCAGACAGAGTGAAATGCAAACAATTATCAAATGGCCAGGCCAAAAGAAAACATTTAGGCAGGCGCAAGCATTTAGGCATTCGCTTATCTATCAGCCAACAACTCCCGATAAGCCATATATAAAGCCAAAAGGCAATTCAGCAATGCGCTTTTAAATTGCGACGCCATTTTTGGCCTATCGACTAAACGTATTTTGCATATATTTATAAAGAGTGCCACAGGTGGGCGCAGCTTCGAAGAAAAAATAATAAAAAACCAAAAGCCAGACCTGGTTCGGCGAGGTGCTGACAAACTGCACATAATAAATATAATATGTATTTCGTATAAAATAAATCAGAGCTGCGAAAGTGAAACGTTTACCGGATGTTGGGAGATTGACAAACTGAAACTGAACGGAGGAGAGCGCTGTGAGCTCCAAACTATCGATTGCTGCTGGGGTGGCTGACTGGCGGCTATACCCTCGATGCCTCCGCTCTCCTCCACTATATTATATGTATACAATATATATCTGTGTGTCTCTGGTTGGATGCATTGACAGATTGCCGTGTGTAATCGCACAATCGTGCAGTCATTGGCACATTAAAGGCAACACAAAAAAAAGTCGGCGACGGCGGCTAGAGAAACCGTCTATTTCTGATGTTGCCTTTTGTAAAAGTGCATTGAACAGCGAAATTAATGCAAGTCAAGTAATGCGGAAAAGGGCGTGTCCGCTATTTGGGACGTTCATTTACACGGTAAACAAAATTTAAATAATTAGGATTTTAGTTTCTAATTGACTTGGTGACTTGGTTTTACCAGAAAGTTTTATTTAAAAGTGTGTACTAAAAATATATAAAACATAAAATATATTACATGGAAATAAAATGCGGTTCTAAAACGTCATAGGAAGGATTCCCTGGTCACCAATAGTTCTGGTTACTCAAGCTAAATAAATTTTTTAATCGAAAACATTGAGAATGCTTTCGCACCTGAGGAACCTCTACTTTCCTGGAAGAATAAAACAATCAAAAATCCATAGAAAACCAATATTTTCCCACTTATCCAATCAAGCTTCTCTTTTTTCTGTGCCATAAAATAAACACACATCAAAATCGATACACAATCAAGTGCCCAGAACTGAAATCAAAGACGCTGCTGGCCATTAAACAAAGAAAAACTGAAAAGCTAAAAAAACGGAAAGTCGTGCAAAATTGCATACAAATTGGTCAACTTCCGGTTGGTCAACTCCAGTTATCGCGTGACCAGCCAGGGGATCACATTCAGGTCCGCCGCGCCCGCCCCAAAATTATACGGCCATGCTAATTAACAGAACGAGCGGACAAAAGTGTGAAAATTGTGTGAAAGTTCCGGACGGAAGGGAAGGGGTAAGAGCCCAGACCTGTATGGGATGCAAACAATGGAATATTGACAAAACTAAAAGCGAAAATGCAACAACAACCATTGTTCGTTCGGGAAGGGAGGCGGGACCGTGCGCCGGAAAATCGATTAGAAATCGCTGGCAAATGACAGCAGCAAGCAAGCAAGCAAGCTCTGGAGGAGGTGTGCCCGCTGGCTGAAGACCGACACTGGAAATGGCAGTGTCAGATAGCCAGTTGGCGGCGGCTATTACCGCGAGGAGTCCCCCAAGGATAGCACATATCCGGAGCGACAGGAGCGCCCGCGGGAGCAGCAGTTTATGAACGTTTATCGTGATCATCATCAGGCGCTGGTCAGTCAGGCGAAAGTTTAGCTTCAGCTGCCAAATTGTTTCGGAGCTAAAATATAGATGAGAGCCACGGCGAAATGGGGCTTGTGCCAAAGGTGCAATTAAAATTTAAAGTAGTTAATTAATTTAATGCAAAGTGGCGACTAACGGTTGCTTTTTCGGTCTACAAAGCACAAGCGGCGCCAATCAACTAACTAACCCCATGCACAGTGGGGCTCTTTAGCCTATTTTTTCCGCTAATTTAATTAGTTTTTCACGAAGGAAATGGCAAGCTATTAAGTACTTGGAACTTGCTGGCGAAAATCATTAAGATTTTAAGATCACAAATGGGGGTAAGGCAGATGTATTTGCCTTTATTATATTATTTATTTGATAACCCAATTTAGACGGATAGGCCCGGCTTTTATTTTACAGTTTTTAACAAAGAAATATATTAAAATGAAATCTTAAAAAAAATTAAATAACTAAATAATTGAAAGAAGAATAAAAGAAAGGGAATACTCTTTAAAATAATATATGTCTATATTAAAATATGTGATATTTCTTCAGCCTTTTTGTAAACCACGGTAGTAGTAGACTTTATATGTGTTAACCAAGTTGTTATTAAGTTTTGGCCAGTTTGGCTCTGCGACTTGTGCATAATTTATGCGTTTAATTAATATTTTTTTTACTACAAATTGCATAATATCTTTTGCCCGATTGCGGAGTTTGACTGGACATTATAAATAGTTATGCATGTAGTTTGGAGATTTATATTTTTTGGCTTCATACTAAATGTGGGATACGGGGCAATATTTTACATTTTTTCCAGTTTTAGCACAAGTAGACCAATCAAGTTTTTCATATTACGTAAAATACATTCAGCTGTGACTATATAATCAGTTCTGTGTTATCTTTTTAGTTATCTCTTTCATGTAAACATGACAAAAACTCATTAAATGAAGGATCTTCCATTCTAACTTGGTTACACATATCCGTTCAGTTTATTATTTTGACCTTCCGTCAGCAGCTATTTGTTCATCATAAGCATTAGCGGCCAAAATGTAATTTACACAAATTTACCTCAACCACAGATAATTGAGACAATTACAAGCAAATGCTGTAAAAATAAAATTAAGAAAAAAACTATAAAAAGAAGTAAACACAAAGCAGAAATTATAAAAAGAAAAAGAAAAACAAGACAAAAGGCAAACACTTGAAGAGGAAATTTGACAGGCGACGATTTACATTGCAACAGATGTTGTAAATGTGCCCCGTGTTGCTGCTGCAACTCCTTTACAACTCGAGTGTAATTTTTTGGCAGCTTTTGTGAAGCTCCAACCGAAAAAATGGTTAATTTAATTACAACACTGGCGTTCCGTTGACTGCTGCGACGATTACCAAAGGCGCCAAGCACCAAACACATTAGACAATTATTTCTATTGCCACATATGGAGGAAAATGTGTTGCAAACACACACAGTCCGGCAATTTGCCGCTGTTTCGAATCTTTTTTGTACAAAAAATTAAGTAAAGTGGGTGAGAAGAATACATTTAATTAAATGACTTGCGAAATACATTTTTATATTTCTGGAAAATATTATTAAACGCCAGAAAATAGCACAAAAACAACATAATTTTATAAAGTATGCCTAGGAAAATGCAGGAAATTATGTTATATTCTTTTAAGTTAACTAACAAACGAGAAAACATCTTAGATATTGAGATTTTTCCATTCAATAGACTGTACCTTCTAGAAAATTGTGAAAACATATACAAAATCGAGATTTCTTCTAGAAAATTGTACAACGCTTTTATTTTTTTTAATTATGTTAATCTTATTCTTATTGACATTTTTTCAGCTTGTACTATTTCGCACACAGCTGTTCAAATATCCGAAAAACATGAAAAAGCCAAACTAATGACGGCTAATGGTAAATGGCCTATGCCAGTGGGTTTAATTTCTGTATTTCTGTAGTTTTTTCCTTTTTGGCGTGGCCCCAGCTTAGATGCTTAGATATCAGACACAAGCAACAATTGTCTCCAGATGCATCTAACTGGCTGTCAGGGCGGGCAACGCACAATGGACCCGGGAGACCTCGGGAGACCCTGTGTTGCGTCAGAGGCAGCAACTGTGGCCAAACCCAGACGCCAACATGTGATGTAGCTTGGCTTGGCTTGGCGCTGCATTGAAATTGAATGGGAATTGGAATTGAAAATATAAATTGGCGTAGTCAGAGTATGCCGGGCGAGCGGACAGGCGGGCGAGCGATGACTGTTGGAAACAGCACCATAACTCATGCCCGGGGTGGGGTAATTAATAAGCGCTCCCAATCCGTAATAAACCGTTGAGTCCCGCCAGTTTCGCCTCGCCAGCCAGCGTTTTACATGCATAATTATACGAGTTTCGGGTCCGATCCCCATCCCCATCCAACCATCCATCCATCCATCCACAAGTGCACACAAATTCGACTGTTATGCAAACCCATCACTAATTGCAACGAAAGAAAAATTTAAGTAACGGCTCTTGCACTTCAAAAATAGCTTAGGCTGCTGGCTTGCATGGCAAACTTTAATTAAATCCATCGAACAAACATTCATAAAAATAGAAATAGAAATTTCTTCACGCCAAATAACAGGCATAACCAAAAATAATAAGAAAGCATACATCAAAGGAGTTGTAGAAGCGAAGTTTTGTATACCCAGCAGGCAGAAAAAAATAATAAATAATATAAAAGTAATAGTAATAATAAACTGATCTCATAGGATCAGCTTTAAGGCGTTCCTTTTTTGTTTTTGGGTGTAGAATAAAGATCATAAAAATCAGCTGAGTCTGGGAGTCTTTGATTTTTTTTATTGACTTGTTTGCTTACATTTTATGATGCCTGCTTTATGTGCGAATTCCCGAATAACTTGTTCGATATTAGCAAATTCAAACACATGTTTCATTGGCAAAAGAACATATGTGTATACATTTTCTTAGACACTTCAGTCTCTCAGACCTCTGGCTATAAATATAATCTCTTTAGTTAGCAATTAGTATGGTTAAACGGAAACTAAATGCAAAACAAGGCGGCATGATCAAACCAAGTGCAGTAAAATCACTTAGCTAAGGCTAAGAAATTCTACAAAAATATTACGTATACGTAACAGAAAGAAGGAAATACATACATTCAACGTAAAGAAAAATGGCGAAAAAATCGATCAAACAACCCAACCCAGTGCAAACCACTTGAGACCCCCTAAAGAAAATAAATAGTCGACAAACAATAGAAAGAATACCGATTACGTACAGTTGAATTCGCGAAACCTGCGTTTTCACATTTGTCATTGTTTGCCCGATTAATTTTCAACCCTATATCAAAACGGGGATTTCACACTAAAAGCAAACGTTCTTTGATTTATGAAACAGTTTTGCTGCCTGGATTTATGGCGAATTTGTCTGTTAATTGCTTCGGTGTCTGGCACTCTGAGGAACTGCCAACCGTTTTTCTTTCGCTCCCCTCCCACTTGCTTTGTGGAAAATCTCCTGCTGTTTCGGTGGGAAGTAAGTACCTGTATAGGATAGGTTGCGCTGTGCTGTGTTGTGTTGGCTGTGCGACAAGCCCAAAAACCTTGCTGGCTAGTGTTGACTCAACGAATGGTGGGCAGCCTAATTGAGCGGCTCTTTCTGTCGCCCAGGCCAAGTGCGTTTTGGGCTGAAGCTGCTCTGAGTTTTATTTTTCTTTCCGTCCGTCTCCGTCATGATGATCAACCCAATTGCCGCGGCGAGTAATAAAACTTGAGGAGCTGAAGAATCAGCAATGCGTGGCAGCTGCGCCGAGATGATAGTTTGCGCCCACGACAGTGGCGGCAACAACGCTCCCAGCGATGACGATGTGGAGTTGATTGGGATGATGTTGGGACACACAGTGGTAACCAAAAGTTATTAAGTTTAATAAGGAAATGTTGAATATTTTTCAATTATTTTAAAACAAATTTTGTGACAGCTTTTGGGGGCTTTAAAAATGTATTTATAGTTCGCTTTTTGGAAAGATCTTTTGTATGTGTGTTTTGCTGGTGGCTCTACCTCTTTCTCGATCTCTTTTTCACGCTTTGCCTGCAATGTACAAGTAAAGGAACCACAACAGTATATAAGTTCCTTTTATAACCTAATAATTTACTAATACTTCCTTTGTGACTGCATTACTTGCCCAATTGTTTTCAAATTTGCTAAGCAGACTTACGTTTTTATTCGAAAACCGTTATATATATTCCGAAACACAAAATTTAAAAGAAAAATCCCCACTGTTTTACGTCTCTTTCAAACAGAGCCATTCATATCTGCGTCTAGGCGCAGCTTGAGAAGATACAACTTGAAAACAGTGACAGACGCCTCTTTGGAGTGACAAGGAAGCACTTGTGTCCGCAGTCGAAAGCGAGTGATTTGCATATGTGTCTCTGGCGGATAGAAAACTTTAGCTAGATATTTGTGGGGCTGGTTTCAGGCCGTGGGCCAAAAGGCCAGATCCACGAGTTAATTGAGCAATGAAACTCAGAAATCATAAAGCCAATCGCGATGCTCGAGTGGTTGACAGTCCACCGACATTGAGCCTAGGTTTTTTTCTCTCTATTTTTTTATTTTTTGTTATTTTTTGAGTGACAGTCAGTCAGTCGAGGCTTGAATTGTTCGGTTTCAATTTCGTGGCTGACAATGGATTTTGCTATATAATTACACGATCTTCAATGTGACTTCTCTGCCACTTCCCATGCTTTGATGTTCGCCACGCTCCACAGGCAAGTCGGCCGAAAAAAAAACCTCAATGAAATAGAAAAAAATATACCCAAACAGAAAACATAAAATGGAAGGAAAAGTGCAGCGCGAATTATGCAAGCCATGAAATTATGAATTATGCTTCCTGGGCCTCCACTCTCTCTGTCTCTCTCTCCCGTGTTAATTAGCAATTAAATAATGGGAATGGCCCAGCCAACAGCAGCAGCAGGCATGTCATGTGAATGTGGGCCAATTTTCATGCTTCATTTGCAATGATTTTGCCATTAGGCAGGCGGCTGACCAACATTTCCGACCATCTCTCGGCCTGTTGTGTGCATGCAATCAGCCGAGTTATTTCTTTCTTACTTGCACTCACCTCTCTTTTTACTTTTTCTTGGCGGCCGAGAACAACAGACAACAACCCAGTTGCCTGGTTTTAACCTGGCCAAAGTCTACATATACACTCTCCTCCTCCGTCGTTTGTTTGATCAATAGCCAAAGCCGGCCGACAAAACCAACGCTCGCTGCTGCTGCCAGGCAAATTTATGTTTATTGCATGTGAAAGTATTTTGCCAATCAATTGAGTTGCCGTCGCTCGAGAAACATTCTCGCTCAGTGAAAGCTTTCCACCCGATTGACAAACAAATCGTCAGTGGACTTTAGAAAAAATTTAAGAAAATCTTAAGCGAACGGGGAAAATGCAAAATTTAATAATTTCTATTTTTAAATCCTATAATATTAAATATTAAAGAATATTAAAGAATCTCCAAGGATTGAAAACTTTTTAATGGAACCAACAGAGCTAAAAAGCCCTGTCTCTCCCTCTCACTCGCTCTCTCTTCCACGCTTTGCCTGCAAAGTACAAGCATTAGCGAACAAAAGAGTTTCTTTTTATCTCTCTGAAAGAAATACGGAGACAGAACAAAATACAGAACAAACTAAGCACGCATACCCTATCTTTATCTCTTTCTCGGTCTCTCTGCCACGCTTCGCCTGCAAAGTACAAGCAATAGAGAACGAGAGCGTTTCTTTTAAGCTGAACTCTAAGAGAGAACTTACAATTTGTTCTCTATGTATGAATAAATTATTAAAGCTGGTCAGCAACGGATAATTCTGAGGAAATGGTGGCTCCCAAGCCTGTTACAAACAAAAATTAAAATTAAATACAATAGGTTCCCGAGTGTTTTCCTCTCTGTAGGTTCCCGTTTCTTTTCCAGAGCAGATGCCAGAAAAGCGGGAAACATAGATAAATAGAAAAATACAAAAAGAAAACTACTTTTACTTGGTCCCGGCCATCTGCGGCCTGTTCTAGTTTGGAGTTTAGAGCTTGGAGTTGGCGCTCAGTCCGTTGACTTGACTCTGCGAATAGTCATGGCCTGGGCCAAGCAAGCACACAGCATGATTGTCACAAATTGCTGCATCGATTGTAGAGTGTTGCAGCTACAGATGTTGCATGTTGCTGCTGCTGCGACTTTAAGCTGCATTAAGCTGCACTTTTGCTACAGTTTTCTCCACGGGTCGCCGGCCAGCGGGCGCTCCAAGCTGCGAGCTACGAGCACTCTGCAATTCATCAATCATAATTTGTGTGTCATTCACTAATCGTTCGCACTGCTCCCGAGCCCCAGTAGTGCATCGATTGCCCCACCAGCCACCGAGACGATGATGGATTCAATTCATCCAATGCAACGCAATGTGCGGTGTTTTCTCTCGAGTAATTATCGGTCCCACGGCGACCCTTACTTATGTAAAGCCCCGCGGTAATGACTTGTGCTGTACTTGTAAACTGATCTTGGCGGCCCCATCGCACTTGACCATCGAAAGCCAAACAACAATGATTCATGGGATTTGAGCCGACGTACATGTGCGTGATCTCCGAGTATTGGGAAACCCAAATGAAAAGACATAAATTAGAGTGTTGGGAAACAATTTATGTAAATTAATGAGCCATAGAATATTTCATAATGCTCAATGTTTATACAAATTGAATAAGTGCCCCCTCTGAAAATATTTTCATTGATAAAAGATGTATTTGTTGAGGGATAAATTCGATTACCATCATTTATTGTTTTCTAATTGATGGGAAATTAATAGAAGCAAGCGGAGGTTATGGGTTAACCCTGAACTTTTAATATAAAATAATAATTGCTTATGAATCTGAATGGTTTTTTCTGTTTATTGTTTATTTTCTAACTAAGTTGTAGGAAAAGCTTAAGAAAACATGATAGAAGTTTAAAGAAACATCTCAGCAAGCCTCTAAGTAACTGTTGATAGGAAATTATAATAAAAGAACACATTTTCTCTTTAAAATAAATGGCTTTAGGTACCTTAAGGAATGTAATTCCTTAGAAGAACTTAATAAATAAATTATTAAAATAAGTTATTCATGTATTTCCCATTCATATGCTTGCAGAATGAAGGCTTCGAACTACCCGCAACGCATGGCATCAGCAAGACGGACGGAAGCTGCCTTAGCCACCATCAGCACAGTCAGAGCAACGGAATCGGAAGTGCAAGTGGACCTTTACGCACATCTCACCTGGCCAGCGGGGCCATGGAATGCCTGCCGATGAGCAGTGCCGCCCATCCGCATCATCCGCACCTGATGGCCAGCGGAACGGCGGTCGGAGCGGTCTCCTCCGCCTCGCCTGCGGCCACTGTGGTGGTCGGGGCCACATACCCTCACCACCTGCACCACCACCATCACCACCTGAGCCACCACGCGCCGTATAGCAACAGCTACGGGAGCCATCACATCCACAGCGAGCAGACCAAGTCGCTGCAGGAGCTGCAGCATGAGGTGGGCGCCCTGCTGGAGTTCCGGGATCTGGTGATCGAAACGTTCCCCGATCTCAAGCACAAAATGGCCTCCATGTCCGCCACACCCTCGACGCCCACCTCCTCGGTGGGGGCCATTGGTGGCAGTCACTCGGTGGGTGGCGGCAGCTCCTCGTTAGCCACCAGGTGAGATTTCCCTGCGAGGAATTACTGAATCAATAATTATTTAATATTTTTGCAGCAGACGCGAATGGGAGCCGGGCATACGCATGAAGCGGAAGTTATCGCACAAGGAACCGTCCACGTCGTCAGCGTCGTCGGGAGCAGCTGCCTCCTCGGGAGCGGAGGCTTCGTCCTCGTCGCTGACGCGCAGCCGCAGCAACTCGCACAGCGGCAAGAAAGAGCCAAAGAGCGGAGAGAATAACAACGGCAGCGTTGTCCAAGACTCCGGATTCTCAACGGAGACCAGTTCCTCCAAGGAGGGCCACAGCGCCTCCTCCACCAATGGTGCTATGACGGTAGGTCCAAGCTCCTCTCAATCTGAAGCTAAATTTAATCCAATTTCCTTTACCAACAGGTGGCCATAGCAGCGAATCGCCTGAGCTGTGCCGAATCGGACGATGAGCTGCTCAATCTGCTTGACGTCATCCATCGTAAGTCCAATCGCTTACGGGACGAGGTGGAGCAGCTGCAGAGCTACGAGCGCCAGCAGGGCGATGCCCAGAAGGCAGGCGGCGAGGGCAAGGGCGCTGGCAAGGATGGCATGACGCCGCAACAATTCCGCGAGCAGGTGGAGCGACTGAATCGTGAGGATATCAAGCAGCTGCGCAAGGAGCGCGATCGACTGCTGGACAAGCTGGCCGAAATGGAGGCCGAGACGCTGACGGGGCGCATCAAGGCGGCCAAGATGAGCGACCAGGTGGAGGAGCTGATAGGCGTGAAAAAGGATCTCGAGGAGCAGCTGAAGCTGGCCATGGCACAGAAGCTAGAGCTGAGCTCAAGGGTGCAGCAGTTGCAGCAGATGCAGCAGCATCAGCAAAGCAAGAGCTCTTCCAGGTGAGAAAAAAGGAAATATTTAAGGAAAACTGCATTGGAATATTAGCATTGATCGAAATAAAGCTTAGATATACCCTTTAAACCCTTTATTAATTATTTGTTCTCCATTTATTGCAGTGGCAGCCAGTCGGAGTACTCCAGTCAACGCAACTTTCTATCCTCAGCCAACACGGTGCTCTCCAACGGCGGCAGTCGCCAAAGCAGCAGCAGCAACAACACATTCCAGCCGGTCGTCGTCTTCGATCAGCCAGCGCCGGAAGCATTCCATCAAAGCTCAGGCAGTGATATAACATCGAGGAAACAGCAGCAGCTTCAGCAGCAGCAGCCACCCTTGGGTCGCCTTGATGGCATTGTGAGCACTCCGGGGGCGCGAAATACCAAGTGCCGGCTGACCGATTCCAAGCGATTCGCGGCCATTCTCCTCGAGACGAATGTCCTGGAGCTGCAGCGACACTTGCTCACCCTCACCGTGCAGAACCAGGTGCTGGCCCAAAAGCTAGACACGTCCAGCAAGTCCAAGACGCTGCTGGCCAAGCGGCTGGACAAGAGCAGCGAGGAGTTCGAGCATATGCGCTACCAGCTCGAGGAGAAGAGCATCGAGCTGGAGGGCACCAAGGCGCAGCTGCGGCTGGTGGAGTCCCGCCTGCAGGCGAACACCACCAGCAGCACCGCCAACTCGTATCTGCACTCGTCGCAGCTTGACTACGAGACCAATCGCTCCTCGGCCTCCACCACGCTGATGCTGAGTCGACGCGGAGTCTCGGACTCTGTGGACTCCTCCTCGACGGCCATGCCCGCCCCGCCAGTCACGCAAATAAGTACGCCCAGCATGAAGGCCATGGTGCCGCTGGCCATGGACGAGCTGCAGCAGCACAGCAGCAGTACGGAGTCGGCGCACGAGCACGAGGCTCATCGGACGACGCCCAACAACAGTACGCTGAACAAGACGATCATCAACACGAGTCCCTGTGTGCCCGTGGGCACTAGCACGCCCAGCAGCAACATAGCCGCCCGGGTGATGAGCACCAGTGTGGGTGGAGTGAGTCCCTTTGAGGGTACCACGATGACACCGCCCTCCCGGCAGAGCGCGTTCCGCAAGTTTGGGAGCGCCAGCAAGCCCAGCAAGATTCCGCTGCCGGGCAGCAAGGCGGCCGCCTATTTCGTGGGCAAACCGCCCACGGGCAGACCTTCTACGGCGGGAAGGTCGCCGCCATCGGCACACAACTCCACCACCAGCACCTCGTACGGCAGCAAGTCCTCGCTGAGCAGGAGCACTGGCAACTTGCAGAGCTTGCGGAGAGCGGACACGTCCGCCTCCAATCATTCGCTGAGCACGAACACCAGTCGCACGAGCTCGACCTCGTCGTCGATACCGCTGGCCACCACACCCTACTCATCCGGATCGACTGGCAACCGCAGCCAGCCGACAATCGCAACGACTCCGTCCCCGCGCGTCCTCCAAAATTCACCGCTGCCCAAGCTGAAGCGGGATACGATCAGCTCGAGGGTGCGGCATTTGGACTCCCTGTCGCGTGCCCAGCAGTCGCCGGAGGGAATCAAGAGCGCCCTCAACGCCGCCAACACCACCTCCTCCTCCGTCTCCATTGCCGCCCAGCTGAGTTCCACGCTGCGCAAGGATCTCCAGCTGAGCGGAAATGGTACGGCGGGAGCGCCGTATCACCACAGGCGCACGGCACACTCGCCGGCCAACTCGTCCAACTCCAACTCCGGCGGCGGTGTGTCCCGGCGGTACAGTAGTGCCTCGACGGGGGGCTCCGGTGGCCGAACGTTCGGTCGGGATCAGGGCGAGATCATGGCCACCACGCCCACTTCCAGCTATGGCGGCGGCGACAGTGATAGTGGCAAGGTACGCACTCTCAAATCAACATTATTGGGTTGGTTCAAGTGAATCTATTATAATAATAATACTACTGATAATATATACCGATACATACATTTATATATATATGGAAATATCTACTGATTACCGATTAATATGCCTTCGATAACGATAACGTTTACGTTTACGATTACGATACAACAACAACAACAACAACCAAGAACCACAAGAATCCATCATCTTCGTTACAGTTAATGAAATCAAAACAAGAATCGCAATGAGCATTGAATCCGATAATAACTATATACGTTATATATCTACATTAGCTACATGCATACACATATATTTATTTATACATATAAACAATTAACCCACACGGCATATATACACTACTTACATGTACCCTATATACTACAGTTGCATACATACATACATATATATCCTAATATCGAGCGTGTTAGAGCAAGGAAATTGGAAGTCTCTGTGCCCTTTGACGGGTGTTTCACCAACGAATCATTGTGGAACATTTGTTGAGTTCATTTCACCAGTGTCTTGCCTTTGTAAATTGTTTCAACAACAACGGCAACATTCACCTACTAATTATTGTTAAAGCTTTGCTGATGTTCTCATACCTACAAGCCAGGCATTTGAAATTTTTCGCATTTCGTTTGTTGTTCTTTTTTTTTGTAATTGTTTCAACAACAACAATAATTCCAAAACTGAAAATATACACCAACTTATCATTGTGGAACATTTGTTGAGTTTACTAATTAATTTCTCTCTTGCCTAAAAGCAATGAAATTTGTTTCTTGCCTTCGTTTAATCATTGTTGAAATTTTGTTTATTGTTTTCTAATTTGTAATTGTTTCAACAACAATAGGAACAGTAAATAATTTAAAAATTACTCTTGTTTTTCTGGATTTGTTTCTTCTTTATGATTATACTTCAAGTACTTGGTTTGTACTTTTTTATACCCTTGCAGAGGGTATTATAATTTTGCCATGATATTTGCAACGCAGTGAAGGAGGCATCTCAGACCCCATAAAGTATATATATTCTTGATCAGCATCACCAGCCGAGTCGATCTAGCCATGTCCGTCTGTCTGTCTGTCCGTCTGTCTGTCCGTCTGTCTGTCCGTCTGTCTGTCCGTCTGTCTGTCCGTCTGTCGGTTTCTACGCGAACTAGTCTCTCAGTTTTTGAGCTATCGGGCTGAAATTTTCAGCATATTCTTATTTCTTTAGCACGCAGTATATATGTCGGAACGGTCGAAATCGGACCACTATATCCTATAGCTGCCATAGGAGTGATGGCGAAATTAATGTACAAAAATTTTTAATTTCTCTGTTTTTCAACGAATTTCTATAAATTTCGAGATATAGTCATTTTTTATAGTTTTAGAATTACGGTTTTAATTTCATTAAGATCGGACAACTATATCATATAGCTGCCATAGAAGGGATCCGTCGATTTATATGAAAATGTAAAATTCTACATGTAAAATGTAAAATTCTACATGTAAAATGTAAAATTTACAAAATTTACATAATTTGACATTTTTTTTTACATTACCAAAATGGATCGATTTTCAATGATCCAATTGCTGACTGCAAGGGTATATAAACTTCGGTTTACCGAAGTTAGCTTTCTTTCTCGTTTTATTATGTTTTTATGTTTACTTGTTTTGCCAAACAAAATTTACAGCCACTTCTTGCCATGTCAGCAATGTTAGCTCTATGAAGATTCGTTTTCAACGAAATCGTAAGAAATAAGATCCCCTTTCCTACTCAACAACTCTGTATCCCAATGTTCCTCATCCCCAGAATGTCTATAGTTTCAAAGACCTGTGCTTTTGGGCTCGAGTCATTGACTTGCTAGTAAAAGGTGCCTCCTCCTATCAAGCTTTCACTGCCCTGCCTATCGATGCCTTAGGTGCTCAGTTAGCCGGCTTTAATTAATCTGAAATTCCACACAAGCAGCGGCGGCCACTGCAATAGATCCCCCATATAGTTATGTATATATTTAAAAAAAAAAAAAGAAAAAACAGAAGTAAAACAAAAGTCAATGCATGTATGTACGTTAATATCACTTCACCTTACATCCCATTCATTATGCAAATCACGATTATTGTGGCTGGGAGAGTATGCATGCCAATCATATCTCATTGTGTTCGAAAGCGAGTGTGTACGCATTATTATTATTTAGTTGAGTGTGTGTTTAAGCATCATTATTATTACTATTAATATTATTATTTCTTTTTTGTAATTATGCTAAGCTAAACTTAGAGTCTACTTACCACTACTGGGCTTAATCTAAAAAGGCTAATTTATTGATTTGTGTATGAAGGAGTTGGGCTTACCACCCGCCACGTATACGCTATTACGTAAAAATATATAAAACCGATTAGAAATATGGACAGAAGTTTGGATTTATTTATAACCGAAGACTTTAAAGACTTGCCTTAAGTTTAGTTAAATGCTTGCTCGTCATAATAGGATCGTGCAACTAACCCACACTCATCCCACACTCATCAAACACTCATCATAGCCATCACCAGGACCAGTACACCCGCCAGCAGATGCCATCAAGTGCTTCATTTTTGGCTTTGTTTGTGCTTAGAAGAAATCCACCCAGAAAACAAATGCAAATCAGATGATCACACACTTGAATTAATTTGTATCTAATGCTGTAATTTCTTTTTTACTTTTACTTTTTCTTTCTGCGCCTCTTTCTGCCCTCTTTGTATGTCTACCAAAAAAATATATAAAACTGTCTGTTGTTATAACTCACATATATACTCGTATTTTGTATATCCGATAAAACTGACCGTACCAAAAATATCCCCGCAAAAATTAAAAAAAAAACATATAAATGTATATATGTATCCAACCAACCAAACAACCAACAAAAACCAACAACCCAACCACAACCGAATCCCAAAAAAACCACCAACCAACAGCCCAAAAAATGTAACTAAAAACCTTTTTGTGAAAAAAATACAGAAACCAAGCGCTTTTCCTAACAAGCAGAGATGCAAATAATCGGAGTTGGTAAAGAGGAGTGGCAGATGGTGTACTGATTGACTGATTGATTGATTGACGTGTTGGTGGTTAAACAGAAATTTCGACTGCATGCCAAAATAAAAAGAAAAATCCTTAAAAACGAAATGCTAACCAAGTAAAAACAAAGGCGGTCTGGAGTTTTTGGTATCGGACAGCCGCAGCAGGAGAACAGGAGCAGCGCCCTCGCCCCCGGTACATACACACATCCTCTCCGGCTCAGAATCAGCTCTAGAAATCTCGAGACCTCTGTTGTTGTAGATCGTTTGTCTGTTTTGTTTTTCGCCCAGCCAAGAAGCAAAGACAATGAAGTAGACACACTTTGCCGCCATTCGTTATACGCGTAAGTCTCTCTTTTGTTGTAACCTCACCTCACCTAGTAGGTTAAGCTACCATCTCCAATCCCTACACTGCCAACCTGTCCACAGCTTTTTCTTTCGCTTATCCCGCACCACCAGTTGGGTTTGATTTTGCCGTAGTTCCGTAGTAGGTCCTAGACCCTCCTCTCCACCCTTTCTACAATAGCAAATGTGCAAGAGTGCACACACCCGAAAAAAAAGACCCAAAGAAATTTCTGAATCAAGACTCCTTAAGGTAAACTTGTATATAAACTGATTGGTTGACTGATTGATTGATTGATCGCTCTGTGCTAACCCTTAAAAAAATATATAATCTTGTGCCCAAGGTTGAGGGTTCTCTCGCTTCATATGCTAACCCTAAAATATACTCTTGTGTTCTCTCCTAACGAATTTTCTTTAAATAATTTTTGTGCCTTAATCTCAGTTGTTCCCTTTATTCGTTCTCATTCCCCATTGCTTGAGTCCACCATTTCATATTGAACCAAAGATTTGATATTCTCTTCCATATTTTTCTTTGCGATGCTCAGAATTTGGTCAACCGCCACGTTGAAATGCCAAATTTCCGTCTCAATAACCAAGGCAGCTGGCAACTGTGGCAGACGAGCAGCACTTACCAGGCTGAGCAGCAGCAGCAGCAGCAGCGATTCCTGCCCTATGTGTCCGAGGAGACGGTCTACGATTCGTACTACACCGAGTACACAACGCCCGATTCCATGGAGTGTGGCGGTGACAATCTCCTGGTCACCTTCGACTACGGCTACAGTGACTCCATCACCGAGGCGAGAGCTGATCCTGTGGCCCGAGATGAACGGGGCGAAGGCGCTGGTCCTGAAGGAGATGATGAGGGCGCCATTTGGTTTGGCACTCCGCCCAAGGATAAGAGGGAGGCCAAGCTGTTTGAGGTGCATCATGTGCAGCACAAGCTGCCGGATGACAGCCTGCAGTCCCTGATCTCCTACGATGTGGATGATTTCGAGGAGGAGCTGTCGGACACAGAGCCCGAGGAGGATGGGGATGGGGATGAGGAGATCTTCTACGACAGCATTGAGTGTGTGGGATGATATGCGACGAGCGTTGTCATCATATCCAAACTAGTCTTTGTTTTCTTTCTTTTTTTTTGTTATAACCAAAAGGCATCTAAAGAGGATCATATGTGTATGTAGCTGTAGTATATAGTGTATCTTGTATCTTGTATCTTGTTCTAAACGTATTATGTCCCTGCAATGAACGGATTGTGACTGAATTTGGATGATCGTAGTGTGTGTTTGTTAGTTTCCCCCTCCCGTTAACCATTCAGGGCTTTAGTCTATACGATGATGGTTTCTTCGACTATATTTATTATTACCCTACCCTATCAGCAAGTAAAGCATCTTTGTATCTATAGTTTAGAGTGGAATGTGAGTGTATAAGAGTCTTAAGTTAGTTATCCTGCACTATTGCCCATATTTACTCAAAAGCTACCGATACATATACACACATTTACTTGTACTAGGCCGGCTAAGTAAAGTAGTTTAGTTGTTAATCAAATTTAGTTAACACATCGCATCTAATGTATGTATGTACAGTTCTGAAATACCTATTTAAGTCAGAGGAAGCAAATGTAATAAGGTCTATTCTATATCATGTTATCACGAAACTGCGTTTACTACATTTATAAATCCGAAACAGGCATAGGAGCAATGAGGGTGACCATCAATTATGATTCATATTAAAGCTAATATTAATATTAATAAATATATATTCAAAAGGCAGCAAATGTAGACATGTATCCATTTAAACAGCAAATGTAATTGATAAACACATATAAAAGAAAACAGAAAAAAAAAATCTAAAATAAAAGCAATAAAAAATAAAAACAAAAAAAGAGGTTTTTATGTTGGAAATTATATTAATTTATGGGTAAGTATGAATATTATAAATAGCTATGACTACAAAAATAGCTATTTAATTCTATTGAATTAGAGAAATTAGATTCTTTAAAAGTTAGAATTAAGCCATAAAAACACAAATTTACCGAGCTGGAGCGTTGCTTACATTCTCAGCACACTGTTCGTGTGGTGGCAGAGGTCGGACTGAGAAATTTGTTAACTCGCGAGGCAGAACTGTGGACACCACCGTGCTTGAAAGATGTGGCATATTTTTCAAACAGAATTGAAGATATATCTGAAATCAAAAAGTATCTTAAGTAAGGAAAAGAGAACGTGAAATAATTTAGTGCTAAATATTTTTATACACAGACTTCTGTCTGATCTTATTATCTTATTATAACGAATAACTATAAATAAGAATTTTTAAGATAATATTCTATCGTTAAAAAATATTCTTTTATATTTTTTTGTGAAGAAAATAAGAAAGATTACACTGTTTCCATCTCTGATTAATACAACTAAAATTCTTTTAAAATTTGGAATAATGCTACTTTTCTGCTTTAAATCCTGAAATTCTCATCAGCAAATGTGATTCAGATTTATTTTCTGTTAGATATTCGCGTATCAATCAATCAAAATCAAAATGCCATTGTCTCATTTTTAATGGTCGCCAAGTGGCAGAAATTGAGACTGATTGAAATTCAAATTTTGTAAATGCAGTGCGAATTTCCGAAACGCTGCCATCTCGGGCATAGGCTCAAGTAGCCACTTCAAATGCCGCATAATTGAGTGAGTGAGTGAGTGAGAGAGTGGAAAGTGTGTGTGGTGACTCTCATGTAAGCGGCACTCGCTCTTGGAGCAGCGCACTCGACAGTGGGT
Organism: Drosophila triauraria; assembly: GCA_014170255.2. Taxonomy (NCBI): domain Eukaryota; kingdom Metazoa; phylum Arthropoda; class Insecta; order Diptera; family Drosophilidae; genus Drosophila; species Drosophila triauraria. Next base: position 12,233,039 of record CM024337.1, read on the forward strand.
CTCCGCCTCCGACTCATGACCAGTTGGCAGTGTGCGCTCCGTGCCACCAGAACGAGCAAAGGCGGAACGGGTTTCGGCCGGGAGTCGCAGACCAATAAACCGATTCAGGCAGGTGATTAGCTGGTCACCGTCCCGGTCTCGATTTCAGCTCGCATTCCCTGTTTCCCGTGGAGGCCAGACCCCTCGCAGATATGCGCTTATCAGAACATTGCGAACGCCGCTAAAGTGTGGAGGCCGTCAGCATGGATTTCGAGGAGATTCTGGCCAAGTGCGGCCACAGCAGTCGCTATCAGTTCCTGCTGCTGGCGCTCTACGGCTACCTCATGGTGGTTGTATCCATGCACTATTTCTCGCAGAACGTCATCAGCTTTGTGCCCGACCACTGGTGCGAGCATGAGCAGCTGGAGAATCGCAGTTTCGCCGAGATTGAGGCCATTTATTCGGTATTTGAGAGTCCCTCGTGCACGCGGCTGGAGAGGATCGATGAGGATGGCGGGAACCACACGCTGAGCTCGGAGCGATGCAGTCGGTGGATCTACAAGTACGACTATGGGTACAGAAGCATGAATACGGAGGTAAGTTCATCTACTTGTCATTAAATATTTGTAAAAAAATGTATTAAATGTTTTTTTAGTTAGAATAATAATTATATTTATATTCCAGCTCAATTGGGTCTGCGATGAGGCCTACAAGCCCCGAGTGGGCCAATCCCTGTTCTTTGTGGGCTCGGTTTGTGGCACTCTCGTTTTTGGCCTGCTTGGCGATCGGATTGGTCGTATTAAGGCCTTGATTTTGGCCAACTGGTGCGGCTTTCTGGGCGATTTCTCAACTATATTCGCCACGAATCTAGTCTCGTTCTCGCTCAGCCGTTTTGTGTCTGGCCTGGCGGCCGATGCCAACTCCTACCTCATGTATATACTGAGTAAGTAAACTTCGTTTTATTTTGTAAATTAATTAAAATTTAATTGATTTTTCCAGTTCTCGAATATGTCTCGCCGTCCCTGAGGAATGTGGGTCTCAACACTGTTCTGGGCACCTTCTACTGCCTGGGCCTGATTGGTGCCTCCTGGCTGGCTGTCTGGGTGGGTCACTGGCGTCTCTTCCTGGCCTGCTCCTCGGTGCCGCTGCTGCTGGTTACCCTGTTCTACTTTCTCGTCCAGGAGAGCGCCCAGTGGCTGGTCACGCGGAATGACATTGACGGAGCTATACGTCGGCTGCAGCGCGTGGCCAAGATCAATCGCCGCCAGGTGGCCGACGATGACTTTAGGTCCTTCCGCAGCTACTGCGAGGAGCACTACCGCAGGGAGGCCAAGGAGTCGGAGCAAGCGGAGGCCAGGTTGCTGGATATGCTCAAGACGCCGCGCATGCGCAGCACTGCCTTCAAGCTGCTGCTTATTTTGTGAGTAATTTTAATTAATTAAATTATATTAATTATATTAATAATATTTCTCCACTCAGCATGATTATAACTCCCTGCTACAACACCATCGCCCGTAACGTGGAGGGTCTGGGCATCTCGCCTTTCATCATGTTCTCGCTGAACGCCCTGACTCTGCCGCCCTCCGGCTACCTGCAGGGCCTGCTCCAGGACAAGATCGGCCGCAAGGCCACCTCGGTCAGTTGGATGACCATCACGGGTTTCTTCGCCGCCGCCGCTGGCCTGGTGATAGCCCAGGGCACTAACCGTAGCGTCCTCCTCCTGGTGGGCCTGACACTGGCCGCCAGATTCGGTGTGTCTATCGCCGATGGGGCCAGCTCGCAGTTCTCCACGGAGCTGATACCCACGTGCGTGCGCAGCAGGGGAGTGGCCGTGGTCCATGTAGCTGGCTTTGCTGCCTCCTTCATCTCCCCATACATCCTCCATCTAGGCACTTACTTCAAGCCAGCTCCCTCGATTATCCTGGGGCTGCTCTTCCTGTCCGGCGCCTATGTGTGCCTGCTGCTCCCAGAGACGCGCAACCGTAAGCTGCCCATGTCATTGGCCGAGGGTGAGGAGTTTGGCCGCGGCGAGGGCAACTTTGACTTTCTAACTAAGCTGTGGAGGGGAGAGAGCCACCAGACTGAGGTGGAGATGAGCACCCAGCCTGTGGAGGAGGATACTCTGATGGCGAAGCCAGTTCAGCAATAGAAGAACCTAGATTTTAATGGCTATTTCTGTTATCTTTGTTCTGTTTAATGTAATTCAAGCCATGAGCCGCAAATATCGCATCATGTTCATATCTAACTTTTTAATTGACGATAAGTTAGTGTGATTTATGGGGCTGCATTAAGGTTCATTAGGTGTTTCATTGGAAGTTTCCCTAAATTAAGTGATAATCGGAAATCACAGGATATCATAAATGTCGAGAAAACGTAAATAAAACGGTAAAATATAAATAAAAATAATATAAACTATAAAAAGAAATTGAAAAACGTTTTAATATATTAAAATATATAGAAATTATTTAATCTCTGAATAAAAATGAAAAGATTATTTAATTTATTTGAATTTATGCAATTTACCAATTTAAGGAAACTAAACTGAATGTTTCATTAAAGAATCGTTGAATAAAAATGTAAAAACTAATTTATATATTTGAATATATAGATATTGATCAATCTTATGAAACTCAACTCATTTTTCTAAACGAAAATCTCTAAAAAAAAAATTTAAATAGTTAGCTCCCTATATATATGTAATTGTAAAAGTACAATATGCTTGGGAATAGACGAAATAATCATGCCCATGCCATGTCTTGAGTCTTCAATACAAAGAAAACTAAACAAATTAAATACAGAAAAAAAAATTAAAGGAAAACTTTTTAATATATTTAAGTAATACAAAAATTAATCAATCTCAAAAGCCTCAACTGACTATTTCATATAAGAATCTCTGATTAAAGTGCTTAAATATATAATACATTTGAACTTGTGTAATTAAGCAATTTTTAGAAAACTAAACTGCCTTTTTTATTCAAAAATCTTTGATTAAAAATGCCAAAACTATTTAATGTATATGAAATTAATCAATCTTAAGAAACTGAACTGACTTTTTCATACAAAAATCTCTGAATAAAAATCATACACAATAGTAAAGTTCGCTATATATATTTTCAAGAGCACGATATGCTTGGGAATAACGGAATAATCATGCCACTGCGCTGTCTTTAGAATCGGCTATCTGTATAAATTAGCAGTAACCGAGTTGTATTTTTTTTTTTTTTGAATGGTAGATTGCAGATTATAGCGCCCATAGAGACCCAGCGGAGCCGCTTATCAGCCATAATAATTAAATCAATACGATCGGAATCGGAGTCGGGCGTTTGAGGCTGCTGAGGCACTTATCAGCCGAAGCGGAGAGCCAACTATTCAACTCCAATATCAGCTTTCACAACGCAGCGCGGAGTCCGCTCTTAACTATGCGTGGCGTTTGGGAGCGGATTGGGGAACCCAGAGCGCAGCTGGGCTGGGCTGGCAGTAGGTGCGTGGCAGCGGAAGAGAACGGACGACGACGAGCGACGGACGAGCTAACTCCGTTGCGTTGCATCCATGGCCATGGACTTTGAGAAGATACTGGGCAAGTGCGGCGACTGCCACCGCTACCAGTACATGCTGCTGGCTCTCTACGGGCTGCTCATGTTCATCGTTTCCCGCCACTACTTTGCCCAGAGCGTCATCAGCTTCGTGCCCGATCACTGGTGCTATCACGAGCAGCTGGAGAACCGCAGCTATGCCGAAATCGCCACCATTTACGCCCCCTTCGAGAGTCCCTCGTGCACCCAACTGGCGTCCATAGATTGGCAAGGAAACAATGCCACTGCGAGCGGGAAGCCCTGCACCCGCTGGATCTATAACTATGACCATGGATTCAGGAGCATGAATGCCGATGTAAGAGAGGTTCCATTGGAGGAGAGTCTCTGTTCTAAAGTAGCTTATTTTTCCCTCTCCTCAGCTGAACTGGGTCTGCGATGCCGCCTACAAGGCGCGTGTGGGTCAGTCCCTTTTCTTCCTGGGCTCCATGTGTGGCACTCTGCTGTTTGGCTTACTCGGCGACCGGATTGGACGCATTCGGGCCATGGTCCTGGCCAACTGGTGCGGCTTTCTGGGCGACTCGGCCACCATCTACGCCCAGAGCCTGGTGACGTTCTCGGTCAGCCGGTTTGCCTCGGGACTCGCGGCTGAGGCCAACGCCTATCTCATGTACATTCTGGGTGAGTTATCTCTGGAAGACTCTCCATAAATTGATTTGTTCTGATCCCTGATCTTTCCCAGTCCTGGAGTACGTTTCTCCCTCCATGCGGAGCGTGGGCCTGAACCTCACCATGAGCATCTTCTACTGCCTGGGCATGATCAGTGCCTCCTGGCAGGCCGTCTGGCTGGGCAACTGGCGCTCCTACATGGCCTGGTCTGCCCTGCCCCAGGTTCTAGTCACCGGGTTTTACTTCTTGGTTCAGGAGAGCGCCCAGTGGCTGGTCACCAGCCATGACCTGGACGGCGCCGTGCTGCGCCTGCGCCGCGTAGCCAAGTTCAATAGGAGGGAGGTCAACGAGGCGGACTTTGAACTGTTCCGCCAGCACTGCAAGGCGAAGGAGTCGGAGGCCAGTAGCCGGATGTCCCTGCAGAAACAGGAGCGCCTGGTGGATGCCCTCAAGTTGCCGCGACTGCGCCTGAGGCTCATCTATGTGCTGGTTGTCTTGTGAGTAGAAGGGAGATGATATATCCATGTTTTTATCAGAGAAATTATATTGGAATTCTGGAATATGTATCAACTTAATTTTCAAGACAATTTTTTTAAGCTGTAAATTTATTTTGAAGTTGGAAAACTTCTAAAGGCTTTTTAAAAAGGTAAATTGTTTAAGATGCATTTTTGGGCTTAAGCTAAGTATAGTTAATGAAGGGAAACCAAGGTGTTACCTCCAACATACATACTTCAGACCTTAGAGAATTGTTTTCTTAAGAAACTCTTTAATAACAAAAGCATATTTAAACTTAAAGATTGAAACTGGAATTTAGTTAAACTTTCAACTCGAGCATTAAGCTTCTAGTTTGACTTTTTGATCCCTTTGTTCTCGATTTCAATAGCATATTCTTGATGCCAGAACTAGTTTGTCATAAAATATCTGAATAATTCTGTGAATAATATCTTTCCAGCACCATAATCACGCTCTGCTACAACACAATGTCCCGCAACGTGGAGGGACTGGGCATGTCGCCCTTCGTGATGTTCACACTGTTCGCTCTGACCCTGCCGCCCTCGGGGATCGTCCAGATCCTGACCCAGCGACATCTGGGTCGCAAGTTCACCTCGGTGACCAGCATGGCCGTCACGGGAGCGTTGACCGCGGCCAGTGGGATTCTGCTCAGCTTCTGGCGGACGCCCAGTGTGGCCGTAATGGTGGCCCTGATCCTGGCTTCCAGATTCGGCATCTCTGTCACCTCGGGCGCCACCATGCAGATGTCGGCTGAGCTGGTGCCCACCTGCGTGCGATCGAGCGGCCTGGCTGTGGTCCATGTGGCGGGCGCCGCCCTCTCCTTCCTCTCGCCCTTCATCCTGCACTTGGACACCTACTTCCGGGCGGCGTCCTCGATCATCCTCTGCCTACTGCTCCTGTTCAGCGCCTGGATTTGCCTGCTGCTGCCGGAGACGCGGAACAAGAAGCTGGCCATGAGCCTGGCGGAGGGCGAGGAGTTCGGCCGGGGCGAGGGGATGTTTGACTTCCTGCGACGCTCCAGGAAGGAGGACGAGGAGGAGAATGATCGGAATGATCTCAAGGCTGAAGGCACCAACAAGAAGCTGATGGCGGACTGAGGGTACTCATTAAGTAGGTGTTGTGCTTTCCCATTTGGATAGGTTTCGAATTGATTTAGGAGAGTATTTAAATGCATTTAATTTAACCAAATAATTGTAGGTTGTTATGACTTTACATTGTCTTAATATTAAGTACTTAAGAGATACTTTGTTGAAGTTTTTGTCTTTATAGAACTTATGGCTTAATACCTCATGCTGGGCAGAGATATTTTATATCTAGGTCATAAGCAATGTAGACTAGTTATAGTATTATGATCATAATTAACTGACAAACTAGCAACATTATGAGCATAATTAACTGAGATACATAAAATGACAATAAGAATTGCGAGAATGACGGGTAATAACTATTATTGCTTTCGGCTTGGATAAGGAAAGTTTCGAGTGTTTTTTTGAAGATTTTTGTTATAAAGTCCAGACATGTTTATGTGTTTCTTAGTTATTTTTAAATGTTTATATTTTAATAAACATTATAATTAAAGAATAAAATAAAGAAATGCCATTTTCAAAAGTTATAAAATATTCCGAATAAAATCATGGATATTATTATATAGTTATAGTCATAAAAGATTATATTCATTAAACAGCGGTGCACAAAACCCTGACTCGTGATTTAGTAAATTTCTCTGTCCGGCCTCTGCCGTTACACGCACAAACTGTTTAAAACTTACAAACTCACCAATTTAGACTTTTTTAGAGTTATATAGTTATTTTATTAGCCATAGCTATTTTTTTTTAATATTTCAAAAACGTTTAGCTATTTTCGTATTCATATCTACCCTTTCGTTATATTTCTTACTCACAAAAATTCAATTTTATTATGTTTAAAGAGTTTGAAAGTCATAAAATATTTTTTATTAAATAATGGAGAAATTATTATTATACGTACAGCCCCAAAAAAAATTCCATTCATGCTAAAGTTACTTTAAAATAATACTTACAAATAATCATGGGTATGTTCGTGTTCATTCTGACGAATCTCGCCTGTCATTCATGCTTTTATCCGAGCTCACTCTTGACCTTATAATGCACTTAAAGAGGGGCTGCTCTTTGTGTGTTTCGGCGGGGTTTATTAAGAGTCCATTCACTTTCAGAGGTCACCACCGCCAGTGTTTATCTATTCCAGCCGAGAGAAGAGGCTTCCCTTCCTTCTTGTGAGACGCCGCCGGCGGCTTTGTTTAGATTGGAGTGAATGAGTGAGTTCACTTAAATAATAAAGCGTTCTCATTCCGAGCAGCCGCGCTATTTGGCGATAAGCCGCCCCCAAAACAATCTTATCGCGGATCGAGGCAGGCGGAGACACGGAGACGGAGACCAACGTGCGAATCCGGCCACCTTGCACTCTTTCGCCTCGTCTCGTGGTCGGTTTCGGATCGGATTGGATCGCATGGAATGGCCATAGAACGGGCCGCTCGAGCGTTTAGTCTTAATAGAATCTCAGCGAGAGTACGACATCGGAGGGGATCATGGACTTTGACAAGATCTTGGAGAAGTGCGGCAACGCGGGTCGCTATCAGTACCTGATGATTCTGCTGCTCGGCTACATCGCCTTCACCACCACCGTCCACTACTATTCGCAGAACATAATCGGATTCGTGCCGCAGCACTGGTGCTACCATGAGAAGCTGGCCAATAGAAGCTTCGAGGAGATTGCCGCCATCTATGCTCAGTTCGGTAAGGAGGCCTCCTGCACCCGACTGGACACCGTCGAGGGCGACACTGTGACGGTGAGCACGGAGGCCTGCCAGCGTTGGATTTATAACTATGACTTTGGGTTTCGCAGCATGAATGCGGAGGTGAGTTAAGTTCAAAGTTTGAACTCATTAATCTATTATCCCAACCGACAGCTCAACTGGGTCTGCCAGGATGCCTACAAGGCGCGAATCGGACAATCGCTGTTCTTCCTGGGCTCCCTGATGGGCACCTTTACGTTCGGCATGCTGGGCGACAAGATCGGCAGGGTAAGGGCTGTGATTCTGGCCAACCAGTGTGGATTCGTGGGCGACTTCCTCACCACCTACGCCTCCAACCTGGTGCAGTTCGCCATCTTTCGGTGCATTTCTGGTCTTGCTGCCACGGCTAACTACTATCTGATGTTTATTCTGGGTAAGCACTGCGATATCTCGAGTCTTGTGTGGATCTGGGGAAAAGCTTTGGCACATACATACACTTCAGAGTCAAAACAACAGTGAATGCCATAACGGCCTACCATGTTACGCATCAGATTTGGACTCTCAGTAGGTTAATGGAACGAATATCGGCGGGGTAATTTTTGATTTCGGCTATATGTATACCTTTTTATACGTTTATTACTGTCTGAGCTTTAGGATTTTCTGCTGAAATTGGGGACTTAATTTTGTTTATTCTTGTGCAGGTTCAACAACTGATTTGATCCAGCTTAATTTTTTTTTCGAAATGCTTTGTTTGCGATTTACCTAGAAGCGTGTGCTTCCATATCTTATTAGCTTATTATTTTCAACGGAATATATCAATCCAAACGTGACGATTTTTAGATTTTTGGGGTCACGGAAAACAACCAAGTATTTTTACCCCACTCATGACTTTAAGCTAAGTAAAGAGAAAGGTATTTATTGCTTAGATAACAATAAGAAATGAAATATTATTCTATTTATCAGGAATTTAAGAAAGGAAAAAGCTTTTCTAAAATAGAAATTAAGTCCTTAGAGATATGTTCTAGTTCTATTCCCATCAATTCTTTTTAATATTGTTTGCGTATTTTTTATTTTAGAATATTGTCTTTAAAAACAACAAAGAAATTGTTGCTTTAATCTAAAATTAAGTGCCTGCATCCTTAGTAATATGCTATTGAAATCTCTTAGGCTTTATCTCAAAAAATATCTAAAATAATTACCTGCTACATAAAGTCCTATTAAATCTAAGAATTACCTGCAAACTAATATAAATTATCCAATTTAACTTTCCAGTTCTGGAATACTTGGCCCCCAGGCTGCGTAACTTGGCCATCAGTGGCACCCTGGGCATTTGCTTCTGCCTGGGCGCCTTGGTGGCTCCCTGGCTGTCTGTGCTGGCCGGCAATTGGCGCATCTATCTCACCTGCTCGGCCCTACTCCAGCTGGTGGTGGCTTTATTCTACTTTGTGGTGCAGGAGAGCGCCCAGTGGCTGATCACCCGGACCAACGTGGAGGGGGCGATAGCCAGGCTAAAGCACATCGCCCACTTCAATGGACAGGAGGTTCCGGCGTCGGACTTTGAAGCCTTCCGGAGGCACTGCATCGTCAAGCGAAAGCTTTCCAATCAACCAGAACAAACGGCGGGAATTATCGATCTTCTGCGGACGCCCAATCTGCGAAAGACATCGCTGCTGGTGATGCTTACTTTGTGAGTATGACCCAATGTGGCAGAAGGGGAAATAAATTATGTAGAAAAGGAAGTACCCAATAGAGCTGGAAAGTTTTCGAAGTTGATGCTTCAAAATAGTTCCATTAATATCGGTGATTATCCAGCTATAATACCCAAAGCTGTGTTTGTTAGATTAATAAAAAATGTTCTTAAAATGTTGTATAAATTAAACAAATTCTAAATATTAGTTTGATATTGAATTACCGCAGCCGGGACTCGAACCGTATAACAGTTTATAATAATAAGTAGTAATTTAGATTTTTAATCTTATAAAAACTAGCACAGAAAATCTATCTATCCACCTATCTATCCAAATTAAAATAAACGCAATTTTAGCTTAGTTTTACCATTTCTAAATTAGCAAATTACAGGGGTATGTAAGCTTCGGCTTTCCGAAGTTAGCTTCCTTGCTTGTTTTTATTTAAATTGTTTTTAAAATTTAGTACTAGAATTAATAGTAAATCTCCCCAGTCGGGACTCGAAGCCCACTTGGGCTTTAAAATTCTCCACTCCTTAATCCCTTTTTATCTCGTTTGAATTTATTTGCTTTTGTGCTTTTAGCATGCTGACCTCGCTGAGCTTCAATACCATTTCCCGGAATGTGGAGGGTCTGGGTCTGTCGCCGTTTGTGGTCTTCTCCCTTTTTGCCGTGGTGGTGCCACCCTCCGGATTCATCCAGGGACTCCTGCTGAGCCGTGTGGGACGCAAGGCCACGGCCTTTTTGGCCATGCTCAGCACCGGACTGCTATCCTGCGCCCTTGGGGTGGCCCTCTCCACGGAGGGAGCTCAGCACAATGTGACGCTGCTGCTGGCCTTCGCCCTGCCCATGCGCCTGGGCATCTCCATGTGCTATACGGTGACCTCGCAGTTTTCCTCGGAGCTCCTGCCCACCTGTGTGCGCTCGCGCGGCATAGCAGCAGTCCACCTGGCCGCAGCAGGTGCCTCCTTTGTGTCGCCCTATCTCATCCATCTAGGCACCAAGCTGGCAGCAGCTCCATCCCTCATCCTGGCCCTGCTGCTCCTGTCTGCCGCCATTTGCACGCTGATGCTGCCGGAGACGAACAACAGGTGGGGAAAAACTATAGTTTTTAATAGAGAGGTTTATTAACAGTTTGATTGTCTTATTCCTTCCCCTCACAGACAACTTCCCATTACCTTGGCGGATGGCGAGGCCTTTGGCAAGGACGAGTCCATGCTGTCCTTCGACTGTTGGCGCCGGCACGACGATGACGTGCCCAAGGAGCCCGCGGAGGAGGTGAGGCTGCAGCAGCTAAACGGCCACCCCAAGCCGGAAGCGGAAGTGTAGTACATGTAGTATAGTGTATGCCAAAGTATTGCCCCAAAGACTTTTCAACCCAGCCATATCCTCCGGGGATCCGAAAAGAACTTCGACACGAGATGGTTGTGAAAAAATGTCAATAGATGTGAAGTTTGCTTTTTATTTTTATTGATTCACTGCAGTTCACAATTTGTTGATAACACAATTTTAAACTTAGAGCAACTTGGCATTGAGCCAATCGGTATCGGTGTTGGTATCGGTATCGGTATCGGTATCGGTTGCTGTTGTATTAAGTACTTACTTGTAAGTAAAAGTGTCATGTATCTGGTATGTGGTAGCTTGTATCTTGTATCTTGTAAATGGTTATGTAAACTCTTGCAATTATGTAACGCTTAAATGCCATAAACATAACGCTTACAAATTTGATCGGTCTCATCTCCTGCCTGCCTGCTCCTGCAATTGCCTTTGGAAAGTCTTACAAACTCGGGTCATTCTCTAATTTTTCAATCCCAATTTCAATCTTAAATCTTAACTCTAAGTTTAAAGTCTGGAGAAGTGATTTAGGTTGCAAGTTGCCGCCAGATTATACAAATTAAGACAAGGCAACGATACTCCCGATTGCTTTGGAAGTATTAACTTAGTTATTCAGTGTCTAACAGGTAGTTCAATGTAAAAACATATCAAAGATTGTTCCTAGGGCAGTAACGGGGGGATACAGGATATAGATTGATGATAGATTATATAGGAAGGCAACCGCAGCGTCTCTCGTCTATTACTATGTATTTTTCCGTGTGTATCCTACGTGTGTGTAACCGCTAAAAAAGTTCTCTACATTAACGCAACAGTGTAATTTATTTTTTTTTCCTGGGGGAAACATATTTCCTTGGGGCGCTTACATTGAACAATCATCTAGCTGGGGTTTATATTCTATGAGCAATCCTGGCGAATGCTAACAAATACAATGGGTATGTGTATATAAATATTTGTTCCGATATTATCCTGCGATACATATCTGGTAACTTTCAAAAACGTTCTATAGAAATAACCTATCGCTAGAGGTTGTTTCTTCTAAGTAACAAATATATTCCCCCGCGAACCTCGAATCGCTTAAGACTAGGGAATGCGAGCGCATAGATCGCGCCGCTTGTAAAGGGGGCTAATATGTTTTATAAGTAATGTATCTCAGTAGATGTATATGTATAAAGTAGGTAGTAGGTGTGAAGTCTGTATCATCGTCTTCTCTGGGCTCTAATCAACACTAGTTCACAATAGTTGAATCCGAAATGCATGTACGCACAGTAAAAAGGTATAGCCTGAGACTAAGTACGCGTATCCTATATATTCATATATTCGAGTATAGCACCATCATCTCAGTGAGTGTAAAGTGAGTGTAAGTAGGTAGGGGTCCGGGGAGGAGGGCAGTTGTTAAAACACAACGCCTCTCCGCGCCGACGAGTTCGTTCCTAAGGTAAGTGATATACTGGATTTAGGCGGTAAGTATGTAAGTATAGTAAGTAGTAGAAAAATATACGTGTAGTAAACATTGAAACGCTTTGAAGACTTTAGAGGAAATAAACTATTACTATATATCTTTCTTTCCTTCTTTTTTCTTTGTTTGTATATAACCTTTTGGGGTGTGTGGGTGCGATTGGGCTCTCAACATATTTATGGCTAGATTAGAGAGCCGAACCAACAGCAAACGCTTCAACCTTAGATTATGAACTATTCGCGGGTAGAGCTAGTATCGTGTATATATGTATATTCTGGGTTTATTTTTCTATGCTACTAAATACCATTTACTTTTGCAATATTTGCTGCTTATTGTTTGACATTTATCATATGCTGATTTAGAGAAAGTATTCTATGTCCACTGCCTTGTAGAGTTTATGTGTGTGCGGTGTGTTTGGTGTGTGTTTCGAAAACATCGAGTATAAAAGACAAGCGGTATTTAGGCAACGAGTGATTCAGCAATTTTCTTTTATAAAAAACATCTTCTATAAATTGTTGACAAGTATGTATCATTATTTCTTTTTGTTAAATATTATATGCGCTCATTCATGGTAAATATATGCACTTACACCAAAAGCATTCATAAGACTCGTTTGTTGTATTCTTAAAAGTGATCTTCTCTCTGAAACAATGCATCTTCATCTTTAAACGTACATCAAGTATGTACATAAAGTACACACACCCTAGGTAATAAATTCCACAATACTCGGTTACATATTGGAGGGAGGTTGGCTGCTGTGGGAATTGATTGATCATTGATTGCTGACGTTAACTATCCTTAGTTAGTTCATGAAGCTTAGCTGGATTTGCACAATGTTTGCGATATGTATGACGTCGGTATGGATATATATGCATGCTTTAAGATCTAAGGAGTGTGGAAAATAAAAACCAATAAACCAAAAAGAACGCTGCACTTACAAAAATGTTATTTGTATTTTCTCGAATTCGAATATTACGGATAGTTGTACATGGTAAGCTTATGCCTCGTTTTAACTAGGTATTTAGTACATACGTTTTTAGTGGTAGTTTAATCGTAGTTTTTAGTGCATACAGTATGCGAATTGCGATTGCCTCTCTCTCTCTCGGAGAAGTCGGGGAAAAAACACACATACAAAGTCTCTTAATAGCTAGCTCATCGTGGTTTTTACAGTTTTTTTCAGGTTTTTTATCTGCATCGAAATAGCTGAATGCGCTTACAATTAGTGCCATAAACTTGATAACGTTATGTTTTCTTTTTATAGTGTTTTGCTGCCTTAGTTTAAATTTTGCAGCGTCATATTCGAGTATCATCATCATCCTCATACTTAGGGCCTAGCCTGCCTTTAATCCTTACGACACTAGTAATGCTTCTCAGATTTCTTGTGATCGCTAATTGATAATTATCGCATAATTAATACAAATACAAATTAATACAATTACAAATACAATACAATGCTCTAACTGCCTATGGCAACGTGGCCCTTATGCCATCCAAGCTGGAGCGTAGCACCAGGCTGCCCTCCACCCAAAAGTTGGGGCGATCGAGCATGTTCTGCCACAGGGAGAGCTCCTTGCCGGTGGCATCCATCCACTCCACCTGGCGGCCATAGCTGCGACCTGTTTGGGTTTGGAAAAAAAAGTTAATAAATCGGATATTTCTTAGAGAGTTCCTTCTCCCCACTCACCTGTTCCCAGAGAGAAGCGTATGCCGCCCACAAACTCATTGCTGGCCAAACGATCGTGATCCCAGACTGTCAGCTCCAAGGCGCGCTCCGACAAGTCCTCCAGGGAGACATCCTCGTACACAAAGGTATAGTTCCAGCTGGGATGCAGGGTACGCTTGACCACAGGGGTCTTCTGCTTGGAGCTACGTGTGCGATCAGGCAGCAAGTAGCTAAGGGATTAAATGAATTAGAATTGTTTAGGAAAGAAGTCTCCAACCGAAACCCACCTCTTGCAGAAGGCATCGCAGGTGCCGTTGGCCTTGATGGGACTCAGGTGCTTGGCCTCCTTGACCAGCACATGCAGCTGGCCGCCCTTGGCGCTGCGGTCCGACTTGGAGGCCACCGACTTGATGCTGCCGCCAAACTTGCGCAGGTTCGAGGAGCTGCCCGTGAGCGAGGAGCCGCGCGAGAAGAACGAGGACTTGAGGCTCTCCGGGGGAATGTACTTGAGGCCCACCACAATGTCGCCTCTGTAGGTGGCCACCTCGTCGAAGGGTTCGCTCTGGGAAATATCAAAAAATATATATGAATAAATATTTCTATATTATTTTTAGGGAATAAATACTCACTCGCTCTTGGAGCAGGTACCACTGCGACTGGGGATTGTCAAAGACGCGTCCCTGCAAATTGACACTGACCTCGCCGAGGAAGTCGTTGCGACCAAACATGTCCGAGTGCCACACGGTCAGCCAGAGGGTCCTCGACTCCAGGCTGGAGATGGGCGTGTGGAAGCGCATTGTCTCATCGAAGATGGGATTCAGGGTGTGCTTCTTGACTTTGGTTTTGCGCTTGCCGGCCTTGGACTTGTCGGGCAGCAGATATACCTGGAAAATATAACCGAAATTAGTCGGGATCGAAGAGGATTAAGAGGTAAGTAAGACCCACCTTCACGTAAGGATCGCTGCGGTTGCGCTTGGCATCAACGGCAGCTAGGTCCTTGCAGCGCACCACGTGGATCTCCAGGGCGCCCAGCTTGTAGTTGTACTGCATGCCGAACTCCACTTGACCCTTGACCACCACGGTGCCATAGCGACCCTCGCCGGCCCCCGAGTAAACGCTGGCCATGGACTCCGATCGAACCTTCAATAAGAGCCAAGTAATTAATAATTATCCGGGTTATTAGTGGACTTTTACTCACCCCCAGCGAGCTGAGGCTGCTGCGGTTCTGGTGCATGGCCACCAGCCGATCGATGTCCTCATCCGACTGCTGGGGCCACGTTTCGCTGGAGGCACGCGACTGGATGGGACTGGCCGTGGCATCTGCCTGACGCTGTCCAATCACCGGCGATCGTGTCAGCTCCTCGGCGGCGGCCTTGGCCTCCTCTGCAAAGAGAGAGAAAATCCATCAATTAGCAATCGAGTTTTCCAACAATTAAGGCTAATGGTTCACGTTGCTGCCGATGCTGCCGATAATGATGATGAATGATCATCACAGGCAATCGATGGAAAATGCTGGTGGCTATTCTTAGCTAACAAACTCTCCCCTTTGTCTTCTCTGTACTTAAGGTCTTGAAATCCAGAAGATTATCAAGGATATAGGGCTTATTTTTCATATTAAGCAAGATGCGAGATCGGTGGAGGAGAGCCCTGGCTGGGGTGCATCGGTGCAAGGAGCATGCATGTTGGTGGCAGGCAGACGTAGCCATTACCGCCTACCTTGCACCGCTGCCCGCTCCTGCTGCTGAGGCTCCTCCTCCCGAGGCTCTCGCTCTTGATCCTCCCGCTCTTCGCTCTCCACAAATGTCACATGCAGCGGCGTGCGACGATTCAGGATCAGCGACATCCTGGTCCCCGGAGCAGCTCCGTTAGCACTGGCAGCCACAACCTCGACTGATTCGGATAGATCATCCTCGAGGGTCTCCAGAAACCGGTCCGAGTTGGACCTCAGACTGTCATCCCAGGTCCAGGCTCGTCGCTTAACCAGGCCCGGAGATCGCTGTGGCTGCGGCTGCTCCGGGGGCACAGGGTTTGGTGTCTCCTCAACGGGGTTCTCACTTTGCTTGCTGGCCACCACAGCCTCGCGCTGCTTCAGCTCCAACATGTAGGCGGCCACCTTGGCGTCGATGTCGTCGTCCTCCTCCTCGGAATCGTATTCGTAGCGATGGGATGGCTTTCTGCGGGCGCAACAGCCGCAGCAGGAGAAGAGGATGCCACCCCTTGACTTGGCCCCAGGACTACTCCAGTAACGCCGCTTCTTTCCCCAACATTTGCCCAGAAGGCGACGCCACTTGGACTTGCTGCGGTGCCTCTTGGCACCTCCGCCTTCGGAACGCTTTTTCCGCATGCGATTCAGCGCCGCATACTGGATTTTTCCCGCCGAACTGGAGGGCACTTGGCTGGCGTTGGCTCTGCCATAGTTGTGCACCCGAGCCAGCGGAGTGGGGGCAGCCTGGGTAGCTGGCGGGGATCTCTTGGCGGAGCCAGAGGCGAACACATTATAGCTGCCGGCGGGGCCTTCTTTCGGCGACGACTTTGCCGCTCGCTGCGGACCAATTAAACGAGTCACTCGCTTCATTTTCTCGACTTTTCATTTCACAATTGCGCGTTTTGGTGGCGAGATTAATTGGTGACCGCTTTTTGCTGTTTTGGTGTCATCTGCAGTCGTGTATCAATTTTGGCTCAGCCGATTTCGCCAACCAGCCGACAGTTGTCACATCTGATGGGTTTCCCAATTTCCCCGCGCGCAACACTTTGAGTCAATTAGAGAGGTCTGAGTTTATGGATAGATCCGCGGGGGCTTTAGATATGGGCAAAGATGAGTCATTAAAGGGGGCTTTGTTTAAGGTATTTAATTATAGAAATTCTTTCAAAGAAAAGGTGAATTTTCAAGTATTTATATTATTGAAAAACTCAAAAAACCCTACCATTAAAGTTATATCTTTAATGTTACAGAGTCCAGCCTGGCTTAATTATATATTATTCAGCATTGAGTGAAAGCCGTATATATTTTTAGATGTTTTAATTATGGCTTCTGCTCATTTGAGTGATGTTCATAGATATTTAATAAGGGGTTTTTCTTGTTTATAAGATAAAAACTTATCAAATCATTCAAAGAACGGTTAAGGAAAGTTTTACGAAGTTTTTGTAGAATTCTTAGAAAAAAAAATAAGCCATGACAACACCCGATCACGACAGATATAAAGATGTGTTTGCTTTATTAATTTTTTGTTATTTTGCCACAAACAGGTTGGCACACAAGCTGATAAAACTATTTATACGCTTCTATCAATTTATTTGAAATTTTTGCACGCTTTTATTTATTATCTCTCCGATACATACATCAGATATAATCAGTGCCAAGTTTACTGATAACTATTGATTCATCCCTTTCCGATAAGAAACCCAGTCGCCGGTAATCTTGTTGGCTGTTTGGACACGTAATTGAGGCACTTGATCGCCGCTTAAGAGGCTCTTATCTTAGATAGGCTGGCACCTGGCCCATAAAAACAGCCAATTTAATTAACCTAAAAATGCAAGCGGCCCTGAACTTGCCACCGCCTTGGGGCTGAAGGTGTGAAATCGAAGGGAACGGCCAACAAAGAGATAAAACTGGGTCAGATTACACCCAAAAGCGTTGAGCACTGCCCAGCGATCCGAATGTGCAATTAAACGAAGGAATATCCATTAAAAAAGGCATTTCAGCGGCGCCGAAGGGCCCCTTAAAGGTGCTTGCATTTGGCTGCTAAAAATCTGAATTTGAATTTAAATTTAAATTTCTTTTATGCAGTCACGATTTGTTGACAAATATCCCATTTCATTTTCGCTTTTTTTTATGGCACTTCTATAATTTCCGCTATGCTAGCACAACGCCCGGTAAACGTGAGCGGGAAGGCCAGAGAGCTCGGGCCCTAAAAACCCACAAAAAAAAAACCTAAAGAAAATAACAAGCCA
The DNA here is from genome assembly GCA_014170255.2 of Drosophila triauraria. Lineage (NCBI taxonomy): Eukaryota > Metazoa > Arthropoda > Insecta > Diptera > Drosophilidae > Drosophila > Drosophila triauraria. The sequence continues at coordinate 12,250,590 of CM024337.1, forward strand.
ATACCGAAGCCCCGTCAGAGCGAGCAAATGACTTTCACTACCGACACTCGCTGGGTTGGAGTCAAGATCGGTATCCGAATCGGAATCGGAGTCGAAATTCGCGGTGTGGAGCCCATCCAGTCCCGTTCCGCGAGGCCAGGCAACTGATCCGCAGATGGGAGTCGCCGCCAGAACCCCAAGAATTCCACAGAGCGTACATGGTCAGGGCGACGACGCTCCAAATCTAAGTTTTATTCAATTATTTAAATATTGAACTCTGGGGTCGCGAGGGGCGCCTAGCCAATGAAATTGCAATTAACAAAGTCACGAAAAGTGCTCGTCAAGGGAGGGTTGATCTTGGAGAAGCACAAGAAAACTACTTTTAACGAGAGTTTATTGGAAAGGATGTATTTATTAATTAGAAGGGTTAATTTTGTGAATATAAATTCCATTTACTAATTTATTACATTTATTTTTAATCATAATAAATATTTAAATGTATTTTAAAAAGAATTCAACAATATCTTTAAACATTTTTCAGACTTCTGATGGAAAATAAATCCATAACTCGTTTTACGGCCATGATACTAGGCCGCAATGCGAAATGACATATAAGGAATCAATTATTCCGTTAATAAATCGACATAAAAAAAAAGTTTTTTCGTTATAGCGAAATATTTTAGGCCGTAGGTCAATAATATTTAGCCTTAATTACAAGAATAAATTCCTTGAACTATCAAAAAACCATATACTAAATAAATATGAACCTAGCATAGGTTTTATTTGGGGAAATATTAATATAAAAAATTAATTTAAAGTTCCCTCAATGGTAGCTTGGCTTTTGGGTTATTTCTTTTAGATCTTTAAAGCGTTTTGAAATGCTATCAATAACTTTCTTTGGCTTTAATCAAAATTACAATAAATGTATCATACATTTATTTATTTTTAATATAATGATAGATAAATCCCAGTCTCAATAAATCCCAATAAACATAGATCTCTCCTCGCCAACTTATCGAGATTTTCCAGAGTATATAGAGAGATATTTCGAATCGCATTTCTGGGCATTCCGTCTCGTCCAACGGGCAGAGAGGTTAATTTAATTATCGGGACCAACGAGATCTTGGTACCCCTCCCTCTCCAGATTGGCGGCAAAACCAAGTGTCGCTTACAGGGTGATCTGCCTTCAAAGCCTCCTCCTCAATCCTCCTCTGAAACTTCCGCCATGGGTAACAGCGATAATTGTAACTCAATTTTATTTGCATAATTGTGGAAATCGTTTTCACTGCAATATTACGAGTATTGCATGCACTCCCCGCCGGCTTTTGTTTGGCTGCAAAACACTTAAACGGCTGCCGGATGGGCACGGACCTCGTGGCGGACTGCAAAATGCAAGTGGACATGGAGCACACGGACCACTTCCGCACTCCGGCAGTGCAGCGATGCACGAAAATAGATGTGGAAAATGGGTAATTGGCAAACGAACCTCCTCTGTCACCTCTATAACATCCCACATGCAAAAATAAATAAATAATAAACAAAATAAAGCATACAGGAAGTAACCTGGCCGGGCTCTTTATCAACGTCAAGAGCTTAAGTACGGATAAGTGTACAGAAGTTCAATAGCGGTGAGCAGTTCCCCGGGTTAAAGGGGGACACCTTGTTAATTGTGTTTTTTGGCCAAGTTGCCGCCAAGACAAACGAACGAGTTGGTTGAACTGAAAGCTGAAAGCTGGCAACTGAAAACAGAAAACTGAGCAAACACAGGCCCTGCCGCCTTGGCCTTAGTGATGGCAACGTGAAATGCCCCAAAGCCTAGAAAAACATTGTTTTTCCATTAATTTCTTCTTAATTTTACCCGAAATTCTATGCTTTCTTGTACCACAAAAAATTAAATAAATATTTTACCTGGCTTAGCCGGGGCTAATGAAAGTTTTATAAATAATTTTAATGTTGTATCTGTGGCTTAATTTACCGGAACGTTTAACTTTTCATTATCAAAATGGAAAACCATGAAAGGCATTTCACCAAATTGAGTTTCCATACGCGATTTCTCTTTCAATGATTAATTATATTTCCTTTATAATGGGTTTAATAATTACTATTAAATGTAATTCTATGAAATCTTTATATGTCTGGCGAGAGTTTGAGGGGTTTTCTTTGTTATTTATTTGTATTTAATTCTTCAGCTAATATTCTTAATTAATCATTATTACCTGAGGCTGTTTCTTTTCTTTATCATCTTTTATATTTTATCTTTGTTTACACATCACAACTGTGGACATTTCTCAACTAAACTATCTTTTATCTCCATTTTAGATGATTCATTTCTGTCTGTTAAGAGTTATTCAGCACCTAAGGGCAATAAATTCATTTGCTACTATTATCTGAAGCACTTACACAGTTTATCTCTCTGCAAATATATATATAAAATATTTATAAAGTTACTATCTAAATTTCTGACATTTTCGTTGTATCTGCCAAAACTTTACCTCACGTTTTGGTCGTTCGTTGTGGCCACAAAATCGAGGTGTGCCCTCCGCATCGAACTTCCTCATCAGCTTCAGCTACGACAGCTGCTACAGCTCATGGAAACCATCCCTCCTCCCTCGAATTCCCCCTATTCCGTAGCCCCCATCTTTGGGTGACACAACAAAGTTCAAAGCCCGCCTGCACCCAGTGCGGCTTTTTCAGTTTCGGGTTTCGAGTTCGAGTTCCATTGACCAAAGCCAAGCCGTAGATAATTGCTGGCCGCAAAAGCGAAAACAGCATTTTGGCCAAATAATAAATAGAGAACGCCTACGCCAAGCGGAACAGACCTAGTATATATCCAAAACTACTTCTACTTCATCATCGCTGACTACGCAACTGTGCGAAAATCGCTTTGAACGCTTGGGAAGTTGGCTTCGAGCGGGGCTCTTAATATGGATACAGTTAATTGACCTTGATTGGGTTTATTTCGGGCAAAGCAAGCTAAATGTCTCTGTCTGCTCGTGGCAGGGAGCTTCTATGAGTCAACATCATTATTATTGGGAGGCAGGAATCTGGGAGGAGGCGCATTCCTGGCATTCCCAAGCCTGCCTAATCAGCATAAAGGAGTCTGCGATTATTCTCCTTTAAACACATTTTTTGGTGACAGGTTTTGGGGCCTATTTACAGAGAAAAACCTGTAATATATTCTATGCCTGACATCACAATTAAGTCAGAGAAATTGAATCTTGGCTGGATAATTATTATAAATAAAATTAGAGGCCTTTAAAGGTTTCGTAAACCTCTATAATTACTTGTAAGTTCAGAAGAACATTCTAAAGAGCTATTTAGACTCTGAAAATAATGTGTTAATATTACAATATAATTTCTTTATTATTATTTACACAGAAATAATTATAATATTTTCTATTCCTGACATTACAATTAAGCCAGAGAACTTGTTTCCTTGTTAAAGGATTTAAAAAAAGAAATGAAAGATGCTTTTAAAGGAAGATGTACTTCACGAATATAAATATTAAATGAATATATTTTACAATATATTTATTATATATTTTTTGAACAGTGCCTCGCCTCATCCTAAGGTCATCTGTCTCCCACTCGTCTAAGGATCAGATTCCTGGAGCACTGGCACGAGAAAATATGCCGACAACGCCTACTCCTAGTCCTCCACCCACTGCCACTTGGTGTGAGGAATTTTTCATTAGGAAGGAAGCAATTTCATGCCGTGTTACCCGAGCACCCTCCAAAGCCTGTGCGTGACCCGCCTGGAACGCACTATCCCCATCCACCCCCGGGCCAAGGTGTGGCCTCCACCCCCGGAGTATGCCAAAGGTAAACAAGGAAAAAGAGCAACTCACCCGCTGACATGTTGAGACGTTTGCGCGCATCGCGCTTGGAGTAAAGGAACTGGAAGCCCGCGCCTAGTTTCTTGCCCGTGGAGCCACTGCCACCACCACTAGCACCGCCCACTCCACCACCGCTAGTAGTGACAGCGGCGGCTCGAGCGGCCAGTCCCGGCGAGCGGTACCTCGCACTCTTGGCACTGCCCGTGGCCGAGACGGTGGAGGAGTTGGAGGGCGTGTAGTTGAGGGCGCTCTGCGACTTGGTCTTGGGCGTGCTGGTGATGGGTGCTCCGCCCGCTCCGGTGGTGGGCAGCCGCGGCAGAGAGTTCGTGCTGGCCACCACCTGGCCGGAGTTCAGGCTCCGCGGCAGCGTAGAGCGAGCTCCGCCAAACTGATTCGATGGAGACTCGTCGCTGGAGTCCGTCTCGTAGATGGCATCGGGGACACTGGACCTGCGCACATCCTTGGTGGAGTCACCGCCAAGGGAGGAGCCCGCCGACGATAGCCAGGGCTTGGCCGGCGACGACTCCAGCTGGTGGTGATGGGCATCGCCGCCGCCGATGCTGCCGCAGGAGCGGACGCGGTCGAGCTGCTCGCGGCTCAGGCTCGCCTGGTGCTGGCTGAAGAGAAGGTCGCCTGCCGATCGGCGCTTTGCCACAGCCAAAGCGGACGCAGACGACGAGTTATCCCTGTCCAGTTGGCTCAGCTGGCTGAGCCTGGTTCTGCTGTCGCCATTAGCCAGTAATGCCGACTCAAAACTGCCGCGCCACGAGAACCTCTCGTAGTCGCTGGCCATGCCGCACTCCTCGCCGGCGTTGTCCGAGTGTCCGGTGTGTGCCGATGAGGGTCCTCCTGCTCCTGATGCCGCTCCTGCTCCTCCTCCTGGATGATGCACGGTGGCCTGGTGATGCAGGTGATGGACATGCGGCGTGATCCCATCGAGCAGCAGGTCGTGCGATCTGCTGCGCAGCTTAAGCTGCTTCAGGGGCATGGCTCGCAGCTGCTCCTCCACCTCGTCTTCCTCGTCCTCCGTCGTGGTGGCCGAGATCTTGGCCTGCAGCCGGCGATGGTGACGCTGGCCCTGCGGCGAGGGCGTTGGCGTCTCGTTGCCACTGCTCACCTCGTGCATTAGGGCCACCAGCCGGGTGCCGATGTGCTGCATCACCTTGGCGAACAGCTGCGGCGATCGCTCTCTCTCCGTCGAGGCCTGCTCCTTCTCCTCGGCTTCCTTGGAGGTTTCTCCAATCTCAGGCTCTCGTTCTCCGCCTGCGGCCACCTTGCTGAAGGAGGCCACCAGCTTCTGGTAGACCAGCGCCTCCATGGGCACGGCCTGGCTCTCGTCCAGCAGCCCGCCATCGCCGCGATCGCCCTCCTCGTCCACCTCGAACTTGTTGATGATCTGCTGGCAGCTGGCCGAGATCTGGGCCTTCAGCTGGCCCTTTCGCTCGCCGCCCTCCAGGTCGGAGCTGGTGTAGTCCGAGGAGTCGTAGGAGTCCGACCACGTGTCCTCGCTGCTCAGGTACTCGACAATCTCACGCACCTGGTCGTCGTTGATGCCCGGCACCGTCTTCATCAGGCGTGTCAGCTCGTTCTCGAAGTAGGCCAGCTGAGCTGGCCGGGACTTGGCCAGCCTCCGCTGGGAGCTGGGCGTAGTGGTGCTGCTTCCCTGGCCCTGACCCTGGTTGGGCGTAGTGGGCTTGCTCTGCTGCGCATTGGCGGTGGCCACGATCAGGGTCTTGAAGAACTGCCGCATCTTGCTCATCATCAGGTTGGTCTCCTCGTCGGAGCTCCAGTTGTTGAAGCTATCCTTGCGCACCAGGTTGGGCAGGGCGAGGTTCCTCCGCTGGCTGGGCACCACTGCCAGAGCCGCCGCCGAAGCCGCTGCAGCTGCCGCAGCCGAAGTGCTGGGCAGATCCATCTTGGCCAGGCTGATCGCAGAGGCAGCCGGCTCCCGATCCTCGCTGATCTGTTCCAGGGCCGAAGTGGGACTCTTGGGCGGCTCACAGTCCGGCGCCGCCTTTAGCAGGTCGTCGTTGCTGCCCACGAAGCCACTGTCCCGGCTGTGGTGGTGCTGCTGCTGCTGCTTCTTGGCCTGCGACTGCATCTGCACCTGGCTAGTGCTACCAGGAGTGGGCGTCCGGCACTCGGAGGGCTCCAGATCATGCAGCTTCTTCTCATCCAGCGAGTCGTGGCGCTTGCGCAACTGCTTCTTCCGCTTGATGGTGTCCGAGGAGGAGCCATCGGAGGCTCCGGCATTGGCCAGATGGATCACAGTGTCGTCGCAGCCCGCCTCCGACTCGGAGGTGTCCTCCACAGCGGCGGCCGAGGCATTGGGAGCTACTGTGACATCCATGGCATCCGCCTCGGGCAGCAGGAGATTGTCCAGCGAGGAGTTGTGGCTACGGGGAGTGCCTCGGGCCCGCACCAGGCGCTTCCGGCGCTGGCTGGGACTGGGGTGACCCTCGCTGTCGCTGCCCACACTGCCGCCGCTCTCGTCGCTGTCCGCCTGCTTCTCGGCTCCGCTGAAGCCCATGAAGCCGGAGAGGAAGTACTTCTCGAGGCGGGAGGAGGCCAGGTCGGAGGCGCCGCCGCCGCTCTCCAGCAGCTGCTCCTCGTGCGGCAGGGAGTCCAGGCTCTCGGAGCACTCGGAACTCACCTCCGAGGCGGTGTCGTCTCCCCGCGTATCGATGGAGCTCATCACCCGGCCGTCGCCCAGGCCGAAGAAGAAGTACTTCTCCAGCTCGGAGGCACTCAGGCGATGGTGGTGCTGCAGGGTGCGCTGCCTTCGTCGCTCGGCCAAGTCCTCGTCCTCCAGCTCGGCATCCTCGTTGTCTGCCCTTAAAGAAGCCACCTCGCTCTCCTCGCAGCTCTCCTCGACAATGGTGTGCAGGGTAAAGTCGATGGCTGAACGGTTGTAGCCCCTCAGCTCCTCCTCGCGATCGACATAGCCATGTCGCCGTCCACTGTCGCTTTCGGCATCCTCCGAGTCCGTGGCCGTGGGCGTGGTGGTGGCATTGCTCAGGTTCTCATCTTCTTCCTCTTCATCGTCCTCCTCACCGCGCTGGCTTAGCTCCTCCACCCAGGAGTCATCGTCGGCCAGGCCATCCTCCAGACAGAGTTCCGGCTGCTCATTCAGCGAGTCCACGCTGTACGAGTCGCGTTCGCTGCTCAGCAGTTCCAGGGCGCGCAGTGATGACTCACTGGTGAGGTTCTGGCCAAAGCCGGACGGGCCTTTGTTGCTGGCCATTTCGTAATCGCCGCCAGCAGCCTTTGTTGCTCCACCAGCTGCACTTTCGGTGTCTTTCGTGATCATGACCAGGCTGCGGTACTTGGCTGAAAGTGAGGCGCTGGCTGCCGAAGCCGGCGAGGATGAGGCTGCTTCAGGTGAGGTGGACATGGCTCCAACTCCAGCTGATTGCTGGCTGGCTCCAAATATCTTGTCGTAGTCGCAGCCTTCGTTTTCTCCGCTTTCAAATGCACGAGGTGTAGCCAGCACTACGTCACTGCCGCTGGCTCTGGCTTTGGCTTTGTTGTTTTTGTGGCTCTTTTCAGCTGCGAAAGCGTCATTATGGCCAGGTTCGTTGTTCGTGGTAGTGGTATCGGTAACGTGAATGTTAGTATCGTTTTTACTATTGTTGTTATTGTTATTGCCGCCGTACAAAGCGGAGCGTGGAGCAACCGCAACGTTTAACATCTCATGTTCGACTGGCGATGGCTCCGACTCCGATTCGTTTTCGTTTTCGGAGCGATAGTGGCTCTCGTCTTCGGCTGCGCCATCGGCTTGAGAGCGGCCAGCGACAGGTAGGCGGAGAGAGTGGTTAGAGCGGAGTGGTACCTGCTCGAGCGGCTCAGGTGCTCCCCTACTCGCTGAGAGCGAGTCCAGCGAGTAGTCGCCGCTGTTTTCGTTTATTTTGCATGCTTGGCTGCATGCGCCGACCCTCTGCGTTTGCTCAGCTGTTTGCTCTGGCTCTTGCTCCTCCTTCTCCTTCTCCTTCTCCGCTTTGGCCTGCTCTTTCTGCTTTACCTGTGCCTTTACCTGCTCGCAGGTAGACATCCCATCGCCGTCATTAGAACTTGGTACGCTTGAGAGGCTTTTCCGCGAAGAAGGGGCTGCAGCCGGGGCTGTGCATTCGTTGGGTTTCCCGCCAGGTGAGGCAGTGGTGCTACCTGAGTGGGTGGCAGCCGGAGAAGTGCTGGTCAACTGCAGGTCCTCATTGATTTCGGCCACTCCCTGGCGCAGGCGCTGCAGCTTGATCTCCAGCTGCGAGTTTTGCTTGTGCAGCTCCAGCAAGCGATTCACATCGTTTGAGATGCTGTCCAGCTCCTCGCAGGCCTCCATCACATCATGGCAGTGGCGCTCTAATTGCTCCGGCTCCCGCTCCGCGTCTGGCAGAGATCGCATGCGATGCAGCACCACGCCGTCACCGTCGTCGTCTGTCTGGCCGCCCACCACCACAATGCAGTTGGCCAGCTCATCGCTTGAGTTGGCAACGCGGTGGCGTTCACTTTCATCATCGTCGTCGTCGCCGTCGTCGTCGTCGTCACTCGATTGGCAATCACGTGCGGCGGCGGCGGCGGGCACCTGTTCCTCCCCTGCCTCCGCCTCGAGCGGCTTTACATAGTTCAAAACAATGCCGCAGTCGGTGCGCTCGGTGTCGGTATCATTGTCGGAGGAATCTTCTAGATTGGCCTCAGAGGAGGACAGGGAGTCGCCCTCGGTGGAGGAGCTGCGTCGCTGGCGGCGGGCTCCTGGCTGTCGGTTCACCACGAACACCTTGTTGAAGCGCCGCCGCTTGGGCCGCCGATCGGCCACAGTTCCCGTGTCATCCGAGTCGCAAGACTCCGAGCTGGAGCTGGAATTCGAGCTGGAACTGGAGCTGTCATCGCTGGTGGTGCTGTGATGGCGCTCCTCTGGCAGCAGTTTCTCTGGCTGCTCTTCTGGCTGCTTCTCCTCCTCGTCTTTTTCCATAGCTGCCGCCACATTGTAGCTTCTCTGGGTGGCTTTGCGGGGTCCTCTGGGCTCCTCCTCCTCGTGGCTGCTCGAGCTACTAGCCTCATCCGGACTGCAGGCCGCATAGCTCTCGCTCTGCAGATGCGCTGCTGCTGGTGATGAAGATGCCTCATCGGACATGTTGCTCTCTGTAAGTCGATTGGAGGACAAATTCTTGGCAACTCGGTGGTGGCGCTGCTCTATGGGATCTAGCTGCTGGGCCCTCGGTTTGGGCTTGCTGGGCCTGGCCACATTTTCGACGAAACGAGTTATTACCGCAGGAGTTGCTAGTGCCTGTGCCTGTGCTTGTCCCTGTGTTTGAGTTTGTGCTGCTGCTGCTGCTGCGGCTGCTGGTACTTGATTTTTATGTATATTCGTTTCCACTTCTTCTTGGCTCTGGTTGTTGCTGTTGCCGCTACTGGCCAGGTAGGTTTGTGTTGTTGCCGCTGCGGGCCGGGTTTCGCATAGATTTCGGCTCTCGGATTGGTATTTGCTGGCATTCGCCGCTCTCTGAGCGAAGGCAACCGCGACGGATGTTGCTGGCGTTGCTGGCGTGCTCAGCTTATCACTGGCGACACTGGCAACATGTGTCTCCTCCGCTGGCACTGGCAATGTGCCGCCGCCGCTGCCGCTGCTCCCCTCGTTGGTTTTATCATAAACATTACACAATCTCTGTGTGGTGGGCGTTGTGGCGCTGCTCCTCTTGGTTTGGATATTGGTGCTATCGTCGCCGCTCTCACCACTGTTGTTGCCGCTGCTCGTTTCGGGCTGTTGCTCACTCGACGGCGAACGCGACGCTACTAAACTTGTTGGCTTTGGCTTGAAAGCATTGCTGGCCATTTGTTGGTAAAGCTGTTGCTGTTGCTGCTGCTGTTGCTGTTGCTGCTGTTGCTGTTGCTGCATCGAGTTGGCAGCTCTTGTGTTACCAGACAGCGTCTCCAGACTCCTGCCCGCCGTGCCATAGCCCGAAGTGCTCGTCGACGAGGAGGAGGAGGAGTGCATGGAGGAGCACAGCGACTGAGTCATCAGCGATCCCAGCGAGGCACTTAGCTCCGGGGCCGAGGACTTGAAGCCACCCAGGCCGCGCAGGCGCTGCGGCATCAACGGCATTAGATCCGGCGGCGTGGTGGGCAGCTGCTGGCAGCTCCTGGTGGCCACCGGCGGCGTTGCATCGAACAAGTTGCCGCTGGAAGACGCAGCCGCCGCAAACTGCTGCGAGTAGGCCGCCACAATGGCGGCGAACTGCTGCTGTTGGCCGGCCGCCTGCCACAGTTGCTGCAGCGAGGCGGCCAGCTGCTCGTCCTGCTCCAGCAGGGGATTCCCAGAGCCGCCCCAGTTGGGGTAGGCGGCCATGGGCACGGGAATGGGCACGGGCACGGGTATGGGCACGTACTGGGGCTGAGGCGGCAGCTGCTGCGTCTGCTGCTGGCCGGGATTGCAGCTGCATCGACTGTGGTTGTGGTGGTTCTTCAGGAAGCGAGCCTTGATCCTGGTCTTCATGCTCAGCGGATGCGGGGGCGGCGGCACTGGCGGCGGCGGCGTCTGATCGGAGCTGGTCTGCGAGCTGCTCTCGGTGTTCAGCACGAACTCCTCGTCGGTGCCCGTGTCGCTCTCCCGGATGCGGGAACAGTAGCTGTTCCTCGGGGCCGGAGGACGACGCTGCACCAGCGGGGAGTCACTGTCGCTGGACTGGCACTGACGCACTCGGGGCGGCGGAGGCGGTGGCGTGGCCCGGGCCGTGGCGTTATAAGCAATCATGGTCGTGGTGGTGGTGGTCGTTGTCGTGGAGATCATCGAGGGCTCAAAGTAGTCCCAGTCGCAGTCCTCCACATTGCTGACGATGCTGTGGCAGTGATGGGTGGAGCAGGAGGAGTCAGTGTCATCCTCCTCCTCCTCCTCTTCGCCGTGACAGGACGAGGATGAATCCGAGTTGAGGAAGACGAGCTTGAACTCGTCGGCTTCGACGCTGTACTGCGACTGCTGTTGCTGGCGTCCGTGCTGGGTGGAACACCTGAAGTCCAGCTCGGATGACGACGACGTTTCCATGGCATCGCACCCGGTACCGCCTCCTCCTCCTCCTTCACCGGAAACCGCGGACAGCTGCTGCTCTGCGCCGCCTGCGGAGTAGCGTTGCTCAAAGTTAGAGGCGTCGTCGGGGGTTCGAAGACAGAGACAGAGCCAACACCACGGAAATACTGGTTACACACACACAGATACAGGCAGGTGGAATACCGGTTGCCCCTTTGGGGGTGAGTTTTTCCCAGCACCAATGTTAGTTAGTCACTCACAGATGGGTTAAGTACGCAAACGAGCACGGGCACGGGCACGGGTGGTGGATGGATGGATGCACGAAAACTTACAGCTAACATGGGTTAAGCTTGGTTGGTTATAAATAGAAACTACAATCTATAAATAGGGTCTACAACCAGGGTGTTTGAGGTCGTGTTAATGGGTTTTAGTAGTCAGTAGTCAGTAGTCAGTAGTCGCTTTATCAACCCCAATCGATGGGTTGTTATCTAGGCAATGGTACTTGTGTCCTTGAACTGCTTTCAAAGCGAAATGAATGCAATATTTTCCATAAATAAACACAAAGAAATCTGAGATTCTTATAGCCGATTGGAGATGTCGGGAATCAAAGCCATTTCCAAGAGAATGCCAATGCTTAAAGCTCAATTACGGTTTGAGAAAAAAATAGTTACAAAAGCAGTTGGATAAAAATACATTAACTGTGAAGAAATATACTATTTACTCATCATTAAAATCGAGATAGAAGGCTTTAATTTCATTTTAATAATTGTTTTAAAGATTAACTCCGAAGAAATATTTTTTATGTTCCGATTTGTATTAAGAAATTGTCCCTAATTTATTTTTAAACAATTTCAATTTAAAAAGAGTTCAAATGTGAGTAAGGCAGAAAGTTTACCTTAAGTTTAAATATTTCCTATATTTTGATTTGTATTATGGAATTGTCCATAATTTATTTTTTAGCAATTTAAATTTATTAAGAGTTCTAATGTCACTTAAGGTTATTAAAGCAAACATTTTCCAACTAAGGGAGCAATTAAATAAAAAACACAGCTGGTTTTCCCAGACACAAGCAGTATTAGGCCATTATAAGTGCAATTATTAATAGAGTAGCTAAAACCATCTCCAAACTAAACATTAAATAGATTATTCACAGACACAATAATTTTTAAAACCCCAATAAAAACCACTAGAACCCAACTACTTCTCACCAAACTAAACCCCGTCAATAAGCCCCTATTTAAATTCTGCAAGCCAAGCTTATCTCAACTCTAGTCACTTCATCCGGGGATCAAAAATTGAATATTCCTCTGCATCTTTCTCTCAAGCACCGACAATCCCGTCTAGAAACCAGTCCAAAGTCTCTTGATTGATTATGAGTTTCTGCCACAAGACTCTTCTTTCCTGGCATGGCAAGGACTAGAGCAAATTTGCCGAAAAGCTTTTAGAGTTTTTCGAGGAGCATCGCCATGTCCTTGCCTCTCGCCGGAATGTATGCACGAGCAAAAACTGCACAAGCTGGCAGTGAATGCAAGCACACAGAGTCAACTCCCGGCAGCCACAAAGTAAACATTTGAACGGGGCTTCCCCTTTCTTCACTCCCCTTTTTTGCACTCTTTCGATGCACTGGCAAAAACTCGAAGCAGCAAAAGGTGCGCGAGTTAAGATTAACGCTACTCTCGTGACAGTCCCGCTGGAAAGTTCCTGTGGGCTGCTCCGAGGGCGGTGACTGTACACGGACGTGGGCGGAGATCCTGCGCTCCCCATAGACACACGCTGTGTTGACGGTCGCAAAACAGGACCGTCGCAAATCGCCAAAATTGAAACATAACAAAGCCGTCAATGGCGATGCGGCAGCTCTAACCGCCGGATAAAATCCTCGGGAAAACACTCAAAGTGCGAGTGGGCTGGAAATCGATTTATGAGTTGCCAAAAAAAAGAGGAAAATAAAAGCCCCAAGGCAGGGTTTTGTGCCGGCCTCGGCGACCCAAAATCTTTTGAAGCGAAGCGCCAACTTTGCTCTTAAATTTTTGTTGGTCGCTTGTGGTCGTGTCGCAGCCAATGGCTTCGGGGGGAAATTTAATTCAAATTGCGGATGGGAAAGTGAAGAGTCTGCTTCGAACCGGGCCAGAATTGATTGCATACTTTTAGGAACTAGCTGAAATCGCTGACGAGGCAGAAAGTGTTGCATTCTTCCAGGGAATTCCAAAGGGCAGAGGAGTTTTCCCTTAAGATGCTCAAGTTGAGACTGAGGGAAGCGCTAATAAGCCGGAACTTGATATTAAAATGAGCTAAATATGCTACTAATATAACCACATTAAGGTAGAAATAAAGCTGTAAGAGAACAAGGCTTCTGAGCAGTTGAACTATTTATACATTAATATCACTTGTACATAGACTTACTTATAGATATTATCATTATTTTCTTTATTTTTTGTAGACCCTTTTTTCCATTGTTTCCAACCTTATCCCCTTTTAAATAGTGACTTGCAAAGACTACTTAAATTACCATTTCTTCATTGTTTTTACTCCCTCCTTTAAACCAAAGATAGTGCAGGGCTTCTTGAGGTGACACAGGGCACAGCCGGCTGACAATGACAGCCAACTCAAGAAGCAACCACCACCTTCAGGAGTCCCCAGAAGGAGCTTAATTAATTGAGCGAAATTAGATGGAAGACGAAGCCCTTCACAAAGAGTTTGTTAGTCACAGAGACGGCCATTGGCATCGCCACCCTCCTCCATCACCATCAGCATTAGCATCAGTACGGGCATTAGCATTACCATCACCAAGTTAATTACGCTTCCAAACAGATACTTAGTTACACACACAAATACATAGAGTACACTGAGACAATACAAGGAAAACGTAAATTCAAGAATAAAATAGAGAAGATTTGCCCATATTAACTTGGTGGCTTTTCAGAGCAAGCTTTCTTAGAGGAGTTTTCCTCAGTTATACTCCATTTGATTCTTGATCTTAGGCAAACCTAATTGCTCAGTGTATTTAAGGAAGATGACTTACCTTCTTCGGCCGCCTTCTCCTTTTCCTTCTCCTTGCGACGCTGCAGGACCACCTTCTTAAAGACCACGGCGGCGGCCTCCACTGCATTCTGCAGCTCCTGCTCGCCCAAGGTGCTCGTGTGGGCGGCGGCTCCCTACAAAAAAGCAAAGGAGAAACTCAGCCAGTTAAGCCTGCTTGTTTGCTTGTTGGCCCTTTGATGATGGTCCGCCTACTTACCGCTGCGTCATCGGCGTTGGCCGAGGATTCCTGGGGCTTGCCGTTGACCGGCTGCTCCGATGGGCCCTGGGAGCTCGCAGGAGGCGAACTCTCGTCCTGCTGGCTGCTGGCTGCTACTGTGGCGACAGGAAGTTCTGTTTTTTTGAGGCGCATGGCTAAATCAGAGTTTCTATGCATAAGCTGTTGATGGAAGGAGTAAATGTGCTGGGGCGTGCTACCTGTGGGGTCGGTTAACGGGAAGGAGAGGAAGGTGCAAAGCGTTCGTCAATCGGGTGCCGGAACAAGCGCAGCTACTCAAGGTTCTACCGAGCGAGCAGGGACCGCAAGAATTAATTAATAAATCAACCATTAACACGCAAGTATTTACGCGCAGGCAGGAACTATGCTATATACTTGGAATGGGGTCTACACTCGGTTTTCACTAATCTCTATGTTGATGTTTAATGCTAAATGGTTTGTGTATTTCAGTATTTATGGTATTATGACACTGCATTGTTGCTTTTATTTATGGAAGGTTTAATAGGGGCCTTAAAAGAGATTTGAGATATTTATATTGTGTTTTGTTGCATTTTTATTTTTATTTTTATAAGGTATGGTCACACTTTTTTATTATTACTGTTTATAATAATATAGAACATAAGAATTTCAACTAAAAAACTGCTCATCAAAATGAAGCAGTATTTACATTATAATATATTTTACGTAATTTCATATTCTAGTATTTTTATTTTTAATCAATCTTTAAAAATAAGAGATTTAAAATACGGAATAATTGGCAATTGTAAGCAGGTTTAATTAATAATGGCTGCAAACATGTATACGTTAAGGAAATTGTTTTTTAATGTAGTTTCATAACCTTGTTATTGATTTTGGTCTATATAAAAATTTGATTTTACCTTTGAGTAGGCTAATGTAAAAAATATATGAATTAAAACTAAAAAACTGCTAACTAAAATGAAAAATGTTATGTTACTTCAACTTCTAATTATTTTTGGGAATTTCTTTGTGAAAATAAGGAATTCAATTTGAAATAATGGCTATCTGTAAGCAGGTGCAACTAATAATTTCTACAATACTTTTCTATATTAAGGCACGGTCACATTGGTCTTTTAAAACAAAAATGTAGTGTCATAACCTTATTATTAACTTTGGACTATTTAACCATTTGATCGAAACTTGATTATACAATAATATACACAACATGAGATATTATACAAAAAAACTTGCAATTAAAATAAAGCAGCATTAATTTTACATAATATTTTATGTTATATTATTTTTTGGAATTCAATTTGGAACTGTAAGCAGATACAACTAATAATTTCTACACAACTTTTGTATAACAAGGCACGGTCACACTTGCTTTTTTAATAGAACAATGTAGTGTGATAAACCTATGATTAATTTCGCAAAATTAAAAAAAAAATTGTATAAAAATGGACTTAAACTTGATTATAAACCAATATACAGAGCATAAGACATAAAAAAACTTGTAATTAAGATAAAGCAACATTAATATTACATAATATTTGATGTCATATTATTTTTTAGGAACTTCTCTGTTAAAATAAGGAATTCAATTCGGAACCGTGAGCAGGTGCAGCTAATAATTTCTACAAAACTTTTCTATATCAAATACAAACTACATTACTTTACATTATTTGGTTATATTCAAATTGCTTTTCCTTGACAATGAAGTATAATGAGTTCGAGTCTGGTGAGGATGAATGAAAGGTGCTTGACTCAGAGTCAGTGGTAATAATTGCGGTCCCTGGACTCTACAGATGCGTGGGCGCAAAAAGCAACCATAGCTACTGTTACTGTTACTGTCGGAAGCTGAAGCTCCTACGTGACTCACCATCTTCCGCCTCACCGATTCCGGTGCGGCTGTTACGGCGACGCGCCTGTGGAATCTTCGAGTTGCGCGTCTTGTCTAGGATGTCGGCCAGTGGACGGGGGCTGGGAATCTTAGTGGCCTCCGTCTTCTTTTGCTGGGGCTGTGTGGGGACATTCATCATTTAGATTTCAATTTTTAAAATATATTTTAAATACAATTTATTATATTTAAATTGAAAATTGAAAAACCCACCTGTGTGTCCTTTTCGGGATGCGAAAAGGAGCGTCGGGTGACCGGCTTCGGTGTGGTCTTGGCTCCCGAATCCTCGGAAACAGAGCGCATCTGCTCCGGCTTCCGACGCTCGGCGGCTTGGCCCTCCGAGGCCCCACCACCGCCTCCTGAGGCCACTGGCTGAACTCCCACGCCCCCTGCGGTGACATCCGAGGCCTGTGAGAGCTGGGCCAGCTCCTCCTGCTGCATCTGCAGTTCCCTGGACTGCCGTCGCCGCAGTCGATTGTGCATCAGCGGAGTGCGGGGCAGGGCGGCGCCTCCGTAGAAGCCCTGCGGGGTGCCCATATCCGGATAATAGCCAGGCACTCCACCCGACCCGCCGGCAACGCCCAAGCCAACGTTACCGCCTCCGCCGCCGTACCCGGAGTCCGCCAGCACGTTCTCGGCACTGTAGATGGGTCTCTGGGAGGCGGGCTGGTAGCCCGATCCGTCGTCGGAGCCTCCATTGTTGTAGATGATGCGCGGCTCGCTGCTGAAGCCCGCATTGTAGTTCCGCTCGTACTGCATCTCGTCGGACTCCAGGAAGCTGGTGGCGCTGTCCCCGAAGTAGTCGACGTACTCCGGCCGGGTCTCCAGCTCCTCGGTGACGTCGGGGAACTGGTTGAACTGCTGCTTGGCCTCGCCGAAGGTCCGCTCCTCCTTGAGGCAGTCCTGCCGCACCAGGCGGCTGGGCGAGCGGCTAACCGATCGCTGCGCCGCCGTGGTGGGAATCTCCGGCAGCAGCCGCCGGTTCTCCGGGTGCCCCTTCGTGTTCGAGTACTCCTCGTTGCTGTGGCTGCGCACCTTGATCATCTTGGCGTGCGGATCCCGCGAGTGGTGGATGTTCACGCTCTGGCTGCTGGAGTACTGCTCCCCAGCCCCGACGCCACTGCCACTGGCCACACTGCCGCCGCTGCCCAGCTCGGTGGTCCCCGCCGCCGGGACGTGCGGCTGCGAGAGGAACTGCCGCGGATTCTGGACGCTGGGAAAGAGGAAGTTCTGCTTGGCCCGCGGCGAGATGGGCATGAACTTGCCGGGCGGGGCAGCGTGCACGGTGAGGGTGTTGCCGCTGCTGAAGGCCTCCGGATTGGGCAGCGTTTGCTGGCGCATGAACTCCGGCGAGCGGCGGAATTGCGGCGAAGTCTGGCGCTTTGGCGGCGACGTGGGCAGCAGCTTGACATGCTGCTCGGGATTCGGCAAAGTTGCCTGCCGCGTCATCCTTGGCTTCGGCATGGGCCCAGCGTCCTGCTCATCGCTGGCCAGGCTCGAGGCCTGCGACTCGTAGTTGAGCGGCGGTGGCGCCGGATTCGAGGTCACCGAGGACTCGTAGCCCGACGGGAGCAGCTTGGTGCGATGGTACGTGCTGGGTGGCTCCGGAAACGAGGTCTGGCGCATGAAGGGTGGATAGCGCTGCTGCTCGCCCGGAGACCGCTCCGGGGAGCGGCTGTACAGCCGGTTCGGGGAGGTGGACATGTAGATGGCCGGCGTTGGCTGGGCGGGCAGCGTGGACTGGCGACGCACCTGCAAACGATGATGCGTGGGCGTGACCTCCAGCTGGGGCTGCTGCTGCTGCTGCTGCTGTGCGTAGTTGTCGCAGTCGCCCACTGTCACCTCCACGCCCACTCCCACTCCCACTCCCATGCCCTGTGACGCCGCCGTGTTCATGTGAATGACGTCGTCGCTGTTGTAGGCGCTCGGATAGAGCGGACTCTTCTGCAGCTGATGCGGCGACGTGGGCGCCGTGAGATTCACCGAGTTGTAGTTGGCCAGGTTGGCCCCGCTGCCGCTCAGGGCCGGGTCGTTGGTGAGGCTGCTCGGGAGCGTGGACTGACGCAGGACCCGGCGACCCAGCTGCCACCGGCTGGTAGCGGTGGGCGTGGCAGTGCCACTGCCGTATCCAACGCCGTGGCCGGGTCGAGGCTGCTGGGGCAGGTGATGCTGCTGATGGTGCTGGTGCAGGGTGGGATAGCTGCCCGCTGACTGGGCCTCAATCAAGTGCTGCTGCTGCGGATATAGGTTGTCGGCCACCGGCTGCTGCGAGTTGGGATTATTCGGATCGTCCTCGGGATCTGTCGAGGGGAGAAGGAGATATCTTATAGTAGGAATACCTTAAGCCATAGTAGCGGGCTCTAACTCACTTGATATGGTCCAAGAACGACGTATGCTCTTCCTCAGCACATCGCTGGTGGCCAGATGGTCGACGGCCGTGCAGGATCCCAGGGTATAGGCGTCCTTCAGCCACTCGCCACTCGCCGACTGGATCTCCCTGCAAGAGCAACAACATTGCCACTTTAGGAACCAGAAAACTTCGCCAAACATTGCTGCCGCCACAGACTAAAGTTTTTCGGGGGCAACAAAGTAAAGAAATAACTCGGCAGAGTCACCGGCTTCAACGTCTGCCCGTGCCAGCGACAATCGGCCGACTGTCTTGGCTCACTTACTCCAAAATACACAACCGAATAATGCCGGATTGTCTGTGGCAATGGCAACACCAACACGAGCTGGAGCTACCCAAGCCATCGGAAGAGTTGAACCCGGCAAGGCACACTGCCTTGGGTTTACATAAATTTGCAGATACATTTTTGGGTTTTTTGGGGAAAAACTTTTCCCGGCGAAACCTCAACGGAAAAGTTAGGGGCTCAGACTCGAAAGAAATAATTAAATATTTAATGAATAAGTCAAACTCCAAGCGGAAGTTGGTCTTATTTACATTTAGCTTTCCGGCCGACACCAACTTTAATACAACAATTGTAGATTAAATTAAATATAAAGTCACCGTAAAGCAACAAGTGCTTGTATGTTAAATTAGGAGTATGAAATATATTTTATTCTCAAAGGTTAAAAAAAATACATCAAAGAAATTAATTTAATTAATATAAATTAAAGCCAAATAACTACTACTCAGACGAATTTAATAAAGAATTATTTTATTTATTTTTATACTAAGTATCTTTACCTAAACTCGGCGCTTTAAATAATAAAATAGATATACTTAAAAGGTTTTTAAGAATTTTACTAAATCCGTCTTAATTCCTTACTTTTAAACCATGTTAAGTTCGTTATTTCGGCTCTAAAAATAATTTTCTTTTCATTTTTCTTTCCATTACAAATTCCTTTATTTGCATTTGTTTTTTAAAAATACTGAGGGAGCCAAAATAAATGCAATACAATAAATACTCAACAAACTCTAAGAATTTTCCCTTCTTCTCTACAACATTTATTAGACTTAAAAACGATGAAGTTTTCAATTAAATATAATTGCATATTTATTGAATATTGGTAGAATTTAAAATACCTTTGTCTCGACAAAGATTCGTGTAATAATTTTGTATAATTCCTAACAAGACACTGTGCGTTTTGAGTCTGATCTTGGGGGCGCAGTCAAAGTAATTGAATAAATTCCAGCTTGACGCCTTCCATCAATGGCCACAGAGCTGGGCTGGGCCATAATGGTAATCGGAATCGTGGTCGTCATCGCCATCATCATAATTATCCGGCAGCTGCAGCAGACGCGGCCACATTGGGAGTGCGTCACCGCCGCAGCCACGGCGTTGACAGGCGTGAATTCGCTGGCACCTGTAGGCGACCTGCCGGATTCTTGGCCCCGGGAAATTTACATGTATCTAGTTGTCGAGTTGGCCAAGATTTAATTAGCCAACTGCCTGCGTCTGGCCTTGTGCACTCAATATTTTTTATTTTTGGGGGACTGGAGTCTCTGGGCTTGCCCATTAACACTGAACACTGAACCCTTGGGTGTGTGGGTCGGCAGTCTCATCAGAGGCAATTGTTGGGTTGCCAAATGTTGGCACAAACAAGCTGCAGAGTCGTGCGATGCTATGGTGACACACACAGGGCGTATGTGTAATGTGGCAAAGGGGAAAACGGGGCCAGAACACATAGTGCAGCTCATTAAACGGCCCGGGCACTTGTCAACAGTTGTAAACACACGTGTGTAGGTAGAACCTCCTTCTCCCAAAGGATGATGGATGAGTTCTGGTAGCTCTTTGAGTTGGCTAATTGCAAATTTAACTCATCCTATAGGTCGCTTTTCTCGGAAAATGCATGTGCTGCTTGACTGATAAATCAGTTTCACAATTCCCATAGCGCAGAGCAGCTCTCAAAGAGCTCGGAGAATTCCAGGAATGGAATTCAATTCTGGAATGAAGCGTTTTGCATGTTATATGGTCAATCAGACAATTGCAAGCGAATGCAGAAACGGTCAGAACACAGAGAGGGCTACAAATAAATGGTTTACAAAATTCAAAAGTCCCAGATAACAAGAGCAGGGGCTCATCATTTATGCAGAGCATCAGTTGACAGTCTGTCTGTGTGTGACACCAGATGCCTACCTCGGCAGCGATGGGTTAAAATGGAAAATAAACACAAATGGGATAACTCATTCCTACTGAAACGTATCACCTTTCAGTGTGCAAAATAAAGCCCATTTCTGGGCTGGAGATACCATTCTCTGTGCGCTTGCAATTTCGAACTTTGTTGGCAAATCTGCAAACGGGCTTTGGGTGACAATTTCGACAATACAAAGCAAACCAAAAAGGGCATGCAAAATTAGATTGCAACAATGAAAATTGCAATGGCAGCATTGGCGCTACAAAGTCCGGTGCAGGGAAAAAGTAAAGGGAAAATGGGAAAACAATGGCACACGAGAGCCAAGCAAATGGGTTTCAAACTGAGAATGACCAATAAAAGACATACATAGTTGGAAAAATATTAAACCAAATGGAACATACATATTTTCAACCAGAAAATCTGTCACGATTCTGAATTTGTCGTAAACTTCAAAATTTGCATGCATATTTGGCATGATATTTTTGGTATTTAATTTGAAATTGTTTCTTTATCATATTTAAAATTAAATTTATGAATTTAAAAATTAATTTCAGCTGTAAAGTGAACAAGACTTCAAGACAGGGTATTCCCCACCACACATACTATTATAGACAATACAAGGACACCAAGTAGGGGTTTTGTTTTGTGACTTAGTTTTCGTGTGCGTGAGTTGGATGCTTGAGGGTTACACTTAGACAGTGAAGATGTTTGAGTGACAGCCAGCCAGACAAGACACAGAAAGAGACAGGGACAGTGAGACAGAGACAGAGAGGTGGAGACTTACATTTGCTTGTGGCACACCACACACACCCAGTCCGTGGTGCGCGAGGTGAACTCGCGACAGGCTTTGCACACGCGCAGCTTGCAGACGCGACAGGGGGCGCCGCGGTTCGTGATGCGGCCCAGCTCGGTGGTGCAGCGAGCGCAGTGGCGACTCGGGTCGCTCGTGTGTGCGTTGTGGTTGTTGTGTTGTTCGAGCTGTTGTTGTTGTTGTTGTTGATTGGGCTGCATGGTTGTCTGTTGTTGTGGTTGTTGTGTGGCATCGAGTGGCTGCACTCCACCAACGACCTTAGCCGCACCCTTGCGCCTCAACGCATACAATTCCGCGCGCAATAGCCTGTTGTTGAAGTTTCATTGGAGTTGTTGTTGTAATTGTTGTTGTAGTGGTGTTGGTGATAAATGTTTCCAGCAATTTCAGTTGTGATAGGTTTGAGTTTTTGTTGAGAAAGTGTTGGAGAAAGCATTGTAATTGCATTGGTGTTGGGAATTTCCAGTTAATTGGGTTGTTGTTGAGGTATTGGAGTATTTTCATTATTTCGGAGGTTTTTGTTGAAGTAATTCATCGTTGGAAATATACGGTGTGCGGGGATTGTTGTAAGTATTTCAAGAAGTGTTGTTGAAATTATTGAAATTTTGGATTTGTAAGTGTGCGTGCGAGCGGTGGTTCCATTGCCAGTAGTTGTGGTTTTCGTTGTGGTTTGTTTTTGAAAATGTTCGAGTTTTGTTGGTGGCCGTCATTGGGGGGGGGGGGGGGTTGTGTGTGGTTTCCGGTTGGCAACATAATTACGTGACAGACGCATAGACATTTTAGTTGGATTGTTGGTTAAGGAACGAAAACACGTTACAAAAGTTAACATGACATGTCGAGCCAGAATATATAGAGAGCGAGAGCGATAGAGACAGAGAAAGTGGCAAGCGTGTGTGTTGCGGGTTTGCGTATATGAGTGTTGGTTTTGTGTGTGTGTGTGTGTGCGTGATGTATGTGTAATTGAATGGAAAGAGACAAAGAATAAAAAGAACACACAAAAAGTTGTCATTAGTTGATTTAGTAGCAATTTAATCGATTTTCGAATTGAACTTTGGTTAATTTGGTTAGCATGGTTGGTAAAGGCAAAATTTTTACGTGCGCAACATATTTGTAAATTGATTAAAGTGAGTAGCCATAAGACCATAAACCAATTACATTTGTTTGCAACCGGATGTGCATAAATTTTGAGTTCGAAATTAAATGAAATTATGAGTGCAAGTAAAGTTGTGAGGTTGTTTGACAGATGGATATCGAGTATTCCTGGGCATAAGCTATCAAAGTGACTTAATTGGGGGCATAATAAATAATAAGATATATCATAATTTATATAATTATCAGCAAGAAACCGAATCTAGAATATAAATCTAAAAAGATTTTTTTGTAAGATTTCAAACGATTTCTTAAGACAGGAATATATTTAGAAGGTTTATATATCTAAACATATAATGGCGTTTAAAGGAACAAATAAAGCCCCTTCTTGCATAAATTTCGAACTGAATAATTGACGTCTAATTAAATGTCACATCCCGGGATCCCAAGCGGCGTGGAATTTATGCAAATGACGGACGTGTAGGTAAAAGTTGGCAATCCAATTAAATCGGTAATCAAGTGTAAGTCGATGTCCGGTTAGCAAATTAAGTTTGAGATCCCGCCATGTGGCTGCTACTCTCCATACTCCCGGGATTTTCGGGCTTTCAGGCACCCCTGCAGCTCGTCCTTGAGCCGGTTTGTTTAATATTAACGCGCAGCTGGCAGGCGAGAGTCATAAAACATGGCCAGGAGCTGCTGACGACACATAAAAAAAACACACAGAACACATGTACGCCAACAGCTGAGGTTAAAATAATAGCACATACAGAGAGTGCAAAAGACTTTCCTAAAATCGTAGGACTCCTGGGAAACAATAAATCAGTAAATTCCCTATCAAGATCTTTTTAATGAATACTCATTCTTTTTATGACTAATCCAAGGCAATAACCGCAGGCAGTTCTCACATTTTAACCGCAACTGTATGTCAACGTAGACCCTTCGCCAAGTGTGATGATGTGATGTGTCAGTGAAGGAGTCACGCAGAGCGCATAAAAATCCCAACAAGACTTTGGTTTCTGTGTAAATTATGCTGCTCGACAGCACGGTGAACAGCTATTTTTAATTATATTTTTATCTGCAGCCAAGCATCGGGATTGGAGTGCGTGCGGGCTTTATTAGCGCCACAAAATTGGCAAACTACTGTTGGTCGGCCATCAAAGCGGGGCAGGAAACGGAAACGAAAGCCGAAACCGAGGCCGGGCCAAAACTGTTGCATACTCTCGGGGGCACAAACACACGGGGGCGGCACTATGTAGCATGTGGTGTAGTGTGCTTGGTGAACTAACCACGGACCACGGCCGCAGCCACACTCAGCCCAGCCGGGGACATGTTTTATTGGCCTGGTTAACGCATAAAGTCTGCTCCCACCGTCAAACAGCAAAGCATGCTGCCTTTCAAAACACCATTCTCCGCAAATCAACGCTAAGCTCACACTGGAAAAATCGTACCCCCATTTAACACATTTAATTCGGCACTTTGCACCTCATTTCAAAGGCAATGTGCGTCAATATTAGGTTGGAGAATTAAGTGAAGCTCAATTGAAATTTTGTCGGGTAAAATTAATTCTTTAATACAAGCAGTTTCGGGATATTTTTAGAAGAGGAATCAGGGAAACTTATTAATAAATAGTTAGTTAGTTAGAATCCTGTTACTCAATTTAAACTTCTCCAAGTATTTTCTACCTTTATAATAGTTCCAAATAGTATATTTTTAATAACTTAAGGAGTTTTAAATTAATCTGAGCAGAATATTCAATTAATGATAAATCACCACAAAGTCTTCCCTACTTTTATAATAATTCCAGGTAATATATTCTTAATAGTTTAAAGAGTTTTAAATAAATCTGAGAAGAATATTCGACTAATGATAAATCACCAGCAAGTCTTCTCTTCTTTTATAATAATTCCAAGTAATATATTTTCAATAATTTACCTAGTTTTAAATAAATCTGAGAAAAATATTCAATTAATGATAAATCACCACAAAGTCTTCTCTACTTTTAAAATTCCGAGTAATATATTTTTAATAATCTAAGGATTTTTAAATTAATCTGAGAAGAATATTCAATTAATGATAAATCATCACAAAGTCTTCTCTACTTTTATAATAATTCCAAGTAATATATTTCGAATAATTAAAGGACTTTTAAATAAATCTGAAAAGAATATTCAATTAATTTATAATAATTCCAAGTAATATATTTTTAATAATTTAAGGAGTTTTAAATAAATCTGAGAAGAATATTCAATTTATAATATATAATTTCTTAAGAGAGGCAACCAGTAAATTCCAAAGCCTCCTTAAATTTATTGCCGTGCAGTCATAGCCGTGCTCATGTTTAATGTTCCATCTGTTGGCATGTCAGGATCGTATATACCAGTTGGCCAGCAGCTCGACGGTTGCTGACGGTTTCGTGTGTTCAAGTGCTCGAGTGCTGTATGTAGTTATAGTGGCTGTGCGGTTGTAGCTACACGACCAGCCCCGGCTGCGTTATGAATTAATAATCATAATAAGCCATTAGGGCAGCGCTGGCGCCGCAGCAGGAGCAGCGGGAGCAGGAGCTACAATGGGCTGCCAAAAAGTGCTAAACCTAATAGCCATAAATTCACAGTGACCATGAAAGCGGTGCAAAGGCCTGGCTAAGACCCAGGCGGAACAGTTTTCGGTCTGGGAAATGATTAAAAACCCTAACACGGCCTAAACAAATAGCGTTACGCATGTTTCTGATTGTCCTGTCCTCCTCCTACGCTCTGCGGGCTTATGCAAATAAGCAACTAATTAAACTGATGTAAATCAGCTGCGTCCCGGATCTGGGTCCTGGGATTGGGTTAGGACCACGGTGGCCTTTTGGCCGTGTGACCTTTTGGGCCATATCGAACACCTGCTCTGCCGGCTTATTAGAAATCAAAGGAGAGATAACGTGGGCATGGCGCCCACGAATTTGCACTTTGATGTTGCCATGAGACATTGGCCGACAACGGCCAAATAATTCGCTTTTCATGGTGCTTACAGCAGCTAATGCAATTGGTCTGGCCTCAGATTTTGGGGATTTTTGGGGGAGAAGAAGGTCAGAGGGTTTTTAATATTGTTTAGTTTAATAGTTGTTCCTTTTTTCTAAGAGAATACATTTTTGTAGAATAATTTTTCCCGCAAACTCAAATAAAATTCATATTAAACAGTCTAATTGTAATATTTATAATTTAAATGGAACCAAACAATTTGCAGACTTAAGAAAAATGGTCGAGGAAAATATGTATAACCTTTATTAATTTTCAAATGCAACTTCTGGATTAATCTTGAATACGCAGTAACTTTAAACATATCTCCCACACCACATGAAATAGAAATCTAATATTTTCGGCCATGGCAGCTGTCGGAAAATCCACTAGAGAAATTATACGCCACTCGCTCTCTGCTTTCCGCCACTTCCCCTAGATTTTTGCGCTAAAATATGCCATAACTCAAATCGTCTCTGACCACAGACAACGGGAACGGTCGTTGGCAGCACCGTGCCGGCTTGTCCATTAGATTTACGATTTTAATGACGCCAGACTCTGGCGAATATAAATAATTACCAGGCTAAATATGATTTGTATACGGGAAAGTGAAGTGTCCTGGAGGCTGGATTCGGGATGCTGAAAGCAAGGACAATGGCCTGTAGCTAAGGCGATGGCCATGGCCAGCTTGGCTTGGGTCTCGCGTTTCCGTTTCAAATTAAAACTTTTTGACAGCGTCGCGAGGCAGGAGAGAAATAATAAAAAACCTGCGAATATGCCGACACCCGGGGGGCGCGGCTGTCAAGGTGGACAGTGGCGGGCGCTTTAAATGAAAACACATTCGACCGGCACCTGAGCACCGGTCAACGGTCAACGGTCAACGGGCAACGGACACCGGAAATGGCCCGCCATTTGCGCGCCTTTTAATTATGCAATGCACGACAAAATGGCGTCACTCGCGAGAGCATGTGTGCGTTTGAGTGTGGAAGTAAGTGCTTGAAAATGTTATTAGTTTTAATTAATTTTAAATGTGCGGACTAACAACCGGGCAGCCAGCCGGAACACGCAACCGAAAAAGTAAAAAAATGAACAAAAAGTAAAAGAAATCGTCAAAACCTTCGTGTTTTTGCACCATGGGCAGCATTTTGCACTTGTGCAGTTTGTAAATTATCCTCTTTGTCGGCTGACTTTTTGCTTCTCTGTCAAAAACAGCGACCCGGCGAGTCGCGGTTTGCGCACATCAAATTAAATGCGAAATTTGTTGAATTTAAAGCACTCGTCGCACACGTGTCGTATGCTTAATGGGCCAGGACCATAAACCTAAATAAACGTTGCGGCCATTTGCCTTTTTTTCCCATACGTGCATGTGCTTAGAGTTGCTCTCGTGTTTGAGGGCAAGTCGGCGGCTACATAAACTTTATTAAATGGTTCGTAACACCGAAAGGACGGGTGTAAAATGTTTTATTTTACAATGTGCTAAAAACAAGGAGTGCTGGCGTTGTTTAGTATTTATAGTTTCGCCCGATGGGCAATGCGCTGAACAGTGAGAGCTATATAACTATTAAAAAACTACTTATATATCTTGGGAATTACATTTTTAGAGCAGAATTTATCAAGAAACCCTTTTAATTTAATACAAAAATAAGAAAATATATATTTAATACCGATTTTATGACTCCTTTTAAGGGAGCAACAGAAAAGAAATTAACAAGTCTCCAGGAAATCACTTAACAGCAGGAAACTCACATCATACATAATTCTGTTTAAAAAAGGACCCCTTGGCAGGGTATTCTCCTGCTCTCCAGCTTCCTCCCCATTGTTAAACTTCGATTTGACACTGATAACCGGGCAAGGGACAGACAAGGGTCCAGCCTTCAGCCCCCAGCTGGGCCCCGGCATTTGCATAATTACATATCGGGGGAGCAGAAGATCCTGGAGGAGGAGTTGTCACAACTCCCGGGGACATTGACACCGAACCCGGGGCCAGACATATGCAGAACTTTATATCTGTATTGGCCAAGGCACGATACTAATGGTCCTCTCCCCTTACAGCGGTTGGCCAGAAGCCCAGAAGCCCAGAAGCACAAGGGTTAACATTAGCTTATGGCCCACAAGGCGACGTCCTCCGGCGGGCTTAAGTGGCCATCTGCAGATGAAGGATAGCGGCCAGGAGCACAAGCCACAGCCAAGACAGCCTGGCCACCCTTTTTGCTCATAATTAGTCTAATAAGGAAATAATAATAGTTGGCTAGTGCAAATTGCTGATGAAGTTATCTCGGAATTTGTAAAGCGACGGGAAATGTACACAAGCAGAAAATTTCTTAGAAGAAATGGGAGAAATTTACATATTTCGTTTGATGAAAAATATTATATCCTTCTGGGAAGTAAAGTACATGAATTCGCCTATTTAAATACAGGCTTTAAAATATATTTTGTAAGTTTAAGAATTTAATTACCTAATTTTCTAGGAATAAGGTATATATTTTCTGATATTCTTGACCTTTATTAATGCATTTTGCATTCTGCACAATGGCAATTTTTTTCAAGTGTATAAATAATTGAGTTAAAACGGCACTTTTCCGATATGCAAATGGGTCATAAGTTGGCTTTTTGTGTGCCAAAGTAAAGCACTGAGGCGGCGACGTATGCGCAATATTCATGAGCTGCATTACGCATACGCCAGGTGTGCAGAGCCAGGGCCAATCCCAGATAAAGTTAATGTTGACATGCATAATGAAGTCGCTGCAGGACTCGGCATATATTCCGAAATTCCTGCATAATTCAGCGAATAAAGCGCTTAAAGACCGATGTCGCGAGAATTTTGTGGCATAACAAATTTTGATTGCCGCGCATTTCGCACTCCGTTCCACGGCAAGACAAAGCAAAAAACAAAAAGACAATAATAAAAACGCGAGCTCCGAGATAAAGTCGTGCCATGTGGCGTTCAAAAAATAGCTCACGGCCACAGACGATACACAAATAGACCGTGGAGATGAAAGAGCCAGGGCCAGCTCCGGCTTTCCTGCCCGCTGGGCTGCTGCTGCGCGTGGTTGGTACATTTGTCACATTTCCCTCTGTCTCTTTGACAGTTCCCCAAAAGCGATTGCCAAATGGCAAACTAGAAAAGTGTGTCACTTGTCTTCAAGCAGGAAGAGGCCGCGGAGGAGGTACCTGAACAATTTATGGCCAAGTTGACGCCGGGAAATCCACTTTCGCAATGACACTGAAATTGCCAAACATTTATTACTTAATAAACGCAGGAACAGAATCCGAGCATCAGCCACTCTGTGGCCCATGGCCCCTGGCCGGTCAACTGGAATTGAAAAAGCCCCAGAGACGGAAGAGAATGAAAAAGTTTTGTGTTAAGGGCTTAAAGGGGCTTCGGGCCCCCGAAAATGATGTTCGAGTTGTTTTCGCAGCACTTTTTGTGCCTTTGTGCTCTCTTTTTACAGCGCTTAACTGAGCCATTCGTGCGTTAAATTATAGCCAAAAGTCTTTTGGGGCCCTTTTTGGTCTGTCTGTCTCCCAGTCTGCCAAAGGCCTGTTGCCTGTTTTCTGTTTTCTGAGATTTGCTTCAGCGCCAAATCAAACAAATCGTCAATTTGTACTTTCATTTACTTTCCTGCGCGCTCAACGATGAACAACGAAAACAAGGGGGCGAGAGGATGTGAGCGAGCAGTGCGGCCGCACCGGAAATCGCACGGCTGCCATTTTAAGCACCGGCTAAATAACAGTTAATCGACGCGTCGCCTGTCAGCGTTGTCATCGTAGCCATCGCAGCAATCGCCTTTGTTGCCATTGTTGCCATTTGCCATTGCTCATTGTCGCCCACTGTTGCCTGTTTGCCGTTCACGGTTGCCTCTTGTTATTCTTGGTCTTCACCCGCTGTTGACCATTGTCTGCCATTCCGTTTTGCCTTGTTTGCCCGCCAGTTTGTTTATTTGCTTTAACTTTCCAGCAAGCGCGCCCCTTTCGCAAAAAAAAAAAAAAAAAAAACGAGGAAAACGATTTTTTAATTGACATTTGGGTTGCCTAATTGGCCGGCCGTTGTAGTCCTTTATTGGCCGGGGCTAAAAAGCGCATAATTTAGCCTTAAATTATGATAAAATGATCCCTAGATGGCGGTGCCCGTGGAATCCCAGTATCGAATGACATAGAAATTCTCGGAGGGTCTAAATGCTTGCCAACCTATTTCTATATTGTTTGAGCTATATATTTTCTTGGAATTTATTTCATGCTTTTGCCTGTATATATGATTGGTACTAAGGATTTCAGCAATCTGATTTACTCATTGATATTTAATAGCTTTAAAACCTTTCATAAATTGTATTCTTTCAACTAAAAGATTTTCCTTAAAACTTAAGTTTCAAGTTTAAGTATATTTTTCTTTTTTAAAAAAGGTTTCATCCCTTTGGAAATCGAATACTTTTAGTCCTTCAATCACAGATGACCTAGTTACCATACCGTAACTGATATTTTAACAACGCTTACTGTCCATTGTCGGCGCTCATTATCCCTAATAAAATGCAGCCATCAATCACGACAACCTAAACAGGATACAGTGAGCTCGTAATGTCCCATATGGGCTCGACTGGTAATCTAATGAAACACGATTTCTGTTTCTTTTCAATAAGCAATCAAGTGAGCCACAGGCCTGGAGATTAAATATATATATGAACATGCTAGGCCTGTCGCATGTCCTGAATACCGGATAATGCTCTATGACAGCCGCGTGTACTCGTACAGCGAATTTCAATATTTTCATTTATGGCCTCTGCCCGTGTTGCTTCGGGTGTTGAGTCTTATTTGGTTTTATTTCGGGTTTTTCTTTCCTTTTTTTTTGTTATTTTTTGGCGCATGTGCGAATACAACAACATGGCAGAGCTGGAAAAATGAAAGCCTGCATTGTTGGCCATATTTCGTGATTAATATTTGATAAGTCCCACATGTAAACTAAACAAAATCAATATCCAGGTGACTGGGCGAGTTGGGGGAGCAGCAAGCAGGTCAAATAACTGCCTGGACACTAGGACATAGAACATTTAGCTGGGGCAGCAGGAGATATTTCATTGAACCCGCACACAGACTGTGTTAATATTCAAATCGGAACCACGGAAAGGATGTCGAGGAGTCGTTGACATGACAGTCACGTAACTCGACTTAAGTTTCGAGTTTGTTTCCAAGAATTCGACTTATTGACAGGCGCGCCGAAAGTTATGAAAACATTAAAGCGGAACGCCTGCCTTGGGGCGGGTCTATTTCCCTTACTCTCTTTTTTCTTGTCCCAAAAAAAAGGGTCTTTGCTTTGGCCAAAATTACGGTAAGCACAAGAAAAGCAATGGGAAAACGGCGGAGAAAGGACGGGAGAGAAATACGAAATGCGAAATGCGAAAACGAAACAAAATTGCTAAACACTTAGTCAAATGAAGCTGCGACTGGGCGAGACCCGGGCGCATTTTCCGGACGAGAGCCTCGGAAAATTTGCCTCGTCTTTCGTATAAAATTATAAATTTATGGCTGGCGTCTGCACAAAGAATAAATATAAATAAAAATAAAAAGAGTAATGAGGCTGGGCAGGGGCCAGCAGTAAACGCTTGACTAACTGCCAGGCGAAGTGAAAAAAAAAACAGCTCGTAAAAGCCGCCAAAATAGTTGACTTTACACTCGCCTGCTTTTCACCTTGGCCATACCTGGGTGCTAAAAAATGCTTTTTGTTGTTTTGCTAAGTTTAAGTTGCGTAGGTAAAGGAACAAGTTGAACTTGGCTAAGACTGTGCTTGAGCTATACATTTAATGCTTTTAAAGTGTCAAGTATGGTCTCAAGAGTTTTCTTTTGTAATTAATAATTTCTTTAAATATTTATAGTCTTACTCGCAGGTTTGATGACTTTTTTTGGAATATGTTTCCCTTATTCAGGCAATTAAAAAAATTATTTTAGTGCAAAGACTTTGTACATGAACTTCGTAAAGAAAATTAACAGTAATTTCTTTAGTTAATTTTAATAATATTCGCTTTAATATGTAATATTTCCCTAATTTATTTATACTTTCTCCCCATTTCTATACTGATTACCACTTACTTCTCAGGTGGACCTTTCCTTTTGGGTAATTGGAGCAATCATGGTAAATCCACATAATTCAGTTGTAAGTGCGAATTAAACATTCTCAAGTTGTCTGCCGGATGACAATGTGAGTTCCCCGTGGAAGCCAGACTCCGTCACGCTGGCTGACCTTTGCAGCACAGATGGCCGCCAGTCGTAGTCCCTTATCCCTTATCCCGCTTCCACACCCACTCCCACATCCACTCCAGACGGAGGCAACGGCTAACCGTAAATAAAGTTGACTCGGCGACGCCATCGACTTCGACATCTCGGAATGGAGAGCTACGTGCCGCCGACGACAAATTGTACGTGCGTAAATTGGCCGCCTGCCAAAAAGGTTGTTGACTTATGGCCAAGAGACCGACCGAGCCGGCTGGCTCACAAATTTGGCCAGCAAAGTGCCGTTGCCCGGCACTTGCCGTCTTCCGTTTTTGGCCAACACCACCTCCTCGTCATGCTCCTCGTGGACCGTTTCCTCTGTAGGAACGAGCGTGACAATGTTCAATTCATTGCCGGCCATTCAGAATTTTAAGTAATTGAAGGCAACGCACACGCTAACTAGCCAACAATTCCGTTTAATTATGTAATGTCCAGACGATTTACGACCCAGTCTCGAAGGGCACAGGGGAAAATGGATTTGCATTTTCACGCTTTTCATCAAATTAGTTGGCCAACAATTTTTGCTGGCCCCCGAAAGTGTGTCATGTTTTGAGTGGATCATTAATATTAAAGGCAATTCTGGCCGATATCAGGTCATCACCCTAATTAACATAAAATGGGTTGGAAAAAATGTAAAATTAATTAAGACAACTGTAGCTTTGTTTTTCAATTATTTTATTAATTTGGATTTTTTTTAAAGGAAAAACAAATAGAAATAAATCGATACCTTCATCATATTATTGGAACTTGGATTTTAAGCCTAGAAGATTTTTTTATATTAAGGTTCCTTGTAGGAGAAGCTAATAATATATAAAATTATTACATAATTAAGCCAATACCTTTTAGCCAAAGAGTGTTTCTTTACTTCCAAGATAAAGTGCACACTTGGAAGTTTATTTGTTTTGAAAAAAAAATAAACAAAACTCCAACAAAGTGAAATAAAAGCACACTCTCATAAATTTCAATTCGGGCTGTTAGGTAAAACCGAGACCCCAGACCTTTTGCAGGTTTTTGTTTTATTTTTTAATCTCGGCCAAACTCCAAATCCGGCAAACTCCGTCTGCGGTTCGGTGGTCGGGTGGTTCGGTGCCTCGGCTTGGGTGGGCGGTGTCTGCCCGATTTTAATATCAAAAATCGTTGTATGAGAACAGATATTGCTCGAGTAGTTGGCTGTTAATTCCGCACATACGGTGCACGAGTCAAGCTGCTTTTTTTTGTCCACTTGGATTGCCGGCTATAAAATTTACGGCAACCAACTTAATTCAATTTCAGCCATGTGTCAATCAGCAGCTGCATTTAAGTGGAAAGTTATGTGCAGCCAATCGATCTCCTGACAGTCTATGTCATTTTATTTTGACACATTTTATAGCTAACTTATAGTAGGCCCCGATGCCACTTTGAAACAAAATCTGCCGCCAGCAGCACAAATTAATTTTACCAGACACTTGTGTGTCCAGGGAGCTTTACCTTTACGGTTTACTCTTGTAAAAAATATTATTCGAAATCAGTTTAACATTGCAAGCAGATTATTAATTAGGAAATTTAATTCAAATATATAATTTTTTTTAATTTAATAATATCTGCCAGTTAAAGAATTATCCAAGAAACTTAGTCGGCTTATAAATACTTTTTAAATCACATTTTTACCTTTCAAATAATTAACTTTACCAGAGCCTTTAACAGAAATGATGGGTCATTAATAGGAATTGAGACCTTTAACCTCGTTTTAAACTGCATTGACAACAACCTCTTCATATTTCCCATGTTAATTATGGATGGCAGAACTGCAATTCAGTTCTACATTTTCAATCGAATGGCAGTTAATTAAAGGGGACGTCAGTCCGCAGCCGGGCAGTAAATTATCCCCTCCGCTTGTCAGCCTTAATTGGCCTTTGAGTTGCACCTGTTGAGACGGCCAATCTCCGCAATTTGGCCGACAGCCAGGCTGTATCAGCAGAGAGCCAGAACCAGAACCAGATCCAGAGAACCCGCCGAAAGCGACCTGACCCGCTTGTGTCAAAGGCATCTCAGAATGTCAAAGCATGTGATTCCCGCGCTCGGGTGCCAAAGGCCAAGCGGTGCAACAGGCAAATCATGTTTCTCCGTACCCCATGTGGCCCGGGGAACGTGCTCGGGTTCGTGATCTCAGCCGGCTGAATGCTGATAGCTGAGAGCTGAGCGCTGGGCATTAAAAATTCATTGTGATGGAAATGACAAATGCCACATTCAGACCACCCACCACATGGACACGGAGAGAAAATAGTTGTAGATGATCTGGGTTTTATTACCAAAGCACAAAGCATGATATGCACGATTTATGAGATTTAGACGAGATCTTGGTTCATTTTAGAGTTTAAAGAATATTTTAAATATATTTGCTTGCTTTTGTGTTAGTTACAAAGTTGCTAGATATGTGAAATTAATTGTTAACATTTATATTAAATAGCTATGATTTAAAATATAGCTATTTAACTCTATAAAGGGCTAGATTTATTAACAAAAGTGCATACTCTGCACAAAAAAAAAAAAAAAAACCTAACCAAAGTTTCACTCCTCTACTTAATTGTATTTCAAAACTGACCCACTTATGACCCATACATGGTATATATTTCTGCCTAGTGCACTCCAACCCACACAAACGCAACCACAAATGAAAGTGTATCAATTTTATTTGCCGCGCGGAAATGCCAAAATGTTGCTGTTCGGCGACAACGACATCGACATCGACATCAACATCAACATCAACATCCATATCAGCGGGGCTGGCGGCGACAAAGAAAGTGGGCAATTTGGCAAAAGCCACATGGAAACAAAAACCCTGACATTGCCCCCCTCGATTTGCATTTTGCGGAGAGAAAGGTAGCCAGCCATGTGGGTGCGTGTGTGGATGACGAATGTGCGTGCGATTGGCATCGCATTTGCCATCAAGCAACCGCCGTGTGGTCCCTGCCCGAAAATGCGAGGGTGGCGAGTCGGAGGCAGGGCGACCGGTAATTGGAAAATCATCCATTACAACCGGCTAATGGAAACTCGGTAAAATTGTCGCTAAATTCGATTAAGTGTGTAAGCATCGGGGGCTTTGATATCGATGAAATGTTACACACAGCCCCCCGGAAGCCAATGTTTGTATCGTCGTTTTGCGTTTGACTGATTGCCTCGGTTGGCCTTTATGCGCCCGGGTCCTCTTGGCTTTTCTTTTTGGCCATTTCCACAGCCAGTCAACGCATAATTATGTAACTCAATTTGCTGGTGGTGGAGGACCCGAGCCCGAGCCCGTGCCCGTGCCCGGCCAAAAGGCCATTATTTATAAACACAATTTAATTAAAATTCATTCTGTGCCTTGAACCAGAAACGGGCACAGATTCCGGCACAGGAGCGTTAGGTTAGCATACAAATATATTCGTTAAACCAAAATTAAGCATCCTTAAATGCTTATTTCTGATTTGAGAGGAATAGAGATATTCTAAGCGCCTTATACTTAAGAAATATATATTCTCTTTATTACCCTTAGAGATTTAACAAAACAAATAAATGACATTTCATTTAGTTTTTCCTACAGCTATTGGTCTAGTCATTGCTTTGTACAATCAAATTGAGCTTGTCACAGCCACATCTGAAAGGAAAATGGCACAAAAGCGATCGGATATTTTCCTTTCCAATAAAAAGTGTATAGACATCAGGCGTTTGCTTTCATGGAAATCAGATTCAATTAAAATAGATAATAAAACAGCATCTCAACTTGTTTGCAGTCTGGCCTGGCAAGTAACTCAAATAAATATTTATTTTATTAATCAAAATAAAGCCAGACCTAAAAACTAAGGCCCCATTCAGGAAGAATTTCAATAGAAGTAGAAGCTCCTCTTTGTGAGCAATGGCATTACTTATAGTTTATTCCTTGAAAAAGGCATAAAGGGACAATATTAAATCATGAATGAGTGCATGTCTAGTGCAAAACGATATACCCTTTTTGGAAGAGTGGAAAAAGACACCAGGTCGTGGCCCCCAGCGAACTGTCGGTTTGTTTGTATGGAAATTATATGAAAATTGCACTTGAAACTTTGCCTTGAGCTGCTGCTGGCTGCCACTGCCACTTGCAGTTGAAAGTTTTTCCATATTGCCGCCTGCCTGCATTTTCCTATACATATATTTTTTTCTTAAATATTGATTGGCCCCGTCTAAAGTTACGGCAAAGTTTCCATTTAAAACGGAGTCAAAGTAAAAGTATATAAATATAATAAAATCAATTGCAATTGCGAAAATCCCGCAGTCAAGTGCCCGGGGGGTCAAGTTTCATTTATGTGGTCGGTTGGCCCAGCGGAATACGAGAAGCCATGCTACATGCTACATGCTGCCATGTGCCAGGCGATCCCAGTGGGTTTCTATTGTGTGTGCATTCCTTTCTTGTCGGACATTCCGGGTCAGCAAATAGAGAAAGGCTTCGCCGCCGCTTTAAGAGACTTCCTTCAATCCGCTGATAGCCAGGGAAACCAAATAGCAGCTGAGAAATAGGCTGGGTACTTGATTTCAGAGCTCCTTGAGTGCAAGTCTGGTAGCCGTTTACCCCATATCAGATTCTCGAGTAGGCTTCTACCGCCACAGCCCTTCCTAGTATTAAATAGCTATTTTTTATGAAATACTCCAACAAGTTATAGCTATTTATGCTTAACTTCTTACCCCCACAAATGCAATTCTATAAAACTAGAAAGACAAGTCATCATGTGGTTGTCAATATCATTTCCATATTAAAAATATAGCCCTAGAAGATAAGATATCATAGGAAAACTGCTGTCGAGTTCATTGACCCAAGCTAACTCATCGAGTTTCTCCCCGTAAGTTGGCTTGATTAATTGACGATAACCCAGCTAAAGGCTTAATGCCAAACGTGGCAGATATACTTATTAAATCAATTAAGGTAAGCAACAATGCTTTCCATTGTCGTCCAGCCATCCGCCAGTCGGTTTGTGCCGACTCATAGGGACGGAACCCAACTTTCCATAGCTCCAGCTCTCCCATCCTCCGCTCGCCTCTCTCCCCTCGCAGCATTCAGCCATCCAAGTCATCCAAGCCACTATAATGGGCCATAATGAGTATCATGTAATGCCAGACGCGTTCGATTCGAGATACTCGAATGCAGGCGACATTAGCAACGACAACAAATTAACATTTTTCAAAAACTTTTAAGCCCGACGACATGCGTTGACACTTTTGGGGAAAATGCAGGCAGCACTTACTCCACGCGTAATTACGCCACTGGGGAAAAGGCAGAAAAATAAAAATAAATAAATGGTTGGAGGGGGACACGCAGTAAAACAAACCGATGGCAAATCGCATTCGCTGCACCGTTGACAGTTGTAAAAATGGAAAGGTTATCCGGACGGCCAGCAAATGTGCGCGCGGAAAGTGCCTTCGGAAGATGCAGCTGCTACTGGAGCCAGTGAGAGCCACTGAGAGCCACTCATCCTGCTGCGAAAAAAGCTTCTGCCTTGGACAGTGACTGATGGTCTGGACCGGCCACGGCGAGCTCTGCTGTTTTCCAGCAGCCACCGATGATTACGACGGTGACGATGACGAAGTCGACGATGACAGGGCAGCATTTAAGCAGCGCTCAGCAGTTAGATAACTATATATAAGTAATGGAAGCGGGTCTCTGAAGACCGCAGACAGATCGTTCTGGTTCTGGGCTAAAAAACACTACAATTTATGGCTTGCAGCATCCTTTAAATTTAAAGATGTATATTTCAAAAATTCAAGGAAAATATTGTTTTTATTGAGTGCATCGATGCACTTGAGCTTGGAAATGCAATCGTTTAGTTTTGATGGGATTTTGCATACAAATTCGTATGTAAATTCTGGGAAACATGTAAGCAACCGTCACTACTCGCTTTGGAAAAGCACTTGAGAGCTACTCCGTTGCACATATCCCCATTAAGTTGGGCCCCCGTTGAGAGTGTGTGTCCCCCATGCGTAGAGAGATCTCGTGGCTCCCATGGCCCAGAACCCACTCAAATATGCTAATCCACTGGCAGTCCACAAACCTCCGACGGCCCACATTCGAGTGCAGGTTTAGCTGCTTGCTTGGCCTGGTTCAGGGAAAAGTATAGTCAGTAGTTGCATAAAGCAGCCACAATCTGGCTTCCTGGCATCCAGAAGCGAGAGAAAGAAATCTGACATTACCGAAGCCCAGATGTTTCTAGGAAAATAAGCTTTTCCTTTCTGTTTACTTCTCAAGGTGGGGAAAAATTACCAGTACTTAATATTTCTGAGAAGTAGTGAAAAAACCTTTATTGAAGCATATTTAATATATTATTTAAAGATTATTTTCTGGATATATTCGGAACGATTCCTTCACTCCTGAAAGGAGCTCGCGGCGTCTGCCTTTAAGCCAAGTAAAATTCACTTTCTTGGCCATTCTTCGACCGGGCTTTTTTGCAGCAGGTCAGGTTTTGTACGCGAACAACCGGTTTTCCGCCGCTGCAGCTGGAAAATTTGTTTACAATACGACGGTGTTCGAACATCCAGAGAATGGACGGGATGGAGATGGCGATGGAGCGTAAGTGCACTCAAGTGCGTTGGACTTTTACTTTCTTTCGGTTACTCGGACTCATTAGCCGGCTTCCAGGGAGATGGGCTTAAATTTCATAACGCCAGCCAAAGAAGGCTCAAGAATGCTGGTAAAGTAACGTCATTTTTTTTGGCAACTATTTCAGGTACATGCTCTTGGCAGGGTGCTCAAACTTTCTCTGCGAATAACTTTGGCCCAAAGTCTCAAGCTCAGTACACAGAGGATTTCTCTATATTTTGTCTATTATTCTTAACTCATCAGATTTATATTTATTTTTACATATCATAAAAGAAAATCATATCATTTTTTACCTTAAAGATAAACCATTCAAATGCTTGTCTTTTCTTTTCCCCCTTTTTTAAGAAGCCTTTTGCTTCGTAGAATATTTTTTTAAATGTTGTGAAAATATTTTAAATAAATATATCTCCCTACTAGAATTTTAATTCCGAATTTTTCCCCGTGCAGACTTACGGAAACCAACCAGTAAGACCACAACGCAGTTGCTGTTTCCAGCTAAACCTGCCGATGGTGTGAGGTTGTTTTGTCTTTTCGACTCTCGGTCGGTCATAGGAGGGTTTGCAAAGTTTTTATGCCGAAACTTTTCTGGGCCAGATCTTCAACTTGGCCAAGAGATGTGGAGTTGTGTGGGCACGACGACGTCGACGACGACGGCGACTATGTCTGCACCTTTTCCACCTGGAAGACCGTTACTTGCACTAATAAGAGCCGACGGCTGGCCCCAAAGTGTGTTTGCATTGCAATGGAATTGGAAACGAGATCTGCAAAAGTTGAGTAATTGAGCTGATTCTTCTCCGTTGGTCACTCGAACCGAAGAACCTTTCCTGGGCTGGATTCGTGCGAGAACAACAATCATGGGGGCCATGGCTTTGAGCCAACCTAGAAGTCACTGACAGAAAAGCACAGATCACCGAAGCTATAAATTGAACGGTTAGAAGTGGACAGAGTAACTTCTCTAAATATAATATTATGATTATTAAACCCAGTCATATAGCAAATATTATTTTCCAATAAACAAATAAAATATTAAGGCATACCTATTGGTTTTTCTCCGAGTGCAGACCAAACAAGGCAACAGTGAAAGACAGGCCCCGAGAACAAAGCAATAAAAGGCCCGAGAAGTGGATTGTTGTTAGCGCTGCTTGCCAGCTTGCCATGCTTGGGAATGGAAAATGGAAATGCCCAGGAAAATGAAGGAAATGCAGCGATGAGACACTAACATGGCAGCCAATACGCATATGCTTGACACGGAAAATGCAGTGGCATCGCATACTAATGTCGGGCTGGAAGTTGAAGCTCATAAAAATTGCTTTTGTGGCTCTCTAAAATGCCATCCGCCGAAGCCAGGCCATAAGCGGCATCTGACTCAAAAAGCCCACGCAAACTGCAGCCCACAAATATCGGGGAATATGGGAGGTAGTAGCCGAGGTAGCTGTCATTATCGGTATCTGGAGATTATCGTGTGGGCGCCCAATGAAAATTGCGTGCAATTATCCAAAGATGATATCAGCAGTGGCTGCCGTCGCCCCGCACATGCATATACCTTATAGTAAAGCTCCATTATGGCCTTATCCCTTGAGCTGCGATTTGTTTGTGTGTTTTCCACGCTTTTATCGCCCTGCCTCGAACTGGTTTGCTATAAATAAACAATTATTTTGAATGCAAAGAGAGCGAATGCGACCGCTGCAGACGCTGCCCATGGAATGTCGCCATGAACAATAATATGATAAATAAAATTATTTTAATACCAGGGACTCTTGGGAGTTTTTATTTTTGGTAACCAGGAAGAGGATAAATTAATGGTAGTAAAATTCTACAGCATTTTTAACAGAATTCAGTTCAGCTGACAAGCAATTCTATATACTAACCAAAACAGCATCTTGTTCTACTTAGTTGTCTAAGCTCTAATAAGAAGATTTAAGAAGCTTTTTTTCTGTTCTTTATATTTAATCTGAGTATTACCACAAAATATAAAACTGGAACTGGATTATTATCAAAAACCCTAAGTAGCCCCAAAAATACTTTTTTAGCTCTTAAATAAATTTTTTCTTAAAGTTTCACTCTCTTAAAATCACGTTCTTTATGTTTAATCCTAATAATATCACAAAACTAAATCTATTTACCCCTAAGTAGTCTTTCAAATCCTTTTAAGCTCTAAAATACATTTTTTTCCTACAAATTTACTCTCTCAAAAACATTGAAGCAATTATTTAGCTAATGTATCCCCTGGGGCGAGTGAAATAAATCAATAATTAAATGGTTAAGTGCAGCTTGGGCCAAAGCTTATTCATCTGTAGCTATAGCTGCCCTCGGCCAGATACACTCACGTACACCAGATAGAGACAATTCAATTTTAGCCAGCTTATGGCCATTGTTATGGCCATTATTTGCTGGCTTACATTTCAGGCGTTGACCGTTGGCGTTGGCGAAACAAAATGAAAATAAACCGCTCCACACTTGGCTGGCCAATAAGAATTTCAATCGCCTCGGCGACACATTGCAGCTACTTCAAGGCAGCTGATGCCTCGCAAAAAAAGCAAAAAAAAAATATAGGAGAAAAAATAAATAACTCTAGCAAACCGCAATAATGACTGTAACAACAACTGGGGAAAGAAAAACAATAACAACTCATACTCTTGGCCCCCAAAAACTGTAACGACTGCGGGGCAGATTGAAACTTTTAACACACTCCACACACACTGAATGAAACACAGTTTTCATTTACAAGTAAAACGTGAATTGAAAGCCTTAAAGTTCTCAGTTGCATTTCCGTTGACCGCCTTCTGATTCATCGGTATCCGAGAGACTTGGAAGTACAAAAATACATACATATGCATCTACTGTTGTGGTCAAAGTAATAGAGTTGGTATCTCAATTATTTACAAAGCTAGAATCATCAAAGTTGTGGTTAAAGATAACGAATAAAATTCGAGTAAGGACTTAAAATTAATTCTAAATCCTTTTGGAAGCAAGCTAGTAATTTTAGCTGCGCGGAAAACTAAATAAAATTAAAGAAGAAAATTCTTAACTTAAGGCTCATAATAACAATAAATTTAACCATTTAATGTTATTAAACTAAGCAACAAGTAAGGAATATTATTTTAACCGCAGGTGTGTAAAAACGTAACTATAGCTGATTAAATCTGGCCTATTCTGTCGCTTGTTTACAGATTTTTTCCGTCACATTCACAGAAATGTCTCACAGCCATTTTGGCCCATTGAATTTGTCAGGCACAAAACACGCGAAAACAAACAAAGTTGCCGGCAACCATTGACAGACTTGTTTTCGGCCAGATTTTTATTGTTTTTGTTGCTTGTTTCGGCTTTTGTTTTTATATATTTTTGTGGCGGCCGCAGGCTCAATTGCGCGGCTTAATGTGATTTGACCAATTTGGGTTCTGTGTGACCAAAGGCAGAGCGTTAATTCGCCTATAATTGTTCAGATAATTGCACAATCGGATCTGGCAGAAAAATAATGAATGAATCGTGGCCAATTTCGCCTTGAGTTGGCTTTGAAAAATTGCAGAATTAAAAGTGTAGTAGGCGGCCAAGCCCTTTCACCCGCTTTTACTCCCTTACTTTCATCAGCTTATCGCGGGCTCATCGCCATTTAAGTTCTCTTTTGATGGGACCCCTCGTTAAAGCACAGTTAACCCGATTTGCATTTGGCTCGAATACGGTTTTCGCGACCAGTTCTGGCTGTTGTGGGTTTATCACTAGCCCGACATCTAACTGGCCAAGAGCCCAGCCCAGCTCAAGCCCAGAGGTCTCTGTGTTGTGGCAGCTGTTTTCGCTTCGATAAAAATACAAATACAACATCAGGCGCGAAATGAAAGCAAAATATCGTTATTAAACTCAATAACTGTCACCATTTCTTGCATAAATTATAATAAATTTCTATGCAACGAAACGAAAAAACTTCTGAGAGTTATTTCGTGTTTTGCAGCGGAAATAGAAAAAGGCCGACCGGCGAAACAAGATGGAAAATTCAGGAAGCTGGCCGAAATGATAATGATAAATGTTCGAGACTGCCGACGAAAGGGGGGCGTGGTCAGGGGCGCCAACCGAATGAATATTTATGAATGATTAATGAACGGGAGACACCGACCCGGCACGACCCGACGCACTGGAGGTGGCCTCAGTGCCGACGGAGGAAAATCTCCAATTACCAGGGCTCAATGCACCCCGACTTATCTCGGCAAGCTGTCAGGTCCGTGAAGCCCAATCCCACAAAAAGCACATGACATAATGTACCCAAATATTTGGATCTTGCACACATAAATAAGTTTAGCTTTTATGGCGCATCTGATAAGCGCTCGCAACTTGGCTCGTTTCAAACTTATCGTCGACGCAGACAGAAGACACAAAGGCGAGCGACCGAACGCTCGTCGGAATGCTTTTCCAAAACTATAAAACATCAACAAAAAAGAGCCATTTCCACTTTAGAAAAATCAGTGTCAAGACGAGAGCCAAGAATTCTTAAATTTATTATGGCCATGCAGCCCCAAGTGCTAATTAAACTCATCAAGCTGCCGACACACACAGAAGGCAAGTGGCGAGATATTCGTATTTGGAGAGAGTTCTTGGGGGTTCTTGGGGCTTTTGGGGGTCGAACGAACAACTTTTCAGCGAAACTTACACAAGCTGTCGACAAACTCGACGCTGGAAAGCTGTCAACGAATGCGATTTCAATGTGGGAGGAATATCAGATGCAGGTGAGTATATGTTAGGAAGTTTGTATTTCTGTGATTAATGTGTTTGATGTGACCTTTGGAAAGTATTTTTATATTTACTATATAAATATATATTATACGCTATTTAAATACATATTTAAATAACAATAAATAGTGAGATTTAAATCCAGAAAACTCAAAGTCTTTCCTTTAAATCTTTACTTTACCATTACACCATTAACCCTGCCTGAAATCCAGTCAAACCTAAAAGATACTTCTATTCCCACATTTCTTTATCCAAATAAGCTTGTTTAATATATAAAGAATGTATATCTCTTAGATAAAGTGTATTTAGGGTCTTAAAAGTAGTAAATAGACACCTCTTATCTAACCAACTCCAAAGATAAAGCACAGCGTGAGAAACCAAGCTCAAAGTGTACCTGATTTATGATATATACCTGCCCATTTGTCAGTCTCATTCTCAGTTCATTGCATTGACAACATTGACACCTATTGTTGGAAAAACGCCCTCAGATCTCTTCACACCCACAACAGCTACCTTTGGTTGTATTCAACAGATACCCGTCCTATTTGTCACTGTAGCTGCGAAGAATTAGTCATGCCGGGCTCGATTTGCCAGCGACTGTTACTGCTCCTCAATCTCGTAATTCCCCCAGCACGAAAGTCGCGT
The DNA here is from genome assembly GCA_014170255.2 of Drosophila triauraria. NCBI lineage: Eukaryota > Metazoa > Arthropoda > Insecta > Diptera > Drosophilidae > Drosophila > Drosophila triauraria. The sequence goes on from CM024337.1 coordinate 12,294,204, forward strand.
TGCGAATTGAGTTCCAGTTCCGAATGTATCTATCTTGAACTTGGTAATGGCCCGGAATCTTTGGCGTCGGCAAGGGAATCGGGCTGAGCTTGCAGCGGAGAAAGGTAAACACACCGACAGCAGCGGGCCAAAAGTATCTGAGCCGGAGAGTGGGGGTGCATCCACACACGCGTGAGCTGTGTGTATAATGTCTGCCTCTCAGCAGACTCAGATACACAAAATGATGGCCCAATCCGACAGGGAACAACAACAATGGGGAGGTGCGGCGCATCGTCGAAGTTAGGTATCTTTTACCTCTGCGGTGACGCTGCTTCTTTGTTCTTTGACTCCGCTCCTTAATTAAATTTAAAAACCGTTAAAATAATCAGAGCCGTGCGCGAATTCCTCCTGTGCAAGCTGCTTTCAGTTGCCCAGAAACAATTACAATCGCCAAGCAGGGGCTGGCAGAGGAGGAAAAGCTATTAGCTTCAATATTTTACACAGGTAACCGATGAAAGGTAATTTTCTATAGAAGTCTCTATAGTTCTAAATATATACTAGAAGATAGAGTCGAAATCATGTATAGAAAGTCTTCCGTTCTTATAAAATTAAATGAACTTAAACTCTTTAATTATTTTCTTCTAATTTAGTAACAAACTTTTAATATTATTTCTAAGTAGATTATCTATTCTTTCGTTAGAAATAAATGTAGATTTCCAGAACTGATCACTATAAGTTTTCCTTATCTTTTCCCCAGCTAATCTTCCCCAAATAAGTGTGTTCTTTACCTTTAAAGGTTGTGAGATACTTTCGTATCTTGCGGCTGGCGCTGTCGTCGTTCGTAGAAATTGCTTGGGCAAACTTTGCTTGCCAATTCGCCAAATTCTGTCTTGTTTGGCCAAGGAATTATCCAATTCGTTTTTCGGAGTTCGCTGGGTTCGTTGCTTTCGTTGCTGCTACTTTGCATAAACCGCCATTCGATTCGATGGCGATTACAGGCGCTGCTGCGTGCTGCGTGTTGCCTGCTGCGGTATCTGCCGGATACCTTTCGTATTGGTGTATGTATAATTCTGATATCGGGCCGGGAATGGAAAGACACTCAGGTACACAGGTAGAAAAACACACACAAATCTTAAACCGGCAATCTTATAACGCACTCACACTCGCACACGCAGAGACACCGCCGAGATACAGCTGAGAGTTGTATCTTTTTAGCAGCTAAACGCGACGTTCGCTCGGATCGAGACGCGTTCGTTGACTGAAGTCGGATTGCTTTGCTGGGGGAAGTCGGGTCGAGTCGAGTCGAGTCGATCGCTGTGATTCGGGATTGAAACGCGGCAGCGCGCGGTTGAAAGCAGCAGGTTGAAAGAGAGCTCTCATCGAAGCACAGTGGGCAAAATCGGGGAGATAGCTGCTTGAAATTGATTGAAATGACACAGGTTGATTTATCTCCGGGCTCTAGATTTGATTCTAGTTTTAGAGTTTAGTCAAAGTCCTACCTTATCTTTTTTAATACAATAAATATAAGCTATAATTATAATTATTTATAGGTAAATTCCCAACATTCTTTAGGCTTTAATCTACATATAAGAAATGCCATAATTCGGTTAGTTAAGCCTTTGAGCCTCAGTGAGGCTCATTTACTCACTGTGTGGCTCTGCGCTCTTCCTCTGAGATACTTTGCCTCTCGGTGGCTCAGTTACTCAGACAGTGAGATAGCCAGGTGCGGGTACGAGCACGGAGCCAGTGAGAGATACTGTGCTACCTGATGCGCCCTTCTCGCATTATCATTAGGCGGAATGCCACGGAATCGGCGACGTCGCCCGCTATCAGCCTAATTACGTATGAGAAAGTCAGTCGGAAAAGGCGCATTGTTCTTGTTCTCACTGTTCCTCCTGTTTTCGGGCTCAGTTCGCGTGAATTGCGAATATTTCCCAAACTGCATGCATTAGCTGCATATTTCTACGCTGCCCCCGAAAGGCATATGAGCTAAATGATTAATGTGAGAAGTCAGGGGAAAGTTAAAGACATCATGGGTGGAAAATGTACAGTTTTTCATTTCTAAATAAAAGAGAATGTCATCAGCTTATTAGTTTTAAGCTAACTTTATTAAATCAAAGGCACATAGCTGCGATGAAGTTTTGCAAAAATATTTGCATTCTGTTTGTTATTAAATTTTGTAACCCGATAACTTTTTGTAAAAGTTCTCGGACAGAAACAAGGAATTTTTATTTTTTCCATTTAGTTTCAAATTAGTTTTTGCCCACAGAGAGTGTCCAATATCCGGCAGACACAGAGCAGGGTTTTTTCACTTACGTGTGAGTTCGTGCAGAAAACATTTTCACATGCCCCCAGGTGCTGTGGAGTTTCGAGTGCAGTTACAACAATGAGTGGCGGTAATGGTTGACATGCGGCACTGACAAATATATATCATAATTGTTGGATAGCATTTGAAAATTTGTATTTAATTATTGCTGGCCATGCGGCTGGGCGCTTTGGGAATATCTACCGGGAGCTGGGAGCCCGCAGCCATTGTTTTATGGCTGCTAAAATTCCATGCCGAACATATGCCATATGTGTGGCATTAATTACGCCCAGAATCGCCGCGGGACCTTCTCGGTAATTTGCATGCAAATTGCAGATGCCCGAGGATGTGCGGTCAGAGCAGGAGTATCAAATGAAGTGAAATCAAAGACGGCTTAGGGCAGATACCTTCACCTTCGTCTGAGGTCATCGGGGTCGGACCGGGTGTCACCTAATGAGCCCATCCCCGGCGATGAGTGGGCGTTAAGCGGCCAATTAAGCTGCCGGCTGATGACAAAACACATAAAGGCAGGTGTAATAAAAGGTGGGTAGTGGTGCCATGGCAACTGAGGGCTTTCGCAGGCTTTCCAGAGCGCTGCTGACCAGGCGAAAAAAGATTTCAGTCGGTTCATTTTGATGGCCCGTCGCCGGAAAGTGGAAGTTTGCCGCTTGGCAGATGAGCAGCGATTGGCGTAGCCTAGCAGCGAAATTATAATTAAAAGTAATCAACGGCATTATCAAGGCAAATGCTTGAACCAGAACTCACAGACGAGCCCAAAGCCAAGGCAGGGCAAAAATCCAAAAATGCTGCGGCGCAACAAGTCAAAGTAGTTTGGCCCACGGGCTTATTCTCTGTATTTCTACACTACAAAAAGAATTTAACTAGTTTTTCACTTGAAAAATAAGTCTTAAATTGGGTAATCTGTCATAATATAACTTGTATGTATTTATTAAAGCTATTAAATATAAAGAGGACACACTTAAGATGTTATCTAAGTAAGATTAGTTTATTAATTTTGCTTTTTTTAGTATTTTCCTATTAGTAAATGTATATGAGCTATTATATGAACTAATACAAACGGAGAAATTCCATTTGGAAACTATAATATCTAAAGAAAAAATATTTATAGATCTTTTTGGAGAAGGATACATAAACATGTTTTCTGTGTACCTAATAAAAGAATTTAAACCAATTTAAATTCCCAAGCCAAGACTACATTCTTATGCTTTCTGTTTCCAACATTATAAAAAGTCTCTCTCTTTTTTAATAAATAAATTCTCTGTTTTATATATTCACAAGAATAATATATTTTCAAGAAAATCAACGTTTGTTCTGTGTAGTTTCCCATTGGAAAGCCGTCGAGGGCGAAGGCGGCGGCAAACATTTGTTGGGAAAACATTTAATTAAGTTCGCTCTGCGCCGGCGAATGATGAACGAGCGCTCCATTAGATTTAATTTACTCAACAAGTATTACGAACATTATCAGTGTTATTAGCTAGATGAATGTGTATTCCTGCTGCCACTCTCCCCCAGTACGTGTCGGTGTCTGTCTCGGTCTCTGTGTGTGTGTTAACGGAAATGAAATAAGTGTGTTGCTGTTGGTGTTGCTTGATCATGGCTTAAATTTACTTTAACTTTAACTTAGCATTTTTGTTCTACTTTATGTTTTATAATTAATAAACAAACTATCAGAAACCAACTTTTATTTATTGTATTAACCAAGAAGATAAATTTAAAAATGGTTATTCTATGCAAGATTTTTTAAAGGCATTCTGAGCATAAAAAAATAACTTTTAATTCAAGTTCATATCTGGGATACAGCCATTGCAGGTGCACGCAGCCTTTTGAGTGAGTGCACTCGTTGCACTCAAGGATATCAGGCCTTTTGCAGTAGCAAAGAGGAAATCAAATGGTCTGAGACCAAGAAGATGAGATGGAGTGATAGAGGAGACCAGCCGTCAAGCAGGAAATCCCTTTGATTTCCTTGTTGACTTCTCAGAAGGGAGACAGGACGTGGCCGCGGGCACTTTAGGTAACAGATCAGGGTGGGTTTCGCATTATATCCTATATTAACCAACATAAATCGCACTAAATAATAAATAAAAACAAGTGGGAAAGCTCCACTCATAATAATTTTCGCCCTATTTTCAAGAAAATCGCCATATATTTTTCTAAAAACAAGGAATTTGTTCTTAAAATAAGAAATACATATCTATATTACAGAAATGGTCACCATAAGCCAAATTAGCCAAAGAAATTAGAAAGAATTTCTAAGCTTAAGAAAAATATTTCTTATTTTTAGAAATAATTTCCTGTAAACTAGGAAAGCTTAGCATTAACAGAATTTTTCAGAAATACATTTCCTAATACATTCCCTAACCATAATGTGTAAATAACCCAACATATTAGAAATATTTTCTAAGAAACAGAAAAGGTTTTCCAAAATCTAGGAGAAACCGCAGCTCAGAGCGCTAATGGGTTAGGCATTTGTCGATTTGCCGGCGGTTCGACTCCTGATTAGGGCAAAGTGATTATACCCGGTACCCATAGGGTACATGGGTATTATAAGTTAGTGCCAACCGAGAATGTATGTAACAGGCAGAAGGAGGCATTTCCGACCCCATAAAGTATATACAGTATGTCAAGAAAGTGTTTTGACAATGAAAAAAAAAACACTTTTTCATCTTTAAATGCAATTAAAAGTAAGTTATAGGCGCTTTTTAATATTTTCAAAATTTTATTATGAATATATAGGTATCTTAGAGTTAATTAGTAAAGAAAAAAAACAAAATTCATTAGGTTAACAATGTTAAAAAAATAAAAACAAATAACATTCATTTTACATACTGTCAATAAAGTGTTTTGACATCAACGGTAAATAAAGTTCTAGATCGCTTTGGTACAGATCCCGTTACAATTGAGCTTTGATGTGTTGCTCTGCTCTTTACCTAACGCGTCCGTAAGCATTTGTGAAGAAATTGTGGCGCGACAAGTTGTAACATAATTAAAACCAATGCCTGGCAAGAGAATTTCGCACGATGTCGTCCAGCTGGTTTATTATAACCACCAGGTCGGAAAAAGCGTCCAGGAACTATCGGAAATGTTTTCCTTATCTAGACAGACTATTTACAATATATTAAATAGAATAAACAACGAACATAGACTGGAACCCAAGCCAGCGACAGGACGGCCTCGCAAAATTTCGGAAAGAGATGAGCGAAAATTATTAAGACAAGTCGCAAAAAACCCAAAAGTTTCTCTTAGATCCATTGCAAGTGATCTCAAGGACCATATTAATGTCGATGTTTCTCATGAAACCGTGCGAAATGTGCTTAAACGGAACAAGTACACATCCCGTGTAGCCCGTAAAAAACCTTTGCTCTCGAAAATAAACATTGAAAAGAGACTTTTGTTTGCCCAAATGCACCAGGAGAAATCGCTTGACTTTTGGAATAATGTTATATTCTGCGACGAGTCCAAAATGATGCTATACTACAATGACGGCCCCTCCCGAGTCTGGCGAAAGCCATTAACAGCCTTACAGACTCGAAATATCATTCCGACAGTTAAGTTTGGAAAACTGTCCATCATGGTGTGGGGCTGCATATCATGCAAGGGAGTCGGAAAATTGGCTTTCATCGAAAATACAATGGATGCCAAGCAGTATTTGGACATTTTAAAAAAAAATCTTTCAAGCAGTGCAGAAGAATTTGGATTTTTTGATGGAAACCAACCCAAATTCAAGTTTTATCAAGATAATGACCCTAAGCATAAGGCCAATATGGTGAGAATGTGGCTACTTTATAATTGCGGAAAAGTCATGGACACACCACCCCAGAGTCCAGACTTAAACCCAATTGAAAATGTTTGGGCAATTTTAAAGAAAAAAGTGGCAAAACGAAGCCCCAAAAACAAAAATGAGCTGAAATCGGTCATACTGGAAGAATGGGAGAAGATTCCAGAGACAATCGACATGGAAAAGCTAATTTACTCGATGAAAACACGCTTGGGAGATGTTTGTGCTGCCAAAGGTGGCCATACGAAGTATTAAAATGTCATAATCCAAAAAATATGAAGACTTAAACCTTTTGTCAAAACACTTTCTTGACAGTGTGAAAAATGAATGTTATTTGTTTTTATTTTTTTAACATTGTTAACCTAATGAATTTTGTTTTTTTTCTTTACTAATTAACTCTAAGATACCTATATATTCATAATAAAATTTTGAAAATATTAAAAAGCGCCTATAACTTACTTTTAATTGCATTTAAAGATGAAAAAGTGTTTTTTTTTTCATTGTCAAAACACTTTCTTGACATACTGTATATTCTTGCTCAGCGTCACCAGCCGAGTCGATTTAGCCATGTCCGTCTGTCCGTCCGTCTGACAACATTGGAATCTATTGCACGCAGATCAAGTTTGTATTTAAATTTGGCCACGCCCATATCCGCCCCCGAAAATGATAAAAAACGGTATATAACCATATGCGTGATTTTCGGCGTAAAATAAATAGATAGGCTTAATAAGTAGGCAGTAGTGGACGTGTTCTGAAAATTTGAGTAAAATCGGATGATAAACATAGAAGTTATTAAACAATAAAGTTTCTGAGAGAGAGAGAGGGCGTGCGTGTTGCTCAGCATGTTCCTAGCAACATTTGTCTCTTTTGAGTAAGAGTTCTGTTTTTCTAATGTTATAATTTGACTTTTCAAATAGTCTCTTCATAAAATTTCAGCAATAAATAAAATTATTCATTTAAATTTAGCAGTTCTGTCAAAACAATTAATTATGTTTTGGAAAAAAGAAAATGTTAACAAATAAAGACAAATGTTGCTAGAAACATGTTGAGCAACACTCAAAAGAGACTAATGTTGCTAGGAACATGTTGAGCAACACCCAACAAAGACAAATGTTGCTAAGAACACGTTCGTACGCTCTCAATGTCTCTCTCTCTCTCAATAAGAAGAAGAAGTATACACAGAAACTTTATTGTTTAATAACTTCTATGTTTATCATCCGATTTTACTCAAATTTTCAGAACGTCCACGATTGGCTACTTATTATGTATATTAAGCCAAAAATCACGCCTATAGCTAATTTTTTTATGATTTTCAGGGGCGGAAGTTGTTAGGAAACAAACTGGATCTGCGTGCAGCAGATTCCAATGTTGTCACCAGATTTGGTAACTCTAGCTCTTATAGTCTCTGAGATCTGTTGTTTCACACGGACGGACAGACGGACAGACGAACGTGGCTAAATCGACTTGGCTGGTGACGCTGATCAAGAATATATATACTTTATAGGGTCGGAGATTTCTCCTTCTGCCTGTTACATACATTCTCGGTTGGCACTAACTTATAATACCCTTGTACCCCTTGCACCGGGTATAATAACGAGACAAGAAAATAAGCTCTTATGAGTTTCAAAGCAAATCCATTACATAAACATAAATCCCTTGATTGCATAATTAATCTAGACCTATACACTCTTGACATTTTGCATTTCTATATATATTTCTACACAACGTCCAAGCGATGAAAGCATCCATTGTTGCACCCAGGCTGGATCGATGTCCACCCACGGTCAAGAAATAAAATAAAATCATAGAGAGGACATGGCAGGACCGGCCACATGTGACCCTATAGCTGGCGGGCATTTCCTTTCGCCAATTGCCAACGGCGTTTTTCAATTTAGCTATTTCCGCCACAACAGTGGCCGACATGATTAAGCAATCAGGGCGACTGAAAGGCGCAAAGGCCGCCAAATGAGCCAAGTTAACGAAGGAAATCGAACTAGGGGACGTGGGTGCAATGGAAAACCAACTTTGTTGCCGTCGGAAGGGATTTATGTGCTCAGATTACTCGCGTTAGCAAGGCCAATGGAATCGTTTATATGTTGTATATGTGGGCCGCAAAATAGCGTCATTAAAGTGTACTAACTTTGGCCCAAAGGAACAAGTACTCGCTCGTACACTGCGAAGTAGGGTGCATACTACTTTTTAAGCTGGCTTATTTCATTCCCTTACTGTATTAAATATTTTAATGTATTCCTTTAGGGTCCACAAATTTCATTCTCTGTAATAACGATACAAGTCGCCATAACACGCGGCGTCATTAATGGCTCCTCATAAATTTTAAGTGCCTGCTCTGTGATTGCTTTGCAAAAAGAATCGTAAAATTAATTAATTATGCACTAGGAAATGACATCCCATTCCACTGGGCTTTTGGTTATCGATTTCTATTTTTTATTTTTTTTGCCAAAAAAAAGAAATTAAATGGTTTTTCTTCTCTTTTTTCAAGGCCCAAAAGTTGAGAAATTTCAATGCCTCGAGGCTTAAATCGTCGTCAAGGTAAAGCGGACGCATTGTATCGATTCGTCGTTGTAGGCCTTAAAAATAATTGTCTAAAAGGAAAAACGTGTACGGGTCTACTGACAACGAATGCGAGACGGGGAGGGGAAAGTAGAGAAGGAGGACAATAAAATTGCTTTCCATTTTGTGGCAGCGCCGGCGTGACAATGAAAACACTTTCCAGTTATTTGAATGCCAATGCAGCATAAAACTCGGATCTGCCACCTTGCCTCCCGTGTTGCTCCGCCTAACGACGCATTAAAGGCGGGGTGGAAAGCCCTCCAACTAGAACAACAAACAATACAGCCCCAGGGTCACGAGGAACTGCTGCTGCTGCTCCTCGAGTGAGTGCCCCCAAGAAATTGAAAAGGAGAAAGGCGAATTATTCGTTTAAGCGAGGTATTCGCTGTCCCGCAGAAAAAGGAATGCTGTTAGGGGCAGTAGAGTCTCCTTTAGGGGGGGAGCTTTAACAATAAAATATTTAATAAAGAATGGGTAGGAAAAGAATTAACTTTCGAATTCCATGATTAAATTATGCCCTAAACTTGAAATGTTTAACTTAAGCATATTTTAGGGATTACTTTCTTAAGGAAGCACAAGTCTCCGCCCTAGGGAGTCATCACTGTGCCCACGTAGAACAACAAGACGGCTGTCCTCGAAAACGGGGAACCATTTTCCGCGCATATCAATTGGAAGCAGCCGAGCGGGACTCGCCGACTGGCAAGGATGAATGCCAGCGGCAGACGCGCGTGATTTGTCGCCCGTGTGCTGCCAGGTAAGCCCTCGCACACGGTTACGTGCACGGGTCTAACCCAAGCCGGATTCCGGGAGTCGGGAGTCTAAAGTCCCGAGCCAAGCTATAAATTGTGGTCTCCAAATGTGGGAAACGTGCGTTTCACCGCCGCAGGACAAGGTCCTCAGGGGAAAAGCCACCCGGCGTGGCCACAGTTTTTTGCAGTCAATAAAAAGCTTGTTCCAAGTGCATTAGCATCTGCCAGAGCCAGTGCAGTGTCTGCCAAAAAAAATACGTTTTGTTTTCTCTTTCTGGCAGATTTAATTAAGAAAACAAGGGAAAGCTCAGCAAGAAAGTTAGGGCTTAGTTAGTTGCAAAAGTGCAATGAAGCAGCTCGCCTGTGGAACGAGTTTCGATTAAACTTACACAAAAAGAGAGAAAATCAACGTAAGGACCACCTTCGGTAGGGGGAAATGCGATGGACACGTAGATATGGGAACCAGGAAATCAGTAATCAGGTGTTGAGGCTGAGGTCACGACTTTGGGTACATTGTGGCAAGGCAATTGGAAAAAAGTAAGCAAGGCATACAATGAAAATGAAGAAGAAATACTTTGTAAAATATTTATAACCTAAATAACTTTTAAGGACAACTAAGAAAATTACAAACTAATTAAATTAAATACTACCACTTATTAATATAAGTCCCAAGCACCATCGCATAACCCGGCTACCGAAGGACTCTTGCTAGCTAAGAATACGAATATAGAAAGACATCACTCACATCATTCTGGTGGCATCCCTTTGCCGCACGGACTCGTCCCGATTCAGCACCTCGATGATCATCTTCCGCTCGTTCTCGGACAGATTCTCCAGGACCTGCGAGGTGGCCACCGCTAGCTCCGGTCCCAGGGCATCGATGGTGTCCACCGGAATCCGTTCCACGTTCGTCTCACAGCTACTGCCCATGCTGCCGCCGTGCAGACTGTACGGCGCTCCGGTTCCCATCGACGACATGGCACCGCCCATGCCCAAGTTCATGCCCAGGCCCATGCCACCGCCCATGCCCATGCTCCTGCCCAGGTTCATGCCGCCGCCAACGCCCCCGCTCATGCCCAGACCCGAGGAGCCAGCTGTTCCGGCGCTGGTGGGGATTGTGGTGCCACCGCTCCCTCCATACTGCATCATGCTGTTGCTGTTGGGCTCTCCGGAGGCCGCCGCTGCTGCCGCTGCCGCTGCTGCTGCCGCCCGGTGCTTGTTGTTGGCGGTCTGGGTGGGCGTGGCGGGCAGGCGGGCGCTGCGTCCACTTGACATGCTACACCGATGATTTCCACTGACTGCCCGGGGATTGGGGTTTCCAGACTCGGCTCGGGTGTCCCTCCGGTTGCGTATCCGCACGCAGTTGTGTCCGTATGCAAATGGAACTGCAACTAACCACAGCTGACTTGTTAATTTGCGCCCTTGGCCTTAAAATTTGATTTTAATTTTGCACTGCCCAGCAGCCGAAATGCGCATCATCCTGACAGTTGGGCCAATCGATACCTGCAAAAGAGTTGAAAAAAAAACAAATCAGTTTTGTAACTCAATGCGGCGCAAACTGCAAATTGAAAAGCTGGCCTTCAACGCAGGGCATTAATTACGCATAAATCCTGCCCCTGCCGATCTTGGCCTTTGGCATCTGTTTCCCTTTTTCCTGCTCTCCCCTCCCCAGAGTTTTCCCCAATTAACATTTTCTATTTTCCTGCAGAGACCGCAGTCGATGGACAAAACTCGTTGCATACTTCAGGGCCGGTCAATGGCAAAGAATCTGCTACTCAACCTTACATTATTTTGTCTATTTATTGATTCAGAGTTTTGCAGAGCTTGCAACATTTAAATAAAACATTAAAATTATTGAAAAAACATGTGTGGCAACTGAGGGCTTGGGGTATTTTCATTCGCAAATTTAAATAAATATTTGCCTGAATTTAAAAGGTTAGAAGTCCTTACTAAGGACAGGGCTTACATTGAAGTGAAATTAAATGTAGCCGGTATATTTCCTTAACGTAAATTCCATTGCAAACTAAATACTATAAACTTTTAAAGCATTAAATAAACATTTTTACTTGTAACTCTTAAGTCCTAAGCCAAATCTTTTTTGCTTCATAAATGGTTTAAATTCTTTTCAGCTTTTTGGGTATTTCAATAGAATGCAGAATTATATTACATTTTTAATGCACATACATCACAAATTTAATTAATTAAGTGACTTCACTTTGATTTCATTGTTTAGTTAGAACAATAGGCATTGGATTAGCGTGACGAATTATTCAGAGCACAAAATGCATTGTGAATAAATTAGTCAGTAGAGTGCATCTGGTTCCATAATATACTTTAAATAATATTCTTTAGTCAGTTTACAGGCTTTAAATATCAACCATTTAATTTAATATATTAATTTAACATGGACATCAGTAAAAAAAAATATACTTTATAAAAATATAAATGTATGTCAAAGAAGTACTTCTAAAAATTGTATATATTGATCAGTTGAATGTTTATGACATTGATTAAATAATTCAAACCTTTTTTAAAAAATATTTTACATTATGCATGTCATAAATCAAATAAATAAAATAAATATACGCACTGAATAGTAAATCAGAAAAAGGTGGGAAAAAAATATGCCAAAGTCATGCTTAAAATATGCTGCATATTTTTTGCGCTGCCACAGAGCTTGAATTAATATTCTCACTTTTCAATTTCGCCATACAAGTTATTCCATACGAGATATTCCATCAGCTTCAGGCCGGGATCACGAGCCAGCCGGGACGCGGTGACCCAGTTTTTCAGCCTCAACATGGTGCATAAGCCATAAATACACGTGATGATTAATTGAATATTGAACATTGAACACGTCGTCATGCGGCTGTCGTGGCACACACGCACCGCACACATGCACTCACTGAAAGGGGAATCCCCGCTAAATTACACAAATATCGATACGTTACTTTGCGTGTACAGAGTGCGCACAATGCGCGCGGATTGCGGTGAAAATACAAGCAAAGCAAACGCACAAATTCACGCTCAGCACTTAGCTTAGATTTTAGATACAATATCCATTGGCATAGGGGTAAATGTGTGTCGTACACACACGATTTGTTGTGTTTGATATGGTGTTTGAGCTACCATTAAGTTCGGATTACCAAAGCAAACGGTGCGCCAGCGATTTCCAGGAAAATTAATTACGCTGAAAGCTTGTTCCAGCCGAATTCCGAATTAAACTCAAACGGAAACTCAAATTGGAAACCAGAATATTATGTGCTTTCATTAAGCAATTATGCAAGCGAAATAATTGGTTAATTTATGTGTCAATACATCAATTAAAGCCTAACAACAACGAATGGCAAATTAAATGACAAGCTATTGATTATTATTTATGGTAAATGCAAGCTTAAAATATAAATATTAAATTAAATTTGAGTTTTTTGATTACAAAATATGCTTTTAAGACTCATTCAATAACAGTAAAAAGCTTTTATTGCAAAACACTAAAATGCCATTAGAAAGAAACAATTTATGTTAGAAATTGTCTGCCAAAGTGTCTTTTTTTCTATTCTTAAAGAAATATTTCTCAGAACCTTTTTCGGTTAAATTAACCAACTAAAAGAAAATATAGCAATACCAATATGAAACTCAGAGCGTTATTTTATGAGAAAATTAAAACATATAACGCACAAACGCCATTTTATAGCAACTTTTTATGACTTGCAGAATCGCAGTCATTTATTTCATTTTCTTACAGCATTCTCCAGCATACTGCTTTGCGAACAACAGAATTTCATTACGGGCCTATAAATAAAATGCATCAAATGTGGCCTGTTCTTCTGATGACGCGGTTGCCAGTGATGCTGGAACCAAGGACTTACTTCGGTACAAAAAAATGCGTGAAAGATTGAAATAAATATACAACATTTGTGAAAAAATTAAATTAAATTAAAAATAAATTAAATCCCAAGTTAAAGAAATATTATTTTCATAGATCATGGAAGTCTCTATAGTATTTGAAAAATATATAGCTATTGAAATGAATTCAGTTTTGCAATTTTAACTCATTTTGCAACAGTTTTTCCAAAGGAATAATACGTTTAGATCTGTAATTTGGAGCTTTACCGCTTAAATTACTCTTTGTTAATTATTATATTATTTATTTTTTCGATTTTTGATTTATATTTATATTTTGTACCTAGCAAAGTTGAAAACGCGCAACCCTTCCCATCACTGGCCCTTTGGCTACCTGTCGCCGGCAGAGCAACCTGTTACTGGCATTCAGGTGGGCGAAAGTGGGTTTTGTGGAGGCGTTTAAACAAAACGGCCCAAGCCTCCTTGTTCAATTTAATTTCCCTGAATAGTTCGATTGCGACTGGGTGAGCAGCAACGGCAACAGTCAAAAGACATTTAAATGACAATGACAGTTCTACTGTGGCGGCCTGGAAAAGGACAAAGGCGATGCTGGGATGGCGTTGGGTGACGGGGCTTCCGGGGATAGAGTGGCATGCAAAGTCGAACAGTTTTATCGACTTTATGTGTGCACACACAAATTCACATACCCGCAGGCACACACACTCGCTAAGGCAACTTCCGACATAGCTCACAAAGGCTGTGTAGGTGCAAAGGCACAAAAAGAAAAGAAAAACGAAAATAGAAAATAGAAAATAGAAAATTGAAAATGTCATAAAGCTACGCCGGGATACGAGAAACACAGAAAGAAAATTAGTTTCAAGCCTAGTTTCCAGCCTAATTGGAAATATCGTGAAGTAAATATTTATGCACTTAATCAAAACTATTCATAAAGAAACCTTATGAAACATTTAATTTATTACAATTTTTAGCAGAAAAAATTCCTGGTACCAATATTTTTTTAAGATGTAAAATTCTCGTATTCAACTTCTAATGACATTTAGTTTCTTTCTTTTTTTCAGTGAAAGTGTGTATCCGCGAATTCGCTGACACACAGACATTCCGGACTAGGCGCCATGCGATAGCTGCCGGCAAAGCAGCATCAATCGCGCTCCGCTGGCGCTGCTGGAAGATGAGAAATAACCTTCTCCACGCCCATATCCTGCGTCCTCCTGATGAATGCATCGCATGTGCAAAGCTGCCGCTCGGCTGCGTGAGGTGAAAATGTAATTAAGCATTTGACGCCGACAACTGGTACATCGACAGAGAGGTTTCGTGTTGCACAGTGTAGAAAGAACCCTCAGCCATAATTCTTCAGAATTTAATCTGCTGAAAATTGGCTTTCCCCCAAGCCGTAACATGGGAGTTTTATATTTTAAATTAGAAATAATTTTAAAAAAAATCTGCTTTATTTATAAATAATAAATTTCCCATTTTCTATCTTCTTATTTGGACCGCAATTGTGTGCGTAGGATGAGCACGTTGTCTTATTGGAAATATCAAAAGCGAAATGGAAGGGTAAAGGATGCACCTACGTGCAGGATGGTGACGCCTTGTGCGGCTTTCTTTTTAATTTACACTTGCTGAATTGTTAATGATGCATGTGCCACCAGTGCGTATACGTAATGTGAAAGGGAACTGAAAACGTACCATCACCGCAGCCGCACTCCTTCCTCCCTGGCCCGCACAAGGGGTAAGGATGCGAGAGTCCCTTTTGTAAGCCAGATCCAAATACCAAATGAGGACTGCTGGGATGCCAGGCAACGGCTATTTTTAGAGGAGAAAATCCATTGAGACGGGCAGACAAAGGCGAGGGCTTCCGGAACACGGAGCCGATCCTGGTAATTGAATTTGACTCGGCCCAACGACAATCAATACTGAGACAGGGCTGTGGGGCTGTGTGCTGGCAGGAAGGCCACGACGCCTCACCCGGCTAATGGTTGAGTGTTGTTCGCTCGTTTTGTCCAGTTAGATGTGAGATTAAAATGCACATGGCGCATACGTCACGATGGACGAGCATGAATCGTTCGAAATGCAGGACAATGTCATGCATAAACAAAAATGAAAGCCGGCCCAACAGACAGACCGAAACAGTTTCGATCTGGGCAAACAGAAAGCAGGCGGCCACTTCCGGAGAACTGACAGCACACAAGACTTCCAGGACCTGTCGAAGGACACTAGAGACTTTGAGCCCTGGCAGCAACATCAAAAGATAAATATGCAACAGTGTATCAAAGTTAAGGACAAACAAAGCTCCGGGAATCAAGGACACACTAGGATTCCAGGGAACTTAAAAATAGCATTGAAATCTACTTTTTGGTGAAAAATACAATCAAGGGTGGAAAAATAAAATAAACAATTTAAACGTGAAAAAACATTTTTTGCAGCATTTATTAAATAGATAATTATTTTTCTACCTGAAATTCAAGTTAAAACAAATGCTTTATTTACAAGAATGAAGAATAAATATGCAACAGTGTGTCAGAGTTAAGGACAAACAAAGCTCCGGGAATCAAGGACACACGCACACACAAGTCATCCCATGAGTGTTTCTAGAATTCCTGGGAACTTGATAATAGCCAGAAAATCTAGTTTATTCCTGAAAAATACAGCCATGGATGGAAAACTAAAATAAACGTTAAAAACCATATTTTTTTAAAGCATTAAATAAATAAAGAAATATTTTTCCACCTGATATTCAAGTTAAAACAAATGCTTTACTAACAACAAGAAGCGTGTGAAATTTATTGCATGCTATTTTGTATTAAACACAAATTTTCAGGTTTTTTTTTGGGCAAAATTGGGTAGTTTGTTTGGCAACTCTTGCCTCTATTAGGTAGTTTGTTTGGCAGCTCTTGCCGCTATATCCGTTAAGCCGAGCTGGCTAAGTGGCTCATTGGCCAAGTCGACACACGAATTGAGCACACACCCAGCGCAATCAATGTCAAAGTGTCGCTTAAGCGAATACACAAAAAGTCCATGGAATAAAGATAGATATGAGTTCCGCAGGAGGAGAACCCGAACCCGAGGACGAGTGAGTAGCAAACCTGTGAGTGTGCGTATTTCCGCTGCGCTTGTCTAAGCCCCTACCCTGTGCTCCGAATAACGCCTTAAGCCCTGCTCGGTGGGGGCATATATTACTATAAAATAAGCGTTGAGCTTGACTACAGAAGTACTGGGAAAGCGACAGGGAAATGGGGGAAAGTCTTGTTACACGCTCGGTACGTATGTATGAACATTAAGTGTCTAACTTGCCGGTGTCAAGTGCTTGTCGACAAGGTTGTCGCTCTGGTTCACAATATTGACTATTCGGAGAGGCCAGACGCCAAAGGCGAACGGAGCGGGGCTTTCGGCGAGGGAAACATTATGACAAGTGGGAAGTCATTTGTTTTTTGGCACTGGATTCTGGCCCATGGTTCACTAGGGTCAACACAGCTGGGTATTGTCATCCTTAAGATGCTCAACTTCCAGCTTGTGTCCAAATAACACTACTAATACAAAGTGGTAATATCTCACTGGGTACAGATCAAATCTGGGAAGTCTTTTGAGCTTGACTTTCTGATTTTTTACATATTTTTATATGTTTTAAGTTAACTTATCCATTAAAGCATTTATTTAAGCTCCTGTAATTTAAAGAGATTTCTCTAAGATTGTAATTGGACCTCTTTGTAAAAACTCCACCCAACCAGCCTGTTAAATTCTAGGAATTTCCCTTAAAGTTTTTTTTGGCTAAAATGTAATTGAGCTATTTTTCCCAGAAATGGTTCCTACTTCCTTGAAAGCCCAAGTTAGAGTTTAGAATTTAATAAACGAAAAGACAACACTTTAAGAAGCGCGCAAGACATTTAAATTATTTTGGAAATAAGCTTATTATACTAAATCGGACCAAACACGAACAAAGTTATCCTTCTTCGTTTTGAGAGGATAAACCATCTTTCTAGAATTTTTAATGGAAATGAAATAAGCTGCTTAGTTTAAATACTATTTAATTTATGGGAGTTATACAGCTGTGGAAATAACTTTAATTGAATTAAAGCCTGAAAGCTCACAAAATGTGCGAGAAAGTCCATAAATGGTTTACTAACTCGAGCCATTACTCCAAAAACCCTAACCTTGTGATCGATTATAAGTCCTTAATTTGCTAATTTAGAAATCAAATGCTTTAGTGGGATGATATATATTTTTCTGTGGCCAAGTTCAAATTTAGAACATCGATTTTGTGTCATTGAACGGTGGCCAAAAAGCCAAAGGTAAGTCCGAAGCCACCACCAATCTGAATGACGAAGGGACAGGTCCCAGGGCTAGTGGCAGCCACTTACGTGACTGCTCGCCTGCACCAAGGTCTCACGAGCACAGATTAATAATTAAACTGCATAAATACTGGCCTAAGCACGACCGAAAAAAAACACATCTCCAAGGAAATCTACGGCGACAACAAATCGAAGGCAATTCACAGACAAATTACAAGCATAAATATTTAAAAAGTGCAACTGGTTCCGGCCACACTTCGATTTGTGAGGCCTACACTCGGAAAATTACTATGAAATTCAGAGAACAATATTAAGTAAATGTGTACGGGCTCGAAGGTTTGGGAGAAAAGAAAGAAAAGAAATATAATAAAACAAGTTTATGGATTACAAAAAAATATACTTTATTTTCTAGCTATTGTTTTCCCCATTTCTTTCTGTGGCTCCTCTCAGCTGTGAAGTTCAAAGCCTCCCGCAGAAATTATATAAAAAAAACCCGCACAAAGGAGACCCCAAACCACTTAACGTACTATATATGGCATTCATCAAGAGGAAGTAGGAAGTACGTATATGTAAAGCTGAGAGCAGGCCACTGCACATGGTCAGGAGGATGCGCTGAGCCAGGAATAAGGGTAACCCCCCAACTACTGCCATTTATTATTGTGTGAGGACGCTTGCGGGATGGTGCGTGGCTGTGTTTGTGCAGCGGTTGCTGCGGCACACGGGTCGTATGATTTATTTAAAGTAAAAAGGACGAGCAAACCCAACACCGCTGAAAGTAAAACAAACACAAGTAGGTCACAGTGCGCACAAATGAGCAGATGTGCCAGAACGATGAGTGGTTTGGGGCAGGAGCAGGGTTAAGTCGTTGACCATTATTCTTATTGTTTTAAGGACGACGGGGGCTCCTTTAATCATTAAAGCTCGCCGCAAAGTGTGAAAATAAAACCCATTGTACTTCAAAGGAATGGAGGGAATTACATATTT